>JANAVB010007399.1:44847040-45544540 GCA_029216955.1 Iris pallida
CCTTGAAAATTCTCCTAGAAATTCTCTACATCCGTTGAAAACTCCATATTTGTTCTCGATTATTCTCCCTTGTCTTCTTGTACTCTTAAATCTCGTCCCTTCCTATTTTGGGGTGACGAACAATCGTGCTGTCTAGGATTCATCAGAAAATTCTTAAGATATAGATATTGTCCGATTATTGAATTTTTGGTTGTTTATAGGTATGAGAAGTTAGTGCTATATGCCCTAGAGATCTGTTGGTAGAATTGTTAACAACTGGTTAGAAGATATAGAGATTTTAGTGACCGTATTTTGAGGAGTAGTGTGACAAAAGATGGTAGAAGTTCTCGAGGTTTCGTAGTTACAAAATGACTAGAGAAGGTCATAAACTATTTTTGAGGAATTAAATTTAAGGAGATTAAGGTAATTGGACTTTGATTTTTAAGGCATAGTTATGAATTAGAATTCAGGACGAAATTATTTTAAGGTGGGTAGATTTGTAGCTCCCCTTTCCCGAAAATTTTTGAATTCTTTTTATTATTTAATTGATTTAATGGTGATTTGAGATTTTTATAAATAATTATTTGTTAACTATTACGGTAGATGACTTTAGCCATAGTTCAGTTTTGAAGTACCAGACGACTAGGAATCATGGCACGGATAGTGTCACCCCCAGTTTTCAGAAACTGGGTATTTTTATCATTTTGCATTTTTGAATATTTTAAAATTTATTTTATTATTTATGAATATTTGGGGTTGAAATTTATTATTATTTATGATATTGTTTGGGGTTATTTGAGTCGGGTTCGAATTTCAACTCAATCCGCTGAAACGGGGACCCGGAGGTAGTTTGACTCTAGTGGGACCCATACTAGTTAGACATGGCCCACATAATATTAAATTTAGTCCACATGATATTAATTTTAGTTAGTATTAGACTAATATTTATGGATAGGTTTAGTTTAATTAGAGACTTAAAACTAGACTAATTTGACCTCACCTTTACCCCTTTTAATTTAAATCAAATAGATTAGTGGAGGGCATTTTGGACATTCAAAATGGGGACACCTCACCCTTTTTGGGCAGCCACCTATGGGGGGGGATAAGGAGTGAGTCACCATCTCTTCCATTTCATTTTATCCATCCATTTTCTCTCTCTTGTTCTTCCCCAAATTTCTAGAGAACAACTCCATTGATTTCATCTCCAAATCCACCAATTCTTCCACCAAATCTTCTTCATTTCTCTTCCACTGCATAGTTAGAGGGTGCTAGCCAAGTTTGGGAGGATTCAGAGCTCGTTCATGTCCTTTTGGAATCTCTACGTGTCGGTGTCGAGTCGGAAGATTTTTTCTTTTGAAACTCTCTCCCAGAAGGTATAATCTCTTCTCTAATCCATCCCTACATGCATATAGGAATATTTGAACCCATAGGAATGACCCCCATGGTTGTATCTCCATTTGTGTCCATTTTGTGTCCATTTGGAGGTCATAGGAGTGTCCTTTGTGTTGTGATTGTGTCCTAGTAGAAAAAACCCCTATTTTGGACACTTGTATGCATATATATATATATATATATATATATATATATATATATATATATATATATATATATATATATATTGTAGGAATGATTAATTAGTGTTTTAATCTCAGATTTATATTTTTAGAGAGTGGATTGATCTTATTTAGGATGGTTAGAATAAGTTTTATTTAGATAGCTATGTTGGTATCCAAGTATTTTGGCCTACATGTGTTTTTGTCCAAACAACCCAAATTCGTCATAATTTTTATCCACATTTTTAGTAGCTAGAGCAACTTAGAAATATCATAACTTTTAGCTCATAACTCCAATTAACCTTCCGTTTTTTTTAAAAGAAGCGTATCGAAGTTAGCTTTCCAAATATATATTTTAATAAGCCAAATTCATTTTATAACTTTCTGTAGAATTGTTTGAGTGTCAGCTGTACGAAAGATGAACGCGTTTCGGTGTTTTTGCGATTCCGGGAGCTTCCGGACACGAAAATACGATCCGTTTGAAGTTTCGAAAAGCTAACACGAAAAGCTATAACATACTTTAATCTTAGAATTTTGTGAAGGCCCAATTGGTACAGTATTGATTTTAAGTAGAAGAGTGACTATGCGACGTAGGCATTTTGTGTAACCTATGAGCCTAGTATGGATATCATGTGAATGTAGGTATCATAGATTGTCAAAAATATGTATGATATAGTACATATATATATATATATATATATATATATATATATATATATATATATATATATATAGATATATATATATATATATATATATATATATATATATATATATAACAGTAATATATATATATATATATATATATTACTGTTATGTAATATATGTTAGTATAGTGTGTGTGTTTGAATGAGATAAGGATGTGTGTGGTTAGTGGAGAGAAGTGAGATTGATAGAGGATATGTGCTAGTGTGTGTTTGATGTTGTATAGATGGTAGTGTAGTGTGTGTGTTGTGAAGGTGAGAGAGTTGGAAGGATCATGCCATCCTATTTGACTTGAGACTAATGTAGTTTGTTGAGTGATTTGTGTTTTGATTGAGTGGGAGTGTGTTTGTATATAGATGTGTGTAGGTGTGTTAGAAGAGAAGGGTGGTGGATTTGGTATATGTGTTTGTGTGTGTGGTTTGATGGTTAGAGAGTGAGAGAATGAGCAGGAAAGCAGCAGGAAGAAGCAGAAAGCAGTAAGCAATAAGCAATAAGCAGTAAGCAGGAAAAAGCAGTAAGCAGAAGCAGTGCAGGATGGTTTTTTGGGGTTTTTGTGGTCTCGAAACATCCCCTTTTGACCCACCTTAGCCCCAAATACCTAGCCATGCTTATCAACCACATTTAGTACTACGAAACCCCTAAGTTAGAGAGTGTTTTTATTGTGTTAGACGGTTAGTAGGGTAGTGTTTATAGTGTTAGAAAATAAGGTTTGTCAATGTTAGAAAGTATGCCATGTTATGTTATCTTGAGGGTAGTGGTAGATGTTTGAGTTAGTTTTGAGAAGTTATTTTAGAAGTAGCATTCTAAGTTAGATGGGGGTTAGATAGATGATGTTTGTGAGGGAGATTGAGTGTGTTTTAGAAGAATGAGTTATGTTAGATGTGGTATCTTGATATCTCAATATTACCTTAAGGTAATATGTAGGAGAGTAACATATTAGAAAAAATAGTTTTGATGCCCAAGAACCCTAGATTTCTTGGTTGGTAAACCCTAGATAGGATAGTATCTAGCTACCCTAAGGAGCCTAGGCTAGTATCTTGAGTATTAGCGGGGTTTCCTTTGTAATGGGCAAGGTATCGGGATTACCTTGGTAAGGGTAAATGTAGGTAATAGGGTATAGTTAAGATATTGAGTTTAACTTCTAAGATATAGTTAGAATTAGGTTCTTTTGGTTGGTAATGGTTAGGATTAGTGTCCTTAGACTAGTTTTGACCTCGGTTGACCATTTTGACCAAAAGTCAACAAAAGTAAACCGAAAGTCAAACTTAGCCTATAAGCGACTAGAATTGACCGAAACCAAACCAGAGTTGACCAGTTGACTGAAAGTCAATAGTTAGTCAACATTTGACTAATTTGACCTAGGGTTGACCCAGGGTTGACTAGGGTTGACCAGGGTTGACCAGTGATCAAAAGTCAACTGTAAGTCACCTTTGACCCCGTTTGACCTAGTTGACTTGGATTGACTCTCCGTGACCTGGTATGACTAGTATGAACCAGTATGACCTAGTTGACCTATACGACTCAGTTTGACCTAGATCGACCTAGTTTGACTTAGACTTGCATTTATGACTTAAATTAGTTTCCTTTTTCAGTATAAAACCTTGTTTAACTCATAGTATCTCATTTTAGGTCTGTGATTACTATGACCGTCTGTTCACCTTATCGCTCAGGACCACAGGCGAGTACATTTACTGATAGTTTCATTGTCTTAATATCTACTATATCTGATTAAGTTGTAGTGTCTTACTTGATTCTCGACCACGATAGTTCACGGACTAGATACGTCGGATCCTGTCATGAGATGTTTATTCCCAAATTTTCCTGGTATATTGGTGTGTGATATCCATGTTTCATGTACTTATATAGACATTGATTTTGGAGTGGACTGATCACCTGCTTTTGAATCCGTGTCATGACGTGCCATGTCCGGATCCATGATACTATTCGGAGATGGAAAAATTATTAGGGGTTATGTGATCGAAGCCTCCCTGTCACTATTTTGCTAGCGCCACCCTCACTTCACGTAGGGTGTAGCAGATACCCCATGTCTATGTTATCCAGGTTGGCCGGCATGACCCTTTCAGATTTTTATGTGATTGTCGGGCCAAGTGGATAACCCTACCATGATTCCCTAGCCGATCACATAGCGCTCTAATAATTCAAGTCACATTTTTATATTTATTTATCCTAGGAGGCTAAGTTCTGTTCGGGAGAAGGGTTACAACCCCGGTCCTTGTTTGGTTTAAGGGTTGTAACTCGGCTTCCGAATAGTTCCTAAGCAATCCTACAAATATATTGTCGTCCTATTCAGTACTCACATCTATTATACATTTTCTGCTAATTTTACCCTATATTTCACATATCTTTGTCTCGTATTTTATTACACTGTCTCTTATAGTATTTGTCAATTCATGTGGAACTGCTGTTGGTGTTTGTACTTGCTTATTTTCCTGACAGGATACCGTTGACATATTACAGATGATTCTGAGGCAGATTGCCCGACCTATTATGGGGTCGAGTCTGATGGAGTAGACCCGGGCTGTGGTTTGTTAGTAGAGCCACTAGACTTTGCTCACCCTGAGTAGTGTAGCTTAGTTAGGTTTGCCTGGCCTACGAGCCAGCTAGTACTTTTTAGACTGTAGTAGTTTTTATATATTATATGATTCTCTGGATTGTTTTGTATAGCTCTGGACTTGTGTGGATTTTGGACTTATTTCCTGTTCTCATCATTCGTATCTTCCTATCCATACTATCTACCTTAGTTTTACATTTGTGATTGAAACTGTACTGCAATGTCACCTCCATTCGGAGTGTATATACTGTACAGATACATTTATCTGTTTAGTTGTAGTATTTATAGATGACCTAGACAGCGTTCTACCGCCGATTGCTGGGCGTAGGCTGACGTAACCATGTACTCTTGCCCCTAATCAGGGTGCGGGTCGTGACAGATAGTGCAGTGGCGTGCCTTACTAGTATATTAGCCATGCCAAGGGAGACCCAGCCATAAGTGTGTCCTAACTAGGAAAACCAGGCCAGTTGTCACATGACCATATAAATAGTTTAATTATTTATTATTAACTTTATTGACCTTGCAGGAACCCGATTGTACCGAACTAGTCCGGACCGGACCCGGACCAAGTCCAAGCCTCGTAGTCGGTAGTACGTTGGAGATGACCATATTGAGGTATGTTGTATTGGCATTTTACTTTAGTGATTTAGGAAGCAATTTGGAATCGGTGGTTATATATATACATATTATTGTACTTGCTATTAAATAGTATTTTAGTGTATAATATAGTAAATAAGTTTCTTTAATAAATATTTTGGATTTTATGGGAATTAACTAGGTTATATATATACTTGTGTGTGGTGTGTGTATATATATAATATATATTTTTTTATATATACATATATATATATATATATTAAGATATTATATCTATAGATATATAATTATATATATATATTATATAGATATATGTAGAAGTGTATTTATGGTATATGGGAAATTAGGCTTTATATATATATATATAAAGAAATATATATATTAGATATATATATATTATATATATATATATATATTATATATTCTATATATATATATATTATCTATATATATAATATCACTGTATTTTTTATGAATTTTGGTATATAGATTAGGAATTGGATTTCAATATTGATATTACTTAATATTTTATGGTTGTATTTGTATATGGTATACGTGTGTATATCATTATACATACATCATATATAGATATATATATATATATATATATATATATAGATATTATATATATATATTTATTTTTTTTTTTTTTTTATATATTATATATATATAATATATTATATTAATATAGTATATATATATATATATATATATATATATATACACATATATGTATGCTTATATACCAATATAGGGGCAGCCCAGCTGAGCCCACACTCCTTCCCAGCCCACCCGAGCTGAACCTATGTTCAGCCCAATACATTTAACCTGACTTGTATATAAAGAGATATGTGCACTAAATAACATTTGTTCGAATTCCACAAGCGAATCCTAGCCCAACAGATCCCCACAGCATGGCCACAGGCCCGACCTCCCCCTAGCCAAAGCCCATGAGCCCAGCCCACCACGGGCTGGAACCATCCCCAAACCAGCGGAGCAAGCCCGACCCAACTTTGCTGTTAACAGCAGATGTATAGATAGCGGGAGGGATCGAGAATAACGGAGAGAACTCTAAAAACATCAAAACCCTAATCCAAATCTTCTCGAACCTGACACCGTACCGTTTCCTGGTCGTGGGCGACCCACACGCCGCCGGTGCCACCGCCACTCGCGACCGGAGCGGCCGAAGGCCGCGAGCGCACGCGCGCCGACTGACGGAGAACAACAACAGCAATGCAGCGACCACCCGACTTCACGGGTACATATCTTCCCTATCGGGCAACCAATGCACGAACCAATTTTTTGAGGTACGATCCCGACATAACCTCCGTCCATCACCTTCAAGTAGAATGATTTGTAGTGCGTTAGTGTGATGTAGAAATCGAACCAAAGTTCGGGAAAAAACCTGTCCCGAAACAGGACCAATAACAGTCCATGAACCTACATTGGAAGATCGATCCCGATCGATCCAGTACCCTATTAGAAATTCTATTTAAACACACTTTTAGACAGCATATAGGGCTCCACAACCCAATTCGCAGAAGTCAATTTCATCGACTATGCGCCGAGAAATCGGATCCCAAAGTTCATAAAAAATCTATTTTAAAAATAATAAAATCTTCGATACGACGTGCGTCCCGCCAATTCGGGCGACGTGGTCGCGAACCGAAAGCATCGAAAGGTGCGTATCGGCTTCATGGACAGTGTAGGCTTTGACGGAATTTAAATTGGTCGCGTGTGCGCGACGAATTTGATGCATATCCGTCGAAATTTACCATATCGGTCTCTGTGCAAGTTTCCCAATTACTTTGTGCACGTTCATCCGATCGAAATGAAACTTGCATCATACAGGACCATATCATTTTTCTGGTCCTGTATGCCAAGTTTGGTCAATTCTGAGACAGTTGATTGGATAGCCGTTTCACGGGGCCCACTATCCGATTCAACGGGCGATTTTGTGCACGGCCCACCGGAATCCAAAATTGGACATACGGTTGGGTTCATATCGAAAAACTGGACCTGTAGACATGTAGTTTGACGACTTTAGAGACCATTAACCCTGGCATAATTTTTGGTGCGAAGCAGGTCCAATAGCGGACATCGTTTTTGCCCAAAATTATCGTTTTATCCCTGTGTCCAGAATTAGACTTAAGGACAGGCAATCCTAGCTAATTTGACTATTCTGAGAATGTTGGCAATATTTGTTTCAGCTTTCGGAGACAGTTGTGATGACTTGGACTGTATGGCTTACCAGTTGACTATATATTTGTTGGATCTGCGTGCAACCTCCAGGCAAGTATACCTTGCCTCCCTCTACAGTTTATTTTCATGCTTATAGTACACCTGTTGTAGTATGTTATCTTTAGTTACTTTAGTTGTTATAGATTTATATGATACCGCGTTTACCAGTTTATTGTCTTGCTTGTATATCAGTATTTCATGACTTGATAGTGTAGTTATACCAGGCTTGTTTACGTCATGGATCATGCTAGAGTTGTCCTTACCTGTGTCATGACCGAGTTGTATCGTGTCTTCACCTGTATCTTGACTGAGTCGTGTCTGCAAGTATGTGTGAGTGAACTGCTATTCCTTTGTCTTTTCCACAACCTGCGAGTCCACACACGGGGCGAGGGTTGTCCTTTGCACCTGCGAGTCCACATACGGGGCGAGGGTGACTTGTCTTGAAACTGACCCACGAGTCCACATTCGGGGCGAGGGTTGGTATTCCATTGATCTTCTAGCAGTTCATTTATGCATACTTGATACCGTATCCATGTTCATAGTTACCTGTCAGTAGCCACATATCAGTTTTCTGTCTAGTTCCTGTTTATACCCTGGTTATATTATTACATGATTAAACTGTTAGATAGACATATTTTATGTATCTTGCTAGTCCTCTGAGGACCTGATAATCTCTTCAGGTTTAGCGATTGTATGGAGTTAGTTAGCAGAGCGGGATGGTAGAGGATTGCGATGCATGATACAGGTATTTGCTTATGATATTTTTTTATTACCCTCTCGTGCTTTATATTCAGTACCATGATATACTCTGCTTATTTATAGACTCATATCATTCTTAGAGTCTAATCGAACAATATGCTAATGGGCTGCAGACCATGACCCATACTTGTTCATTCTTTTTATATAATTCCTGTGGATTGAGATATAGTTTAGATTAGACATGATACCCTACTCTGGACAGCTTATACGTACTCGAGTCGTGCTGGAGTCCGCTCGATACGTAGCTGCCTTGCTCACGAGCTCGTGTCCGAAAAGCGGGTAGTGGATCGTGACAAGTTTTTGTGGTGGCCCATGCAGGTCAGAGCATATTGTATCGGATTACGTAACTGTACTGATACGAGCCTGCGACAATGACTAAACCTAGAAATCTCAATCCATCAATGTCTTAAAAATTCTCCTAGAAATTCTCTACATTCTTGAAAACTCCATATTTGTTCTCGATTATTCTCCCTTGCCTTCTTGTACTCTTAAATCTCGTCCCTTCCTATTTTAGGGTGACGAACGATCGTGCTATCTAGGATTCATCAAAAAATATTAAGATATAGTATAATATTGTCCGATTATTGAATTTTTGGTTGTTTATAGGTATGAGGAATTATAGTTGCTATATGCCCTAGATATCTGTTGGTAGAATTGTTAGCAACTGGTTAGAAGATTATAAGATTTTAGTGACCGTATTTTGAGGAGTAGTGTGACAAAAGATGGGTAGAAGTCCTCGAGGTTTCGTAGTTACAAAATGACTAGAGAAGGTCATAAACTATTTTTGAGGAATTAAATTTAAGGAGATTAAGGTAATAGTAGACTTTGATTTTTAAGGCATAGTAATGAATTAGAATTTCGAGGACGAAATTATTTTTAAGGTGGGTAGATTTGAAGCTCCCCTTCCCGAAAATTTTTGAATTTTTTATTATTTAATTGATTTAAATGGTGATTTATAGATTTTTATAAATAATTATTTTGTTAACTATTACAGTAGATAACTTTAGCCATAGTTCAGTTTTGAAATACCAAACGACTAGGAATTATGGCACGGATAGTGCAGTGGCGTGTCTTGACTAGTATATTAGCCATGCCAAGGGAGACCCAGCCATAAGTGTGTCCTAACTAGGAAAACAAGGCCAAGTTGTCACATGACCATTATAAATAGTTTAATTATTTATTATTAACTTTATTGACCTTGCAGGAACCCGGTTGTACCGAACTAGTCCGGACCGGACCCGGACCAAGTCCAAGCCCTCGTAGTCGGATAGTACGTGGGACGACCATACAGAGGTATGTTGTATTGGCATTTTACTTTAGTGATTTAGGAAGCAATTTGGAATCGGTGGTTAATATATACATATTATTGTGCTTGCTATTAAAATAGTATTTTAGTTGATAATATAAATAAGTTTCTTTAATAAATATTTTGGATTTTATGGGAATTAACTAGGTTTTTATATATATATATATATATATATATATATATATATATATATATATATATATAGATATATATATATAATAGATTATATATATATAAATATTATATATATATAATTATATTTATGGTATAGAGGAAATTACGCTATATATATAATATATATATATAATATATATATTATATTATATATATATATATCTAATATAATAAAAAGAAAAATATATATATATATAATATATATATAATATATAATATAATAATCTCTGTATTTTATTTATATGAATTTTGGTATTAAGAATTAGGAATTGGATTTCATATTGATATTACTTAAAATTTTATTGTTTGTATTTGTATCTATGGTATACGTGTGTATATCATTATATATATATATATATATACATATATGTATGCTTATATACCAATATAGGGGCAGCCCAGCTGAGCCCACACTCCTTCCTAGCCCACCTGAGCTGAACCCATGTTCAGCCCAAAACATTTAACCTGACTTGTATATAAAGAGATATGTGTACTAAATAACATTTGTTCGAATTCCACAAGCAAATTCCAGCCCAACAGATCCCCACAGCATAGCCACAAGCCCGACCTCCCCCTAGCCAAAGCCCATGAGCCCAGCCCTCCACGGGCTGGAACCATCCCCAAACCAGCGGAGCTAGCCCTACCCAACTCTGCTGTTAACAGCAGATGTATAGATAGCGGGAGGGATCGAGAATAACGGGAGAACTCTAAAAACATCAAAACCCTAATCCAAATCTTTTCGAACCTGACGCCGCACCGTTCCCTGGTCGGGGGCGACCCACCCGCCACCGACGCCACCGCCAGACGTGGCCGGAGCGGCCGAAGGCCGCACGCGCGCGCCGACTGACGGAGAACAACAGCAGCATTGCAGCTACCACCCGACTTCACGGGTACATATCTTCCCCATCGGGCAACCAATGCACGAACCGATTTTTAAGGTACGATCCCGACATAACCCCCGTCCATCACCTTCAAGTAGAATGATTTGTAGTGCATTAATCTGATATAGAAATCGAACCAAAGTTCGGGAAAAACTTGTCCTGAAACAAGACCAATAACAGTCCATGAACCCACATTGGAAGATCGATCCCGATCGATCCAGTACCCTATTAGAAATTCTATTTAAACACACTTTTAGACAGCATATAGGGTTCCACAACCCAATTCGTAGAAGTCAATTTCATCGACTATGCGCCGAGAAATCGGATCCCAAAGTTCATAAAAAATCTGTTTTAAAAACAATAAAATCTTCGATACGACGTGCGTCCTGCCAATCCAGACGACGTGGTCGCGAACCAAAAGCATCGAAAGGTGCGTATCGATTTCGTGGACATGTGGGCTTTGACGAAATTCAAATTGGTCGCGTGTACGCGACGAATTTGATGCATATCCGTCGAAATTTACCGTATCGGCCTCTGTGCAAGTTTCTAAATTACTTTATGCACGTTCGTAAGATCGAGACGGAACTTGCGCCAACAGGACCGTATCATTTTTTTGGTCCTGTATGCCATATTTGGTCCGATTCTGAGACAGTTGATTGGATCGCCATTTCGCGGGCCCCACGATCCGATTCAACGGGCGATTTTGTGCACGGCCCACCGGAATCCAAAACTGGACAAACGGTTGGATTTGTATCAAAAAATTGGGTCTGTAGACATATAGTTTGACGACTTTAGAGACCATTGATCCTGGCACAATTTTCGGTACAAAGCGGGTCCAACGACGGACATCATTTTTGTCCAAAATTACCGTTTTGTCCCTGTGTCGAGAATTGGACTGAAGGACAGACAATTCTAGCTAATTTGACTATTCTGAGAATGTTGGCAATATTTATTTTAGCTTTCGGAGACATTTGTGATGACTTGGACTGTATGGCTTACTAGTTGATTATATATTTGTTGGATCTACGTGCAACCTCCAGGCAAGTATACCTTGCCTCCCTCTACAGTTTATTTTTATGCTTATAACCTGTTGTAGTATGTTATCTTTAGTTACTTTAGTTGTTATAGATTTATATGATACCGCGTTTACCAGTTTATTGTCTTGCTTGTATATCAGTATTTCATGACTTGATAGTGTAGTTATACCAGGCTTGTTTACGTCATGGATCATGCTAGAGTTGTCCTTACCTGTGTCATGATCGAGTTGTATCGTGTCTTCACCTGTATCTTGACTGAGTCGTGTCTGCAAGTATGTATGAGTGAACTGCTATTCCTTTGTCTTTCCCACAACCTACGAGTCCACACACGGGGCGAGGGTTGTCCTTTGCACCTGCGAGTCCACATACGGGACGAGGGTGACTTGTCTTGAAACTGACCTGCGAGTCCACATTCGGGACGAGGGTTGGTATTCCATTGATCTTCCAACAGTTCATTTATGCATACTTGATACCGTGTCCGTGTTCATAGTTACCTGTCAGTAGCCACATGTCAGTTTCCTGTCTAGTTCCTATTTATACCCTGGTTATATTATTGCATGATTAAACTGTTAGATAGGCATGTTTTATGTATCTTGCTAGTCCTCTGAGGACCTGATGATCTCTTCAGGTTTAGCGATTGTATGGAGTTAGTTAGCAGAGCGGGATGGTAGAGGATTGCGATGCATGATACAGGTATTTGCTTATGATATTTCTTTATTATCCTATCGTGCTTTATATTCAGTACCATGATATACTCTTCTTATTTATAGACTCATATCATTCTTATAGTCTAATCGAACAATATGCTAATGGGCTGCAGACCATGACCCATACTTGTTCATTCATTTTTATATAATTCCTGTGGATTGAGATATAGTTTAGATTAGACATGATACCCTACTCTGGACAGCTTATACGTACTTGAGTCGGGCTGGAGTCCGCTCGATACGTAGCTGGCTTGCTCACGAGCTCGCGTCCGAAAAGCGGGTGCGGGTCGTGACAGGTTCACCCCCTCTGTAGTATAATCATGTACAAATTCAAGCCGTTCACATAACTATCTTGTACTCTAAATCACTTAGTCACTTACAGTTCCTACTTTTCCATATTTATATTTCTAGTTTACTAGATATCTCTTTTGCTCTTCATGTTTATTTCTTACAGCGTTTCATATATTTTATTCTATATCTTGCTTTATATTTCCTGTCATGATATGAACTGTGTGAGAGATATGTATTCGTTCCTGTCCTGATTGGACCTGTTGATAAAATTTTCCAGGTAACTTGGAGGATCACAGCTAGCCTAGAGGACACTAGTAGAGCTTGGAGTAGATGTCTAGAGTTTTGTTTATCTTATTTCTTTTTTGTCTTGGAGATGTATTTTATTTTAGATATTGAGATTTTGTGTTTGTTAAACACTTGACTTATTTATTTTTTGTTGTATCCCTCTTGTGGATGTTATCTATTTTATCGTACTGATTATCTACCTCTAGTTTTGTGAATGAGATTGTATCCTTCTAAGATTGTCCTCCATTTGGAGGATATATCATATAGTGTTAGTTGTGATTATGACCTAGAACAGTATTCTACCGCCGATACTGTGGCGTAGGGTGGACGTACCCACTTTTTCGTGCCCCTATACTGGGTGCGGGTCGTGACAGACTTGACATCCATTTGATAAACCTTCCACCCTCTTTGAGTCGATACAACTAAAATAATTCGTATGGTTTCAAGGAGAGCAACTGGGGCAAACACATCTTAGTAATCAAGACCATATTTTTGTTTGTAACCTTTCACAACCAAACGAGCTTTGTGTTTTTCAACTTCTGTAATGTCCTAGTCCCAAATACGTAGAACTAGGATACGTAAACATGCCAGCTACATATTAACCATATTTTAGTCCGACTCAAATACGTATAAGTTGTAAAAATCAGAATAAGTGTCCATGTAATCATAACAACATCCACAAAACTAACTAAATTACTATAAAACTAAATAAAAATAATTGCGGAAGATAGATGAGAAGGCATCATCAATTGATACCTGAAGATCTTAAAGATCCCGAAGATGTCGCTCCCACTATGCCTATATCAGATCCCAGCAATAACTGGAGAGATCATCAGGTCCTCAGATGACTAGCAGATACATAATATACATGCCAAATGTAACAGTAAATAACATGCACGGAAAGACAGGAATAACTATAGGTAATAAAGACTGAAGACTAAACAGTATAAAGGTGAAACATGAAGACAATAGCATGCCGTCGAGAATCGTGCTAATAAACAAGATTACAAGTAAATCAGGATAACCGCAACTCAATGGAAGCTCACAGTCCTATAGTAAGTAGGCCAATGGGGACTTTCTAACCATAGTAAGTCTCCTTCGCAGCCCAATGGGAGCTCACGAATGAGAATGGTTAGGTAGATAACGTCTAATAACAGTCAAGGTTAAGCCAAGACAAATACAGGTAATCGGATCAAGTCAAGGTCAACACATAAGGATACGAAAATCTAATCAAGTATAGTGTAGCATAGATCCAATATGTGACAAGAAAAGAAAGACATGTAGCATAAAAGAAAACAAGTAAGAAAACATCATAAGGCATGCACAAGAATCATGTGATAGTACAAGAAAGAAATAGACATGAATTAGAATGACTGGAAATGAACATGCATAATACTGTACAAGTTGGCAAGGTATACTTGCCTGGAGTTTGTCCAATCTGTACTTATTTTGCGAAGACCAAAAGTCGTATCCAAACCTCGGTATGAACTATAGTTGCTACAGTCCTCAAAGAATCTACCAGAGCCAAGACAGACAACAAAAAATCACATACCACACATGCATCTAATCAAGTCCTTAGTAGGATTTATTTATGAAAAATAGTTTCCTCCGTACAATTGATATATATTAAAAACTTATTTTGATTATTACAATAACACCGATAACACTTCTAAATAATAATATAGATATAACATAATTTCGTAGATAGTATTTAGAAAGCAATTAAAGGTTTGTTTTGAAAACATTTATATTTAAAAATTAATATCTTTGATAATACTTGTATTCCCTAAAATAGATATTTTAACTTACTAGAGTTTAGACTAAAATTCATATATAAAAATAATCATGTACATAAATATAACCTTATAAATATACACATATGCACAGAAGATCATTTATAAATATTTATCTTTACAAATATTCCTATAGACATTTAATTAACTACTTTTAGTATTTAACCAAGAAACTTATAAATTGTAATATGATTAAATTACCTAAATTATTACTACTAACCATAAATAACCATGTCCAAGTACGTCATGGAAGCATTAAATTCATATGCAACAACAGACATGTTTTCATGAGATATGGGGACCTAGTTTTACGATTTTCGACTTCCAAATTCTCAGTTAAGTCCCTACTTCAAGGACATCATATAAATCATATAAAATCATAAAAATAATAATTTAAATATAAGTTACATAGAATTAGTATCTGAATTTCAGGTTTAGAATTTTAGGAAAAATTTACGGCTAGTTGACTTCTATGTTAGCTAGTTTATCCGAAACTTGTCCGAAACATTACCAAACTTCTAATATGACTTAAATACATGAAATAATATTTTAAAATATAATTAATTTTGATTATTTTATAGAAAATAAACTTGGAATCAATGGCCAAATTAATCACTAAGTTTTAACTATTCTATGTCAGCAACTTACCCGAAAAGCTAGTTTTTTATCCCTATTTTTTTTGATCAGATCTAAGATGATAAAATCATGAAAATATGTTTAAAAATCATATTTAAAGTAATAAACCTACAATTAAATCAATTTTGAATTTTTTTAACAATTTTCTAAAGTTTCGCATTAATGGTGCTCAAAACTAGCTCTATCGTAATCCAATTTCTCAACAATCCAAAATGCTACTTCTAGAGATTAAAAAAAATATATAGGATAAAAGCTATCAAATATATAATTAATATGATATTAAACTCATATATCTACAAAATTATAAGTATGGGGTTTGAGATGAAAAAAGATAGAATCTTTAGCAAAATCCTTTGCTAGAAGGCTTGTGGATGCTTCTCCTTGTCAAAGATTCCAACTTTCTTTCTTTGCTTGCTTGATAACCCCTTCTTGATGGATTATAAGATCTTGGCAACGGTTCTTGAAGGTTGAATGGTAAAGGTGGAACTTTTTGGAGGTTTAATGGAGTTTTGGTGGAGAGATGAGTTAAATGAAAGACTTTTAGTTGATGTAGACGGATGAGAAGTTGTATGGAAGGGTTGGAAGAATAAGGGATGATGAGGGACTAATATTTTCGGAACTTTTGAGGGAGTGGACTGTTCGGCCTAGTGGGAGAGAGAAAATAGGGTTTTAGGGTTAGGATTTTGGATTATATATATATATATATATATATATATATATATATATATATATATATATATATATATATATATATATATATATTATGGTGGCTTTGGACTTGATTAGAATGCATTTATGGGTGTTTAATTTGTTCAAAAGGAAGGGGGCTGATCTTAAGGTGTTTCGACCATGGCAATGATTTCCATCTAGAGTTAGAATTGTTTTAGGTAGGGTGTTGGTTGGTTTGGATAGTTAATGCCAACTAGGTTTATATATATATATGTACCATATATATCACAACTTTTATATATAGAAATATATCAATCTAAACTCAATAATATATATATATATATATATATATATATATATATATATATATATATATATATATATATATATATATATTTTTTTTTTTTTTTTTTTTTTTTTTTTTTTTTTTTTGAAGCAATGGGTACTTGTGGCGAACTCGCCTCCACTGAGGCTCGAACTCCCGACCACTTGGGCCGCATGCATCTCTCTTAACCACTAGGCTAGAGGTCATTTGCTATATATATATATATATATATATATATATATATATATATATATATATATATATATATATATATATATATATATATATATAATTTAGGTGGCTTTGGACTTGATTAGAATGCATTTATGGGTGTTTAATTTGTTCAAAAGGGAGGGGGCTGATCTTAAGGTGTTTCGACCATGGCAATGATTTCCATCTAGAGTCGGATTTGTTTTAGGTAGGGTGTTGGTTGGTTTGGATAGTTAATGCCAACTAGGTTTATATATATAGGTACCATATATATTGCAACTTTTATGTATAGAAATATATCAATCTAAACTCAATATTATATATATATATATATATATATATATATATATATATATATATATATATATATATATATATATATATATATATATATATATATGTATAGAAATATATCAATCTAAACTCAATATTATATATATATATATATATATATATATATATATATATATATATATATATAATATATATATATATATATATATATATATAGGTACCATATATATTGCAACTTTTATGTATAGAAATATATCAATCTAAACTCAATATTATATATATATATATATATATATATATATATATATATCAATCTCAGTATATAAAATTTTCATATATATACATGAATATACAAAAGATACACTACATGCCTAATTATGATTGGGTTTGACTTTGGGTCAAATATAAACTAATGTCAACTAGAACTACACCTAGGACACTTTCTATAAATAGAAACTTTTCAAAATTAAAAATATATTAATTAAATAATTATATATATAATATATATCTACATGGATGCATGTATTTGGATGCACTACATGTCTATATGGGTTTGGGTTTGGTCCGGGACAAGTTTGAGCTAGTTTGGTACAATCGGATCTCCTAAAAAGTCAAAAGTCTTTATTAATTAATTAATTAAGCTAAAAATATCGTTTAAGTCAAGACTTGACTTATTACCATACAAGAGACATAAATATGGCTAGGCTATCCCTTGATGATTAATATGCTAGTCATGGCACACGATTGCACTAGCTATACCATAATTCATAGTCAACATCAATTCCCAAACTTAACCATGATTAAGGCTATATATAATAATAAATATTTGTTTTAAAAATATATAAAAATTCATAGACCACTATTTAAGCCAAACAAATAATAAAAGTAAATTAAAAAAATCCTGGGTGTTTACAACTTCGCCTTTAGAATTCAGCTTGGTCTTGTAGACTCACTTGACATCAATAGCTTTTTTCCATTAGGAAGCTCCACAAGCTTCCAAGTTTTATTTCTTTGAATGGAATCAATTTCTTGATCCATAGAATACTTCTACTTCTCTTCTTTAAGCATCTTCAAAAGTAATTGGATCAACATTAGCAAATAAGGCAAAGTTAGCCAAATCTTCATCCAAATTTCTTGTTGCTTCATACAGCTCTTGTATGCTCCTTGTCTTCTTTGGAGGAGACGTCGAACTCGAAGATGGAGAAGATGATAAAATAAGCAAAATATAACAATGAAACTACATAAGAAAGGAAAGCAAAATATAACAATGTTCCAATAATATCCTTACCTTTTAAAATAAAAATAATATTATAAAAAATAACATTAATGATAAAATAAGCAATGACACATGGTTACTTTTGTCATAACTTTTGTAATAAATGTTGGAAAAGGAGGAGGGAAAATCAATCTCATGGGTCTTGAGTGGAACCATATTTCCACCAATTTTCTCCCTTGTCAAGAAATTGATTTCCAAGTTTGTGGCTACCAAACAAAGAAAGGAACAACTTTTCTTTCTTGGTTCCTTAAATCCGTGAACCAAACGAGGCCTAAGTACCTAAAAAAACAAAAGCCATGTGTCATGTGTAGATCAACACGGGTATTCAGTAGGCCGAGTATGGAAATACATACTAGAAATATATGTCAGAAAATATTATTACCTTGTTGTTTTCTTCTCATCATTTTGTTGATACTATGTACCAAGGATAGAAGAAGCATCACAAGAAGAATTGAAATTATTTCTGAAAGTACAAATCTTGTCTTTCTAGTCTTCTTACTTATATTGACAACTGGGCATGGAGCCTCACTGATGCACATGCTAGGATTGCCGGTGACACTGACATTATGAGAATGTTATAAAAGGTTACCAGTAATTCAAAATGTGACAAATTGGTAGGTAAAAAGTATAAAAAATGTGAGTGAAAAATGTAGTTCATTGACAAGTTAAGAAGAATATACTAGCCCACACACACATAAAAAGGACAACAGTCAGAATGTGGCGAATTTACTAGTTCTGAAAAAGAAAAGAAAAACCTTCCCCAATTGTTTCAAACTCCATCCCATTGGAGAAAGTTGTTTCAAAACTTAAAAGACATCAGGAACTAGATTGGCAAATAATTTTCTCTATCATATACATTAAAAGATAACCATGATAGAAATGAAAGTACAACCAAAGTGTAACTGATTGGAAAATCCATAGAAAGACTTAATAGCTATTTATGCTATCACGATGCGCTGTTAGGTGTTCTCATCATCATGGACTGTAAGCCTGGGTTACATGCTCCTTTTATTTTTAAAGGAGAACTGAAAGAGCCAAAGAGGTCGGGAGTAACTTATTAGGGAGTTGGAGAACTAGGCTGGCAGCCTGGGCTACATGCTCCTTTCATTTAAAAAAATTGCTTTTTTTTTTACTCAGCCAGTGCAAGCTGAATGTACCTCCGCCCCTGAAACTTTGCATCCCTCTCAAGACAAGCTTCTTGCTTACTAGATAAATAGTTATACGCCTTGGAGTGTTCACTATATTCCAGAAAGATACATTTTTTAGATTTGTCATCCAAATTCTTCCTTCTCTTGTCCGGAATATGAGAATAAGAATGCTGCAAAAAAAAAAAAACTCTCCAATGAGCCACACTTGGCTTGTGAGCATTCCAAGCTTATTGAGGAGACTTGTCTTGCAAACTTTTGGATGATGCACGATTCAAAAGATGGATAGCACATGTAACAGATTCACTCCATAAGTCATTTGGAATATCTTTTGCCTTCAACATGCTTTGAGCTAAGTGCACAATTGTTCGGTTATTCCTCTCGGCGATGCTATTATGTTGAGGAATATATCGAGCAGTGAGCTGATGGCGAATATCATTTTTCTTTAAATAAATTTGAAAATGATGCCCAACATATTCACCTCCGTGATCGTTACGCAGAATCTTCAATGGGAAGCAACTTTCCCTTTCAACCAAAGCCTTAAAGCTTTTGAAATATCCATATACTTTTGCTTTTTCTTGAAGGAAGAAAACTCTTGTACTTCTACTATAGTCATCAATGAAAGTAAGATAATAACGACTACCTCCAATTGAAGTAGGTTGCATTGGACCACAAAGATATGAATGTATAAGCTCAAGTGGATGTGATGCTCTCCAAGATTTTCCAACTGGAAAAGAATTTATGTGATCCTTTCCAAGTTCACATCCTTCGCATACTTTCTCTTGAATCTCAACATTCGACATACCTTCAGCAATATTCTTGCTACCCACGAGTGAAAGAGCTCTAAAACTCAGATGTCCAAATCTAAAATGACATCGCCATGACTTGTTCTGGATTTTAGTATGCATGCATGAGTCAATCTAAGAATGCAGCTTCAAAGGAAACATCTTGCTTAGTGTCATTTTTACTATTGTGAAAAGAGAACCATTATTGTCCTTTATCTTACACATATCATAATCGAAACGAACATGAAATCCTTTCAATAAAAGCTAGCCAACACTCAGAAGACTGTTCTAAGTCCAAGAACACAGAAAATGCTGAAGATGCGCTTTATTCCTTTCTTTGTTTGCACAAGAATATCACATCTACCTTTCACATAGAGCCTCTTGTCATCCCCAGTTCGGAGTTTACTTGTAACTAATTCATCAAGGTTCATGAACACCTTCTTGTTTCCAGTAATATGGTTGCTGCAGTCATTGCCGACGTGCCATACTTTATCATGTGTAACTTTTTTAACATTGCAAGTGAGGAAGAGAGTATCATTCTCACTTTCATTTCCTTCCTCGTGCATGGAAGTTGAGCTTCCTTCTTTATTGGTCTTCTTGAACCAACAATATGTTTGCTAATGACCATATTTTTCACAATTGTAACTTGAACTTGATAAGAATCTTCACGACCTCTACCTCGAACTCTACTTGCACCTCTTCCTCTTCCTCTTGTTCTCCTCCAATTTGGAAAAGAATCAATATCTTCATTTTTCTCAGCTTCGATGTATTTGCCTTCATTGTGTCTTTCTCTTCCACAATTTTAAATATATTTGAATTAAGATATATATATATATATATATATATATATATATATATATATATATATATATATATATATATATAATAATAATAATAATAATAATAATAATAATAATTTGTTATAAAATTAATTATAATTTATTATGGATATATGTGAATAAAAGAGGGTTTCGTTGTGAGGAAGAAAAGAAAGAATGTTATAAAGGATGTAGGCACTTCTAGAATGTCATACTACACTCATCTTTAGTTTATATCATTCAAATTCCAAATCTGTCTCTGCATTAATATTATTGTCACTCAACTCCTCCCTCCATGTATGCACAAATAAATGTCAGATTTAACGCAGTGGTAGACTTAGAATTTGAATGAAGAAAATTAAAGACAAATTTAATGCATGAATATATTTGAAATTTGAATGATAGAAAATTAAAAAGGGGTAGCACAGGTAACGGATTCAGCCCAAAGTCATTAGGAATACCTTCGCTAAGTCCACAATTGTTCGGTTATTCCTCTCGGTGATGCCATTCTACTGAGGAGTATATCGAGCAGTGAGCTGATGGTGAATAGCATTTTCCTTTGAATAAGTTTGAAAATGATGTCCAACATATTCACCTCCGTGATCACATAAATCTTCAATGGGAAGCAACTTTCCCTTTCAACCAAAGCCTTAAAGCTTTTGAAATAACCATATACTTTTGATTTTTCTTTAAGGAAGAAAATCCATGTCTTTCTACTATAGTCATCAATGAAAGTATTATAATAATGATTACCTCTAATTGAAGTAGTTTGCATTGGACCACCAAGATCTGAATGTATAAGCTCAAGTAGATGTGATGCTCTCCAAGATTTTCCTACTGGAAAATAATTTTTGTGATGCTTTCCAAATGCACATCCTTCGCATACTTTCTCTTAAATCTCAACATTTGGCATGCGTTTAACAATATTCTTGCTACCCATGAGTGAAAAAGTTTTAAAATTCAGATATCCAAATCTAAAATGTAATATCCATGACTTTCCTTGGATATTAGTATGCATGCATGAGTCAATCTGAGAACGCAGCTTCAAAGGAAACATCTTGCTTAGTGTCATTTTTACCGTTGTGAAAAGAGTACCATTATTGTCATTTATCGCACACATATCATCGTTGAGATGAACACGAAATTCCTTCAATAAAAGCTGGCCAACACTCAGAAGATTGTGCTTCAATCGGGGAACATAAAAAACGCTAGAGATGCACTTTATTCCTTTCTTTGTTTGTGCAAGAATACATCTTTACCTTTCACAGAGAGTCTCTTGTCATCCCTAGTTCAGACTTCACTTGTAATTAATTCATCAAGGTCCAGAACACTTTCTTGTTTCCAGTCATATGCTTGCTACAACCGCTGTCGATGTGATATACTTCATCATGTGTAACTTCTTCAACGTTGCAAGCGAGAAAGAGAATATCGTTCTCAATTTCCTCTTCTTTCTCATGCATGAAAGTTGAGCTTCCTTCTTCATTATTGGTTTTCTTGAACCAACAATCTGTTTGATAATAACCATATTTTCCACAATTGTAACATTGAACTTGATAAGAATCTTCACGACCTCTTCTTGCAACATTTTCTCTTCCTCTTCCTTTTGTTCTCCTCCAATTTGGAAAAGAATCAACATCTTCCTTTTCCTCAGCTTAGATGTATTTGCCTAATCATTTCTTCCTCTTCCACAATTTTAAATATATTTGAATTAATATATATATATATATATATATATATATATATATATATATATATATATATATATATATATAGGGTGCTCCTATTAGCATTCCTAAAATATCATTCAACACTCCTCTTTAATTTTTTTTAACATTCAAATTACAGATCTATCCATGCATTAAATATAGCATTAGTTTGTACATGTATGGAGGGAGAAGTGTATAATAACATTTTAGGAGTACCAATAATGTTAATGCAAGGGTAAATTTGGAATTTGAATATTAAAAAATTAAAGAGCAGTGCCGAATGATATTTTAGGAGTGCTAATAGCAGCACATATATATAAAAATATATATATATATATTTATATATATATTATATATATATTTATATATATATATATATATATATATATATATATAAAGTTTATTTATATTTAAATTATAATTTATTATGGATATATGTGAATAAAAGAGGGTTTTAGGTTATAAGGAAGAAAAAGAAGAAAGTTATAAAGGACATCCGCACTTCTAAAATGTCGTACTAAACTCCTCTTTACTTTTCTATAATTTAAATTTCAAATCTGTTTCTGCATTACTATTATTAGCACTCCACTCCTCCCTACATATTAGAAGTAGACCAAATGACCATGGTCCTCCAAATGTGTATATCAACTCTTCCAGGGCTGTATAGCAATGTGGCATGTGGCATGTGATATCTTTCAGATACACACTTATATGGGCAAGGAGTCTCAGCGACACCTCCTGTTAAAAGAATTGCTGAACGTTTACAGACTAACTAACAAAGCCAACACAAACGTGAATAACCATAGTTTTGTAATCAATATTGTCCTGAGGCCATGGGCACGAAACAGTTTTAATGTAGTAATAGATTTAAAATTTGAATAATAAAAAATAGATTTAAAATTTAAATGATAGAAAATTAAAAAAAAGGAGTGTCAATAATATCAAACCCCCCCCCCCCCCCCCCCCCCCCCCCCCCCCACCACCACCACACACACACACACACACACACACACACACAACTAAAAGGCGTCAATAATATTTGTTGGAAAGGGCAAACCAAATCTAGATCCTCTCTCGGAGCGGACGGACAGACGATTTTCTCTCCGTCTCCATCGCAAGTAATGTCTCTCTCTCTTCTTCTTCTTCTCCTTCTCGATTGCTAATTAGGGTTTCTTTTTCCTTTTATTTTTAGTACTCTCATGGAATATCAGATCCGTGGCGTTAGACAAATCCATGGAGATTCCCTGTGCACATACAGACTACATAAATTTGGTTCTCTCCGTATTGCGTTGTGTCGGACACGATAAAGTACTCTGGGATTTACAGGTCTTCCTAATTTTCTCTCGTTCGTTTGTAGAGTGATCGAGGGGGGGGGAGGGGGGGGGGGGGGGGGGCGAGATCTAGGTATATTAACGACGAATCCATTCTGGTTACATTCGACATGGATTCGGATACGGACACTCCCCGATTCGGAATCAGCAATATGGTTATGATCCACATAGGTTATATGGGAACTCGACTCAGATGTGATATAGCTTTTAGGATGAGTTCTCCCATCCAACATTCTAAAAAAGAAAAAGAAACATAATTTATATATGCATACTCAAACATATATACAAAATTGATCTATATTCACATTTTGTACATCACATCTTTAATTATATGGATACATGTCTTTCGATCCAGAAAGTTTTATAAAGGACATGCTAATTGAGCTCAAAACTCCATCAACAATCCTTCGGTCATATATCCGAGGGAGGACTTTACTATTAATCATAACTTTTTAATGGTCCATGGAACTCCTAAAGTACCACCAAATCCTATATAGAATGGTTAAACCCCCTTAACCTTACCTGGCTTCGCCGAGGCCGAGAGGCTGTGGGTTGAAAGGAAGAGATCCACATAAATATTCAAACTCTTAATGCCTAACTTAATCGTTACCAATCACATTTCTATGAAAAACCCCTCTGTTAGTATTTATTGCATTGAGACCCTCCAATTAATCCTCATACATACAGATAAGTCGATCAAGTTATCTGCACTACCTACTCGTATTGGAGTATCTTGCGTCTCTCCGTGCCTTATTTCAGAAGCAGCAGCATCAAGTTCCAACTTTTATTACACATCTAAAATTTCTCATGCAGTCCCATGTCCGGTTTGACAACCGGACTCATTTATCAATTTTATGTATCCAGTAGTATCTAATCCTGATACAATATGAATACAAGATACAAGCTGTCCTTCTACCTCCGAATCACCAGAATGACATGTGAAAGTATCCCAACCATATAAATATTGATATTCTCTAATTCTTGTTTCCAACAACAAAACGAACATCATTTTCACCAAATTGAGCCCAAGTACTATTCATTGGAAATGTGGGTTGTTACAGGAATCTTCTTGCTTTGATCTTTTTCAACAGTTATTCAAGTAAGTTTATCACATCTATAGAACATAGAGGATTGAGGTCTTCTGATTTTCCAATTAGTTACAAATTCCTCTCTTCTTTTATGGTCGAGTGTGCTATGCTTGGTCTCTATCATTGCAACCATTGTCATCAGCAAACTTCTCAGTTCATACCACACTATGCGTTACTTGCTGAGCATTCTTTACTTTGACTTTGTAATTTTCTTATATTTCTCGATGACAGGTATAAATGGCTTCCAACTCACGTCAGGGTGGAATTCAGCAATTGTTAGCCGCAGAGCAAGAAGCTCAACACATTGTCAACAATGCTAGGAATGGTACAGATATTCTACTTTTTTTGTTGAGAAAATGAGTAACCTACACATTATACCTAGTGTTATGCCGCAGTTTGACTTTGAAGCATGAAAATAAAATAAAAATGCTTGTCTGAAATATGAATGACAATTTAAATGAATTCATTTATGACACAGATCCTGTTAATTGATACTATAGTGACCGACTTTTTCTGCCTTATCTAGAATAGGCTAGTTTAGTTCAGCGCACCCTACACATTGAAGAAAACATTATTGTTTGTTTATTAACTTGTGATAATTGTCTTGTAAAGACTTCCGTTTTCGGTGTAGTGTGAAAGCCAACATTTAGATACAAGGGTATATTGGTAAATTTCACTCTGTACAGATAATGTTGCTGTTTCAACATTGAACATACCATAAGGTTACTGTGTAAAATCGTATAAATTGTTAATCATGTCTTTTCATGATTCCTTGCACCCATACACATGCGCACACACAAACACACATAATTGATAATACTATACAATTGTGTGATGGTGGTTCTAAAGAATGGAGCTGGAATTGAACAAGTGTAGAACCATAGTCTGGATATTTATGTTTCTTTGCAGATCTGTAAGTGCTTGTGAATTAGTGAAACCTGATATTCTGTTTTCAGGCATAAACAGGGCATTTTTACGGTTCACAACTTCGAAAGACCTCATACCAAATTCGGTGATTCATCTTCCAAAGGGATTTTCACTAGTTTTATAAGTGTATGGTGTTTGATATAAGTTGTGCTTTATACTTGAAGTATGTCCACCATTGAACCATTTGTCTGATCCATCCACGATTCAAACCTTGGAAACACGGACAGTCCTAAGTATGGGCTGTGTTGTGTCGGACATGTATGAACATGTATTTGACACATCATGTACACTCCAAAATACACTAGGACACCAAAATAGGTGCTGTCTCCGTGTCGTATCCGTGTATGTGCAACATAGGTTCAAACGGTTGGACCTGCCGCCCAAATCTAGAAGTGTTGTCGCTCATTTGCTAGGTTCTACATCGCAAGTCATTAAATATAAACGAACGAGTTCACTTCTATAAACTGGGTTGTGGTTGGCATTGGGGTGGGTGATAGTTGACCCAAAAATTGCTTTGGCCCAATGAAAACAAATACTAATCAATTCACTTAGTCCACTTCAATGACCCCCGGATGGTCCATTCGAGCAGTTCAAAAGTTGCACTACAGTTGGGCATGTCCAAACCAAAGGGTCAGGTTGGACCATAGGGTGTGTCATGCCCCAGTTCCAAAAATACGGAACCGAGCCACGTGGCATTGGCCAGCGAGTACCACTCCAATGGTTATCCCAATTTAATGGAATCATTAGGGTATCACTTAAGCTGTAAAGTACAACAACAGTAGAAAATGTCCAAAACACTCAAGTAACTAATCTCATCCACAGAAACAAATCAAGAAACACATATAGATAAAATTCACTAAATGTGCTGAAATAAACAGCATGAATGTAACATAATACAATACTGAAAATGAAAGTCTTGCAGAATAATTCCGCTGATACAACACTAAATGAAAGATAAGCAGTAAGATAAGTAGATTTGCTGACTGGTTAACTAGATAATGACACCAGATCAAAAGAAGAGCTCTACTACTAGTCAAGCTACTCCGCTGGAAGAACGTCCATTGAAGTTAGTCCCGCTCCTAAATCAATCTCGGACCCGTAGATCTCTGGGTAATCCTCCTCGTCTAAATCTGGAGAGAAAATCAGGTCCTCAGCGGGACGCAACAAGGTACATAATATGCAAGCCAAGTGTACAACAATGATGATATATATAGGTAAAGTAAATAAGACTGCAAAGGATGGGTGAATCTAAAATAACCAGCTAAAATGATAATGCAATTTGAGAACATCACTCGAACACGCGGGCTGTCACGGTGTACTCCAGAGATCTGGTACGGAACTTCGATAACTATGATGAACCTGCAGTTCCGGTAAGGAACTGTGGTAAATGTGAATTTTCGAAGCTCTGGAAAAGAGGCGTCGGTAACAATGTGGGAAAGTAGCCCAAGCGCACGGTGTATGTCCTCCCCACCCACGTGACCATACGAATCGTATCCACGAGACGCTCGGCCAGATCCTCTAGCTAGGACAACGAGTCATAATAGTAATACAGAGTAGAAATATTAAGTAATCGTCCTAGAATAAAACACGAACTTCCATATGCCAAGATGAAATCAAACGAGATCCGTCAGTAATGAAGTACCACATGAACATGTCCTAGGGTCTGATGTACCCGCAACGATTCGTTGCGGAAACGTAACATAAATATCTAATATCGATATCCGATGACGCAAACGTCCATCGGCACCCGAATGTGATTCGGACGCGAGGTACCGAACACGGTCCTAAGGTGTTACAATAACATAAATAGAACAAACATTTAAGAGCTAAATATTGAAACTGAAGTATAAGAATGGCAAGGTACACTTGCATGGCTCCTGATGCTGGTGAGAGAAAACTGGTCCAACGCCGAAATCCGAAGAGTCCAAGTAGTCAAAAGATTCTAGAGAATATTTTAAACTAATTAATTATTTATCTAGTCATAGTTAGCCAAAGTAATGGAACTATTGTAATAACAGTGCACTAACATGAGATAAATGAGAGTTGGTGAGGTAGTTGTGGAAATATTTTCATTGTTTGCGTTTGATGACAATAATCTGGTTGGTATTTAGGCATGACTAACTGATAGTATTATGAGGACATTTTTAATAGCCATAAATAATAGGTAAATAAGTTCCAATTAACAAGAGCTATCCTTCCACCTATATTTCTATTCTCCTCACTCCTATTCCGGGGAACATTATAATACAAGTAGTCAGCCACCTGCCGTCACCCTATACCAAAACCCATTATGCTGTCCTATAAGCCTCAAGTATTCCTTTATATATTTTATGTATAACCAAACTTCACATATCAGTTCATTGCATCTCTAACTGTCATACACCAATTATGCTTCTTATGGGTAACTCTTCACTGAGACACAGTACACTATAAATCCCATGTTATTTTCCTCTAACAAATTTCACATATATGAGATTACAGTGGTCAGCCCTTTATCACCTCTAACTGAAACAACACACAACAGCAAGAGAAACATCCATTTCACTAAATGCACATATGTACACTTCTTCACCCCTATATAGTGCAACCTGTTACCAAATTTCACAACCATGCCTAATAATCTACACACTCCTCATACATGTAAAACACACACAGTACCTAACCTTCCCTCCTTCACTCCCATCTAAATTTAACTAGAGATGCAGCATGTAAAATAGCATGTCCCCAAGCCTCAATTGGCAGACTAGATTGCATTACTAGAGGTCTAGCTATAAGTTGGAGATGTTTAATAAATGACTCAGCTAACCCATTTTGTGTGTGCATACGGGGAATTGGATGCTCTACCTTAATCCCTAATGATGTACAATAATCATCAAAAACTTGTGAGGTAAATTCTGCAGCATTATCAAGTATAATTGACTTAATCAAGTTATTAGGAAACTTAGATCTAAGTTTAATAATTTGGGCCAAAAGACAAGAAAATACAAGATTTCTAGTAGACAATAAACAAACATGTGACCACCTAGTAGATGCATCTATGAGTACCATAAAATATCTAAAAGGACCATTAGTAGGATGAGTAGGACTACAAATGTCTCCTTGTATTCTTTGCAAGAAAGTAGGAGACTCATTTTTAACTTCTAGAAAAGTTGGTCTAGTTATAAACTTTTCTTGTGAACAAGGAACACATAGGTGATTCTTTGGTAAGCCAAGATTGTGATTTTCTAATAAGTGTCTGCAAGAATTATCAATGATCCTCTTGAACATAGTTTGCCCCGGGTGACCTAAATGGTCATGCCAAATGGTATATAAGATAGGATCATTGGCTTTATGTTTTGCCATATTCATATGTGATTCAGTTATACCAATAGTGGTGTAATACAAATCCACCGAAAGACAACAAAATTCTTCTAATGTGAGCTTTTTGCTCCCAACATTAGATGTGATACATACTCTTTGTTGTTATCATTTCGAGTTTCAATATTGTATCCATTTTTGCGTATATCCTTGAAACTTAGCACATTTCTTTTGAAATTGCTTGAATATAACGTATTCTGCAAATATATTTGAGTGCCATTAGGTAACATAATGTGTGCTTCCAATACCCTCAACTATATGGGCTGATCCAGCTATTGTTGATACTTTATGCATGTCAAATACTAAATATGATAAAAAAAAATTATTCTTCAAAATCGTATGTGTTGTAGCACTATCTACCAAACACATATCCAAGTCATTTGTCTCTCTTCGTATATCCATACCTTCAACATGAAACAAAAGAAAATTATGAACATATATTCTAACTAGCACAAATATAATAAAAGTAATTAAGCATACCAAATGATAACATTATATTATAGAGATGCCACTTTCAAATACATAACAAAGTAATGACATATTCTTCAACAAACTCTCATGGCCTAGATATTCCATGATGGTAACTAAAAGCAAAAACATGACTTCAAATGTAAAAAGTTCATAATACTTGAAATAAAACATAAGTTGATCGAGTGCTCATTCAATGGAAGGTGGATTTTTTAGCATTTCTTCAAATTGTTCATTGGTAATTTGATTTCTATTTTGATCATCAAAGAAATCGGAACAATTCAACTGAGTGATGCCAAGTGGCTGATCATTGTTCCAATATTCTGTCATATTTGTTTCCATTTTCTTGGATTCTTTGAATTTGTCAATCTCTTGTTGATTAGTTCGACATTGCATAAACCAATGTCCATATTTGCCACATCTACGACAAGCAGTACTACCCTTATTTGGTTTATATTGAGGATTTGAATTCCCTTTGTTAGAGGGTGCTGTCCACTTGTTCCATTTATTCTTTTGTGAACCACTGTTTTTGCCTTTGTTATGAGCTGATAATCATGACCATATCTCTTGTAACTTTTTTCTCTTCCACATCCTCTACCACGACCTCTGCTAACACCAAAATTAGTATTTGCTTAAGGAATTGCCATTGACCCAGTTTGTTTAGAATTGTGGTTTTTCATAAGAACGTTGCTATTTGCCTCTGCTACAAGGAGACAAGTCACCAGTGCAGAGTATTTTGTGAAATGTCTTTCACGGTATTGTTCCTGCAAAAGCACATTACTTGCATAAAAAGTGGAGGGTTTTCTCAATCATTTGAACCTTTGTTACTTTTTCTCCGCACAACCTAAGATGAGAAACAATATTAAACATAGCAGAATTATATGCTTTAACAGTTTTATAGTCTTGGTATCTTAGGTTCAACCATTCACTTTGAGCAATCGGAAGGATTACCATCTTTTGACGGTCAAATCTATCCTTTAGAGATGTCCACAAATTTAGTGGATCATCCTCTCATAGATATTCTGCCTTTAGATCATCATGGATATGATGTCGTAGGAAAATCAAAGCCTTAGCCTTGGCTTCAGATCCTTATTTCCTTCTTAATAGTACCATCAAGCTTGTTGGAATGCAAGTGCAACTTCGCATCCAATTGCCATGATAAATAATTATCTCCGCTCACATCAAGAGCTTTGAATTCAAGCTTTGTAAGACTCGACATCTATATAGTAGAAAATAAATTATATTAGAGAAAAATTAATTTAAATAATAAAAATGACAAGTGATTTCAATATTACAAAATTTCACATATGCCACAATATGATAAAACGCTATCAAAGAATGTTATGTCTTATGTATATCACATATACAACAATGTGATTATTATAAAATAATCTTTAGATCATCATGGTTTGAATTTTGGGTACTTTTATAAGTTATATAATTAATAGTTTGGGTACTTTTCATAATTCGATCCACATATACAACAATGTGAAGTAGTACCTTTTAGAATAAATAAAATAATGTAAATAGCAAACATAAACCAATTTAATATAATTAACTAATTCATAATAAGAGAAGAAAATATTCAAGATATTCTAGATTAATTTTATATTTGGTAAATTTCATAAGAAAAATATAGAAATGAGATTCGTACATAATCTTAAATAGATTATCATGAATTATCTATTTTGAAAGAAAATGTGAACATGTTTAATACAAATTTAGATTTTTAAAAATAGAGCTAGAAAATTTTATATTCTAATCAATCTATAAATGCATAAATCAAACATGTATTTAAGTTTACTAAAACATGTATCTAAATATACAAGATTAAACTTACCTCTTCAATACCTTTCTTTTCTTAAGAGAACTCTTCCTTCTATTCTCTAGAGCAAATGGTGTCGATAACGTATTGTAAAGCAAAGAGATGGAAAATAGATGAAATTATTTCTTCATTCACTTGTGCTAATCAGCTTGATAAGAGCCTCTTATATAGGCTTACAATGGAGGTTAATATCATGATGATAATTAAAAAGAAGAATGCCAAAAGCCATAGGTTATGGATAACCAAAAGGCATAGGTTATAGACACTAAATAATTATGGTGATTATACATATTTACAACATAAGTAAACTTTTTGAGGTTGAGGCTTATTGTATGAGTTTCTATTTTATTATTGATCAAGTTATACATGGATTGGGTTCAGTTCCGAACCCTACCTGAACTATCTGGATAGGCTTACAGAAATGCAGCAGTTTAGATTTTGGTTGGGCTTGCACTTGAATTCTGTTTTTGGGAAACAATTTTTGGTTAAAAAAAGATCCATCTTTTTTAAAATATATATTGACCAACTTGAACTTGGAAAATATGGTTTGGTTGGCTCAAACTTGAGTTCTGATTTTCTTAGTAAACCAATTTTAGTTAGTTAAAAGTCATAATATTCACATAACATTTGTTTATTCAAACAAGCAAAATCCTAAAGACCAACATTAATTTTAAAAATCCTAAGTAAACTATTTGCGGCTTATTGTACGAGTTTCTATTTTGTTATTGATCAAGTTGTACATGGATTGGGTTCAGTTCCGAACCCTACCTGAACTATCTGGATAGGCTTACACGAATGCAGCAGTTTAGATTTTGGTTGGGCTTGCACTTGAATTATGTTTTTGGGAAACAATGTTTAGTTAAAAAAAAAAGATCCATCTTGTATTATGCAAGAGAAAATGAATCTTGGAAATGCTACTTTTTTTTTATAAAAATTATGTGATAGGCCAGATTTAAACATAGTTAAGGTATGCCTGAGGAAACTTAGTTACAATGTTATCACCTTATGTTTGAAAACATATATTTATCTACAAGCAATGGAACCAATGCCCTTTATGGTTGCATGAACTTAAGTCCCAAACCAACCTTGGGACCAACCCAAATTTTACAAACCAGACCTGTATCCAGCCCAAGCAAAATCGTAGAGATGATATAGAAAATAATGAGATTTTTGGTGTATTTTTATAGAAGAAATAAATACACTAACCCCCCACCCCCAAATGTTTCATGGTTATTACAGGGACTACCCCTATTTTGAAATAATTACACGGACTACCCCTCTGCATTATGTTTTATTGTTGAAATAGGGGTGGTTAGTGTTATAACTCTATAGAAAATGTAAAGCATAGGGGTGGTCCGTGTAATTAGTTTAAAAATAGGGGTGTGTAGTGTTATAACTCTCTATAGAAAATATAAAATATAGGGGTGGTCCGTGTAATTAGTTTAAAAATAGGGGTGGTTAGTATAATAAGTGTAAAACATAGGGGTAGTTAACGTAAATTGCCCTTTATAGAATATAGCAGAATATCCAGACCTGACCTTTACTTGACCTAAACAGAAGCTTATTGGATAGGGTCAGAGGCCCCATATAGTGCTTCCTGGTTGGGGTTACCAGTACACTACGTTTGGCCTGAGTTAAGGACAAGTGCTGATATATACTTCAATTTAATCTCTTACTCAATATAGATGAAGTACAATTTGACAATAAGCATAGGTACGAGTTCCCCTTAAGAACTTGTTTCTTCTTAAAGGTGCAAAACAATGTGTGAAAGAGATCCATTGACTTTATAAAGAATTCTTTTGCTTTCTACATAATAAAATAACCTTCTTTTTTCTATGATCAGCAAAAATGGCTAGGCTAAAGCAGGCAAAGGAGGAGGCTGATAAGGAGATTGCTGAATTCCGTGCCCACATGGAATCTGAATTCCAGAAGAAGCTTGCTGAGGTACTTTTAATTCCAGTAATGTTCATCAACTGCTTTAACTTTTTGTAATGTAAATACTAACATGCGGCTTCTCTTGTTTCTCTGAGCAGACCAGTGGGGACTCTGGTGCAAATGTTAAGCGCCTCGAGCAGGAAACTGAGGCTAAAATCCACAACCTGAAGTCACAAGCAGCAAGTATTTCCCATGAAGTTGGTCAAATGCTTTTGAGGCATGTCACAACTGTGAAAAATTAGGTTGTCTTACAGCAACCATGACGGTGATGTTATGTCTTGTATTCTGTGAACAATGAATGGTATTGTTTATAACTTGGTGCTTAAATCTCACAAGGAATCTGAAAAAAATTGTATTTGGTAGGAGCGGGCTATTATTTGGAATATGGTGCCAGAACATCGTGTTGGTGTAATAATGGATGATCTCGTTTATGTTTTAGTGCTTTCCAGATGTATTCAATTAGTAATGTTGATCCAGAATTTCTTGACTGTTGAGTTCTTGTGCACCAAGTATTTTCCATGTGTTTGCAATGTGTCTCATAATTTTTATTCTGAAGGTTGCAGGGATGAGAAGTCTAGCTTCAGATTTTATACGTAAATGTGTCATTTATACCATTATGCTTGATACTCTATCCAGCTTTTTTTTTTTTAGGGTAACAAGCAATTTGCATCAGAACCATTGACATTGGTGCGTGATTATTTCATGTATATCAATTCTGGAGTTGATAATATCTCGTTCTCCTTGCTCCTTGAGCTTAAACTGGAACAATATATTCACATCGTATCACTGAGATAGGAACATCTAACCACAATCGCAAATGCTACTGCGCTTTGGACCGACGAAGAAAGGTTGGCTGCCTTGCTGCCATGGTTTTGGGGCTGATTGCTCCGGTTTTGGTGTGCAGTGCATACATAGTAGCAGCACTGCAGGAAGACAAAGCGCGTGCAGCAGCATTGCTGTGAGAGAAAAAAGTAGAGGGCCTACTGAACATATGATGAAGTAATCAAAATTTAGCCCAACCGCTGGAGTGACAATACTTTGCATGCCAACATTAAGAAGTTGATGGTTTGTTTGGATGCCATAGTTGTTCTATATAGATAGGTTGTGTTGGCACATATGGCTTACACACATAATAAAACCATATATACTAAACAATTAGACCACCTCTTGTGTGTAAATTTGTCAAAAAAAGAAAGAGAGTATATAATAGAATATAGTATATAAGGAAATCGAAAACTCAGGATAGTCGAAAACAATTATAACACAACTTGATTGTTATTCCTGTATCCTGGTCAGAAGATTGGAAAGGATGAAGAAAAGGTCAGTAACTTATCAACTTAAATGATTTCTTAGACAAGATGAAGAAGAAAGTCTCTTCTCCAATTTACTTCAAACCATGATTCACAACGCATGCAGTTTCTGGGCTGACACAATCGACTGGGTCTGCACAGCTGGTACTAATAAAGCTCAAGAGTGAGATATGAGTCTTGATGGAGTCGGTCCATTTCTTCATCAATGAGTCGTTCAATTTTCTATGGAAACTTGACTGGGCAACTCTTTTCATGACGATTTCAGGCTTTGCCGAAATATCTTTGAAAAACCTCGTCAAGTTTGGTGACGTGTGTAAGGTTATATATTTATCGAAGAAATTCGTATAGAAAATTACTGGATAGCATAAAATTTTCAAAAATTGCTGTCAGAGAACAAAAATGTCCATATTAAAGGCATATAAAATGATAGTGATTATTTTTAAAATTGGGATCAAGAAATACTTCCATCAGAAGGACGTATTCATGCCTATTAATTATACGTGGATGATGGGCGATTTGGCAAAATACGCCTACGTGAAGGAGGTTTGACTAGGGGTGAGCATTATTCGGTTTTCGACCGAAAATCGAAACGAACCGAACCGAATAAGAGATTCGGTTCGGTTTAAAAAAAAATCGGTTCGGTTTCGGTTTTGAAAATACTAAATTTTCTTATTCGGTTTCGGTTTCGGTTTCGGTTTTGGGTTTCAGTTTCGGTCCAAAACCGAAAACCGAATAAGAAAAATTAGTTACTATATATGTATGTATATACTATATATACACACACATGTATTAATATATATTGGTATATACCGAATATACATATGTATATACATAGGTATATACTAAATAAATTTAGGTATATTTAGTTACTATATATATTAACAAAAAAAAGTGCAAATAAATCGAAAAATTGAATAAACCGAATAAACTGAAAATCGAACCGATTTAATTCGGTTCGGTTTGATTCGGTTATGGATCAATTCGGTTCGGTTTCGGTTTTGCTTATTCGGTTTTCGGTCCAATTCGATTTTCGGTTATTCGGTTCGGTTTGAACCGAATAAACCGAATGCTCACCCCTATTTTTGACCGGTTGAAATTTTTTGAAGAACGTTAGATACGTACGTATGCATGTTGCTGCAATAAATATGTATGCATGCATATCATCTACATGCACTGGCGGAGCCATCATATGTCCAGCAGGATCATGTTCCGATCCAGAAAATCGCTCGTCCTCGCATCAATTTTTACCGGATCGATCATACTCGCTGGAGTGTGATGTCGTACGAGTCTGGAGTTGCACTCGTACAATGCAAGATGACAGGTTCTCAAAATGGTTATCTCAATTTGATATTCGCAGCTGAAGAAACATAGTCACATTGGAGTTAATCAGAGTATACGAAATAATTCTCTTTTATTCAATAAGCCATGGAATTACAAAGGCTTTCAATAGTCCAAATGAATCTGCCAGATTGGCTTACAACACTCAAGTTCTCTCTTGCCCACAAAAGTTTTCATCGTTCCATACATCATGTCTTCTATATCTCGGCCGCATAACTCAATTATATATATATATATATATATATATATATATATTATATATATATAAATGGTTATATGGTCCTTCTACAATACATGGGATGTATCAATACTTTCCAAATAATTGCATTGAAAATTGTGAAAGGTGTTTACCTGAACTTTGACTTTACCTGTTACTTTAACTTCGGCTTTAATCTGAACCATTGGATCAATATCCAATTATTCAAATTTGGGATGTATCGATATAAATTTTTACATGGGATGTATTGAATTTTTTTTCATATATATATATATATATATATATATATATATATATATATATATATATATATATATATATATATATATATATAGGGAGCGGATCAAAAGCCCCCCTTAGAAAACCCCCTAAAAAAATCCCTCACTCTAATCCGTAATATTAATGTTAATATTAATGTTAATGTTAATATTAATGTTAATGTTAAAATTAATTTTTTTTATTTTTATATTAATGTTAATGTTAATATTAATGTTAATGTTAATATTAATTTTAATGTTAAATTTAATATTAATTTTAGTATTTAATGTTAATATTAACATTAAATTACGAATTAGAGTGGGGGTTTTAGGGGGTTTTCTAAGGGGGGTTTTTGATCCGTTTCCACATAGGGAGCGGATCAAAAGCCCCCCCTTAGAAAATCCCCTAAAAATTCCCCTCACTCTCATCCGTAATTTAATGTTAATATTAATGTTAATATTAATATTAATGTTAACATTAATATTAATTTTTATTTTTATTTTATATTAATGTTAATGTTAATGTTAATGTTAATGTTAATGTTAATGTTAATGTTAACGTTAATATTAATTTTAATGTTAAGTTTAATGTTAATTTTAGTATTTAATGTTAGTATTAACATTAATATTATTATTAATATTAACATTAATATTAACATTAATATTAACATTAAATTACGGCTGAGAGTGAGGGGATTTTTTAGGAGGTTTTCTAACGGGGGCTTTTGATCCGCTTCCATACTTATATATATATATAAGTATTTTATATATATATATATATATATATATATATATATATATATATATATATATATATATATATATATATATATATAGCACCCAGTTTTCTGAAATTGGGATATTTTGAAAATTTATAATCTTTTATTATTAAATAATGGTGATTTAGTCATGTTATGAATTTTGGTGATTTTTAGATAGTTTAAAACTATTTTCTAAGTCATGGCTTATGACTTTGTGATTTTACTAGTATAACCCTAGTGTAAACCCTAGAGATTTCATAACCTAGAGACTAACCGTGACCATGTAAGCCTAACCAAGTGATTAGGATACCATTTTAGCCCCTTTTAGCCTAAAGGGTGTTTTGGTAATTTTCTAGGATTTATTTGGAATTATTTGTATTTATGTGTTTTTAATATTATTTAATTATTGTTAGTATCATGATTAGTCCCTAACCTAGTTTACCCTAATCTAGAGATTAGTCACTAACCTAGGAGGCTAATGTTAGATATTAGCTTTATGTGTAAATATCTAGGTTTGATAATATCTAGATATTTTACTTTTAGATATTTCCTAGAAACCTAAATAGCTATCTACTTGGTCCAAGACTTAGGAGCTAAGTTAGCAAGGTGGATGAACCCTAAATATCTACCCCTACCCTACCCATGGCAGCCCAACCCTACCCCCCTTCCATATAAACACACCTCCTTCATTCACACCTCATTTTTCATTACACTAAAAACCTAATTTTCCTACAACTTCACACCCTCACCACTTAACCATTTCAACTCCAAATTGAGCCTAGTTTCTTGCATTAGACTCCCCTACACTAGAGGATACCAATTGTGGCTTGCTAGCAAGGAATTGTGGAGCTTTGGACGTTGGGAGTCGAAGGAGGATTTCATTCAAAAGGGCCTATTATTGAGGATTTTGCACTCATAGGTAAATATCCCCAAACCTAGTTAATATTACGTTTTCTCTTCATAATTGCATGCATATAGGTAAACCCTAGCTGTGTGTCAAGTTTGGTAGAAAATAGGCTTGGTTTGGTGTCCGTATCGGACACGTATCTGTGTTTAAATTTCAGTGTTTGGTGAAATGCCACTTAGGAACAAAAGTTATTATTTTTCCAAAACAAATTATATTTTTGGGTAGCCCTAGACATGTAGGACACAACCCTAGTGTACTGAGCACGTTATCGTGTCGTATCCGTGTCCAAAATGGACACGAACATGCTGTGCACACACTGTGCACTATGTCCTGCTACCCGACCCCCTTTTCTCCTTCACCTGGACACGTGTGTAGCTCCCCTTTCCGAAAATCTAAAATATTTTTATTATTTATTTTATTTAAATGGTAATTATTAGATGAGACGTGTATATTGATAATTGATTCTGAGTATATGATGGCACGTCTTAGGAATTGTCTTTTGGGAATTGTATGAATTGCTAGGCTACTTGAATACTGGTAAATATATAGGTACGCATATCTAGGGTATACAAATACTAGGCAGTACGTGTATATTAGTATGTCTTATTTATATAAACTTCATAAATATTCTTTATATTTAATTTATGTGTATATATATTTATACATGTGTATTGGTAGCTTATTTGATAGACTCGTTTTATATAAATATAATATATGCATATTGTATAGTATATGAGTATTAAAATATTTTAATTATATATATGCAAATATCTTTGTATGTACTTTTAAGGATATTGGCAATTATTGTCTAGACGTTAGTTAATCATTGTTTATAATATTTCGTAAATATGGTTTGTATATATTTATATGTGTACGTGTATATATATATATATATATATATATATATATATATATATATATATATATATATATATATATATAGGAAAATATACATAAGGACATTTAGAAATATGTAAGTAAATAAAATAGGAAGAGGAGTATAGGGATATATTAACTTTGTGTAAATAATTATAAATATATAAGCATATATACATAGGTAATTATGTGTGTGTATATATATATATATATATATATATATATATATATATATATATACGCGTATGTGTATATAAATATATATTATATAGGTATTTATGTGTATTTATATATAAATATATACATGTATATGTGTGTATTTTATGTATATATAAATATGTATATACATAATTGTATACGTGTATATATATATTTATATATGATTATACGTATACAAATGTGTATATATATATATATATATATATATATATATATATATATATATAGATATTAATAAAAAAAAAGAATAATAAATGGAAAAGAAATAAAGAAGAGAGCAAGCAGCAGTATCAAACTTTTCTATAACACTCGGCCCAACAGAGCACTTCCCAGGCCGAGAAGGATTTCCCTGTGCACCCAAGTAACCCGACCTTATATAACCCTATTATATACCTAATGTATATATAGAGATATCGAGATCGAGGGAAACCTAAAACTCCATCGCACCTGGTGACCCGCGACCTGGACGGCGACGGCGCGCCACCCTGGACGCGACCCACCGCCGCGCGCGGCCGTGCGGACCGCCGGAGGGCGCGCGCACAGTGCGCGCGCGGGAGAACTCAGCAGCAGCGTGCAGCTGATGCGCTGGTTTCGTCGTGGAATTTCTTCGCGCGTGATCGATCATTCTTCATGCCGTTTTCTCAGGTACGAAGCCCAACCATACGTCTATCCAAGCCATCAATTAGTTTTAATGGAAACGGATCGAGACCCCGTGATAAATCGAGGCAAACTCGACCGAAAACCTGTCCAAAACAGGACAGTAACCCGTCCCAAAGGCCCACCTTTCAAGGCGTTTTATGATCTGTATGTTAAGAATTTTAGAAAACTATTTGAAGGCACTTTTAGACAACATGTAGGGCTTCGAATCCCTTCTTACAGAATTTGAAATCATCGACTACACGTCGAGAAATCGAATCTCAAAGTTTCCCAAAAATCTGTTTTGAAAACTAGAAAATTGTTCCACACGACGTGCGTCACGCCAATCCGGACGACGTGGTCACGAACCGAAGACATCGAAAGCTGCGTAACGGCTTCGTGGTCGTGTGGGCTTTGACGGAATTCAAATTGGTCGCGTGTGCGCGACGAATTTGATGCGTATCCGTCGAAAATTCACCGTATCGTGCACGTTGCAAATTCTCCAATTACTTTGTGCACGCTCGTCAGATCGAGACAAAACTTGCGTCATCAGGACCGTATCATTTTTCTGGTCCTGTATGCCAAGTTTGGTCCAATTCTGAGACAGTTGAATCCGACGTCGTTTTGCGGGCCCCACGGTCCCACTCAACGGGCGATTTTGTGCACGGCCCGCCGAAATCTAACTTTGGACATACGGTTGGGTTCGTATCGGAAAACTGGATCCGTAGACATTTAGTTTGACAACTTTAGAGACCACTGACTCTGGCACGCTTTTCGGTGCAAAGCGGGTCCAACGGCGGACATCGTTTTTGTCCGAAATTACCGTTTTGCTCCTGTGTCCAGAATTGGACGTAAGGACAGGCAATCCTAGCTAATTGGACTATTCTGAGATCATTGGTATTATTTATTTTAGCTTCCGGGGACTGTTGTACGGGTTTTGACTATAGTGGCACATTGAGTAGTTCAGATTGTCGGTTTCACCAGCAAAGGACCATAGGCGAGTATAGTTTATTGTCTGCATTTCGATATTGATCTTTACTATATTTCATTGATTAGTCATTGGTTATGTGATTTTTATACTCTATTATAAATTGTTGAGTCGGGAATGAGAAGTACCAAGGATGTGTGATCAGACCGTAGACATTGTAGATATCGTAGACATTGTAGATATCGTAGACATTGTAGATATCGTAGACATTGTAGATCTCGTAGACATTGTTTATTTTATGCTGTAGACCTCGTAAACATTGTTTAATTTATGCAGTAGATCTCGTAGACATTGTTTATTTTATGCAATAGACATCATAGACAGTGCTTATTTTCTGCAGTAGACATCGTAGACAGTGTTTATATTCTGCAAGTAGATATCGTAGACCGTGCGGTGTAGCACCCCAGACCGATCACATGTCAAAGGTACTTCTAACGGTGGAAAGTATATTGGTCTATTTATTTCTAGTGATTTTCTTACGGCTTTACTGTTATTTTCAAAACTCATGATTGATGCCTAACCTTTGTTTTATAGTCATTTTCTTTATTGAAATTGCATTCAGTGAATTGTGCTCGTTCCATTCCTGACTGGAAACCAACATTTTCAGGTTAGCCGTGGATTCACTTAGCTTGGGAAGTGACGGGAATACTTGCAGACAAAGCCTAGAGATTAGCTAGATAGTTGAGTTGTAGTCATTCATTTATTTGCACAAGTTTATATTTTTCTACAAATGTAAAACTTGAAATCATTGTAAGTTAAATTAATTATGTGAATGAGCATTGTTTGTGATTTTGATCTTCATGGCCGTGACAGCGTTCTACCGCCGACACTGCGACGTAGGCTGGCTTGGACACGTCTCGTATCCGTTTAAAAAAAAAACGGGTGCGGGTCGTGACAAGTTTTTGTGGTGGCCCATGCAGGTCAGTCTTCGCAAATCATGCGAACTCGTGATAGTACTTAAGTCAGTTGTACTATTGCGAGCCTGCGACTAGAACATGCTCATTCACGAACAAGGATTAATTTAATTTAAAGGAATGACTAGGACTAGGAGTCCCTTACACAAATTTACCGATGGGTAGTTTAGGCCATGCAAGTTAGGGTGAATGTTATTAATTTTGATAGTTGTCAAATCCCCATAGGTACACTATTACCTCTTGATAGGACGATATGATCCAATGTGGATAGATTATTCACTTGGTGAGGCAGAGTTTCCTAGAGTAATGATCTAACCTTGATGAATTGTTTAATTCATTCTCTTTGCCTCTTAGATATCATCCCCATATCCTAGCCGAATTACCCCTATAATTGCTAGTTGCCCTAAGAATCATTATTTTATAAAGTTCTAATTTTTGTTATCCATATACGGACCGCGAGTTAGTTTCGATTCAAGTTGTCCCTCAGAGGCTTGAATACACATGGAAGAGTTAGAATGTATGTATTTCTTTTGTCCTTAGTTATTTCCCCCTGTTCAATCTTTTATCTTAAGGGTTGTGACTGATAGGACAAATGCTTACACTTTATTTCATAGGCAACTTGTTTGAATCTCTAGGAGCTCATGAATTTTTACGGATGTAGTTAACGGAATGTTAGTTAACTCATAATGGCAGGACAGCAGCGCACTGTCGCCATTTATTTAAATTATGAAGACTCTGGATTCCCTGCAGCCAGCAGCGCACTGGCAAGACACGACCCTAGAGTTGAAAATTTTAAGGAAATTATAGGTTATAGAATATTCCTAAAAACTATGGCTAGTGGTCCTCTTTGATCATAGTTACCCGGGTGTCGAGATAAGGTAGAGTATGTGATAGCATATCACATCTGAATCACAGAACCAAGAGTTTACCATCGCCCGAGTAAACGAACGAGGCATAATCCTCGGTGAAATAATTTCAGACGTGATTACAAGTTTAAGGTACTATAGAGGATAGAACAATGCCATGTATGTCCCATAAGATCCAAAGCCAATATTAGTGGAAGTTTTGTAAGTTGGATAACATGTCTCCCGGCCTAGCCTTCCGTAGTCCTTATGACGTATTGGCAAGAAAATTGACTGATACTAATAGGTTTACCTAAAATATAGAATTCAGAAGTCCATAAACCATTAGTCGACTAAGGCCTTAAGGATAAGAGGATAGTGGGATGTCTATAGAAGCAAGATCACCAGGTGAAGTTTTGATTCTCTCTAAACTCGAACTACTTGTGCCTCTTTTCAAAAATCTCGCGTACTTGTAATGGTCTATTTTGACCAATGTTGTTATAACAGCCTAGTTTTGCAAGCTCGCTCTTTTATCAAGCTTGATCCAAGACATATGTTTATTGGGGACGCCCACTAACATATTGTCTAGTCAGAATCAGTGTATTATGGTCTGATCAACCATGATGCATTTGGTTCGCTCTTCGTTAATTACACTACGTGGATGGAGAGATATAGGTATCTAGGATCTCATCCACGACTGCATTGAAAATTCCTCTTGAATTATATGTTCGCCCTTGAATCACGAATTGTATTCAGTAACATCTTCCTTGAATTCTTTATTGTTTTGTCTTTCATCGATTTGGAAAGACGAAAGCTCGTGATAGTACAGAGTATTCCCATGGTTATGGTAGCGGTATACACAAGTGTAGCTACCATCGGCTAGTCATATGACTGAGTTACTCGTTCTCCTCTCGACCCTCAAACTACTATTGAGACCTTCTAGCCATTCGAATTTGTGAATGATGAGGGTTTTACCCTTAGTCGAAATACCTACCTAAGAGTCTACCTATTCTTTAGAGACCAAAGGTTGCGAGTCTCTAATTATCTGCTGGAAGCTTGTCTTAACTAGCAACCCTTAAGCCTTGAACCAACCCTTCCTCGACCAAAGCCGCAGTTAGACCTGAGATGAGTGGACAATAGGAAATCATTTATTGTGACACTCATCCCGAGAGTAGTTTCCAACAAGTATTGCCCTAGTGATGTAAATTTTATTATTAAGACCTAACTAGTGTTGGAGCACCACAGTCACTAGTTTGGCCAATACCATAACTTAAATACCCTGTCATATTATGATCTACCAGTTGTCAACAGCAATATACGATCACTACAAACTCTTGTGACGATAGTCTGGCAGGTTGACACAAATAGAAATCTACGACTCAGTTATTAGAGATCCCTTCATGGGATGTACCTTAGAGTTGGTTACCCCGTCGACAACTCTTGTATACTGTGGACGAGTAGACCATTCTATTTTATCGACCATGTGTCATTGTACACACTCGTTTCTCAGTTAATTGAGGAACGATCCTTGACTTGACTTATATCAACCGTATTCCGTTACGCCGTGCCTTATTCTTATTTAACAAGAGTCGAGGTACAATATCCGGACATTGAAATTTTTCTAACCTCTTTATTCCTAAAAATTATATCTTAGCTTCTAAGGTGGGTAGACTGTAAGTCTCCTAAAATTTTTGGGAGTATATGAATATTACCGATTGACTAGAATGATTTTCCACTGGGGTGATGGTTAGTGCCCTTGGACTCCCACTTTTCATTTAGATCATTTTGTGTCCCCGGCCGTATCATTAATATTCGGAGCACGAGACCAGTTGTACTTTCCAACAAATTTTATGTGTAAGATCTAGACGAGTCCACCTTTATCTAGGTATATCATGTCCCACTCAAACCGTCCCCTTGTACTCTATTTTTATGGTACGACTTTCAGGTAGAAAGGACTAACTATAACCCTTACCGTGGTACCGGTAAACTTCTCGATTATGACTAGGGACTCAACCTCGACTCGAAGCCTTCGACCCAATATTTGGTTGTGATCTACTCGGAGCCCACTATGCACATGCCACGAGTATGCCACCCAATTGAGGTCTCATGTGCTCTTTAAACACAAAGTCACTGAAGTCTCATCCTGAGCTTTAGGGACCTAGCTAACCAACCGAACGGGCAACTAGCCCAACCCTTGGATAGAAACCTAATCTAGGATACCCTAATCTAGTAGGAGGAGTTCACCATTGGGATCTTGTCCAACCCTTATAGATTGAAATCCAATGCTCATCCAACCAACGACTGATGTCCAAATAGAGAACCCATTAAGGCCCAGTAGAACCCATCCATGCACACCACCATATTTGGACTATAGAACGGAACTATTTTTAAGTAGTCTCTACCTCTTAGGAGGTGATGCCATCCATAACCCATATTCCATCTACCTAGAAGTCACGATACGATCTTCCATTACAACTATATCCCTTGCTTGTGTGTTTAAATAACCACGGAATATATCACAACCTTGATTTCCCAAATTCTGTTCTATTGTGGAACCTTGTTTAGAATTTTGGGAACAAAATTTTCATATTGCATGGATTATAAGACCCTCTAAGAAGCGAAGGGTTTTTCGATTGACTAGACCAGAGTAACCCAGTCTAACAAATAAGTCAATGGTTCATAGACTTCCTCTCTATCTACACCATCGGATACTCTATCGCTCTTGGAATCTCATTATTGCTCCCGATTATTCTTCCTTATCATCCTGTCCTTCCTATGGCAGAGCGACGGATGGTCATGTTATTAAAATTTATCAACATTTCTTAGCTACTCGTGTAAGTTTGTTGCTTGTTAAATTTTGGGGTTGTTTGATAGATACGAGAGTATTATTGATATCATATGTCCTAGATATTTTTAGAAGAGTTATTAGCCACCAGTTAGAAAATTTTAAGATTCTAGTGACCTACCTGTGTTCCAACGGAGTAGTGTGACTAAAGGTGGGTAGAAGTCCTCGAGATTTCGTAAAAACCAAATGACTAGAAGAGGATATAGACGATGTGTGAGGTTGAGGTTAAGGCAAACTTCTTTTAGAATTTACGGAATAACTACGAATTAGAATTTCGAGGACGAAATTATTTTTAAGGTGGGTAGATTTGTAGCTCCCCTTCCCGAAAATCTAAAATATTTTTATTATTTATTTTATTTAAATGGTAATTATTAGATGAGACGTGTATATTGATAATTGATTCTGAGTGTATGATGGCACGTCTTAGGAATTGTCTTTTGGGAATTGTATGAATTGCTAGGCTACTTGAATACTGGTAAATATATAGGTACGCATATCTAGGGTATACAAATACTAGGCAGTAGGTGTATATTAGTATGTCTTATTTATATAAACTTCATAAATATCCTTTATATTTAATTTATGTGTATATATATTTATACATGTGTATTGGTAGCTTATTTGATAGACTCGTTTTATATAAATATAATATATGCATATTGTATAGTATATGAGTATTAAAATATTTTAATTATATATATGCAAATATCTTTGTATGAACTTTTAAGGATATTGGCAATTATTGTCTAGACGTTAGTTAATCATTGTTTATAATATTTCGTAAATATGGTTTGTATATATTTATATGTGTACGTGTATATATATTGATATATATATATATATATATATATATATATATATATATATATATATATATATATATATATATATATATATATATATATAGGAAAATATACATAAGGACATTTAGAAATATGTAAGTAAATAAAATAGGAAGAGGAGTATAGGGATATATTAACTTTGTGTAAATAATTATAAATATATAAGCATATATACATAGGTAATTATATATATATATTTTTTTCATAGGTAATTATATATATATATATATATATATATATATATATATATATATATATATATATATATATATATATATATAAATATATATATATATATATATATATATATATATATATATATATATACGCGTATGTGTATATAAATATATATTATATAGGTATTTATGTGTATTTATATATAAATATATACATGTATATGTGTGTATTTTATGTATATATAAATATGTATATACATAATTGTATACGTGTATATATATATTTATATATGATTATACGTATACAAATGTGTATATATATATATATATATAGATATTAATAAAAAAAAGAATAATAAATGGAAAAGAAATAAAGAAGAGAGCAAGCAGCAGTATCAAACTTTTCTATAACACTCGGCCCAACAGAGCACTTTCCAGGCTGTAGTGCCCCGCTCCTTGCGGTCCACTATGTAATACCTACGGCTTGTTGACTCAGTCATGAACTGAGTACTTGGTGAAACCTTTGCCGGTATCGATTGATCACGGATGAAATGCAATGAACCTTTCCAATTGATGGATTGGCTTCTATTGAAATAAATCCAAGAGTTTTGCTGAATGTTTTCTCTTCGCTGCTTGGTTTTGATGAATGCGTTTTCGTGTTGGTTTTCGATGATTGGTTTTCATTGTTCGCTTTCATCGCATTTCGCATTCATTCCGAATCTTGAGAGAAAGAGACGAAGTATGCTAATCAACTGTTGGTTCCATTGTAGGCCGCGTGAATTGTTCGTGAACGGCACGTGAAGTCCCTCCTTCTCTCAACTAAGATTCATCTCGGTGAGTTGCTTCAACCGAACAGACATTGATCTGTACGCCTAAGAAAAATGATCTCTAGTCTACTCTGTTGCCTTGTCCCAATGATCAACGATACCACATCTACAAAAAGATAATAGAAGATAATTGAATTGAATCAAATGCAAGAATATGTGTTGCCACTCTATCTGCTCGATAAGAATGATCATCTGCTTGTCATCAGTATGCTTGAATGTAGACATGTACAGACGAACTTGTACATGTTGAGATAAACCTGAAGGCACGAATCAAACGTGTCGTATACCTGTGCATAAGTCCAGGTGTGTCTCATCTGATAGAACGGCTAGAGCATGCATTTGGTCTCGGACAACTTGTATACAAGGAATTATTTGTCTCTCGGGTGGTATCTGGGGGCACCTGGAACCGCTCGGCCTAGGAGAGATTATGAGCACACTGGGTGCAAGGACCCATGTTAAAAGTGTAGCCGAATATCTGTGTCCTTAGCGACGAGCTGAACCAAAGAGTCACAGCGGCTAATCATGGGAAAAACCCATGGACCAACATGTAGAATAGTCCACCTGCATGACCCGAATGACAACTTCAATATCTGCAAGAATGACTCATAAATTACTCATTATGCAAATTGTGCTAACGTGGTTTTGTGCAGGGATGACTGCCGGCGAGGGTAAGTTGCTATGATATATTCTATCTGTCATGTTCTTATGAATTGTTAAAAAGAACCTAGACAAGTAGAAAGATCACTAGTAAATGTTAGCTCAACATATTAATTTAGTGCAGAGATTTGCGAGTTCGGCCAAAAGCCGCTCGCCAGTACATGATGTGTGCTGACCCACGTTGTGGGCATCCTTTTCAGTAAGCAAAGGAGACAGGGGGATTTCAAGGAGGCACAAAAGCTCGTCTAGCCCAGTAGAGCTGCGGACTGCCTCGAAGCTTTCTTTAATTTCAAGTCAAGTTCAAGTTTCTTTTCCTTCTGAAGGTGTCTTTCAATTCTAGCTTGTAATAAAGGGATATCATGTATGGGCATTGTGGCTATTTTCAAAAGAGTGTTTCAAAGAAAATCTTGTAGCCAAATTATAAGGCAAATCTGAGTTGCAAAGCTTTGTACTTGTATTCCAATCAAGCTATCAATAAAATGAGTATTTCCATTTCAAATCTCTGTGTTCAATATTTGGTTTTCTGCAATGGGTGCGTGCGTGTGTTTTGCTTAACTAATGGGTGCATGCGTGTGTTTTTGCTTGACTAGTTGTTTTGTGCAGGTACATGGCCTTGTGCAAGCGCAACTTAGGCTTGCACGGCATCACGTCTTAGCGAGGACGATCGATCCCGCAGGGATCCAGGCAAGACGGACAACCCTAGCGGGATCGGGGCGTGACAAAGTGGTATCAGAGCACAGTTTTACGTCCTTGGCCTCTTGTAAATATCGTTTTCAAAAAGTATATAAAGTACTTTGACGGCTTTTAAAAGTGTCCGGATTTTGGGTTATGAAAACCAATGCCCCATACAATAAGTCCATAATATTTTATGAGACTGACAGAAGTTACACTATTTTGTAGAGAAATGGCTCCTCCTCGTCCATCTGGCTCGATCGATGCGGTAGAACGCATCATGACAATGTTGGAGTTACAGAGACAGGACAATGAGGAAAGAAATCAGATACATGAGGCCCGAGCGGCTGCCCAACAAAAGCAGTTGGATGCCCTGACCCAGCTTGTCACGGCGCTTGCGACAAATCGAGATGCCACCGCAGCGACGGAACCAACGGGAACGCCCGAGATCGAGCCCGTAGAGGGTGATGAGCCCCAGCCGGCGCAAAGGCACACTGTCTTTAGGCCAAATGACTTCTTGGACGCGAAACCTCCGGAATTTCAAGGCAGGACGTCACCCGACAAGGTGATGGACTGGATTGATAAAATAGAGACTCTGTTCGCGTTCATAGGAGTTCCAAGTAGCAAAAAGGTAGTCTGTGTCGTTATGCTCCTACGGCTGCGGGCGAAGGACTGGTGGAAGGCGAAGAAGCCGGCGCTGTTCGCAACGGCTAGGAATGGAAAGATCTCGTGGGCCTTGTTCAAGAAGGCGTTTCTGGATCAATATCTGCCTCGAGCCATGAGCAAGAAGATGGAGGATGACTTCATCACACTGAAACAGGGGGATATGTCCGTGGAGGACTATGAATCTGAATTTGCTAAGTTGGCAAATTTTGCCGCTGCTTGGCTCCCTACGGAACAGACTCGCATAAATCGATTCGTGGAAGGTCTGAATTACGACATCCAGTTAAGTATGCTGAATCGAGAATGCGGGTCCTATTCTCAAGCCTTTGAGGCGGCGCTTCAGGTGGAACAGTTCGAGCAGAAGAAAGCGTCCAACAAAGCGCCGAACAGTCGGAATCAGCCCGCCAAGAGAAATCATGAGGGAGAGAAAAAGATCGATGGGGAACCACGAAATGAGACAATCTGTTCCTACTGCGGTCGACGAGGACATACGAGTGAAGAATGTCGCTTCGCGAAAGGTTTGGTATGCAGTCACTGTGGAAAGCATGGACACACCAAGGAGGACTGTCGTACCGCAAACCACGCTTGTTTTCGTTGTGGCCAACAAGGTCACGCCATCCGAAATTGCCCAAAGAGAAATCGAAATAGAGACGACACTGAAGAGCGTGGGCAGCTGCCAGGCCCACCGCCCCTTCGAGACAATCCGCAGAACCAGCCGCAGTGGATTAATGGACGCGTCTTCAATCTCTCCACGTTGCTTGACCCAGAATGCAACAATAGAGGAGGTGAGTTTTGTTTCTTAAGTTTTGAGGACAAAACTTTTTCTCGGTGGGTTATTATGTAGTGCCCCGCTCCTTGCGGTCCACTATGTAATACCTACGGCTTGTTGACTCAGTCATGAACTGAGTACTTGGTGAAACCTTTGCCGGTATCGATTGATCACGGATGAAATGCAATGAACCTTTCCAATTGATGGATTGGCTTCTATTGAAATAAATCCAAGAGTTTTGCTGAATGTTTTCTCTTCGCTGCTTGGTTTTGATGAATGCATTTTCGTGTTGGTTTTCGATGATTGGTTTTCATTGTTCGCTTTCATCGCATTTCGCATTCATTCCGAATCTTGAGAGAAAGAGACGAAGTATGCTAATCAACTGTTGGTGCCATTGTAGGCCGTGTGAATTGTTCGTGAACGACGCGTGAAGTCCCTCCTTCTCTCAACTAAGATTCATCTCGGTGAGTTGCTTCAACCGAACAGACATTGATCTGTACGCCTAAGAAAAATGATCTCTAGTCTACTCTGTTGCCTTGTCCCAATGATCAACGATACCACATCTACAAAAAGATAATAGAAGATAATTGAATTGAATCAAATGCAAGAATATGTGTTGCCACTCTATCTGCTCGATAAGAATGATCATCTGCTTGTCATCAGTATGCTTGAATGTAGACATGTACAGACGAACTTGTACATGTTGAGATAAACCTGAAGGCACGAATCAAACGTGTCGTATACCTGTGCATAAGTCCAGGTGTGTCTCATCTGATAGAACGGCTAGAGCATGCATTTGGTCTCGGACAACTTGTATACAAGGAATTATTTGTCTCTCGGGTGGTATCTGGGGGCACCTGGAACCGCTCGGCCTAGGAGAGATTATGAGCACACTGGGTGCAAGGACCCATGTTAAAAGTGTAGCCGAATATCTGTGTCCTTAGCGACGAGCTGAACCAAAGAGTCACAGCGGCTAATCATGGGGAAAACCCATGGACCAACATGTAGAATAGTCCACCTGCATGACCCGAATGACAACTTCAATATCTGCAAGAATGACTCATAAATTACTCATTATGCAAATTATGCTAACGTAGTTTTGTGCATGGATGACTGCCGGCGAGGGTAAGTTGCTATGATATATTCTATCTGTCATGTTCTTATGAATTGTTAAAAAGAACCTAGACAAGTAGAAAGATCACTAGTAAATGTTAGCTCAACATATTGATTTAGTGCAGAGATTTGCGAGTTCGGCCAAAAGCCGCTCGCCAGTACATGATGTGTGCTGACCCACGTTGTGGGCATCCTTTTCAGTAAGCAAAGGAGACAGGGGGATTTCAAGGAGGCACAAAAGCTCGTCTAGCCCAGTAGAGCTGCGGACTGCCTCGAAGCTTTCTTTAATTTCAAGTCAAGTTCAAGTTTCTTTTCCTTCTGAAGGTGTCTTTCAATTCCAGCTTGTAATAAAGGGATATCATGTATGGACATTGTGGCTATTTTCAAAAGTGTTTCAAAGAAAATCTTGTAGCCAAATTATAAGACAAATCTGAGTTGCAAAGCTTTGTACTTGTATTCCAATCAAGCTATCAATAAAATGAGTATTTCCATTTCAAATCTCTGTGTTCAATATTTGGTTTTCTGCAATGGGTGCGTGCGTGTGTTTTGCTTAACTAATGGGTGCGTGCGTGTGTTTTTGCTTGACTAGTTGTTTTGTGCAGGTACATGGCCTTGTGCAAGCGCAACTTAGGCTTGCACGGCATCACGTCTTAGCGAGGACGATCGATCCCGCAGGGATCCAGGCAAGACGGACAACCCTAGCGGGATCGGGGCGTGACACAGGCCGAGAAGGATTTCCCTGTGCACCCAAGTAACCCGACCTTATATAACCCTATTATATACCTAATGTATATATAGAGATATCGAGATCGAAGGAAACCTAAAACTCCATCGCACCTGGTGACCCGCGACCTGGACGGCGACGGCGCGCCACCCTGGACGCGACCCACCGCCGCGCGCGGCCGTGCGGACCGCCGGAGGGCGCGCGCACAGTGCGCGCGCGGGAGAACTCAGCAGCAGCGTGCAGCTGATGCGCTGGTTTCGTCGTGGAATTTCTTCGCGCGTGATCGATCATTCTTTATGCTGTTTTCTCAGGTACGAAGCCCAACCATACGTCTATCCAAGCCATCAATTAGTTTTAATGGAAACGGATCGAGACCCCGTGATAAATCGAGGCAAACTCGACCGAAAACCTGTCCAAAACAGGACAGTAACCCGTCCCAAAGGCCCACCTTTCAAGGCGTTTTATGATCTGTATGTTAAGAATTTTAGAAAACTATTTGAAGGCACTTTTAGACAACATATAGGGCTTCGAATCCCTTCTTACAGAATTTGAAATCATCGACTACACGTCGAGAAATCGAATCTCAAAGTTTCCCAAAAATCTGTTTTGAAAACTAGAAAATTATTCCACACGACGTGCGTCACGCCAATCCGGACGACGTGGTCGCGAACCGAAGACATCGAAAGCTGCGTAACGGCTTCATGGTCGTGTGGGCTTTGACGGAATTCAAATTGGTCGCGTGTGCGCGACGAATTTGATGCGTATCCGTCGAAAATTTACCGTATCGTGCACGTTGCAAATTCTCCAATTACTTTGTGCACGCTCGTCAGATCGAGACGAAACTTGCGTCATCAGGACCGTATCATTTTTCTGGTCCTGTATGCCAAGTTTGGTCCAATTTTGAGACAGTTGAATCCGACGTCGTTTTGCGGGCCCCACGGTCCCACTCAACGGGCGATTTTGTGCACGGCCCGCCGAAATCCAACTTTGGACATACGGTTGGGTTCGTATCGGAAAACTGGATCCGTAGACATATAGTTTGACAACTTTAGAGACCACTGACTCTGGCACGCTTTTCGGTACAAAGCGGGTCCAACGACGGACATCGTTTTTGCTCGAAATTACCGTTTTGCCCCTGTGTCCAGAATTGGACGTAAGGACAGGCAATCCTAGCTAATTGGACTATTCTGAGATCATTGGTATTGTTTATTTCAGCTTTCGGGGACTGTTGTACGGGTTTTGACTATAGTGGCACATTGAGTAGTTCAGATTGTCGGTTTCACCAGCAAAGGACCACAGGCGAGTACAGTTTATTGTCTGCATTTCGATATTGATCTTTACTATATTTCATTGATTAGTCATTGGTTATGTGATTTTTATACTCTATTATAAATTGTTGAGTCAGGAATGAGAAGTACCAAGGATGTGTGATCAGACCGTAGACATTGTAGATATCGTAGACATTGTAGATATCGTAGACATTGTAGATATCGTAGACATTGTAGATATCGTAGGCATTGTAGATCTCGTAGACATTGTTTATTTTTATGCAGTAGACCTCGTAAACATTGTTTAATTTATGCAGTAGATCTCGTAGACATTGTTTATTTTATGCAGTAGACATCGTAGACAGTGCTTATTTTCTGCAGTAGATATCGTAGACAGTGTTTATATTCTGCAAGTAGATATCGTAGACCGTGCGGTGTAGCACCCCAGACCGATCATATGTCAAAGGTACTTCTAACGGTGAAAAGTATATTGGTCTATTTATTACTAGTAATTTTCTTACGGCTTTACTGTTATTTTCAAATCTCATGATTGATGCCTAACCTTTGTTTTATAGTCATTTTCTTTATTGAAATTGCATTCAGTGAATTGTGCTCGTTCCATTCCTGACTGGAAACCAACATTTTCAGGTTAGCCGTGGATTCACTTAGCTTGGGAAGTGACGGGAATACTTGCAGACAAAGCCTAGAGATTAGCTAGATAGTTGAGTTGTAGTCATTCATTTATTTGCACAAGTTTATATTTTTCTACAAATGTAAAACTTGAAATCATTGTAAGTTAAATTAATTATGTGAATGAGCATTGTTTGTGATTTTGATCTTCATGGCCGTGACAGCGTTCTACCGCCGACACTGCGGCATAGGCTGGCTTGGACATGTAGTTTGACGACTTTAGAGACCGTTGACCCTGGCACACTTTTCGGTACAAAGCGGGTCCAACGACGGACATCGTTTTTGCCCGAAATTACCGTTTTGCTCATGTGTCCAGAATTGGACTTAAGGACAGGCAATCCTAGCTAATTGGACTATTCTGAGATCATTGGTATTGTCTATTTCAGCTTCCGGGGACTGTTGTACGGATTTTGACTATTGTGGCATATTGAGTGATTTGGATCATCGGTTTCACCAGCACAGGACCACAGGCGAGTACAGTTTATTGTTTGCATTTCGATATTGATCTTTACTATATTTCATTGATTAGTCATTGGTTATGTGATTTTTATACTCTATTATAAATTGTTGAGTCGGGAATGAGAAGTACCAAGGATGTGTGATCAGACCGTAGACATTGTAGATATCGTAGACATTGTAGATATCGTAGACATTGTAGATCTCGTAGACATTGTTTATTTTATGCAGTAGACATCGTAGATATTGTTTATTTTATGCAGTAGACATCGTAGACATTGTTTATTTTATGCAGTAGACATCGTAGACATTGTTTATTTTATGCAGTAGACATCGTAGACATTGTTAATTTTATGCAGTAGACATCGTAGACATTGTTTATATTCTGCAAGTAGATATCGTAGACCGTACGGTGTAGCACCCCAGATCGATCACATGTCAAAGGTACTTCCAACGGTGGAAAGTATATTGGTCTATTTTTACTATTGATTTTTCTTACGGCTTTACTGTTATTTTTAAAACTCATGATTGGTGTCTAGCCTTTGTTTTATAGTCATTTTTTTTATTTGAAATTGCATTCAGTGAATTGTGCTCGTTCCATTCCTGACTGGAAACCAACATTTTTAGGTTAGCCGTGGATTCATTTAGCTTGGGGAGTGACGGGAATACTTGCAGACAAAGGCCTAGAGACTAGCTAGATAGTTGAGTTGTAGTCATTCAAATATTTGTATAAGTTTATATTTTTCTGCAAATGTAAAACTTGTGATCTTTGTAAATTAAATTAATTATGTGATCGAGCATTATTTGTGATTTGATCTTCATGGCCGTGACAGCGTTCTACCGCCGACACTGCGGCGTAGGCTGGCTTGGACACGTCTCGTATCCGTTAAAAAAAAAAAATGGGTGCACTATGTACTGCTACCCGACCCCCTTTTCTCCTTCACCTGGACACGTGGACACGTGAAACTTGACACAAACCTAGGGGCAATGTCTGACAAGACATCCCCAAAGTTTTGTGTCAAGTCGTGTCGTGTCGAGTGAGAAATTCGACACGCACTGACCACACACTGCACTGCACGAACACGTTTTTCCTCACTAACACGTGAGTCGTGTCGACTCTGGACACGTCGTGGACACCTCATGGTGACACGAGTGTGTAGCCTAACACGTGGACTACACGTGGACATGACCACGTGGCCCTACGTGGTGTGTGTCGTGTCCACGAGACACGTGCACCGCTGCATGACGCAGTGTAAACAGCGTGTATCAGTCGAGAAAACCCGACTGATACGGGCCTCGTGTCGACGCTGTGTGACACTTGGACACGAGACAGACACTGGAACACCTAGCCTGACCCTAGGCGAACCTACACACGTGTGCACGAGACACATGGACACGTATGTCGTGTCCTACACGCGTGTGCATCTCTGCACGACGCTGTGACACAGTGCACAGTCTAAATTTACCCGATTTGGGTTTTAAACTCCTGGACACGCCGTGTCGTGTCATGGTGGACTCCCATGGACACATACGACACGTACACGTGTGGGGACACAATTACCAACCACTATTTTAGGGTCTTAACTAGGTTTAGGTGTCGGATTTGGGTTTCCCCCAAATTTCCTTCACTGAACAGTATTTCCTGTTTTATTCAGTATTTATTTTGAATTTTAAATTGGTTTATATGTATATATATACGTATATTAGTGTGTATATATACTGTATATATATGTATATATGTATGTGTGTGTATGTGAGTATGTGAGTGTATATATGTGTGTGTAGGTATAGATATAGGTATGTGTGTATATATCTATATATGTATATATATACATGTGTGTGTTGTGTTCCCCCCCCCCTATCTCAGTTTTCTGAGAACAGAAACCCCCCCTCACTATCACAGTGACACACACACCACTACCCCCTTCACATGACACCCTCTCACCCCACTCCCTCTCTCTATTTCATTCTCTCTCTCTAATTCACTCATCCTCTCATTTTTCCCCTCTCTCTATATATATGTATTATATATATATAAGTTTTGTATATATATATATATATATATATATATATATATATATATATATATATATATATATATATATATATATATATATATATATATATATATATATATATATATTGTATTTGATTATATATTGTGTCTATATATATATATACTATATGATATATGAGTATTACATAGGCTATAGGCCTATGTAGTAATATTTGTATATATATATATATATATATATATATATATATTATATATATATATATATATATATATATATATATATATATATATATATATATATATAGAAAAAAAAAAAAAAAAATATATATATATATATATATATATATATATATATATATATATATATATATATATATATATATATATATATATATATATATATGTAAGGTTATATATATATGTGTATATATATATATATATATATATATATATATATATATATATATATATATATATATATATATATATATATATATTATATAGAGGTAGAGACCTATATGATATTAGCATATGGAAACCTATGTGATTAGCCTATGGTCATAGTTACTAGCCTATGGCCATTAGGGGCTAACCCTAATTTGACCAAGTGACCCTTGACCTAGGTAGTTGACCTTGTTTGACTAGAGTTAACCAAAGTCAACCTTAGGTCAAACTTGACCTAATTAACCTAGAATTGACTAGGATTAACCTAAAATGACTAGTTTAACTAGTCTGACCATGTTTGACCTAACTTGACTAGTAGACCTAGTTTGACTAGATAATTGACCATTGTTGACCCAGTCAACAATAGGTCAACCCTGACCTAATTGACCTAGAAATGGCTTGGATGAACATAGAAGGACTAGTTGACTAAAGTTGACTAAACCCTAACTAATTGATTTATGTTTGACCACATGGGTTATATGGATAGCCCTATGTAATTTAAGATATGTATGGGATTAAGTGGAATACTTAGGAGTTGTGTCATGATTGTGTTAGCCTTAGAGATTGACTAGAAGTTGACCATTAGTCAAGATTGGCCTAATTACCTTGTTTGACCTTATTTGACTTAGTATGACTTCCTGTGACCTAGTTTGACTGTTAGAGTTGACCAAGAGTTGACTTTTGACCAGATTGACCTAGAATCATGTAGTATGCATTGTGTACTCTATTTTTACCATTGAGGATATATTGTGACCTGTTTTACTCTAAATAGGACCCTGTGACACCAGTTCGGACATCTATTCATATCAGTCATACAGGGTGACAGGCGAGTACATTCTCTAATCTTTTTATACTTGTTAGGATTTATATTCTTGCTCTAGATTACTTTACATGATGCTGTCACGTTATTATCACGGATTGGTACTATATGGATCTTGTCATGCGATGTTATCCCCCTCGGGGTGCATCAAATACAGTTGTCATGTGCTTTTCACGAATATCTTGTATTTTATGTACACCGCTTTCATGTATACTCTTGTACAATCTTGTACTCTCATGATCACGTGAGCAAACATGATAAAAACCTCTTGTGCAAGGTAACGTAACTTGACTGGATCCTTGTGTATTGATTGGGGAGGGTGAGTAGGAAATGGATATATGATCAAAATTCTATCTTGTGCAATCTTGTGAAATCTTGTATATGTCCTAACCCGTTTATATAACCATATCATGCTCTAAATCACAGGTTACCTACAGTTCTTACTTATCATATATATAGATATTTCCAGTTATCAAATCTCTCTCGTTTTTATATATATTCTTTACAGTCCATGTATCTTACTCTATGCATGCTTTACATTTCCTAACCTGATATGAACTGCGTGAGATGTATTGTGCTCGTTCCTGTCCTGACTGGACCTGTTGAAAATAATACAGATGATGATGGTGACTGTCCTACCTTCTATGGGACACATGAGGGTGACCTTCAGGAGCCTGAGGAGCATCTAGCTCAGTAGAGGGTGCCTAGTCTAGTCTAGTGTTTATAGTTTTTATTTTGTATCGGATTGTTCCGATTGTTAGTTGTGACTTAGTTATATTTCAGGTTTTGTACTTATTTGTGTTGGACATCTACTTTGTGTAGTGTGATAACTCTATTTATATTTAAGTTCCTTTCTTTCGTCTGATTCCATATCATGTTCTATCTTTATCTTTCCTAGACTTGTGTTGAGATATAGAGTTGAGATATTATGTTATACCTCCGTGCGGAGATGACAGGTTTATATATCTTATTGTTAGATGTTAGCTGTTATAGATGACCTATACAGCGTTCTACCGCCGACACTGTGGCGTAGGCTGGACGTACCCACGTTCTCGTGCCCCTAATCAGGGTGCGGGTCGTGACAATATATATATATATATATATATATATATATATATATATATATATATATATATATATATATATATATATATATATATATACTATTTAGTATATTTGTACTTCTATGTATATGTATGATTTGTGCTATATTTTAATATATGTAAATTTACATGTTATTTTATTATCAGTAAATAATATGGTTAAGTATATTTTATTGCATTAAAATATTATTATAATATTTTAATATACATATGTATCTATATATTTAATTTTATATTTTTACGTATTCTGTGAATTATGGCCATTTGAGTCGAGATCTAGCATGGATTTTGTGGACTTAAATGAGTCTAAGTATATTTAAGGTCTGTACGTGTCATATCAGACTTGATTTATGGCCTTGGGTCCCGTATATGGACTTCGGTTCAATTTCGTATACGTGGATAAATATAATAAATAATTATTTATTTATTTTCAAAAACTGTACCTTGTTGTATTTGAATTTTTAGACAGTATATAAATGTTGTAAAAATCTGGAAAAAATTGTATTTAAATACTATGTTAGTTTAGTTAATTTAATATAATTTTTTCAGGATTTAATTTATATTCTTGCCATTTTATAAAAATAGGATAACATAACTCATTTTCAAAGTACTTATGTTTACTGATTTTTAATACATATCGATAGTAGTTTATAAATTCCAAAAAATAGTATAAATTTCTATAATTAACAAGGATAATTTTGGTACTTTATTTTATATATATTGGAGCTTTTTGCCTATCTTAAAAATTGTTGGAACAAGTGTACAGTCTGATTTATTAATTAAATAATTATGTCTTGTGAAGTTATGTATGATTTTTGGGATATTTTAGTATTGAGACCTTACCCTTACTTAGTATAGAGACCCTAAAAAGTTGGTTTAGGTATTGTGTCACACCACATTGGTCTCCTATGCTAAAGTCATCACTTGGCTAGATGTCCAGTTAGAAAGTCGTGTCACACCACTAGTGTCCTAGTCTTGGGCTTAATATGAAAAACTAAGATTGTATATCCTTTTTGACAGTGTCAGGACACCAGACATCTATAGCTTTGTATTCATATCCTAGTTTTGCACGGGGCAAGTACCCCTACAAACTTTACTTACTGCATATAATGAATTGCGTATGAACTATGTTAATACAGTTACTTAAATGGAAAATCATACATGTTCCTATGTACCCACCGTATGTTTCACATGCTTTAAACTATTCTTGTATTTTCTCATATGTTATAACTTGGGTTATGGGGAAACTGATAGCTGAGTACGTGATCATGCCCCCTTCTCCCGTACGTATGTACCGAGAAGGCCATTATCTCGTATTTTTTGTATGTATGTACATCTATGCTTGTAGACTTGTACGTACGTATATTTTATTACATGTAGACTTGTACACCGTATATTTTCTACCTATTGACGATCACGTGCCTGCTCCAATTTTAAACATTACATGCACGTATGTCATCATGACAAATATATCTTCTACATGATAGATTATGATATGCCATGATTCTTGTTTATTACACATCTTTTTATTCCATGCTCCGTATATTTAGTTTGTAGAATCAGTACTTGCTCCCTTCCCGACAGGAAACGTTGCAGATATACTTACCGAGGAGGAGTTGTCATGTGATTCCTATTATGGGATCACCATTGAGGATCGGGCTTTAGCCCACGAGGATGTACCTACGGGGAAACTCGTATAGTTTGTTATTTTAGTTGCTCTGGACTTTGACTATGTATTTTGTTACTGGACCTGTATCCAGTTTTACATTTTGGCTATGTATTTTAAATATATTCGTATGTTAGATGTTGTATTTGTGATGATTTCTTCAATATGACAAATGGAACTGTCAGCACACTTGATCCTTACTATGTACTTCTTAAATAGAACAGCTTACTACGCTTTAACTCAAGCGTAGGCTGGACATGCCTCAATCTATCCCAACAAATTGGGTAGCGGGTCGTGACAGGCGAGATCATGAGGAATACGTAGTCGCCGATAGAAAACTCAAGAGGATGTCAATGAGAATCGGTCCAACGACGTTGACGATCTTGTGCAACTTGAAGATGATCTCTGACTCGTCTGACCACCTCAATAGTCTGTGTAATCATCTCTGGACCAAGCATCTGTCTCTCGCCTACATCATTCCAGGCTAAAGGTGATCTGTACTTTCTGCCATACAGCACCTCAAAGGGTGTCATCTGGATACTGGCCTGAAAACTGTTATTAAAGGAAAACTCTACCAAGTGCAGGTGATCTTTCCACGAACCACCGAAGGCAAGTGTATAGGATCGTAACATATCTTCAAGAGTTTGAATCGTGCGCTCCGACTAACCATCTATCTGCGTATGATAAGCTGAACTAAACTTGAGACGAGTTCCTAAACTCCTTTGAAGACTCCGCCAAAAGTGCGATGTATACCTTAAATCTCTGTCTGATACGATACTGACTGGCACTCCATGCAATCTGACTATCTGCCTGAGATACATCTCTGCTAGCTGATCCGTCGACTGAACAATCTTAAAAGGGCAAAACTGAGCTACCTTGGTGAGTCGGTCAACTATAACCCATATAGCATCGCTCACAGCTGGAGATTTAGGTAACCCAGTTACAAAATCTATGGTAATATGCTCCCATTTCTATTCTGGGATCAGTAAAGGTTGAAGAAGTCCAGCTGGTCTCGGATGTTCAGCTTTAACTTGTTGGCAAACTAAACAATGATAGACAAACCGAGCTATCTACCTCTTCATTGCATTCCACCAAAAATGCTGACGGATATCACGATACATCTTCGTACCACCGGGATGAATTGAATACTGTGAACTGTGAGCTTCTGCCATGATCTCCTGCCTGATGTCACCACTGGGTACACAAAGACGCCTTCCATGTTGGAGCGTGCCATCTTCGTGAATGCATAACTCTGCTCTTCTTCATGCTTCACATTCTGCCCTAAGCCGCTGAAGCTTAGAATCCGTTGACTGAGCTATCTTGATCCTCTCAACTATACTAGACTAAACTTGCATACTAGCCATCAATGCCACATTGGTAGGGAGAACTATCTCAATACCCATCTTTTGAAGATCTGGCAACAACTCGGGTTGTGCTGTTAGAAAATAAGCTCCTGCTCTTCTACTCAACGCATCTGCAACTACGTTGGCCTTCCTAAGATGATACTGCAGGTTGATGTCATAATCCACTAGCAACTCTAGCCATCTTCTCTGACACATGTTAAGATCCTTCTGTGTAAACACATACTTAAGACTTTTGTGGTCAGTGAAAATCTCCATCCGATCTCCATATAAGTAATGCCTCCAAAGCTTAAGTGCGAAAACCACTGCTGCTAACTCCAAGTCATGGGTTGGATAATTTCTCTCATGATCACGAAGTTGACGTAACGCATAAGCTACTACCTTTCCATGTTGCATCAAGACGCATCCCAATCCTCTATAGGAAGCGTCCCAATAAACTAAAAATCCTCCAGTCCCATCTAGAAGCATGAGAATGGGTGCCGTCATCAATTGCTGCTTCAACTTCTCAAATAAATTCTGACACTCTGCTGTCCAAACAAACTGTATATCCTTATGGGTCAAATGCGTCAATGGTGCTGAAACTCGAGCAAAGTCTGATACAAATCGTCGGTAATAGCCGGCCAATCCTAGAAAACTACGAACTTCTGCGACGGTACTAGGTACTTGCCATGTCTCTATAGCCACTATCTTCTGGGGTCCACCTCCACTGCACCTCTGATGATGATGTGACCTAAGTACGAAATACGATCAAGCCAAAATTTGCACTTACTGAACTTCGCGTACAACTGGTACTCTCTAAGAATCTGAAGAACTACTCGGAGATGCTGCTAATGCGCTGCTTCATTCTTGCTATAGACTAAGATATCGTCTATGAACACTATCACAAACTGATCCAAATAGGGCATGAATATGCGATTCATGAGATCCATGAATACTGCTGGCGCATTGGTCGCTCTGAATGGTATAATGAGAAACTCCCAATGTCCATATCTAGATCTGAATGTTGTCTTCGAGACGTCTTACTCTCTGACTCTGATCTGATGGTACCTCGACCGCAAGTCAATCTTCGAGAATACTACTGCTCTACTGAGGTGATCTAACAGGTCATCTATCCTTGGCAAGGGATATCTGTTCTTGATTGTTATGAAATTCAAGGTACGATAATCAACACATAATCTTGACGTACTATCCTTCTTTTTCATAAGAAGCATCGGGGCTCCCCAAGGTGATCCACTAGCACGAATGAATCTCTTGGTTATGAGTTCTTCAATCATCTTGTACAGGATCTCCAATTTTGATGGTGCCATTCTATAAACTCTCTTTGACACTGGTGTTGTCCCTGGAAGCAAATCAATGGTGAACTCTATCTCTCTGTCTAGCGGTATGCCTGGAAGCTCTTCGGAAAATACATCAAGAAATTCTTCTACTACCCTGGAAAACTGAACTGCTGCTGCTACCGCCATCCGCAAGACTGGTGGAGAAGGTTCTACTTTACCTCTGGAAAATGAAAACTCAACTTCGTCGGGAATATCAAAAATAATCCTGCCAATATGGCAGTCTATTCTTGCATATTAATCCTTCAACCAATCCATTCCTAGGACCACATCATAGTCGACCATCGGAAACTCTATCTATCTAGTAGAAAACTCTCTACTGCTAACTACAATTCGATACGAAGAAAATACTTTATATACTCCCACAAGACCGTTACTAGTAAGTATATTGAGCCTTACTGATAATGACTCGGACTCTAGTCCTATCTGTGTCGCGAATCGTGCAGACATAAATGAATGCGAAGCACCCGAATCAAATAATACTAATGCTGGAAAAGAGTTGACGAGAATGGTACTTGCCACCACCTCACATGATGCCAAATCTTCTGCTACCGTCGGAGCCATTTCCTGACCTTATCCCCTTGGTGCTGGTCTCTGCTGGAAACCTCTTTGTATGTTCTGAATCTGAGCTTGAACATACTGTTGAGCCTGAGGCGGCAATAGCCTCGGAGGCTGGTACTGCTGTTGTACTGGTGCTGGTACTGGTGCCCTAATCGATGGACTGGTTAGGGTTGATGAAGATGAACTAGCTCTTCGCAGACAGGATTCTATCATGTGATCCAGTGCCCCACAAGCCAAGCACAATCCTTGTGCTCTGCGACACTCTAAAACTACGTGTCCTGGCTTCCCACAATGAGTGCAGCCCATTGCGGAAGATTGCTTCTGCTTCTGTTGCTGAGGGTACGTCAGTGTCGAGTGCTGACCCGACGAAACTGCAGTCGCCCTCCTAGGAGCTTCGATAGTCAAAGCCCTAGCTGTCGGGGCTGGTGTTGATGACTGAGATAACTGTCCATGGGACCTCTTCTGTCCTCCAGTTCGATCTACTATCCTCTGGGAGGTATATTCATGCCTTCTAGCTGCTCGTAAAACAGCATCAAATGTCTGGTGCTCAAACTTGTCACTCCCCGATCCCAATAGACGTATTCTTTCATGAATTCTGTACATGGTATCCCGTATTTAGCATCTGCATAATTCTATTTATTATTATTTAATGGTTGCATGTAGTTTTAAGCATGTCATTAGTGGAATGGTTAGAGCATGTTTAGAGGTTAGGATTTTTTTAATCCAACCTAACCCCTATTTATATTCTCTTCCTCACTCTCTCTCCTCATTCACTCCTCCATTTATTTTTCTCAACCACCATCCTTAGGCAAGTACAACTTGCTCAAAAGTAGAGATTTGTGCATTTTTCATTTTAGATTTTTTCTTTGATATTATTTGTCTATATTGTTCTTCTCTTCATTCTCTACAAGTTTAGTTCTTGGAGTTTTTGATTTTAATGGCTAGTTTGGTGTAGATCTAAGTTTCTAAAACTAGGATTTTATGTATTTACATGGTTTTGATCTACCAAACTTGGTTATTTTCGAAAACTAATAGTCATAGGTTGTAGGAAATTTGATTCTACACAATTTTGACCTTTGAAAAGTTAGATTTCGACTTGTTTTGAGGAAGTTATGGCCAAAACAATATTTGGATATTTTCTATGTCATCAGTCCTGGTTTTGGCAGGGACGATGAATAGTGCCGCTGCATAGTGCCGAGCCGCATAAGAATGCTGTATAGTGCCGCATAGTACCGAGCCGCATAAGAATGCTGCATAGTGCCGCATAGTGCCGAGCCGCATAAGAATGCTGTATAGTGCCGCATAGTGCCGAGCCGCATGAGGATGCTGCATAGTGCCGCATAGTGCCGAGCCGCATAAGAATGCTGCATAGTGCCGCATAGTGCCGAGCCGCATGAGAATGCTGCATAGTGCCGCATAGTGCCGAGCCGCATAAGAATGCTGCAAAGTACCGCATAGTGCCGAGCCGCATAAGAATGTTACATAGTGCCGCATAGTGCCGAGCCGCATGAGGATGCTGCATAGTGCCGCATAGTGCCGAGCCGCATAAGAATGTTGCATAGTGCCGCATAGTGCCGAGCCGCATGAGAATGCTGCATAGTATCGCATAGTGCCGAGCCGCATAAGATGTTGCATAGTGTCGCATAGTGTCGAGCCGCATGAGGATGCTGCATAGTGCCGCATAGTGCCGAGCCGCATAAGAATGCTGCATAGTGCCGCATAGTGCCGAGCCGCATGAGGATGCTGCATAGTACCGTATAGTGCTGAATAGTGCCGTATAGTACTGAATAGTGCCGCATAGTGTCTATTTTGGCTGTTTTTGGCTATTTTAAGTCCTATTTGGCTGAATTGTGGCCAGAATTTCTCCTAACTTCCAACATAAAAGTTGTAGATCTTTGTCTTGGCTTCAAGAATCTTCATAACTAGCGAGCTCTTCACACCCTAAGTGCATAGTACCTTCTTGTTCTATTTTCCTCTTTGTGTTTTGGTCCTCATTTCTGAATCAACTCCTATGCGTATGCTGGATAACCCTATGTGTGTAGTAAGGTACAATCTATGTGAGCATCGATGTGCTATCCTATGTGTTAAGTGTTCCTATGTGATACCTGTCAGTACCTCCAAGAGTCCAGCATTTACAAAGCAATTGGTCAGTAGCAATGACGTGGCATTGTTGTGTGTCGCATTACACCAAGAAGGGGGTACATACGTATGACTCTATGAGCCCGTAAGGATCACTTCTTGGGGTACTCGTACAATGTACGACATATAGGGGAGTGAGCATGTGACCACGACATGTGAACTCCGAGAATAACCTAGGGATTAACTAGGCAACTAACTTGGTAGATGCATTGGGTGGGAAGAATTCCGAGATCGTGCCATACTAGCCACCCCAGGACCAGTCCTGACGTGTCGGGTTGGCCACCACGGATATGGTTTTACTCGCCTATAGCGGATGGCTATATCCGACTCCTACGAGCTATGTGTTATATGTTTTAGCGCGGTAGCCCTCCGGGGGACCGGTGCATAATCAATGTGCTATATGTCTTATGGTTTGGCTAGCCCTGCTGGGTTGACACGATCTGAGGATTCCATTTAATCATTATCGCGGGGATAACTCCGCCAAATATAGAAAGCCGCATGAATGAATGGCCGCTTGAAAAATGACTTGACTGTGCCTTATAACTTCCGTTAGTAGCCAAGGGACATGGACTGTCATGGTGCGTGGTCCAACCCATGTCCTTGTTTGGTTGTTGGGTTGGACTATCGTGCTAGGACAGGCTGTGGACCGAGGTTACGACCGGAAGCTTTTATTATTACTAGTATTATTATTATTATTTGCTTGGGTTTTATCTCACACTTTTGTGCTTCCTTGTGGTACTTGCTATTCGGGGCTGACCCCGCTGGTTTTGTTTGGCCAGATCTCGTAGCAGCGCCTGAGGATCCAAACTTCCTCCCCGACGTCAATGGTGCATACTAGGAGCATGGCTGGCAGGGGACTCGAGTGGGTTTCTTCTTCACCACTCTAGTATCTTTACTTATGTTCTGGCGTTTAGCCACCGGCACCTGTTAGCCGGCCAATCTGGATATTTTGTCTTGCATAATTTGTAATTAAATCAGACTGCAGCTGAAAACAATTATGTACCTATGACTCTCTGGGCTAGCTAACTTATAAAGCTAGATCCCCATGATCATTTTGATGATGCGTCGGGGACGCCTTACTGCTTTATCTTATATGATCATTATTTACTGCTTCTTGTTTGATTGATTGAGACCTAGATGCTCTGTGAGACCATAGGAGACTTGATTGTAGCATGCACCCCCTTGTCTCTTGACAGCCACGATCGCCGTATGACGTTTATATACCTCGTACGGAGTAGCTGGCCTAGTCCGTCTCCGTATTTCGGTACTGGGGCGTGACAAGGTTTTATTGGTGGCCCATGCAGGTCTGATTTTCAGACTTGTGGGGTGTTATTATTATAGGAGTCTCAATCAAAACTTGTTCCCTTTGAATCTCTTGTCTCGATTTCTCTTCCCTCATCTTGATTGATAACTTGAATTGCATCCTCGAATCTTCATCGTCCTGTCATTTAATATCATGTATCTTTTCCTATAGGGGTGCTTCATTCTCAGTAGCTGGTGAGGCCAACATGAAGGAACGTCCAGTAGAGTATGGCTCGACGGGGCAGCAGCCGGAAGGAATGCCTTCTCCCGACCAGATCCGAGTGGAAGTGATATCAGAGCCAGTGGAGCCGCAGGTTCTAGAAACTCCCGCAACCCCGGCGGTACCGGCAGCGACGACAGTACCTGATGCTGCAGCACTCCTAGAGGTCATCCGGGGATTCCTGGCCACTCAGCAGCGTCAGGTGGCAGCCCATCAGCAACAGCAGACCCAGCAGCAGGAACAGAATGTGCTATTGAATCAGGGGTTACAATTAGCCCTTGAGAGAAGTGTCAGAAATGATTCAGGAGCGTCAGGGAGGTTTTGTCGACTTAATCCGAGATATTTTGACGGCACGGAGGATGCCATCACGGCGGATGCATGGCTTCAGGATACTGAGGCCATTTTGACTGCAGCTAAGGTTCCCGCAGAAGAGAAGGTTGACCAGGTCAGACTGTTACTTCAGGATCTCGCCCGCGACTGGTGGGCATCGGAAGAGGTTGGAATGAGGCGTCATGTTCCTTAGGATAGCTTCAGTACCAGATTCAAGGCCAAGTACTTTGGCGTGGTAGCACGGTATGAGCTACAACAGAGGTTTATCAGTCTCAAGCAGGCTGGTAAGACGGTGGATGGATATGCAGCAGAGTTCTGCAGACTGAGTCGGTTTGCACCAACGATGGTGGCTACAGAGCCAGAGAAGGCTATGAGATTCCAGCAGGGACTTCATTTGGAGATTCTACAGCTAGTAGAAGGGCACGACTATCAGACTTTTGACGCCGTTTTAACGGCTGCTCGGAGACATGAACTCACCCAACAAAGGTTGGTGACACGACATGGGGGCCAGAAGAGGTCACATCCCCAGAGTAGGGGCGGAGGAGCAGTGCAGCGAACATCGACGCCAGCACCCGGCATCCGTATTCATGAGTCAGGAGCGCCGCGGAGGACGGCAGTATCAGAAATAACAGCACCAGCTCGGCATCAGCCGCAGAGGAACCAGCAGCAGCGCCAGGGGGCGCCCATTGGATGTACTTACTGCGGTAAGGGAGGGCACACTAGGGATGTGTGTCATTCAGCTAACGGATTGTGCATAAGGTGTAGCAGTCCAGACCACAGGATTGCCAATTGTCCTATGATGCAGAGGCCAGGAGGGCCAGTTCAGCAGTTTCCGACGTTGCCAGCTCCGGGGGCAGCACCGAATCGAGGACCAGCATTGGCCGTAAGGCCGCTAGCCCAGCGTCTACCGACACAGGCTCAGATGTTTCATCAGGCGCAGAACCAGGAAGGCTCGCAGAGGCCACAACAACAGCATGGTCGAGGAAGGCAGCACCAGGGAGCTCAACAAGGCCAGGGCCAGGCCTTCACCTTATCACTGGAGGATGCACTAGCTTCAGGCGACGTGGTTGCAGGTAATATTTCTGTTACCTCTTTTCCTGCAGTAGCATTGTTTGATTCGGGGGCTACCCACTCTTTTATATCTGCACGATTTGTGACACGTATTGGATTGGAGTTCGAGACATTGCCAGAGAGGATGAATATACTCACTTGTAATGGGCTCGTAGGAGTTAGCAGGGTATGCCTAGCGTGTCCGGTCGTAGTGAGTGGGCGATTATTGCCCGTATCTTTGATTGAGTTCCCTATGGGCAACTTTGACGTTGTCCTAGGCATGGACTGGTTGAGAGACAGTCATGCGACTATAGATTGTCGGAGAGGTAGGGTAGTATTTAATGTACCTGGCATTGAGGAGTTCGTCTTTGTTCGATCATTGGAGGATCGACCCAAGGGCATCATTACAGAATCATTGGCAGAGCAGGAGCAGATTCCAAGAGTGGTCAGAGAGTTTCTTGATGTATTTCCAGATGAGCTTCCAGGTTTACCACCGGTGAGGGATGTGGAGTTTTGAATTGAGTTGAATCCTGGGATGGAGCCTAAAGTCGGCAGAGTTTACAGGATGTCGCAGTCAGAGTTGGACAAGTTGCACCAGCATGAAGAAGAACTGAAGGCGAAGCAGTTTATCCGAGACAGTGAATCACCCTGGGCAGCACCGGTGATTTTAGTACCCAAGAAGGATGGATCGACGCGAATGTACATTGATTACCGGCAGTTGAATGCAGTAACAGTGAAGAACAAGTATCCATTACCAAGGATTGATGACTTATTTGATCAATTGAGTAAGGCCTGCGTCTTCTCTAAGATTGATCTTCGATCTGGATATTATCAAGTGAGGGTCCGGGAGCAGGACATACCTAAGACAGCATTTAGATCGCGGTATGGACATTATAAGTTTTTGGTGATGCCATTTGGATTGACTAATGCCCCAGCCGTGTTCATGGACTTGATGAACCGTATCTTTCTACCCTATTTGGATAAGTTTGTAGTAGTGTTTATAGATGACATCCTCGTTTATTCCAGTAGTGAAGAAGAACATGAGAAACATCTTCGGACAGTATTGCAGACCTTGAGGGAGCACCAACTTTATGCGAAGCTTAGTAAATGTGAGTTTTGGTTGGATCGTATTTCGTTCCTGGGACATTATTTCTGGAGCAGGAGTGTCAGTAGATCCGAAGAAGGTTGAGGCAGTAGAGAATTGGCCAGTTCCGAAGATGGTAGCAGAAGTGCGTAGTTTCTTGGGATTGGCAGGTTATTATCGGAGGTTCGTGGCAGATTTTGCCATGATTTTGGCACCCTTGACGCGTTTGACGCATAAAGATATAGAGTTTGTTTGGTCAGCAGAATGTCAGACATCATTTGAAGAGTTGAAGAAGAGATTAATCTCAGCCCCGATCTTGACACTTCCAGTAGGATCGGGAGGGTTTACAGTGTATTGTGACGCATCCGGGAAGGGACTTGGGTGTGTATTGATGCAGCATGGTAAGGTGATAGCATATGCATCTCGACAGCTTCGGGACCATGAAAAGAACTATCCGACCCACGACCTGGAATTAGAAGCAGTAGTGTTTTCGCTTAAGTTATGGAGGCACTATTTATATGGGGATCGAGTAGAGATTTACACTGATCATAAGAGCTTAAAGTATGTATTTACCCAGAGGGACCTGAACATGAGACAGAGAAGATGGTTGGAGTTACTGAAGGACTTTGATGTAAATCTTCAGTATCATCCAGGCAAGGCGAATGTGGTAGCAGATGCCTTGAGCAAGAGAGGTGGTGCATTCGTTTTAACCTCGCAAAGGCATATTTTGGAAGACCTTCAGGAAATGGGAATTGAAGTGATCTTGCCACAAGATACAGGAGTTATGGCCAGTTTACAGATTCAGTCTACTTTAGTAGAGAGGATCAGAGCAGCCCAGGTAGAGGATCCGCGGATCCAGAAGCTTCGATCAGAGTGTGAGTCAGGTCTCAGGAAGGAGTTAGTAATCCATGAGGATGGTACACTTAGGTTCGGAAACCGTCTTTGTGTACCAGGTGGAGACCTTCGACAAGAAGTTATGTCAGAGGCTCATAGTTCTCCTTATTCCATTCATCCCGGAGGCACAAAGATGTATCAGGATATGAAGCAGCACTTTTGGTGGAATGGCATGAAGAGGGAGATAGCGAGGTTCGTATCCAAATATTTGGTATGTCAGCAAGTGAAGGCAGAGCAGCAGAGACCAGCAGGGTTGTTACAGCCGTTTCCTATTCCGGAGTGGAAGTGGGATCACATCACGATGGACTTTGTGACCGGTTTACCTAGATCTCCGACCGGTCGAAACGCAGTTTGGGTAATCGTGGATCGGCTCACGAAGGTTGCTCATTTTCTTTCTTTCAGAGTAGGACGGTCTACTGAGCAGCTGGCAGAAATGTATATGAAGCAGATTGTAAGGCAGCATGGTGTTCCAGTTAGCATAGTATCAGATCGAGACACACGGTTCACCTCTCACTTTTGGCGAAGTTTACATCAAAGTTTGGGTACTAAGTTGAGGTTTAGTACAGCCTATCATCCGCAGACGGACGGACAATCAGAGAGAACCATTCAGACCTTGGAAGATATGTTACGGGCTTGTACTTTGGACTTCGGCGGAACTTGGGAAGATCATCTTCATTTAGTAGAGTTCTCTTACAATAATAGTTATCAGGCAAGTATACAGATGGCACCGTTTGAAGCATTATACGGAAGGAAGTGCAGGTCCCCTCTGGCATGGGACGATGTGGGAGAAAAAAATTGTTGGGACCAGAGATGATCACGCAGACAGTGGAGACAGTCAAGTTGATCAGAGAGCGGCTTCGAGTCGTGCAGGACAGACACCGACACTGGGCAGATCAGCATCGTAGGCCTCTAGAGTTTGGCGTTGGTGACCAAGTATTTCTGCGAATTTTGCCTACTCGGGGTGTCATTAGATTTGGAACCCGAGGAAAGCTTAGTCCGAGATTCGTTGGTCCTTTTGAGATTCTCGCTCGGGTAGGCGATGTTGCTTATCGGCTTGCCCTTCCTCCCTCGCTATCTGGCATACATGATGTGTTTCATGTATCTCAGTTGCGTGGGTATGTCCCGGATCCGAGTCATGTCCTCGATCATTCGGAGTTAGTCGTTGGTTCCGACCTAACTTACGAGGAACAACCCGTGTCTATTTTGGACCGACGAGAGAAGGTGCTTAAGAACCGGACTATTAACCTTGTCCGTGTCGCTTGGGGCCATCACTCTCCGGGAGAGTCAACCTGGGAGTGCGAGGACGAGATTAGATCTCGGTATCCGCACTTGTTCGACTCAGAAGGTATGTTTCTCCTCATGCCTTGGTAATCCGATTACATGCATGTTTTGCACCATTTTGAAATATGTGATCAATGACTGCTAATGATAGGTTGCTTGTGTATATTATAATTACACCTTGCTTGCCCGAATTTCTCTATCTTGTCTTGGCAAAAATTCCGAGGACGGAATTTTTCTAAGAAGGATAGAGATGTCACTCCCCGATCCCAATAGACGTATTCTTTCATGAATTCTGTACATGGTATCCCGTATTTAGCATCTGCATAATTCTATTTATTATTATTTAATGGTTGCATGTAGTTTTAAGCATGTCATTAGTGGAATGGTTAGAGCATGTTTAGAGGTTAGGGTTTTTTTAATCCAACCTAACCCCTATTTATATTCTCTTCCTCACTCTCTCTCCTCATTCACTCCTCCATTTATTTTCCTCAACCACCATCCTTAGGCAAGTACAACTTGCTCAAAAGTAGAGATTTGTGCATTTTTCATTTTAGATTTTTCCTTTGATATTATTTGTCTATATTGTTCTTCTCTTCATTCTCTACAAGTTTAGTTCTTGGAGTTTTTGATTTTAATGGCTAGTTTGGTGTAGATCTAAGTTTCTAAAACTAGGGTTTTATATATTTACATGGTTTTGATCTACCAAACTTGGTTATTTTCGAAAACTAATGGTCATAGGTTGTAGGAAATTTGATTCTACACAATTTTGACCTTTAAAAAGTTAGATTTCGACTTGTTTTGAGGAAGTTATGGCCAAAACAATATTTGAATATTTTCTATGTCATCAGTCCTGGTTTTGGCAGGGACGATGAATAGTGCCACTGCATAGTGCCGAGCCGCATAAGAATGCTGCATAGTGCCGTATACTGCCGAGCCGCATAAGAATGCTGCATAGTACCGCATAGTGTCGAGCCGCATAAGAATGCTGCATAGTGCCGCATAGTGTCGAACCGTATGAGGATGCTGCATAGTGCCGCATAGTGCCGAGCCGCATGAGGATGCTGCATAGTGCCGCGTAGTGCCGAGCCGTATAAGAATGCTGCATAGTGCCGCATAGTGCCGAGCCGCATGAGAATGCTGCATAGTGCCGCATAGTGTCGAGCCGCATAAGAATGCTGCATAGTGCCGCATAGTGCCGAGCCGCATAAGAATGTTGCATAGTGTCGCATAGTGCCGAGCCGCATGAGGATGCTGCATAGTGCCGCATAGTGCCGAGCCGCATAAGAATGCTGCATAGTGTCGAGCCGCATGAGAATGCTGCATAGTACCGCATAGTGCCGAGCCGCATAAGAATGCTGCATAGTGTCGTATAGTGCCGAGCCGCATGAGGATGCTGCATAGTGCCGCATAGTGCTGAATAGTGCCGCATAGTGCTGAATAGTGCCGCATAGTGCCTATTTTGGCTGTTTTTAGCTATTTTAAGTCCTATTTGGCTGAATTGTGGCCAGAATTTCTCCTAACTTCCAACATGAAAGTTGTAGATCTTTGTCTTGGCTTCAGGAATCTTCATGACTAGCAAGCTCTTCACACCCTAAGTGTATAGTACCTTCTTGTTCTATTTTCCTCTTGTGTTTTGGTCCTCATTCCTGAATCAACTCCTATGCGTATGCTGGATAACCCTATGTGTGTACTAAGGTATAATCTATGTGAGCATCGATGTGCTATCCTATGTGCTAAGTGTTCCTATGTGATACCTGTCAGTACCACCAAGAGTCCAGAATTTACATAGCAATTGGTCAGTAGCAATGACGTGGCATTGTTGTGTGTCGCATTACACCAAGAAGGGGGTACATACGTATGACTCTATGAGCCCGTAAGGATCACTTCTTGGGGTACTCGTACAATGTACGACATATAGGGGAGTGAGCATGTGACCACGACATGTGAACTCCGAGAATAACCTAGGGATTAACTAGGCAACTAACTTGGTAGATGCATTGGGTGGAAAGAATCCCGAGATCGTGCCATACTAGCCACCCCAGGACCAGTCCTGACGTGTCGGGTTGGCCACCACGGATATGGTTTCACTCGCCTATAGCGGATGGCTATATCCGACTCCTACGAGCTATGTGTTATATGTTTTAGCGCGGTAGCCCTCCGGGGGACCGGTGCATAATCAATGTGCTATATGTCTTATGGTTTGGCTAGCCCTGCTGGGTTGACACGATCTGAGGATTCCTTTTAATCATTATCGCGGGGATAACTCCGCCAAATATAGAAAGCCGCATGAATGAATGGCCGCTTGAAAAATGACTTGACTGTGCCTTATAACTTCCGTTAGTAGCCAAGGGACATGGACTGTCATGGTGCGTGGTCAAACCCATGTCCTTGTTTGGTTGTTGGGTTGGGCTATCGTGCTAGGACAGGCTGTGGACCGAGGTTACGACCGAAAGCTTTTATTATTACTAGTATTATTATTATTATTTGCTTGGGTTTTATCTCACACTTTTGTGCTTCCTTGTGGTACTTGCTATTCGGGGCTGACCCCGCTGGTTTTGTTTGGCCAGATCTCGTAGCAGCGCCTGAGGATCCAAACTTCCTCCCCGACGTCAATGGTGCATACTAGGAGCATGGCTGATGGGGGACTCGAGTGGGTTTCTTCTTCACCACTCTAGTATCTTTACTTATGTTCTGGCGTTTAGCTACCGGCACCTGTTAGCCGGCCAATCTGGATATTTTGTCTTGCATAATTTGTAATTAAATCAGACTGCAGCTGAAAACAATTATGTACCTATGACTCTCTGGGCTAGCTAACTTATAAAGCTAGATCCCCATGATTATTTTGATGATGCGTCGGGGACGCCTTACTGCTTTATCTTATATGATCATTATTTACTGCTTCTTGTTTGATTGATTGAGACCTAGATGCTCTGTGAGACCATAGGAGACTTGATTGTAGCATGCACCCCCTTGTCTCTTGACAGCCACGATCGCCGTATGACGTTTATATACCTCGTACGGAGTAGCTGGCCTAGTCCGTCTCCGTATTTCGGTACTGGGGCGTGACAAAACTGCTCCACTGCTAGAATGATCTCTAGGTGGAGTCCCTGTTGGAATCGCTGCGCTCGGTCAAATTCGGTCGCCACCAAGGTAGGAGAAAACCGACTAAGCCTAGAAAACTCGGTCGCATAGCCATCAACCGTCCTTCCCATCTGCTTAAGATTGGTGAATCTGGTCTGCAGATCATACCGAGCTACTGTATCGAAATACTTCTTCTGGAACTTGTCACTGAATATCGTCCACCAGCTGTGGGCTAAGTCCAACAACTGTAGGCGCACAACGGCCACCTTCTCTTTCTCTGAAATCCTAGCTACCTCTAAGATAACCTCTATATCCTGTAGCCAAGCATCGGCATAGCATCTTCACTACCGTCAAAGAAATGAGGGTTCAGGCACTTGAAGTTGTTAGCCGCATTGTTCCCTTGATAGCCAACTCTGCCCACAGCATCTTGTATTGTCTGGTGAAGGACATCGCCCCGACGATCTTGTGATGCAAGCAACTCCCGGATAAGTCCTACCAGGACTCCACTGTCAGGCTCTACAGGCTGGACTGGCTGAACTGGTGGTTCAGGATCCTCAGAATGCATGACTCTGGATGCTGCTCCAGAGTGCTGGACTTGGTCCCCAGGTTGCTGATAGTTTACTGGAGGTGCTTCACCTTGCTGATCAGTAGGACCAGGAACAACGTCGCTGAAGAAACGATATGGGGAACAATAAGGAAGAACCAAGATAGATCGAGGATATAAGCATGTTATCAGGTCAAGATTTCAGGAAGATTGGAAAGCACGAGTAGATATCAAGGGAGAATGCTGATTGAGACATATATTCAGTAAAACCCTCACAAATCTTGATTTACAAGACCTACATGGGCCACCACTTAAATCGTGTCACACCCCAGAACCAGAATACTAGAGAGCCTGAGACAGACACAGTCAGCTACGTACATTGAAGTGCAACCCACCTCGCAATACGATCACGACTGTCTAGATGCATGAGGTTTAAACTATAATCCATCAGTCTCTATGATCAAGAACAAGCCTAGTGTCTCAATCTCAAGCAAGCAAATAATATACAAGATGTTAGATCATCAGACATACAAAGTAAGACGTCCCAAACATTACATATTCAGATGATCATGAAGCTAGTCATATATACAAAATACGAGACTAGCAAGAGTTAAGTGTCACGACCCGCACCCGGGTATACGGGTACGAATACGTGGGCCACGCCCAGCCTACGCCGCGGTATCGGCGGTAGAACGCTGTCAAGTATACTATACTAACTACAACTTCTAAAGATCCATAACTAGAAATGTACTCATGTCACATCACGAAACTAAGAAAGATAAGACAAGAAATAATAACAATATCACTAGAACAACTAGAATCTATACTGATCATAAGACAGGAAAATAAAGAAGGAACAACAAGACTAACTAAGGAATAACTACCAGGCAACTCACATAGAGGAACAGTGTGAACCACCTCAGCTAGAGTCATCCTGCAGTCCAACAAATGTGGCACAACTACTCCTAAAATTTTGTCAACATATCCAGTCAGGATGGAACGAGCACAAATCTCAAATAACAGTTCTAATTATACGATATTGAACATGTAGCAGTAAATAGAGAGAATATACAAAAAATCATGAAATGTACATGTGAGTATCATGGCAAGGTAAGCTGTAAATCTAGAGCTAGAACAAGGCAAGTAAAACTGATCATGGCATGTACAAGAATCAAGAATCATCTATCTAAGTGTGTGAGTACTAGTTTCAACATGTGGCCGGCTTGGGTCTTGCACAAGGTCTACTGGCCTGGTTAATCTTACGTGGGGTGTATGATTAACACTCACAAGATCTACAAGAACAACAAGGTGGCTAATGACCACACATCTACACTAATACTCCCCATCCCCGACTAGTATAGTGGATCCAACCATGACACATCATGACACGCGATTCTCCGAGAGGGTAGCTAGCCTTCGCAGGAATCGTGTCTATACAATGCACAATGAACAAGAAAGACTTGCACAAGATATACCAAGGAGAGCGAGGAACAATATCTCATGACGGGATCCAGGAAAATACCAATCCGTGTGAACAATGTGTCAAAAGAACAAGGGTATCTACACTAAATACAAGAAACATAGACGATATCATAAAATAGAAATATTATCAGAGAATGTACTCGCCTGGGGTCCTGCTGTCAATATGAATCAGGGTTCAGAGTAAAACCACAGACCTAAAGATGAAATAATACAAGAGCTGATCAGGGTCAAAAGACATACTAAACATCTAGGTCAAACTAAGTCAAACTAAGACAAACTGGGTCAAGGTTGACGTACAGTTGACTTTGGGTCAACTGGTCAACTCTGGTCAACTCTAGGTCAAACTTGACTAACGTTGACTAACAGTTGACTTTGGGTCAACTGGTCAACTCTGGTTCAGTTCTAGTCAATCCTAGGCTACGGTTGACTTCCGGTTGACTTTGGTCAAAATAGTCAACTGTGGTCAACCAGGGTCAAAACTAGTCTAACCTAGGTCAAATGTTGACTCTATTTCGACGTTCAGTCAAAGTAGTCAACCAAGGTCAACAAGGTAAAAGTTAGTCTCTATAAACATCTACAGGGTCAACACATTCAATTTCAGTGATTGTGAAATCACCGGAATCGATGGAACTCAAAATACCACAAAAGGAGAAGGATTATAATAATAGGGTAAAAACCTACAGATGTTGTCGGATGATAAAATAAATATCACCAACGTGTCCAGAATGGTCAAATCAGCTAGGATAGCCTGTCCAAAAGTCCAATTTGGACACAGGGGCAAAACGGTAATTTCGGGCCAAAATGATGTCCGCCGTTGGACACACTTTGCACCAAAAAATGTGCCAAAATAAAAGTGCACAAAACCTAACAAATTATATGTCTACGAATCCAGAATGACGATACGAACCCAACGGTATATCCAGAATTGGATTCCGTTAACCCGATCTCAAATTGGTCCGTTGACCCGGACATTGGAAACCGATTTGCACGAAAAAGCGTGTCGGAGCCAATGTCCTCAAAACTCAGCAAATTATATGTCAACGAGTCCAGAATGACGATACGAACTCAACGGTATATCCGAAATGGGATTCCGATGAGCCGAACTCAAAATGACACGTTAACCCGGATATTGGTATCCGACTTGCACCGAAATGCGTGCCGGAACCAATGTCCACTAAAATCTAGCAAATTATATGTCAACGAGTCCAGAATGACGATACGAACTCAACGGTATATCCGAAATTGGATTCCGATGAGCCGGCGTCAAAAAGTCCCATTGACTCAGAAAGTGGGACCCGCTTTGTACCAAAATGCGTGCCAGGGCCCACGTTCTCCAAATCAAGCAAACTTTATATGAAAACATACCAGAACGACGCCACGAGTCTACTGGTAGTGTCAGAAATTGAATCCGGAGTCCCGGGTTCAAAAATAGAATTTTACAAGTGCAACACTAAGAATTTGAACGGCCAACTTTGGCATCGAATTCGACTGACCTAACAAGCTCAAACTGAAATGAAATCTAAAGGGGGCAGGAAGAGGGTTATACCAGCTATGCACCGAAACTGGTAGCGCGCAAAACGGAGCTGCGACGACGAAGATACAAACCCGCTAAGTTGGCGTCGCAAAACTGTCCAAAAATAGTACAAATTAAAACGTCAACTTGGTGGCCGGTTTTGATGTATCAAACGACGAAATTAACGGGTGAAATTTGACAGAGGTGAAGAGGGATATACCGATATTGAGACGGAGCGAAGAAATCGTCGATCCAACGGTCGGATTGTCCAGAAAATCTGCACGAAGTCGCTACGAGGAAGCGCAAATTCTGGAATTTCTCCGCGCGCGCGTCGGCGGGATTCCGTGCAAAACGCACGAATCGCCTACGTGGCTCGTCGGGGAGGTTGAGGACGGCGTAGGGGAGCTCGCCCAGGGGTGCGCCCGGCCTAGGGGGCCTCGGAGGCCGCGCGGTGGCCGGCCACGGCGGCGCGCGGCGGCGGCGGTGGCCGTGCGCGCACGCGCTGCAGCTGCTGTTGCGTGCTGTCGCAGCTGCTGCTGCTGCTGTTTGCACAGCGCGGCGGTGCGACGGTTCTCGCCGGCCTGGCGCGGCGGCTGCGCAGCGGCGTGGTCGTGCGGGGGTGGTGGTGCATGGTGGGAGTGGTGTTGATTGTGGGGATGGTGATGAAGAGAAGGGTGGTGGTGATGGTTTTAATGGAGATGGAGAAGAAGGAGGAGAAGAGAGGAAGTCGGGGAGGAGCTCGGCCTAGGGTGGTGGGGCTTGGCCGTCGGCCAGGGGCTCGGCCATGGGTCGGCTGGGCTGGTGATGGGGTGTAGGTGATGGTGTTGTTGTTGGTATGGTGGTGTGTAAAAGGAGGAGAGAGAGAGAGAGACTTTTAAATATTAGAAAGAGAGGGGGGGAGTGTTGTACCAGTACGGGAGAGAGAGAGGGATGATGTGAGGTGGTGAGAGTAAGAGAGAGAAATTAGATATTTAGGGAGGGAGAGAATAGATATATATATATATATATATATATATATATATATATATATATATATATATATATATATATATATATATATATATATATGTATGTATATTTATATATATACATATATATGTATATGTATATATATATATGTATGTATATTTATATATATACATATATATGTATAAAAAAAATATATATATATATATACATATATATGTATATGTATATATATATATATATATATGTATATATATATATATATATATATATATATATATATGTACATATATATATATATATGTATATATATATATATATATATATATATATATATATGTACATAAAAAATATATATATATATATATATATATATATATATATATATATATATATATATATATATATATATATATATATATATAATATATATATATATATATATATATATATATATATATATATATATATATATATTTTTTTACAGATGAGATATTTAATAAGTAGAGAGAGAAAGAAATATTTTCAAAATAGGAAAATCTTGTGGGGTAATTGAGCAGTCATGAGAGGGCAACATGGGGCTTGGGTTCGGGTTCGGTAGAGCCAGGTCGGGCCAAAATCGGACAGGGTGCAACATTTGAATTAAAATAGGAATTTATAATTATGGATAAATAAATAACATGCGGGGACTCAAATAAATGGGACACAAGTGGCAGGCGGGTAGTAGGCTTCATGTGGGCTATGTCCCTATTTGGGGTCGACTAGGTTGGGTTGATGTCGGGCCCGAAAATTAAATGGAAAATTAAATCAGGTTTTACGGCAGATATTTAATTGGCCTAAATTGAACCGAAAGTTGTGCGAAGGAAATGGAGCACAAAATGGAGTGTCTGAGTGGGACACGAAGGTCATGGGTGAAGAGCGTCTCGAGTAGATCAGGCATGACAAGTTGGTTTCGAGAAAATGACTAGTCTGGTGCTCCTAAATTAAAAGTCATGGTAACGCGCATATGATGATCAAGGAAAAGAGTGGGAATTCAATTAATAATTAAATGGTCTAATATTGACCCGAACTTGCGCGATACAAAAGGAGCACAAGGGAACGAGTTCTAGTGGGACACGATATATCAACATGAAGATAATCTCGTCTACTACAAACTCCAAGAAGGAAGTTTCCAGAGACTGACATCCCTGATGCTCTAGAATTCCAAGTCACGGTAAAGAGCATTAAATCAAATGATAACAAATAATAATATTTATTCAAAATAATTGATTTAAAAAAACATTGAAAAAAAATAAGCCCTAAATTCAGGGGCTTACATTAAGTCATACATGATCAACCTTAGGATTTGCAAATCATGTAACAGCCCTTATGCAGACAAAAAGTAAGTTTCAACATGAGCTAACACTTGCTCGGCGGCTAAACGCCTCAAAAGAATAATTTACAATAGAGTGGGAGAGCAAAATAAGAAACCCACTCGTTGCCAGAATTACGTCTGGTGTTCACCATCTGGCTGGAAGACAGGTAGATCCTCGGGTGCTACTCCGAAATCTGGTCAAACAAAACCAGCTGGGTCAGAACCCAGAAGAGAAAGTGCCACAAGGGAGGCTTCACTTAGGAACTAAAACCAGCATATTAGAACATAGAGACATAAATAATAACAAGAATACATGAGTTAGAAAAATAGGATGATAAATGATAAGATAACTAAGAAGCTATTCTGGAAATCAAGTTACAACCCGTAAAACAAACAAGGACCGGGGTTGTAACCCATCCCCTGAACAGAACTTAGTCCTTAACCATTTATCGACAAGAGTAAAGCATAAACAATAATGCACTGAAGTAACCATATACTGGCACTGTCTGGACAAGACTATAATGGACTCCATCCATCGATCACGGCCAAGCAAGAGTTGTAGGCTTTAAAACTGAACAGTCACGCTGAGTTGATCAGAACAAGTCCAAAAGTCACGCTGAGTTGATCAGGACAAAATTTACAAGTCACGCTGGGAGACAGCTCATCATTTGTCAGAGTATCATCATGACTGACAGCACGACAGTCGAAGAATGTCTTCTCGTATGCTACGTATGCACAGAACTCGAGAGATCACAGCCGACTATTGCGTGACTTTCGAAATCTTCTTCAGCAAGACTCAGCCTTCGTCAAGTTGGCGTACCAAAAGAGCTTCTTGTCATTTAATGCGACTGACAAAAGTAATCACTGTCAGAGATTTTGTGTCAGTCGAGGCACGTCGAATCAAGACAGCTAGCAGTCCTACCTCAATCGAGCGTGGATTATGTTCCTTCCCAAAGTCTGCGTATATTTTGAGCTTTCTGTCTCAAGTTTGCGTGGATTCTGAAGTTTCCTTCCTTAAGTCTGCGTGGATTTTGAAGCTTTTTGCCTTAAGTCTGCGTGGATCCTGAAGCTTCTTGCCCCAAATTTGCGTGGATTTGAAGCTTTCTGTCCCGAGTCTGCGTGGATTTCGTCTTCAACAAGTCTGCGTGGATTTCATCAAATTGGAGTACGTGGCAGCCATGCCACTGATCTCTCGCCTGCGTGTCCTGTAACTTGCACACGACTCATGCATGATTGCCATGTGTCCAACAGTTACAGGCCACGTCTAGTAACTGCTCACAACCTTGCGTATGTTAAATCCTGCATAATTTTCAACTAGGCACAGGCTGTGAAGACAGTTATCCTTTCAGTTATTTTTGACTCTATAAATAGAGTTCTTTTTCTCATTCATTGTACAGATACATAGTTATCTAACTTACTGTCAAAATTTTGAGAGCTTTTCTTCTTCGCATAGTCTAAGGGATAAAGTGATCGTCTTCTAGATCGAATTCCTACAGTTGTAATTTTTCCAGATACACAATAAATAAAGTGAATTTATTTATGGAAAACAAATTGGCGACTCTGCTGGGGAAAACCATCTCCTCTTCTGAGATGGCAACAACTCAATACGACACTTCGTCAATCGGCTCGACGAAGAAGGTGATGACGATCCAATTCGATCAACTCGTCTACGAAGAAATGCAGCGGGCTAAGAGTGGCAAGCCCACTTCAGCCTCCATCATCACTGCCAAGTCGAAGGGACACTCTGTCTATGTCCCTAAGATTCAGTTGGCAGCCAATGGTGAAGTCTCTGCCACAGTGTCTACTCCTAACACTGGCAAAGACTCTACTGCAAGCACGCACACTCTTGTGCGCTCGAAGATGACAGCATTCAAAAGTCATGCTGACAGTACTGGCTCCTTAGCCAAGTCTGTTCCAGCGTGCAATCTCACATCCAAAAGTCACGCTGACAGTATTGGCTCCTTAGCCAAATCTGTTCCAGCGTGCAAATTCAATCCCAAAAGTCACGCTGACAGTACTGGCTCTTTAGCCAAATCTGTTCCAGCGTGTATTTCCAAAGTCAAGAAATACGCTGACAGCACTAGCTCATTAGCCAAAACTGTTCCAGCGTGTATTTCCAAAATCAAAAATCACACTGACAGCACTGGCTCCTTAGCCAAATCTGTTCCAGCGTGTAATTCTAAAATCAAAAGTCACGCTGACAGCACTGGTTCTTTAACCAAGCCTGTTTCAGCGTGTACATCATCTAAGAAGAATAGCTCTTTAGCTATCTCTTCCTCTTTGCTAAGTTCTACTAGAACTGGGGGTGGTCTTCCACACAAAGTCCCTTCGAAAAGAGATAACTCTTTAGTTGTTTCTTCTGCTCCTGTAGTTTTTACTTCAGGAACAGCTTTGACTGACAATTTTGTTAGTCAAAGAAAAGAAGATGGTCTTTTGACTACTCTTTCTTTTGGACATTCTATGTCTCAAAACTTGAATAAGTCTAAGAAGAAACATTCTGTAATGTCTTCTTTTACGACTTCTTCAAATTGGGCACAGAATTTGTCTATGAAAGAGGGTCTGTTACCAACTCCTAATCAAGGGGGTGGTTCAACTCTTCCTTCTCTGCAAATATCCAGATCAATGGAAGGAAAACTCCAAGTTTCCAAAACCAATGTGTTACCTCAAACTGATTTAAGAATAAAACTTAATCAAATCCGTTTAGGAAACACTTCTGGTGTTAAGAAACCACATCAATCGGAAATGAAAATAAAAGATCCGGATGCAGAGTATGCTAAAAATTATGTGGCTCATATTAATCACTCCCTATATAATCAAGAGCCATCAAGACCCAGGAACAAGAAATATACTCCTAAAAATACACAAGGAGTGTTCTCTGATGTACCTCAATCTTCACAAACAGATTTACGAGAACACCTTCATCAGAAAAGAAGGAGTAATTCTGTGACAATGGACCATGCTGAATGTGACTTCCAGCCAAGAGTCATAATTCAATGCAGATGTCAATCAATGGTTCAAGACTATGTTGATCATGAATGTGACTTCCAGCCAAGAGTTACAATGCAATGCAGATGTCAAACTAAACGACAATCTGTCTTCAATCGGATTCAGTGTGAACCTATGCCTGATGAAGATGAGCCTTTATTTGCTTCTGTCAACATGACCTCTCGGGATACTGGGGGTAGAGCTGATAGTCCAGATGGAGTATATAGAGGCACCAGAGCAAGAGTCTTGGCCTCTAGTCAAAGAACTTTGATCTCTGAAGATGATTCTGAATTCCTTGGAGAATCTAACTTCCCACCTCTTCCTACTGGGGGTAGTTCTCCTATAATTGACTTTGATGCACAAAGCAATGATTCAGAACAAACAACATCCACCAGTTCATCAATAATCCCTCGTACAGTCACGACTTATATGGTTGATGGAAATACTGATGAACTTTCTTCTTTCTTGACTCCTCAAGAACAAAGAATTGTTTCTTTGGAACAGCAAATGAAATCCATGGTTGATACTATGAAGTCGATGTATGAACTCATGGCAACTCAGATACAAAATCGACAGACTGTACCAGATGCCATACCAATTGACACTAGTGTAAGTCCAGTGCAAGTTCCTCCAGCAGTATAATCCAATAATCCTAGTCTCTCTGGAGCTGGGGGTAGTGCTTATAATGTTGTTCCTCCTCCCAACTATTCTCTACAAGCTACAACTCCACAATCTTCCGGAGTTGTCTCTGAAGAATTGAAGAATCTCAAAACTCAATTCGAGGCATTCAAACAGAAAGATGGTTTACAAAGGTTAGGCATCAAACAACCTTATCCGATAGAATGGAAGCAAGTATCGTATCCTCCTAAATACAAGCCTCCTACTATCTCATTCTATGATGGAACCACTTCTCCAAGTCAGTTTATTAATCACTTTGAAGTGATGACTGACCAGTTGCAACCAAGTGACGCCCTCCTTACTCGGGTGTTTGTTGGATGTCTCAAGGGAACGGCTTATGAATGGTATAGAAGTCTCCCAGATGGGTGCATTACCTCATTTGTCGGTTTCAAACAGATGTTTCTTGAACGGTTCTATGAAGGGCTCAATGACATGACTATGTCTGCTCTTATTAGAATCAAGCAAAAAAATAATGAAACTACAGAGGATTTCATTGAACGGTTTCGAAGAGAAGCTCTGAAGATGCCTCTTGGAACTCCAGATGCTGTCACCATCGACACATACAAATCAAACTTGTTGCCAATCATCAGCATGTGGACAGGATCTACTCAATTTCAAGATTGGCCTTCCTTCATAGTCAGTGCCAAGGCCGCAGAAATTAGTGTTGAAACCTTCAAAGGTTTAGGAGTGCAGATGACTCCCAAAGAAACAGGTCAAGGTACTAACAATAAAAACAATGCTCGCAAGGGAAAAGAAACTCTTGAAGTTAATCTTCAGAGCAAAGATGCATCAACTATTCAAACTTCTCCTACCTCTATAACTCAACAACCAAGAACACCTCGCCCCAAAGAAGAATACTCTTTCGATGACGACGATGTCCTTGGTATCTTTGAATGTCTGCTGAAAGGTAATAAAATACAATTACCTGAAATCAAGAAACCTGATGAAGCTGGGAAGACAGATCATCCTAAATACTGTCCATACCACAGAATGCTGGGTCATATAATTCGTACATATTATGTACTGAAAGGAAAGATCCAAGAAATGATTAAATCTGGAGCTATCTCCCTTACTCCAAAAGAGAAGACCGTCACCTCCAACGTCGTCTCTATGCAATTTGGAGACTTCCCTCCTCAAATCCTTGAAAGTGGGAACGTTCCTATTCCCAAGATGACTCTTGATATAGTGAATATTCCTCCTCCACAATCTGAAGGATTGGTGCCAATCACTTTGGAAACAGGAGAAATTATGTGGATACATCCTGATCTAGTGGCAGATTTTGAATCTCCTCCTCTTCAAAAGATTACTTCTCGAAAGTCCAAGAAGGCTGGAAAGATTAAGTCATGTCATATGACTTCTCTCGGATCTAATCATGACACAGAGCCAAAAGACAAAGAAGAAGCATTTGCTGGTACTACTCGAACAGGGAAACCTTATCTAAAGGATTATTCCAAGAATCCTGAGGATACTCCTGATATCCCTCCTGCTGACAAAGATGTTCCTAATGTTCCTCTTGAGGAAGAATCATCCACTGCACCTGTTCCTTCAACTGCACCGGTTGAACCTGCTCTTTCTAAGCCCACAGCTCTTGAGAAAGGCAAACAACAGGCTCGATTTGATAAACCAATTAAGAAGTCCTCTCCTCTTGGGCTTCAGAAGCCTTATAATTTCGACATTTTAGCTCAACTTGCTAATACTCCAGCTAGAATGTCCCTCTTTGAACTTCTACGTCTTTCTAAAGAGACTCGGAAGACATTAAGTGAAGCACTTCTTCAGGCTGACTCTTGTCTTGCACAATTAAAGAAGCCAGATACAGAACCTGCCATCTGCTTACATTGTAACAGTGTATTAGAGATTATCCCAAATATTACCTTTACACAAGATGACATGCTACTGGAGGATAATCGACATGATCGGCCTCTCTATTACACCGGTTATATTGATACAATGAAGATAGATCGTATTCTCATTGATCCAGGATCTGCTATAAGCATAATGCCAAAGAGTCTGTTGGATGAACTAAAAATTCCTCTTCATAAGCTTTCCAAGACAGTTACTACTATCCTGGGATTCAATCAAAGCAGAAGCGAGCCCCTGGAAAAGATTCATCTGAAACTTCAGATAGGCGATTCCAGATCCAAAGTCACTTTCTATGTGATCGAGATCGTGGGATCCTACAATCTTCTTCTTGGGAGGCCCTTTCTTCATGAAAATAATGTGGTGCCTTCTACTCTTCATCAGTGTTTTAAGTACATTGATAGCAATGGAAGAGTACAAAAAGAAGTTGCTGATATAAATCCCTTCCATGGGGTTGAAGCTTATTTCAATGATTCCCGAATGTACAAAGAAGAGTATACAAGGGTGATACAAGCTATGGAGAAAGAGGATTCACAAAGTGAGACTTTAATAATCCCTGTTAAAGGTCGAACTACTCAGCAACAATCTCCCAAATCCTCCGGAGAAGGTTCTTTCATCATTCCGGTGAGTGGACGGATCTCTCCGTTACCTCAGTCGTCTGCTCAAGATACAATGATCATTCATGTTAGTGGGCGTACAACAATTCCTGTATCTTCACATGATACTCTGCTAATTCCAGTTAGAGGACGGATTACTCTTCCATCTCAAGCTTCAAGGGAGCTCACCTCTTCTGAGCCATTTGTTATCGATCTTAATCGAAATAAAGCTTCTTCTCGTTCTTCTTCTTCCCCTTTAGTCATTGACTTGGCTAAGATCTCTAAGGCTCAGCCTTCTCCCAATGTAAATATTACTGCTTTTACATTTAATGAAAAGTCTCCATCTTTGTAGTACGCTGATGTGTGTAATTATGTTCATAGTTATTTACATTTGTTAGATGACTTGAGCACAATAACCATAGGAGTTATACAGACTGTTCATACAGATGTATCCCTAGAACCTGTACAATCTTCATACTTTCTAGTTCCCAACAGAAAGCCAGGAGACATTCCAATATTCTTTTACAAAGGGCCCCAAAGTCCTTCTGATTTAGAAGATGATGACAAGAATGACGATACTGGAAGATTACAACTACGTCGTTATAGTCAGCAATCTAAAGACATCATTAAAAATATGGGCTATGACTTCAGGACTGGCCTCAATAATGGCAAAGGAAGAAAAATGCCTGTCCGAATTCCTCCTCTGAAATATGGAAGGACAAAATGCGGATTGGGCTATATTGCTCCTACTCCTTTTATCAATATTATCCATGAAGATCTCGAGTCTGACGAAGATAAGAGATCTGATTCTTCTAGTACCACTTCTTGGGATTCCAATACGAGTATCGGTGATTTCTACTGCAACATTCTGTCTTCCAACATGGTTTCTATTGACTGTTCTGAAGAAAGTGATGAAGACGAAGAAGAATTTAAAATCTCACCTGAATCAGAACAATGGGCCCAAAGGTTAGATAATCAATGGGAGTTCCGTTTCGAGCAAAAAGAACCTCCGACTGAAGATAAACTTGTTCAAATAGATGTTGGTGAGGAGGGATCCTCCAAACCAATATTCATTAGTGAAAGTCTTTCAGAAACTGATAAGCAAGACATGATTAAACTCATTCGTGATTACATCGATGTCTTCGCTTGGAGTTATGAAGATATGCCAGGACTTGATCCACAAATCGCAACTCACAAGCTCAATATCTTACCGAATGCTAAACCGGTCAAACAACAACAGCGACGATTTCGTCCAGACATTATGGATGCAATTGAAGCTGAAGTCAATAAACTCATGGCCTCCGAGTTTATTAGAGAGGAACAACATCCCGATTGGGTGGGTAACATAGTTCCTGTCACGGCCATGAAGATCAAAATCACAAACAATGCTCATTCACATAATTAATTTAACTTACAAAGATTACAAGTTTTACATTTGTAAAAGAATATAAACTTGTACAAATAAAGGTATGACTACAACTCAACTATCTAGCTAGTCTCTAGGCTTTTGTCTGCAAGTATCTCCCGTCACTTCCCAAGCTAAGTGAATCCACGGCTAACCTGAAAATGTTGGTTTTCAGTCAGGAATGGAACGAGCACAATTCACTGAATGCAATTTCAAATAAAGAAAATGACTATAAGACAAAGGTTAGGCATCAATCATGAGTTTTGAAAATAACAGTAAAGCCGTGCGAAAATCAATAGTAAAAATAGACCAATATACTTTCCACCGTTAGAAGTACCTTTGACATGTGATCGGTCTGGGGTGCTACACCGCACGGTCTACGATATCTACTTGCAGAATATAAACACTGTCTACGATGTCTACTCCAGAAAATAAGCACTGTCTACGATGTCTACTGCAGAAAATAAGCACTGTCTACGATGTCTACTGCATAAAATAAACAATGTCTACGAGATCTACTGCATAAATTAAACAATGTTTACGAGGTCTACTGCATAAAAATAAACAATGTCTACGAGATCTACAATGTCTACGATATCTACAATGTCTACGATATCTACAATGTCTACGATATCTACAATATCTACGGTCTGATCACACATCCTTGGTACTTCTCATTCCCGACTCAACAATTTATAATAGAGTATAAAAATCACATAACCAGTGACTAATCAATGAAATATAGTAAAGATCAATATCGAAATGCAGACAATAAACTGTACTCGCCTGTGGTCCTCTGCTGGTGAAAACGACAATCTGAACTACTCAATGTGCCACAATAGTCAAAACCCGTACAACAGTCCCCGGAAGCTGAAATAAACAATACCAATGATCTCAAAATAGTCCAATTAGCTAGGATTGCCTGTCCTTAAGTCTAATTCTGGACACAGGAGCAAAACGGTAATTTTGGGCCAAAATGATGTCCGCCGTTGGACCCGCTTTGCACCGAAAAGCGTGCCAGAGTCAATGGTCTCTAAAGTCGTCAAACTACATGTCTACGGATTCGTTTTTTCGATACGAACCCAACCGTATGTCCAGAGTTGGATTCCGGCGGGCCATGCACAAAATCGCCCGTTGAGTGGGACCGTGGGGCCCGCAAAACGACGTCGGATTCAACTGTCTCAGAATTGGACCAAACTTGGCATGCAGGACCAGAAAAATGATACGATCCTGATGGCGCAAGTTTTGTCTCGATTTGACAAGCGTACACAAAGTTATGACTGAATTTGCATTGTGCGGAGGGCGATTCCGACGGATACGCGTCGAATTCGTCGCGCACACGCGATCAATTTGAATTCCGTCAAAGCCCACACGACCACGAAGCTGTTACGCAGCTTTCGATGCCTTCGGTGCACGACCACGTCGCCTGGAATGGCGGGACGGACGTCGTGTGGATGAATTTCTAAGTTTTGAAAACAGATTTTTCGTCAACTTCGGAATCAAATAACTTCCTATCTGTTTAATGAAATCCAAATCTACGAGAAGGGTTATGATGTCCTACATGTTGTCAATAAACGCCTTCAAAAGGATTTTGAAATCGATCACTGTTTTGCAAGAAATCGGAAATCAAACTGGGGACTTTGGGACAGACTCTAAACTCAGAATTTCGAGATTTTTCTCGATCTTTGTGATCGATTCTCGTCGCGGGTATTACGAATTAAAATAATCTAATTGCAGAGAAGCGGAGCCATATAGGTTGTGAGTATACCTGCACAGTTGGTTCGAGGATCGATGGAACGTGGAGGGAGCAAGTTCGTCGCGAAGTTGACCTCCCCGCTCGCTGTTACTGTTGTGGTCTCACGCGCGCGCTGTCCAGCGCTCCTGTGCGCGGTTGCCGCACTTGACCGGCCGGCGGCGCGCCCTCGACGGTGCGCACGCACAGGGCACGCCCAGGTGTAGGGGCGGCGGCGGCGTGCTAGCGTCGAGGGTTAGGGTTTTGTTGGTTACGAGTATTCTTCCTCTCGATCGGGATTATATATATAGATGCGTTCTGTCATCATTCTGTTTATAACAGAACTAGGGTGGGTCGAACCGCTGGGTTGGGGTTCGAGCCTGGGGGTGAGACCCTGGCTGCAGTGGGGAAGTTGGCTTGGTATTGCTGGGGGTCTCAGGTGGGCCTGGTTGCAAGTGAATACAAATCCGATCATTAGAGTATCAATAGTAAGGTTCATCCAAGTTTCTGGATTACAGACTCAGAATGTAGGAACTCATCTTCCTTCTTTTCTTATTCTTATTCTCTTACTCCTTTCCATTTCTATTTCTTTATTAATAACTTATATACATATATATATACACACATACTTATACGTATATTCGTATATACATATATACACCCATATTTATTTACATATTTACATACACGCCCATACGTATATATATACACATTTAATATTTATATATATATATATACCCACATCTACAAGATCTATGTATATACATATACAGAAATATATATACACACTCATATACATGTATATATATCCACCTACCCACACGTATAATATATATATTTATATATACATATACGTACACATATTTAATATATTATATTCATTCATACACACACATATTATATTATTATTTATATATATATATATCTTGATAGGGAATAAAATACTAATAATTATTAATAATAAATACTTTATACTTAATCACCATAATAGTAATATTAATATTATAAAACCTCCATAAATAATAATAATAATAGTACGAAATTCAATAAGCCAATAATTTAATTTTTTACATAATCTAAAAATATCACCATTTAAATAAATAATAATAAAATATTTCAAAATTTTCGGGAAGGGGGGCTACAAATCTACCCACCTTAAAATAATTTCGTCCTCGAAATTCTAACATAAACATGCCAAAAATTCAAACCTAACATTAAAAGGAATACATCCACTATTACCATCATCTCTTCAAATTTAATTTCTCAGAAATATTTGTACCTTCTCCTAGCCATTCTGTAACTACGAATCATCGAGGACTTCTACCCACCTTTGGTCACACTACTTTCTCAGGGGTATGTCTCTAAAGCTTTATAATCTTCTAACCAGTTGCTAACAATTCTACCAACGGATATCTACTGCATATGGTATCTATAATCCTCTCGTATCTATCAAGATACCCGAATTTTTAACAAGCAACAAACTTACACAAGTAACTAAGAAAGGTTGATAAACTCTAATAAGCATGACCAATCATCGCTCCAAAATAGGAAGGACATGAAGATAAGGGAGAATAATCGAGAGCAAATATGAAGTTTCAAGAGCGGTAGAGATTTTTCGACGGTACAGCTAAAAAGGGCGTTTACGAACCACTGACTTGTTTGCTAGATTGGGCTACTATCGTCCCGTCACTTGCTACGTCGAAGAGCCCCTCATTACTTAGGGTGGCCTGCAATCCGTGCAATACAGAAGTTCGTTTCTCGAAGTTCTAAACAAGATTCTATAATAGAGCGAAATTTGAGGGATCAAGATTGTGATTCTTTCCGTGGTTATTTAAACACACGAGCAAAGGATAAAGGTGCACTACAAGATCGTCTCGCGACTTCCCGGTAAGGGTTACGAATGTCTTCACAGTCTAAGAGGTGGGGACTACATAATAGGTATAGGGACCTATTTCAGGTAGTCCGGTTCATAGTCCAATTATGGCGGTATGAGTGGATGGGTTTTACTGGGTTTTAATGAGTTCCTAAATTGGACATCAATTGCTGGTTGATGAACCTAGGATTTCAATCTATTTTGACTGGACAATATCCCAATGATAAAATTATTTCCACTAGGCTAGAGTATCCTAGAATAGATTTCAATCCAGTGGTTGAGCTAGTTGCCGGTCGGTTTGGTTAAATAGGTTTTGTAAGCCCTGAAGATGCGCCTTCCGTGACCTTTGTGTTTAAGTAGCACAAGAAGACACAGCTGAATGGCATACTAGCGACATGTGCGTAGTGGGCTTCGAGTAATTCACCACCATATATTGGGTCGAAAGGTTCGAGTCAAGGTTGAGTTTCTAATTGTGGTCGAGAAGTTTACCGGTATTATGGTAAGGATTATAGCTAGTCCTTTTTACCATGAAGGTCGTACCCTAAAAATAGAGTACCAGGGGACGTGTTTGAGTGGGACATGATATACCTAGATGAAGGTGGACTCGTCTAGATCTTGCATATAAAATTTGTTGGAGGATAACAGTTGGTCTCGTGCTCCGATTATTATTGACACGGTCGGGGACACAAAATGATCTAAATGGAAAGTGGGAGTCCCTGGGGGCACTAATTATCACCCTAGTGAAAAATCATTCTAGTCAATCTGTAAACTTCATATACTCCCAAAAAAAAAATTTAGGAGACTTACAGTCTACCCACCTTAGAAGCTAGGATATGATTTTAGGAATAAGTGGTTAGAAAAATTCCAAGGTCCGGATATTGTACCTCGACTCTTGTAAATGAAAAATAAGGCACGGCGTAACGGAATATGGAAGATGTAAGTCAAGTCAAAGATTGTTCCTTAATAATTGAAAAATGAGTGTGTACAATGACACACGGTCGATAAAATAGAGGAACATACACATCTCTAGTGTACAAGAGTTATCGACGGGGTAACCAACTCCAAGGCACAACATAAGAAAAGATTTCTAACAACTGAGTCAAAAAATTCTATTTGTGTCAAACCTGCCAGACCATGGTCACAAGGATTGTAGCGATCAGGTATTGCTGTTGACAACTGGTAGGTCATAGTGTGACAGGGTATTTAAGCTATGGTATTGGCTAAGCTAGTGACTGTGGTGTTCCAACACTAGTTAGGTCTTAATAATAAAATTTACATAACTAGAGTAATATTTATTGGAAACCAACCTCGGAACGAGTGTCACGGTAAATGATTACCCTATTGTCCCCTCATCTCATGTCTAAATGTGGCTTCGGTCGAGGAAGGGTTGGTTCAAGGCTTAAGGGTTGCTAGTTAAGGCAAGCTTCTAGCAAATAATTTGAGACTTCACAAAAATTGGTTCTTGAGAAGAGGTAGTCTCCTAGGTCAGCATTTTGACCAAGGGTAAACCCTAATCATTCTTAATTTCAGATGGCTTGAAAGTCCCGATACAGTTTGGGGTCGAGAGGAGAACGCATAACTCGATCGCATAGCTGGCGATAACTTCCCTTGTGTATACAACTACCATAGCCATGGGGATACGCGATAAATTACGAGCTTCTGCCTTTCCGAACCAGTGAAAGACAAAAACCATAAAGAGTTCAAGAAAGATGTTACTGAATACAATCACGTGATTCAAGGGCGAACGTATAATTCAAGAGGAATTGTCAAGCAGTCGCGGATGAGATCCTAGAGACATCTACATCTCAATCCACGTAGGATAATTAAATAAAGTGCGAACCAAATGCATCATGGTTGATCAGACCATAATACACTGATTCTGATTAGACAATATGTTAGTGGGCGTCCCCAATAAACATATGTCTTGAATCAAGCTCGATAAAAGAGTAAGCTTGCAAAACTAGGCTGTAATAGCGGCATTGGTCAAAATAGTCAAAATATGAATAGGCGAGATTTTTGGAAGAAAGCACAAGTAGTTCGGGTTTTGTGAGAATCAAAACCTTACCCGATGTTCTTGCTTATACGGTCATCCTACTACCTTCTTATTCATAAGACCTTGGTCAACCAATGGATTATGGACTTCTAAATTCTATATTCCAGGTAAACCTATTAGTGTCAGTTAATTCTCGTCAATAGGGCACAAGGACCACGGAATGCTAGGTTGGGAGGCATGCTACTCAACTTGCAGAACTTCCACTAATATTGGCTTTGGATCTCAAGGAACGTACAGGGCATTTCCCTATCCTCCATTTGTCCTAAACTTGTAATCACGCCTGAAGTTATTTCACCGAGGACTACGCCTCGCCCGTATACTCGGGCTGTGGTAAACCCTTGGTTTCGTAACTCAAATATGATACGAAGTCAAACACTTCTTAACCCTATCCAATATTGACTCAAGGGTAACGGCGATCAAAGAGAGGACCACTAGCCATAGTTTTGGCAGTATCCCATCACCTATATTTTCTTAACTAATTTCACCTCTAGGGGTTGTGTCTCGCCAGTGCGCTGCTGGCTGCAGTGTATCCATAGTCTCCAAAATTCAATTAAATGGCGACAATACGCTGCTGTCCTGCCATTATGAGTTAACTAACATTCTTTTAACTAAATCTGTAAGAATTCATGAGCTTCTAGAGATTCGAACATGTTAACTATGAAATAGGGCGTAGGTATTTGTCTATTGTTCACAACCCTTTAACATAAAAAGGTTTAACATGGAGGAATAACCGAAGACAGAAATACAAATATCCTTAGTATCTATTTCATATGTGCCCAAGCCTTTGAGGAAAAACTTGATTCGAACCTAACTCGAGGTTTATACATGGGTAACATAATCAGAATTTATATATAAAAATAACAATAATAATAATTCTTAGGGTAAAATAGGAACTAAAAAAGGCAATTTGGACAAGGGTATGGAGATGATATCCAAGGGGCCAAAGGAGGAACTGAACAATTTTTTCAAAGTTAGATCATCAATCCTAGGAAGCCCGATCTCACTAAGTGAATAATCTATCCACATTGGATCATATCGTTAAATCAAGAGGTAATAGTGTATCTACGAGGATCTGACAAACTATCAGAATTAATAACTCCTCATCTAAATTGCATGGCCTAGACTATCCATCGGTAAATTTGTATAAGGGACTCCTAGTCCTAGTCATTCTCATAAATTAAATTAATTTCTAATTCGTGAATGAGCATTTTCTAGTCGCAGGCTCGCAATAGTACAACTAACTAAAGTACTATCACGAGTTCGCATGATTTGCGAAGACTGACCTGTATGGGCCACCACAAAAACTTGTCACGACCCGCACCCATTTTTTTTTAAACGGATACGAGACGTGTCCAAGCCAGCCTACGCCGCAGTGTCGGCGGTAGAACGCTGTCACGGCCATGAAGATCAAAATCACAAACAATGCTCATTCACATAATTAATTTAACTTACAAAGATTACAAGTTTTACATTTGTAGAAGAATATAAACTTGTACAAATAAAGGTATGACTACAACTCAACTATCTAGCTAGTCTCTAGGCTTTTGTCTGCAAGTATCCCCCGTCACTTCCCAAGCTAAGTGAATCCACGGCTAACTTGAAAATGTTGGTTTTCAGTCAGGAATGGAACGAGCACAATTCACTGAATGCAATTTCAAATAAAGAAAATGACTATAAGACAAAGGTTAGGCATCAATCATGAGTTTTGAAAATAACAGTAAAGCCGTGAGAAAATCAATAGTAAAAATAGACCAATATACTTTCCACCGTTAGAAGTACCTTTGACATGTGATCGGTCTGGGGTGCTACACCGCACGGTCTACGATATCTACTTGCAGAATATAAACACTGTCTACGATGTCTACTACAGAAAATAAGCACTGTCTACGATGTCTACTGCATAAAATAAATACTGTCTACGATGTCTACTGTATAAAATAAACAATGTCTACGAGATCTACTGCATAAATTAAACAATGTTTACGAGGTCTACTGCATAAAAATAAACAATGTCTACGAGATCTACAATGTCTACGATATCTACAATGTCTACGATATCTACAATGTCTACAATATCTACAATATCTACGGTCTGATCACACATCCTTGGTACTTCTCATTCCCGACTCAACAATTTATAATAGAGTATAAAAATCACATAACTAATGACTAATCAATGAAATATAGTAAAGATCAATATCGAAATGCAGACAATAAACTGTACTCGCCTGTGGTCCTCTGCTGGTGAAAACGACAATCTGAACTACTCAATGTGCCACAATAGTCAAAACCCGTACAACAGTCCCCGGAAGCTGAAATAAACAATACCAATGATCTCAGAATAGTCCAATTAGCTAGGATTGCCTGTCCTTAAGTCTAATTCTGGACACAGGGGCAAAACGGTAATTTCGGGCCAAAATGATGTCCGCCGTTGGACCCGCTTTGCACCGAAAAGCGTGCCAGAGTCAATGGTCTCTAAAGTCGTCAAACTATATGTCTACGGATTTGTTTTTCCGATACGAACCCAACCGTATATCCAGAGTTGGATTCCGGCGGGCCATGCACAAAATCGCCCGTTGAGTGGGACCGTGGGGCCCGCAAAACGACGTCGGATTCAACTGTCTCAGAATTGGACCAAACTTGGCATGCAGGACCAGAAAAACGATACGATCCTGATGGCACAAGTTTTGTCTCGATCTGACGAGCGTACACAAAGTTATGACTGAATTTGCATTGTGCGGATACGGGGCGATTCCGACGGATACGCGTCGAATTCGTCGCGCACACGCGATCAATTTGAATTTCGTCAAAGCCCACACGACCACGAAGCTGTTACGCAGCTTTCAATGCCTTCGGTACGCGACCACGTCGCCTGGAATGGCGGGACGGACGTCGTGTGGATGAATTTCTAAGTTTTGAAAACAGATTTTTCGTCAACTTCGGAATCAAATAACTTCCTATCTGTTTAATGAAATCCAAATCTACGAGAAGGGTTATGATGTCCTACATGTTGTCAATAAACGCCTTCAAAAGGATTTTGATATCGATCACTGTTTTGTAAGAAATCGGAACTCAAACTGGGGACTTTGGGACAGACTCTAAACTCAGAATTTCGAGATTTTTCTCGATCTTTGCGATCGATTCTCGTCGCGGGTACTACGAATTAAAATAATCTAATTGCAGAGAAGCGGAGCCGTATAGGTTGTGAGTATACCTGCACAGTTGGTTCGAGGATCGATGGAACGTGGAGGGAGCAAGTTCATCGCGAAGTTGACCTCCCCGCTCGCTGTTACTGTTGTGGTCTCACGCGCGCGCTGTCCAGCGCTCCTGTGCGCGGTTGCCGCACTTGACCGGCCGGCGGCGCGCCCTCGGCGGTGCGCGCGCACAGGGCACGCCCAGGTGTAGGGGCGGCGGCGGCGTGCTAGCGTCGAGGGTTAGGGTTTTGTTGGTTACGAGTATTCTTCCTCTCGATCGGGATTATATATAGATGCGTTCTGTCATCATTCTGTTTATAACAGAACTAGGGTGGGTCGAACCGCTGGGTTGGGGTTCGAGCCTGGGGGTGAGACCCTGGCTGCAGTGGGGAAGTTGGCTTGGTATTGCTGGGGGTCTCAGGTGGGCCTGGTTGCAAGTGAATACAAATCCGATCATTAGAGTATCAATAGTAAGGTTCATCCAAGTTTCTGGATTACAGACTCAGAATGTAGGAACTCATCTTCCTTCTTTTCTTATTCTTATTCTCTTACTCCTTTCCATTTCTATTTCTTTATTAATAACTTATATACATATATATATACACACATACTTATACGTATATTCGCATATACATATATACACCCGTATTTATTTACATATTTACATACACGCCCATACGTATATATATACACATTTAATATTTATATATATATATATACCCACATCTACAAGATCTATGTATATACATATACAGAAATATATATACACACTCATATACATGTATATATATCCACCTACCCACACGTATAATATATATATTTATATATACATATACGTACACATATTTAATATATTATATTCATTCATACACACACATATTATATTATTATTTATATATATATATATATATCTTGATAGGGAATAAAATACTAATAACTATTAATAATAAATACTTTATACTTAATCACCACAATAGTAATATTAATATTATAAAACCTCCATAAATAATAATAATAATAGTACGAAATTCAATAAGCCAATAATTTAATTTTTTACATAATCTAAAAATATCACCATTTAAATAAATAATAATAAAATATTTCAAAATTTTCGGGAAGGGGGGCTACAATCTCAATGCGGCATGTCCTAAAGACGAATTCTCTCTACCAATCACTGATGTCATGATCGATAATACCTGTGGATTTGAACGGATGTCATTCATGGACGGGTATTCTGGATATAATCAGATTAAAATGTTTCCAGACGACGAGAAACACACTTCTTTCAGAACGCCAATTGGTACATACTGTTATACAGTTATGCCATTCGGTCTCAAGAATGCAGGAGCAACTTATCAACGAGCTATGAGCACTATATTCCGTGAACATTTGCGAAAAACAGTCGAATGCTATGTTGATGATATTGCAGTCAAAAGTCGACAAAAGGAGGATCATATCCAAGATTTGAAGACTATATTTGATCTAATGCGTAAGCATCAGTTAAAGATGAACCCTACTAAGTCCTTCTTAGGCGTCTCTAGTGGTAAATTTCTCGGCTTCGTCATTACCTCTAAAGGTATACACGTGGATCCCGAGAAGATCAAAGCCATCCAAGAGATGCGTCCTCCACGCACCTTAAAAGAGCTACGAGGATTTCAAGGAAGGATCGCTTATATCAGGAGATTCATCTCTAATCTTTCAGGACGCTGCAGACCATTCAATAAACTCATGAAGAAAGGTGTTTCTTTCGTCTGGAGTGATGAATGTCAGAAAGCATTCGATGATATAAAACAATATCTGATGAGTCCGCCAGTATTGGTACCTCCCGTCTCAGGAATTCCATTCCTCCTATATACCCGAGCAATGAGTCATTCATTGGGTGCATTGCTTGCTCAAAAGAATAAAAATGGTCATGAACAAGCCATTTACTATCTCAGTCGAACTATGACCGGAGCTGAACCTCGATATTCACCGGTCGAAAAAGAATGTCTAGCCTTGATGTTCGCTGTCCAAAAGACACGTCATTATATCATTGGCCAGACTATTCATGTCATTTCCAGGATCAATCCTATACGGGTCATGATGAAAAAACCTAGTGGTTTGAATTCTCGATTGGCTAATTGGGGAATCCTACTTGCTCAATATGATATGCACTATATTCCTCAGAAGTCAGTCAAAGGACAAGCTTTAGCCGATTTTCTGGCTGCTCATTCAATTCCAGAAGATTCAAAACTCTATGATGAAATCCCAGATGAAGTTCTAGATTCAAACCAAATTGCTAAAGAAGATCCTACTTGGCGTCTATTCTTTGATGGAGCTTCAAGAATTGGTCCTAATGGAGACATCGTCGCTGGAGTTGGAATTGTTCTTGTATCGCCAGAAGGTCTTGCTATCCAACGAGCATATTCTCTTGATCAACCATGTTCAAACAATGTAGCTGAGTACAATGCATTACTCATTGGTCTTCAACTCGCTAAACATCTGAATATTCAACATTTGGAGGCGTACGGAGACTCTAAACTCATTGTCAATCAGATAAGGGGTACTTATGAAGTTCGCCATCAAGATCTGGTTCCTTATCATAGATCAGCTATATCTATGGCTTCTTCGTTTGAAGAATTCTTCATTGAACATGTTAGGCGAGCATGTAACACAGAAGCTGATGCTCTAGCTAATCTTGCGGCGGTATTGGCTATTCCGATTAGACGGCAACAAATGATTGTTGTTCGCAATCGAGAATTGTTTCATCTGGAAAATAACCTGACCCTAGGACTTCCAATTGACATTGAAGAATCAACATCTCATGACGTCAACACAACAAGAGGATTTGGATTTAGTCGTAAATCTTTATCATCTTCATCTGATTCTAGCATGGAATTCATCTTCAGTAATTCAACTGAGACTCAGAATACGGATAAAGATTGGAGACTTCCTTTCTTAGATTTCGTATTGTATGATATTTTCTCAGATAATCCGAGTGAGGCAGCATCTATCAGATGACGATCACTCAGATTCTATTATAATCATACTACAAAAACCTTATATCGTCGAGCTTATGATGGTTTACTTCTTCGATGTGTTGCCGGTGACGAGGCTCAACAAATTATTCGTGAAGCACATGATGGAATTTACGGAGCACATCAACCTGGCCCAAAACTTCATGACCGTATTCGACGTATGAGTTATTATTGGCCCACTATGGTATCAGACGCCATCGAATATGCAAAGAAGTGTAAAGCTTGTCAAATCCATACAGATTTTATTCATCAACTCTCGAAATTTTTACATCCGACGGCAGCATCATGGCCCTTCGAAGCTTGGGGCATGGACATTATCGGTCCGATCAATCCGCCGTCATCCAAAGGTCATCGGTTTATTCTCGCAATAACCGATTACTTCTCCAAATGGTCCGAAGCTATTCCTTTATCTGAAGTTAAAACGTCCAATGTCATCAGCTTTATTAAGCATCATGTCATCTACAGATTTGGTGTTCCTCGACGCATTATTCATGATAACGGACCACAGTTCGTCAGTCAGAAGTTTACTCGATTCTGTGACGATCACCGGATTAATAATGTGGCTTCTACCGCGTATAATCCGGCAGCTAACGGATTAGCAGAAGCTTTCAACAAGACCATCATCAAACTCCTAAAGAAGTTTGTCTCTACTAACAAACGTAATTGGAGTGAGAAGCTCGGTGAATGCTTGTGGGCCTACCGTACTACAGTTCGTAATGCTACTAAATGTACACCCTTCTCTCTGGTGTATGGTTGCGAAGCTGTTCTTCCATTAGAGATTCAAATTCCTTCTTTAAGGATAGCAATCGCTAATGAACTCACTGCCGAAAATAATGATCGTCTTCGACTTCAGGAATTAGAAGCTCTGGATGAAAAGCGATTATCTGCTCAACAGAATATTGAATTCTATCAAGCTAGAATCTCAAGAGCTTTTAATAAGAAAGTCAGAGTTCGAGCATATCAAAAAGGAGAACTTGTTCTAACAGTCAGACGTCCTATGACTATGACTCATATGAGCAAGGGCAAATTTGACGTAAAATGGGAAGGTCCTTATATCGTGAGTAGAGTTTTCTCAAATGGAGCTTATCAACTCTCAGAATTGGATGGTCGAAAAGTTTTGATGCCTATTAACGGCAAATTCCTTAAAAAGTACTATGTATAAATGTAAATGCTTGTAATCATCAGACAAGTTCATGTTTAGAAATAAAATTTCTATTTTATTTTAATCATGAATGATGGTACATGATATTAAGGAAGATCACTATCATCCTTCTCTACATTTGGACGTGGGCCACTGCCGTCCTTCTCGAAGACGTGATCAGCAAAAGAACTGAGAACCTCCTTGTTGGAACCCACGAGGAACTTGCAAGCAGCCATCCTCATGGCTTCTTCTTCTTCAGTCCTTCCTGGTTCGAGCAGGAAGTCCAAAATGTCCCTTGGTGGCTTGGGTGCAGACGAACCTTCGCCTGCTTCCGCCTTCTTCGATTGAACTGGATCAGCAGGGCGTTCTTCAGTGCCTTTCTGAATCTTCATGGCGATTTCAGCCTTCTTGGATGCTTCTTCAGACGACATTTTTATGTTGAAGAATAGAAGTGTTCGTTCTTGTCAGATTTCTGCTATATTTATAGACAGAAGTTCCTCAAATAATGAAGCGTCATATTCATCCGACGGTTCACACATTCATTAATGCTTGACGGTTCATCCGTTCATTTATTCATCCGACGGTTCATTCGTTCATTTATTACATTCATCTGACGATTCGTCCGTTCATAATCTTCTATCAAAAAGAAGGGATTCGTTACTTATCACGTTTTTATAACCTCTGGATAAATGCCGAATCTACTTGCTCATTTGTCATTTTCTATTTTTGACCTCTGCATAGAAATCAATCTATTTTCTTTTGAGTTTCTACATATTATCACGTCCATATTACCTCTGATAGTATTAAGTACTCTAAATCAGAAAAGAAGATTTCATTATCTATCATGTCCACAATTCATCCAAATAGATACAAATCATTGAGCATAGAAGAATTATCATTTCCACTCTCATATCATCATAAAAAGTCTATTACATTTTTTTAGACTTTCTTATAAATCATAATGGAAATCTATTACAATTTTGGATTTTCATTCTATATACACAACAATAACCTAATGGAGATCTATTTCTTCTTTGGATCTTCTTTGACGGGTTCGTTGTTGGTGGCAATTCCTGATTGTCTGGCAGGAATCAAACTCTGGTCTTCTCTCTCAGAAAAGAGAAGAACCACAGAGTATAGCAGCCCGAAGGCGTGTTGCTGCCAATACAACTAGTGGATTGGGAGCGACCTTTCAAAGGAGATAGGAATGTATCCAACACTGGGATACAATTCCTAGTTCTGCCGTGAAAGGAACTCTACTACCCGATTTCTCGGGGTAGAGTTAACTCCACCGTCCAACTCTCCGTGTATAAAGGCTCTTCCTGCCATTGGAGGAAGACCCTTCTATCCCATGAAGAGTTCTGAGTTGTCTGATTTACGCGTCAAAAGCGTATGAGCTCCCTGATGTAGGTGTCAGAAGAATATTCTCCACAGCATCCAAATCACCAATGCCAGTTCTGAAGAAAATTTTCAGTCGAACTCCTGCAGAAAATAGCAAGGAAAAAGAGATTAAATCAACAGAAATATCATTATCATTAAGCGTGCATTTGTCAAACAGAGACAGGCGTGTATTGTTCAGTCAGAAACAAAAGCCCATCTTCAACAGTAAAAAATGGTACGCATACTTACCATCGAGTTTGGTGCTAAGGATTGGCAAACCAATGTCTGATATAGTGCACAGAAATCGAACATTAGAAAGCATTGCTTTCCTGTTTGAGAATGAAATCTCACAAAAAATTCATTCTCAGAGAAGAAGAAGAAGAATAAGAAGATGAGTATGCATGGAACTCACCTATCTATTTAAAGGACAAAGTGCAGGCCTATTCTTAGAACAGATCCGAGTAAAAAGCGTTCATAAACCATGGAATGAGTGTCACGTGTGCTTTGGAAAATAGCACAATATTTGAAACATTCAAAGAGTGCCACTTAATATTCTTCATTAATGCACGTTGTTCAGCACAAAAGTTGTACTACATTTTTCAAGGCAAAAGCAGGCACTGATGATCTTACATAGGAAAAGAAGTACAACATTTCTCAAAAAGAAAACAAAAGCATAAAAGACACGCTCTATTTTACAGAGTGACTGAGCTTGGCGCCCAATTCTTCTACGCTCTTGACCCCCATACGGTGTAACAGAACATTGAACATTTCACGCTGCTCTGCGAGGCTGCGCCCATTGGAAGAAGACGAGCCGTCCAGGCCAAAATAGCTCAAGAAATTCTTGGCTAGTTGTATAGGGTCATCTTTGAACTCGAAAATAAAAGGCTCCGGTTCCTTACCCCCAAAAGTAGGGTCGCCATGGGCACAAAAACCCAACTTTCTTGCTTCTTCTTCAGCTTCTTCCTTAGGAGTCATGTTGACGTAAGATGAACATCAAAGCTGAATTTTCTCCCTGTTTATATAACAGAGCTTGCCGGCGGTTCATATTCCATCATAAATTGGATGCAATCAGTCTCGAAAAATGAAGAGTCATCATGACATTTAATAAGTTCATTTGCATGTTTATCTTTTTCAAAGTATTTCGAAATTTTGAAGTCTTTTCAACTTTCGAAAACTTTGAAGGGGGTTTTGTAGGCTTTAAAAATGAACAGTCACGCTGAGTTGATCAGAACAAGTCCAAAAGTCACGCTGAGTTGATCAGGACAAAATTTACAAGTCACGCTGGGAGACAGCTCATCATTTGTCAGAGTATCATCATGACTGACAGCACGACAGTCGAAGAATGTCTTCTCGTATGCCACGTATGCACAGAACTCGAGAGATCACAGCCGACTATTGCGTGACTTTCGAAATCTTCTTCAGCAAGACTCAGCCTTCGTCAAGTTGGCGTACCAAAAGAGCTTCTTGTCATTTAATGCGACTGACAAAAGTAATCACTGTCAGAGATTTTGTGTCAGTCGAGGCACGTCGAATCAAGACAGCTAGCAGTCCTACCTCAATCGAGCGTGGATTATGTTCCTTCCCAAAGTCTGCGTATATTTTGAGCTTTCTGTCTCAAGTTTGCGTGGATTCTGAAGTTTCCTTCCTTAAGTCTGCGTGGATTTTGAAGCTTTTTGCCTTAAGTCTGCGTGGATCCTGAAGCTTCTTGCCCCAAGTTTGCGTAGATTTTGAAGCTTTCTGCCCCGAGTCTGCGTGGATTTCGTCTTCAACAAGTCTGCGTGGATTTCATCAAATTGGAGTACGTGGCAGCCATGCCACTGATCTCTCGCCTGCGTGTCCTGTAACTTGCACACGACTCATGCATGATTGCCATGTGTCCAACAGTTACAGGCCACGTCTAGTAACTGCTCACAACCTTGCGTATGTTAAATCCTGCGTGATTTTCAACTAGGTACAGGCTGTGAAGACAGTTATCCTTTCAGTTATTTTTGACTCTATAAATAGAGTTCTTTTTCTCATTCATTGTACAGATACATAGTTATCTAACTTACTGTCAAAATTTTGAGAGCTTTTCTTCTTCGCATAGTCTAAGGGATAAAGCGATCGTCTTCTAGATCGGATTCCTACAGTTGTAATTTTTCCAGATACACAATAAATAAAGTGAATTTATTTATGGAAAACAAGAGTACGACTTGATACTTTAACTAACTATGGTTATCACATGTCTAGTTACTAACAAGATGCAATGAGATGTTCCAACAGCCACAAGCCTTGCAGACTTATCCATGTTATCCAGATGCATGTTGAGAGAGTTGTATTAGGTGACTTGGGGGTGCAACACATGACAGTGTGCTGGAAAAGCGCCCTACTCGTCGGCAGGCTACAAGTCTAATTAAAGTGTCCAGATAACGAGATTGTCTGTAGTTGGAAAATATCTTTATGAACTACTTGATCAATCTAGTCATTACCCTAGTCAGATTCAGTATGAATCCCTAACCGTGGTAATTAGGAATCCATGTCCAAGACATGATGCAAGACGAGACATGTAGCTTGTACAGGCACAACCATCCACGGTGTCAAGATAAGAGTTACTTAGCAAGTTGAGATAGCTGTCGCAACAGCATTCAAGATTATCATGTTATGTTAGGTTCATTTGTCAAGAGTGCGCCACAACGGGCCACCATCAAGAAATGTCATGTCAAGGTTGCTTGTCAAGAGTGCGCCACTATCAAGAAATGTCATGTCAAGGTTGCTTATCAAGAGTGTGCCTCGACGGGACACTATAAGTCACATTATCATATCGTGCTCATGTTATCATGTCGTGCTCATGTTATGAGTTATCAAGTTATCACATGCATATAACAAAACACATAAACAGTTGCAAGAACAAGAAAGGTGCATGGAGGTAGGCGCATCACGATGGGCGCCTGGACACCAATGGGCGCCAGGGCCAAGATGGCGCCTAGGCATGTATGGACACCAGGGCCAGAATGGAGCCTAAGTAAGCTTGGGCGCCAGGGTCAGAATGGCGCATGGCCGAGTCTAGGCGCATGGTCAGACTGGGTGCATGGCCAGGGGACACTAAATCATCGTGGGCGCCAGGGCCAACATGGGCGCCTGGGCCTTGATGACCAGAGGGGAGGGGCGCATCACAATGTGCTCCTAAGCACCCATGAGCGCAAGGAGCAGGGGGCGCCAAAGCGCGCAAGACGTCTGGGCCAGATTGGGCGCATCTCATTGGCGCCTAAGCACCGTGAGCGCAAGGGGCAGGGGGCGCCAGATCATGTCAAGTCGCCTAGACCAGGGGAGGCGCCAAGGCCAAACTTGGACGCCTGGACCAACATGGCGCCGAGCACTGTTCTTCTTCTTCTCCAAACAGCAAAGAAGAACCCATGGGGAACTAAAACTTCAAGGCTCCATAAATCCTTAAAAACAAGTCGAAATCAAGACTTCCAATGGTCTAAATGGGGTAGAATCAAATTCTCTACAACATAGAACCATTAGAATTTGGAAATAACAAGGTTTGAGAGATCAAAACCAAGAAAAAATCGAAAATAACATAAACTTAGATCTACACCAATCCATCCATTAAAACCAAAAGTGCCAAGCTCTAAAGAGGCTTAGAATCTAGTAGAGAAGAGAATGGAACAATAAAATGGGAGATCCTTCATGAAGCAAGATTGCACTTGCCTAAGGGTTCTTGGTGGGTGGAGAGGAGTAATGAGGAAGAAGAAGAAGAAAAGAAATAAATGAGAAGAGAGAGAGGAGTTGGTTTAAATAGGAAGTTCACCATAATGAACCAACTCAAACCAAACCAAGCCAACATGAACCAAAACAAACCAAGTCAAGCCAAGATTAAACCAGGGTTAGGCTAAACAGGACAAGTCACAACACGGGTCACCTGGCAAACATCAAAAATCCGTACACGTATACCAAAAATACATATAACGGAAAACGGGAGTGACACTTTATTCGCCCCACATGAACAGCTTCCAGGAACCAGCAAGTTCGACGGAGAACTTTGGAACACTCCGCTCTTCTGACTCGTCAGATGGCCGGACTCCTGCGCTAAGTGGCGCTAGTGCTCTGCTTCTCTTCTCTCTTAAACTCTGTGAAATCCGTAAGAAATGTGTTCTGAACAATTTTGTCCACTTTTGTTCCGAGATAGAGAGAGCAGAGAAGCTTATATAGGCCGTACTGCAACTGCCCAATTTGCAAAATGCGCGAAACGTGGGAAAAAATCCAAACATTCTGCAACTGCTCAAATCGTGCACAGACACGATTTGAACCAACTGGCGCACAGTGCGTGCCACCTGCACCATACGCGTACCGTGCGCATAGTGCCACCAGAGCAGCAGCAGCAACAACATACGATGAAGTGGATGGAATAACAGCCTGCTGGAGTGAATGATCACCGTTGCTCAAAGCTTGATTCGTCCCACACGAACAGCTTCCATGAACCAGCAAGTTCGACGAAGAACTTTAGAACACTCCGCTCTTCTGACTCGTCAGATGGCCGGACTCCTGCGCTAAGTGGCGCTGGTACTCTGCTTCTCTTCTCCCTCAAACTCTATGGAATTCGTAAGAAATGTGTTCTAAACACTTTTGTCCACTTCTATTCGGAGATAGAGAGAGCAGAGAAGCTTATATAGGCCGCATTGCAACTGCCCAGTTAGCAAAATACTCGAAACGTGGAAAAAAATCGTCCGGAACATTCTGCAACTGCTCAAATTGTGCACAGACACGATTTGAACCAACTAGCGCACAATCCGCGCCACCTGCGCCATACGCGAGCACAGCGCCACCAGCGCAACGTGCGCACATGCGCCACACGCGCAACCTGCGCCACCTGCGCTAACCGTCGCGCAAACTACAGCACCATCTGGCTACGTCATCTGGTCGCGCGAACGGCCCCTGCAACTTAAGCGCACTATGCGCCTAGCGACGAACGGCTGTGCAAGAGGCTCGCGCAACTTAAGCGCACTATGCGCCTAGCGACGATGCTGACGTGCTAAGTGCAAAGTGCGCCAACAAAACGTCACATTACGCCTCATGAGCCTGAGTCCGAGTCGCAACGGGGCTTAGCTCCATTGGAATAAATTTCAAGAGCAAAAAGCATTAAGCTTCACCATGGAGTAAAATCACCCACATTGTTTCCTCCTTAAGGTCACCACCCCAAGTTAGGCCTGTCAATGGTAGCTTATTGGTCGGATATTGGCATTACCATATCCGAACCATTAACTATCGGATATATCCGATAACTATCCAATATCCGTTCGGATATAAGTTTTGGCTACCATATCCGTTACCGATAATTTTAACGGATATCGGATAATATCCGAACCAATAAGATTACTAAAAAAATAAAAAATGAGAAGAAGAAAAATTAGAACCAGTAGATTTTGTCAAGAAACAACAGATTTCCACATTGAAACGACATATTTTGTCAAGAAACAACCGAAACAACAGATTTTCGGCTGAATCCTGAATTCCTGATGGCCCAATATATTTTAAATTTATTAAATAATTTAAATATTATTGGTTCGGATATTATTGGTCCGGATATGACACTTACCGTATCTGCATCCGATATCCGATAAATATCCGATATGATATCCGAATCCGTATCCATATCCGAAATTTCGGATATTTTCGGTTCGAATACGGATCGGATACGGATTTTCGGTCTACCATTGACAGGCCTACCCCAAGTGCATATCTCAACAACACATAGCAAGTATATATATGCTTTTCCAATATGGGACTAAACTTTATTAGGCATGTTGAGAGCAAGATCTCTACATGTCAAGGAAAAGCTCCAACAACAGCTTTTTTGTAAGGAAAAAACTGATTGGAAGTTTCCATGAGAACAATAAAGAAATCAAATATTCATGGAGAGAAATAATTGATACTGGAGAGATGTACATGAATAAAATGACAAAGTTTCACATTACAAATGATTATGTGAGATCATGATTTAGGGTTGCAGTTCCCCCCAACAAAAATCGGCAAAAATCTATGGGATGCAGGCTAAGCGGGACTTCAAATAATTAAAACTAATGATTCAAATAATTTAGGGTTGCAGTTCCCCCCGACAAAAATCTATGGGATGCAGGCTAAGCGGCGGAACTTCAAATAATTAAAACTTGTGATTTTAATAACCGAACATGACTAACACCTTGTTCTAAAACCTCAGTTGAGTAACACTGATTACAAAATCACCCTCTACGATTCTGCAATCCTGATTGACAGCCATGTGGCAAGCCAAACTTTTCCATGGGCAATTAGACCATCTCCAATGGTGATTTCTAAAATAGAGTTCTTATCCTACTTGGCATTGTACTTAGACCATCTCCAATGGTGATTTCTAAAATTGAGTTCTTATCCTACTTGGCATTGTACTTTAAGGAGATTTCTATCCTAGTTGGAAGAGTTTCTACATAGAAATTGTAGACATACAAAAATATTCTCCAATGGTTCTCCATTTCTATCTTATGTGTCACATAGTAAAAGGACCAATTTAATGGTGTGGGGCCCAATAATAATTGTCATGAGAGATAGGAGAATTTCTATGAGAGTTTCTACATGTAGAAACCCTCCTAGAAAGTTTCCATCCTACATCATTGCCACCTAGGATAGAAATGGTGATAGAAATCACCATTGGGAGAAATTTTTTCTAAAATGGATTTCTTCCATAGAAATATGGAAGATAGAAACCCCCATTGGAGATGGTCTTAAGGAGATTTCTATCATAGTTGGAAGAGTTTCTAGATAAAAATTGTAGACATACAAAAATATTCTCCAATGGTTCTTCTATCCTACATCATTGCCACCTAGGATAGAAATGGTGATGGTGATAGAAATCACCATTGGGAGAAATTTTTTCTAAAATGGATTTCTTCCATAGAAATAGGAAAGATAGAAACCCCCATTGGAGATGGTCTGGTGATTTCTAAAATTGAGTTCTTATCCTTCTTGGCATTGTACTTTTGGGAGATTTCTATCCTAGTTGGAAGAGTTTCTACATAGAAATGGTACACATACAAAAAATGATCTCCAATGGTTCTCCATTTCTATCCTATATGTCACATAGTAAAAGAACGAATTTAATGGTGTGGGGCCCACTAATAATTGTCATGAGAGAGGAGAATTTCTATGAGAGTTTCTACATGTAGAAACCCTCTTAGAAAGTTTCCATCCTACATCATTGCCACCTAGATAGAAATAGTGATAGAAACTACCATTGGGAAAAGTTTTTTCTAAATTGGATTTCTTCCATAGAAATAGGGAAGATAGAAACCTCCATTGGAGATGGTCTTACTACTACCATATAACATGAATAACCCCAAAAATCACATAGAAAGGGCACCGACAAAACTAAGACATTGGGCAAACACCATCCAATCAAACACATGGAGAATCCAAACCACCTAAACAAAATACAAGGGAAGAGGGGCCACATACAGAGCAAATGGCAAAAAAAGGTGCTGGATTGATATACAAGCCAAAAGGGTAACCATCATATTTATTGTCAGATACCTACCCAGTACCATCAGCAGCCATATAGACAAAAAGATACAACCATATATACCACAACCCTCTAATATTATGGGCAAAGGCTTGAAAAGTTAACACACCCATATCTTACACCAACTGTTCTGTTAGTCTTTTGATTCCCCCACCCCCACCCCCACCCTCACCCCTTTCTTTTTTCTTTTCTTCTTCTTCTTCTAGGTTTAGCTCATTAGCTCTAATTCATATAGATCATCGGACTAAAGAACTAGCTCTAACACTACACAAATAAGTTTTCTAGTTTCCTTTTACAACACAGAAGAAACAAGAGTGGCTGCCAGCATCACCGTGTGCCTCGCCTCCTTTGAAAAGCCTGGGCGGAGGAGCAACGAAGGCGATGCAGCATCAGGAGCTCCACCTAGTATTCAAGTTTCACCCACTCATAGCGGCCAGGAAGTGGGCGATCTTTCACGGGGTCAAAGTTGTAGCTGAAGAATACGCAAAGAAGGGAAATTAATTAAATCATATTTAAAAAAATGAAGGTGACTATATATGTATAGATTCTTTTAATATTCAACTGCGTGAAACTTTATAACATAGCCATATACCTCTAGTGAAATAGTTTTGGACCTAGAACTAGCTGCATTTCGTATATATCTACTTGAGTATTCCCCAGTACCAGATGAAGCTTATGTGAGCTAATATAAAATTAAAACTATATAAGCTTACTAAAAAATTGTAAGCAAAAAAAGGCATAGGAGACTGTAGAATTGTAATAGAACAAGTAGCTCCAAGGAGAGGGGGAAAAAAAATCATACTTCTCTATGAATGCTTTTTGTTGGACTTTTTCTGGAGCAGAGAAGAACTCTTCCATCTCGCACGAGGTTGGAATGTTTCTTTGAATTGAACTCTTGACCCTCCTGGTAATTGTTGAGTTGTTAGGTCTGGTGCTAGAACCAGGAGTTCCAATGGTATCGGGGTCCCTTATGAGACTGCAAGGTGTAGTTTCCCTGGCATCCCTGCACATGAAATAGCAATAAGAGAGCCCCTTGATTTGCACTTACATTCGATATCATATTTCAAATAACTCAAGTTTCATAATATGGTTGCAATATTCCTTGTTTGCTTGAACCCCATAAAAGGCTTGGCAAAGCCAAAAAGCAAGGTGAACACATAGTTTTAAAAGGCGAAAGGCGCACCAAGGCGCAAAGGTTCCTGGAGCCTGAGGCGCAAGGCTCAAGGCGCGCCTTTTGAAAGCTAGGCGCACTTTTTTTCTTTATATGTAAAAAATATCTACATTAAAAACTTAGCTACATGTAAGTCCAAATTCCTTGAAAATATCACTAATTATAGGCACAAAATTATTCTTTATATATATATATATATATATATATATATATATATATATAACAATCTAAAAGCCATTAGATATAAATAACCCAAACTATATACATATAATATACAAACCACATATATATAAGCCTTTAAATATAGAAGTACATTCTAATTTAGAAAACAATCTAAAGCCCACAATAATATTAATGACAATAATTTCTCTACTTTCCAATAAAGCCCATAAACTATATAACATGTATATAGAAGGTTGGAATATATATATATATATATATATATATATATATATATATATATATATATATTAAAGTAACTTTACGACTAGGCGCGCCTTGTTGAGCGCCTGGAGCATGCGCCTTTCTACACTAGGCGCGCGCTTTTTTAAGGTGGTGCACCTGACTTGTTCCTAGGCGCTATCCCTGCGCATCGCTGCACCTAGGCGCGCTTTTTAATTCAATGGGTGAACACATAATCAAGTAAATTAGGAAATTCACAATTTCCAGAGATCAATTATATGAGCTTCACTAAATTGCACAAGGAACCAAAGCATAAGAAGCAAACACAAAACCATGAATGAAATTATTATTAATATCATGTCAGTTTTTTGGGCGGGTGGGTGGGTGGCAAAATTGCATTAGATTAGAATTTTTGAGGGGACGTTATATAGAATTTATAAAGAAATTAAAAGATAACTACAAATAAGGTATAATGTGGCTAAAGAAACTTGAACTTGAGACCTCTTGGTTTAAACCACATGCACTTAACAATTAGAAAACCATTCAATTGAGATTTTTTTTCATGGAACATTTTGTAGTGGAATGCCATCATATTGTCATTGAATGATCTCTAATAAAGATCATGTGTCGGAGACTCAAATTTTGCTTAGGATAAATTGTGACAGTGGAACATGACCACATTAGGACATACAATACTTAATGGGAGCATCACAACGAGAATGGCAGGCCCCTATATGGGCAGGTGTGTCTAACAATACAATTTCTCCTGAACATTTTAATGAGGTGGCTTATGTTAGAAACTAGTGGTAAAAGAAACCAGAAAAGAAACCGAGTGATCAAATAAGATATCCATCATGCAGATCCACAAGTCCCTTTCATGGATTTCTGGCTCTTTGTTGCCACATGCACAACACATGCAATAAATAAATTGGACCACAAAACAGCTTCATGTTCAGTTCACCTCTCAGACAATATGAAGAACCACTAGAGAAAGCAAAAAAGGCACACTTCTGAGGAACTCAAAAGTGTCAAGAAAACTGCAGCAGTGTTCTTAAAAAAATAAGATTAACCGGCAGTTGATGGGCCAAGCAATCGGGTGCTTAATTTGACAGATGGCCGATTATCGAAAATCCTAAGTGTCTGCTAAATTGTGATTAACTGGACCACCAAGGGAGTGTTTAGATGTAACAGTAGTAAGGAGGGGAGGAGTGGGCGTGGATTCGAATCCCAGCCAGGGCGAAATAAAAATGGGAAACGGAAGGCGGTCTTGGTGCTAGTACCCAAGGACAGGGGATGGTCGTAAGTGAATGGCCTTATCTCAAAAAAATGTGATTAACTGGACGAGTTATCTGATTAATCAGGAATCAGCCACGTGCATATCTAAAATGCTTAATGAATCAGCCACGTGCATATCTAAAATGCTTAATGATTTAAGAACTTATGTATATCCTTATAGCTAAAGTATGATAAATTCTCCACACCCATATGTGGCACCCCCACCTACAGAACTCAAACTTTTTCATTAACAGACTACTAGAAGTTGTGAGATCACATGCTGCAAACCTAGTCCAATTAATTATCTCAAGAAACTGAAATATAAGAGAGAAAGAATAGTAGGCACATGAAACTGTTTGTAACTATAAGAAAGCACCAGAGAATACAACTTAAAGTGAATATCCAGAATTAACTGATGCATGCAAAATGTTAAAAGATAACTACACCTCTAGTATATTATCTAACTATGCTTGAACATAACCCGCAAGAATTAAATTATATCAAAAGAAATAACATTTTTATAAAAACAATTGTTGTAGCACCTCTCAGCAACATCATTACAATCATAACATTTTTAAGAAACAACGGTGCGAATCACATTTTAAAGCTCGGTGCGGTGTCCATGTTGATTTGTGTCAGACAGGAACAGGACACAAACCAGACACTCCGAAATTACACTCTAAACCCGTGCTCGTGCCCGCGTCCCTGTGTCTATACCAAAGTTTTAAAAGGGAGGTAAGTTCCGAGTACAAGTGTAAAACTTAAAAAATACAAAAATCTAATAGGAAGTAAGCCGAATAAGCACGGATCTCTCAAAAAAGAAAATTTTGAAATGCATGGCGTAACACACGGGAACGCTGCGTTGCATGCCATTTGGGCCATTGCCCCCAATTTTCACACACACCTCCCCGCGGTTCGATCCGAGATCGTCAGCGTCTAGCCAAAGAGGTTATACCTCTCCTCGACCACAAGGGACAGCTGAGTTCAGTTCAAAAAATATTCAATTTTTAAATTCGACCATTTCCCAAAGTAAGCTCTAAAACCCTAACCCTAATTTACACACGTAAAATTAGGGAACTCGGGCGAAAAATCGAATTGTGAAACATGACCATTTCGCAATGCGATGTAAACCCCTAATTTAGAAGGAAGAAAGGGGGAAATCACCTAAAAATCAAGTAGAAAAAATTATTTAAAAACACTAAAAATAACCAATTGTCCAAACATGAAGATCTCCAAACGAAACCTTAATTTAGAAAAAATAAAATAAAAAAAAATTTACCTAAAAATCATCAATTGACGGAAACCAGCAAAAAAAACGAAATTTCAAGCTCGTCCCTTTATCAGCAAAGTCGAAACCCTAACTTACTAAATTTGGAGGAAGAAAGAAGAAATTAAACCTAAAAATCATCAATCAATACGGAAACCTCCTAAAAAAATCGAATTTTGCAACTTGCTCATTTCTAAGCACAGAACATGAAACCCTAAATTAGAAGAACCAAAATAAATAAATAAAGAAAGTTGTATTTTTTGTACCTGCTGCTGACGTTGCATTTTCCTTGTTCCGACTCGAGAACATTATCCCCAAAAGAAGCCACAATTTCCTCACCAACCTCCTCCTTGCTAGGGATTTTAGGGTTCTGAGGAGTAGAGTTTTTAGGGTTCCGGGGATTAGGGTTTCTAGGGTTTGGGGGCTTGGGGGTTTCCTTGGGCTTGTAGAGCGGGACAGTCTTCTCGAGGCGGCGGCTCCGGAGCTGGAGGTAGGAAGAAGAGGAGGACTGGTTCTGGTGGAGGCGGGTGAGAGCTAGGGTTTTGGCGCGGGTTCGGACTCCGACAAGAGAGGAGGAGGAGGAGGAGACCTCCATGAGAATGGTGTCGGAGTCCGAGGCCTTCGTCTTCTTCATGTACTTTCCCATTTACTCACTCACACTCTCTCTCTCTCTCTCTCTCTCTCCCGAACTGGAGTGGTGGTGGAAATAAAGTCAGTTGAGCTTTGGCAGCAGAGCAAGAAATAAAGTGACGAAGGAGTAGGGGTGGACATACTGTTTGAGGATCCGCGGTTTCGACTCGGTCAGAACTATATAATAGTTAAACGGGTCGGTTCTAAAAATTTTAAATATAAACGAGGCAGAACGGAGCGGTCCATGTCATACTAACGGTTCGGGACGGGTCATCATTTGCAAACAAACGGGCCCGGTCCGACCCGTTTGTAGGGATAGAACGGTAATTTTACTTAAATTTCTAAATCAAAAAGTAAAAAAGTAAAATTTATTACCACTTACCAGAAGACCTAAGTCGCCTAACCCAAACATTTTCTTCTCACTTTGTCCTTTGCAGCCGGCTGGCCCTAAAGAATCTCGTCTTCCTCGACGGCGCGACACGCCGACACCCGGACACCGACTCCACTTCGACTCGAGTCCTCTCGTGGACTTGCCTTTCCCGAAGGCTCCACCTTACTCATCGACGGATCGACGACGAAAGTATGATTTAAACTTTTCTCTACGGCATCCTTCATTCCATGCAAGGTGCTCTAAGCTTTCTTTGTTAGATGTGTCAAGTTTTTGGTCTAGATGGCCTCGTCCTCTTTGCACGTTCTTCCCGCTAGGGAGAGGACGAGGTCTGGGCTCACTCTATGGTAGCTGAAAAAATCATACAAATTTGTTCCAAAAAAAGGGTTTAAATTGCAACCAAAAAATGGAGATTAACACCCCTATGTAGATCTAGTACCAAAATTACAAATAAAAAAATGAAAATATATGAGGAAAATTAACAAATCATTCATCCAAATGTAGATCATTTTTTTAGACGTCTAATTAGATGATATTTCAGGAATTAAAATGATAAGTTATTCTTGATGTAGGAATGGTTCTATGATTATGATCTAAATTTTAAATTTATAGGATGGATTATATGATGCAGCATTTCACAAGTCTGCTACTTCATTGATTTGTATAAATTAATTTTTGAAGTCTCTGGTACAATATTGTTAAGGGCTAGTTTTGTATATGTTAAAACAAATGAACATGACCCGTTTGGACCCGCGGGTTGTTTCGGATTGGACCCGTTTCAAACGGGCCAGATCCAATTTGGTTCTAAAAAATTTTAGGCCCGTCCCGCCCCGCCCCTCCCCGTCAAAAAAGGGGTCCGGTTCGGATCCATGGAATTTGGGCTCGGCCCCACCCGTCCCGTGCCCACCCCTACGAGGGAGTGTCACGAATAGGAGTGTTCGTATGTGTGTTTTTCAACGATTTTATTTTTTTTAATATTTAATTGGCTTAATTGCAACTTGATACATTCAACTATTTTATTTTTTTCAAATTGATATCCTAAACTTTGTTTTGTAACAAATTGCTACCTCAACTATAATTAGACTACTTAGTACCCTAATGACGTTAACAACATAGGTAAAAAGACGAAAAAGACATTACTCTCTTAAAGCTCCTGTACGAATAGAAAGAGAAGTTGAAATCCGATTTAACCAAATTCCCAAAGAATCGGTCTCTCTCTCTCTCTCTCTCTCTCTCTCTCTCTCTCTCTCTCTCTCATTTGATCTTCACCCAATCCTAAAAAAGGTGAAATCTCTACACATTCCTCATCCCATCCCCATCTCTATACATTTGAACTTAGGGTTTTGATTTTTGAATTTTCTGATTTAGGATTTCTGATCTTTTTTCTAACTTAGGTTTGTTCGACCTATCTACGTTTGTAATCCATAATTTTCTTGTTAATATTTTGATGCATGAGTTTCAATTTTTAGAGTTTTGATTTTTGATTCTCTGACTTGGGTAAACTTGTTGCTTGTTAAATTTTGGGTTGCTTGATAGATAGGAGAGGAGTATAGATGCCATATACAGTAGATATCCTTTGGTAGAAATTATTTAGCAATTAGATGGAAGGTTATAAAGTTTTAGTGACATACCTTGGAGTGAGTAGTGTGATCAAAGGTGGGTAGAAGTCCTCGGGATTTCATAGTTACAAAATGGCTAGGAGAAGGATATAAACTATTTTCGTGAGATTAAAATTTAAGGAGATTAAGATAATAGTATATTTTCTTTTGAATTGTAAGGAATAGTTATGAATTAGAATTTCGAGGACGAAATTAAAGGTGGGTAGATTCGTAGCTGCCCTTCCCAGAAATTTGGAATATTTTTACTATTATTTATTTTATTGGAATGGTAATTTTTAGATTTTATAAATAATTATTTAGTTAATTATTACGGTAGATGACTTTAGCCATGGTGGAGTTTTGAAGTATAAGACGGCTAGGAATCGTGGCACGGATAGTGCAAGGGCGTGCTTTGACTATTGTATTAGCCCTGGTAGGGAAGGCCGAGCCATAGTGATGTCCTAACTAGAAAAACTAGGCCAAGTTGCAACTTAACCCTTACCGAAGATTTATTTATTTATTAATTATATTATTGAGTCTTAGGGAACCCGATTGTACCGAACTAGTCCAGATTGGACCCAAAGCAAGCCCAAGTCCATGTAGTAATGCGGTACGTCCAATGACATACGTGTTGACGTAATTTGGCATGAGTCTGTTGTATTGAATATTATCTAAATATTCGTTAATTAAATATTATAAATATCATTATTGGTTTAAAATGGTTCCTTGCACAATTTTGGGATTATTAGACTATGTATAGTGGTGTATACATCAATGTTGGGATATTTAGACCACATATTTTGGACGTACACTTATTATAGATTTTCTTTGTTAGTTATCACTATTATTGTTATTTATATTGTTATTAGTTTTATAATAATAAAAATATATCTTTTAATTTTCTAAATTAATTATAAAATAAATATTATTGGATGTATGAGTTTTAGTATAAGCCCAACACCATGAGAATATATTCCAAACTAATTATTTTTGGCCTATTGGAGTATTTATTCATATATATATATATATATATATATATATATATATATATATATATATATATATATATATATATATATATATATATATATATATATATATATATATATATGAGAAAAAGAATAAAGTATATATATTATAATAAGATAGTTGTAGTTCAGTGGGTTATTGTGGCCATAGAGACCAGGAATCAAATCCTGGATGTGCCATTAACAAATTAAAAAAAAAAGAACAAATGGACGTACACTTATTATAGATTTTCTTTATTAGTTATCACTATTATTGTTATTTATATTGTTATTAGTTTTATAATAATAAAAATATATCTTTTAATTTTCTAAATTAATTATAAAATAAATATTATTGGATGTATGAGTTTTAGTATAAGCCCAACACCATGAGAATATATTCCAAACTAATTATTTTTGGCCTATTGGAGTATTTATTCATATAATATATATATATATATATATATATATATATATATATATATATATATATATATATATATATATATATATATATAAGAAAAATAATAAAGTATATATATTATAATAAGATATGTTGTATATATATATATAGAGGAAAATGTACCTAAGGTCGACCTTAGGTAAGTTACCTAAGGTCGACCTCATTTTCCTCACTTTACAACATTTTTTTCTTGAATTTTTTTTTATGGGATTCATCTACATCTTATTGATTGGCGACATACCAAATTTCAAGAAAAAAAATATTGTTTAGCCCCCTATCTATCCCTTGCAAAATCGACGATGTAGCAGCAAAGTTTTAGACCGTCGATTTTACAAGGGATAGATAGGGGGCTAAACAATATTATAATCACTTGAAATTTGGTATGTTGCCAATCAATAAGGTGTAAATGAATCCCATAAAAAAAAACTCAAGAAAAAAATGTTGTAAAGTGAGGAAAATGAGGTCGACCTTAGGTAACTTACCTAAGGTCGACCTTAGGTACATTTTCCTCATATATATATATATATATATATATATATATATATATATATATATATATATATATATATATATATATATATAAGAAAAATAATAAATTATATATATTATAATAAGATAAGTTGTAGTTCAGTGGGTTAGTGTGGCCATAGAGACCAGGAATCAAATCCTGGATGTGCCATTAACAAATTAAAAAAAAAAAGAACAAACCAGCCCACCCGAACCAGGCTGAGTTTTCCAAAGCCTTTCCTGCACAAGTGAGATACCCAGCCCAACCCGCGCGTAATCTCCCGTAGTTACAGCCACGGGTATATATGTGTATGCCGAGAACGCGAGAGAGGGAGAAGGAGCAATCGTCAAAACAAAACCCTAAAAATACCTTTAATTGTTTTACATGTAGATGCCCTAGATCGCTCAGGAAATCGACTGAAAGTCGACGAAAAATCTGCTCTAAACAGAGCCAAGAGCTGTTCCAACACCTTGTATTTGCGATCGATTTACGACCAGTGCATTATGAATTTTGAAAATCTATTTGAATAGAGTTTTAGACTACATAACCAGGTTTCCAACCCTTCTGTTAGTTTTAATTTTTGATAAATGGATAGTAAGATAAATCAGTTTGAAATCGGAGAAAAATAGATTTTAAAACCGTAAGTTTTTATGAAAATCTTCGATACGACGTGCGTTCCGCCAATCCGGGCGACTTGGTCGCGAACCGAAAGCATTGAAAGGTGCGTAACGGCTTCGTGGTCGTGTGCGCTTTGACGGAATTCAAATTGGTTGCGTGTGCACGACGAATTTGATCCATATCCGTCAAAATTTACCGTATCGGCCTCTGTGCAAAATTTTTAATTACTTTGTGCACGTTCGTCAGATCGAGACGAAACTTGTGCCATCAGGACCATATCATTTTTCTGGTCCTACATGCCAAGTTTGGTCCTATTCTGAGATAGTTGATTGGATCGCCGTTTTGCGGGCCCTACGGTCCGACTCAATGAGCGATTTCGTGCACAGCCTATCGGAATCCAAAATTGGACATACCGTTGGGTTCGTATCATCAAAAAGAATCCGTAGACATGTAGTTTGATGACTTTAGAGACCATTGACTCTGGCACGCTTTTCGGTACAAAGCGGGTCCAACGGCAGACACCGTTTTGATCCGAAATTACCGTTTTGCTCCTGTGTCCAGAATTGGACTTAAGGATAGGTAATTCTAGCTATTTTGACTATTCTAAGAACAATGGTAATGTCTATTTCAGCATCTGGAGACTGTTGTACGAGTTTTGACTATTGTGGCATACTGATTGGTTTGGATTGTCGGTTTCACCAGCAAAGGACCACAGGCGAGTACAGTTTATTGTTTGTTTTCAGTATTGATCTTTACTATACATCAGGGATTAGTCGATAGATATATGATTTCAGTTTTATGTTGATTTTGTTCCTTGTTGTGTCGGGAGGGTGAAGTACCAACGATGTGTGATCTAACTTTAGACCGTGTAGACCGTGTAGACCGTGATTATTATTGCACTTATATCTTGTAGACCATATAGACCATGATTATTATTGCATTTATATCTTGTAGACCGTGTAGACCATAATTTTTATTACATTTATACTGCATAGACCGTGTAGATCGTGATTATTATTTTTGTAGACAGTGTTTCTTTATTGCAGTATTTCATGTAGACCGTGTAACTGTAGACCGTATAACTTTAGACCGTACAACTTTAGACCGTGTAGACCGTGTCGCATAATTGTTCCGAGATCGATCACATATCAAAGGTACTTCAGTCGGTCAGTTGGTGAGTATTTTATTATATTTTATTTTCTGTTCTTAGTATTCAGTTTTATTCTGTCTTTTTTTATTTTCTTTTTATAAATCATATGTCTAAAGGCTAACCCCTGTTATATAGTATTTTTCATATATTGGAACTGCATTCAGTGAATTATACTCGTTCCATTCCTGACTGGAAACCAATATTTTTCAGGTTAGCCGTGGATTCACTTAGCATGGGAGATACGGGGTACTTGCAGACAAAAGCCTAGAGACTAGCTAGATAGTCAAGTTATAGTCATTCAATATTTGTACAAGTTTATATTTTTCTGCAAATGTAAAACTTGTGATCATTGTAAATTAAATTAATTTTGTGAATGAGTATTATTTGCGATTTTGAGCATCTTGGTCGTGACAGCGTTCTACCGTCGACTCTGCAGCGTAGGTTGGCTTGGACACGTCTCGTATCCGTTTAAAAAAAATGGGTACGGGTCGTGACAGTACGACCGATGGTAAACTATATCGGACTGACTCAGGTTCTTCTGCGCCTAAAACGAGTCAACCTCCAAAGTCCTCCGCCACTTGGGCACATTTTTATGCATAAACCAAGCCAGCGACAAACATTATGACAGGTCCACACCTTTAGTCTAACTGCGGGTGTGAAGTTGGCCTCCCTCACGAAGCTGCCACTAATGTCTCAGGTGTATTTCATATGCCCAGAGTGAGTCAGGGAGTTCGCTGTCCTCAATTACACCCATGCGCAACGTTTGGCCGTGCGCATGATGTGGGTGTGAGTACAGACCTCCCCTTGTATGACTTACGTAAGGTGATTAGTCACAAAACAAGGCATAAGAGACAAGTACTACGCACAACTCACCCCCTGCTGGGCATACTTGTGCTAGTATTACCATCAACTGCTACTGTTGTAAAGCATTAGGCCCACCACCAAGGCGGTCCGTATTCCAGTGACTGTAACCTGCTGCACCCGTCCGACATCATCTCGAAAAAGGGTGCCAATTTAAAACGAGGAAGAACTCTTAGTCGCCTCGGGTCATATCATCTCTAATTCTCCTGTTCCCAGAAGAAATATAAAAACTAATAACCCTCCGGCCTCGGCTAGTGCATCAAAGAGCCGACCGCGAAGGAATAAGGAAATATTCCTTGCTGCTGGGGTATTCCAAAATACCCAATCAAAGGTAAAGACCGCATCGGCAGTACAGGACGGGGGTAGCTAGACCCCGATCATCTACAATAATCCCTCATTCAAAGATGAGGATATCTGTCAGGGAACTAACACCGATGCGGCTGGGGGTAGCCAACTCTAGGATTCAGAGAAGGAAGCCTGATGTTGACCTTTCTATAAGAAAGTGAGGCTAAAAGTGAAAGGTCTACCGTCCCGTCTACTTCAGCCTACGTCATGCATGTTTATATGATAGGTGTGGAAACGAAAAAGAGGGAGAAGCTTCGGCCTCGGATCTCCTACATTATATTAATACCGTGGAGACGGATATTAAAACTCTTTCCACCCCCATGCTGGCATTGACGCATATGGTGATCGACATCATGATGAGCATAGCTACAAACCCTCCGACCAAGGCTCCGACATCCGTAAATCCTGACCCAGGTACCAATAGGGAATCAAATGTGCCATCCCAATGTGTACTCTCATGAACGGATCATCATACCCTCCCTCGATCGTCTACTCCCTTAGGGATTGATCAACATACCTTGCCTCGTTCGTCCGCTCCCGCCTCAACCAAGGAACTGTTCGAGCTCGTGGGGGATCTATGCACCCGCGTAGAGGCTAAGGACAAACAAGAAGAGTGTCAGAAGCTTGGGATCCGACAACCCTATCCTCCTGAGTGGAACAACGTGGTTTATCCCCCCAAGTATAAACCACAATCGCTGACGCCATTCGATAGGAAGTCATCTCCCCGTCGATATCTGACACACTTTGCCTCCACGACGGGGCACTTCCGAAAGATGACACCTTTCTCATAAGTCTTTTCATCGGGGCATTGAAGGGGTAGCCTACGAATGGTTCTGCACCCTCCCTGATAATTGTATATCCTTCTTCGAGGATCTGAAGCACATTTTTCTCTCCCGGTTCTACGAAGGGGGAATGGATATGATATTTTCTTCCCTCATGGACCTCATAAAAAAAAGAAAAAGAGCTAGTACGAGCCTACATTGAGCTCATCCGGCAAGCCGTACTGAGATTACCCCCTGTGTCCCAGAGCCTGTGCTAATGGACTTCTGTCGCAAGAATATGATGCTGGTAGTCAAGCTCTGGGTGGATTCTGTAGCTCCCCTTCCCGAAAATTTTTAAAATATTTTTTTATTATTTATTTGAATTTAAATGATGGTTTTTAGATTTTTATAAATAATTAAATAGTTAATTATTATGGTAGATGATTTTAGCCATAGTTGAGATTTGGAGTACAAGGTGACTAGGAATCATGGCACGGATAGCTCAGTGGCGTGCTTTGACTAGTGTTTAGTCATGGTAGGGGAAGGCCGAGCCATAGTGATGTCCTAACTAAGAAAACCAAGCCAAGTTATAGCATGGCCATTGTAAATAGTTTAATTATTTATTATTAAACTTATTGACTTCATAGCGAACCGGTTGTACCAAACCAGCCCGAACTGAACCCGAACTGAGCCCAAGCCCATGCAGTCATGCGGTACGTCCAATGACATTCGTATTGATGCATTTTGGTATGATTGTGTCGTATTCCATTTTAATGATCTAATGAATATTTCTAAATATTCTTAATTAGATATTATAAATATTGTTATTAGTTGATATTCAATAATATTTGTATAAGATAGGCCTTGTACATGTTCTGGGATTAGTAAACGGTACAATAATGGTATATACTTTATTAAATTTTGTTATTATTTTTATTACTATTATTATTTTATTGGGACTGCTTTTTAATATTATATTTTATTGGTGTATATTTAATTGCTATATTAAATTATTATCATGTGATTTATAATTTATGAGCGAATATAATATACTAAATATGTGCACGGGTACGTATATATAAATAAATATTGAATATAAATGTATGGGTATATATATATAAAATATATATAAGTATTGGTGTGCATGTGTATATACATAAATATATATATATATGATATGAATAGTAATAGATATAAAAAGAAAAAAAAAGAAAAAGAGAAAGAATAAGAAGCAGCAAGCCCCCAAGCCTAATCGGCCCACCCGACCATGCTGCCACTAAAGCCCCTCAGCAAGGGTTCTTCCCACAAGGCAAACCCAACTAAGTAGTAACTACAAAGTCCCCAACCCCTGTTCAATTAACCGATAACCGAACGCATACATATAGAGATATCGAGAGAGAGGAAGAGTTCATACGAAACCCTAGTAACCCTCTGCCGACCCCCAGCCTGGGCGCACCCCCACGCGTGCGCGCGTGCCGTCGCCGGCCGGCCAGACCGCCGCGGAGACAGCGCGCGCAACAGCCGCACGCACGCACACGAACAGCAGCGATACACAGGTACCAACTTCTCTCTCCCGTTTCTCCCTCGTCTCTCAACGAAAATTCGATCCGAAAGATGTTTTAGAAAGCCTATATAACCCTTTTCCCAATACATAAATTAGTTTACGAAGATGCATAACATACCTGTCGAGAAATCGAACCCAACATTGTGAAAAATCTGCTAGAAAATAGAATAATTGTTTGGTTTAAACACCGATTTGGAAGCCTATTTTTGGTCAAACGATCGACAGATTTGAGAAACTAGTTGAACCGAAGTTTAGACAACCTATACGAGATTAGAACACTTTTTGTAGAACTATTTTTCGTTTATTATACAGGAAGATAATGGATTCTAAAAATCAAGAAAAAAAATAGGAAAAATAGTTTTCGAAAACTAGAAATTGTTCGATACGACGTGCGTCCTGGTCCCGCGAAACTGGACGATGTGGTTGAGAACCGAAAGCATCAAGAGCTGCGTAATGGTTTCGTGGTCGTGTGGGCTTGGACGGAATTCAAATTAGTCGCGTATGCGCGACGAATTTGATGCGTATCCGTCGAAATTTACCGTATCGTGCACTTTGAAAATTTCTCAATTACTTTATGCACGCTCGTCAGATCGAGACAAAACTTGTGCCAACAGGACCATATCATTTTTTTGGTCCTGTATGCCAAGTTTGGTCCGATTCTGAGACAGTTGGTAAAATTACCGTTTTGTGGGCCCCACGGTCCGACTCAACGGGTGATTTTGTGCACGGCCCGCCGGAATCCAACTCTGGACATACGGTTGGGTTCGTATCAGAAAATCGGATCTATAGACATATAGTTTGATGACTTTAGACCATTGACCCTGGCACAATTTTCGGTGCAAAGCGGGTCCAACGGCGAACATTGTTTTTGTCCAAAATTACCGTTTTGTCCTTGTGTCCAGAATTGGACTTAAGGACAGGCAATCCTAGCTAATTTGACTATTCTGAGAATATTGGTAACGATTATTTCAGCTTTCGGAGACAGTTGTGATGACTTGGACTTTCTGACTTGTGATTGGCGATACATTGTTGATTCTCCATGCAACCCCCAAGCAAGTATACCTTGCCAACTTGTACAGTATAATTTATATGCATGTTCATTATCTCGCTACTGTTCTTTTCCTTACGTCTGTGATTGTTTTATTCCATGTCTAGTACACTCGTCCTGTTATAGTTTCACTTTACATGTTTCTAGTTGCATGTACATTCTTGTTCTTTCCTGTTATGATATTTCTATCTGTTACACTGTGTTAGCCTCATATGTATTCCTTGATAGAGTCGTCTAGTCCTACATTACGACTTTTTTGACTTGATTATAGCTTGAATTGACTTGACATGACTTGAGTAGGACTTGACTTTGACATTCTATAGATTGTGAGTACTTACCTTGACTACGGTCTATAGGATTTTATACTAGGATTGGCTACCGTCTTGGTCGTGAGTACTTGCCTTGACTGCGATTGAGACACTATAGATTGTGAGTACTTGCCTTGACTGCAGTCTATAGCTTTGACCTATTAGCCATTTCTAGTATGGCATGCCAGTGCCTTAGGATCCTTGTGTTTAGATCTTGTGTCTCGGTCCATGTTGTCTCGTTGGATGTTCTTGATTGTTCCTTACTTTCTTGTATATTTGTACTATTACATGTTGGCTTGTATATTATGTATCTTGCTAGTCCTCTGAGGACCTGATGATCTCTTCAGGTTTAGTGACTGCATGGAGTTAGTTAGCAAAGCGGGATGGTAGAGGATTGCGATGTATGACACAGGTATTTGCGTGTGATATTTCTTTATTATCCTTTCGTGCTTTATATTTGGTACCATGATATACTCTGCTTATTTATAGACTCATATAGTTCTTGGAGTCTAATCGAACAATATGCTAATGGGCTGCAGACCATGACCCATACTTGTTTATTCTTGTTTTATAATATTTATGTGGATTGAGATATAGATAGATTAGATATGATACCTTGACCTTGACAGCTTATACTACTCGAGTCGGGCTGGAGTCCGCTCGATACGTAGCTGGCTTGCTCACAAACTCGCGTCCGAAAACCGGGTGCGGGTCGTGACAAGTTTTTGTGGTGGCCCATGCAGGTCAGAGCATATCGTATCGATTACGTAACTGTACTGATACGAGCCTGCGACCTTGACTAGACCTTAGAAATCTCAATCCACTCTGCCTTGAAAGTTCTCCTAGAAATTCTCTACGTCCTTGAAAACTCCATGTTTGCTCTCGATTATACTTCCTTGCTTTCCGTACTATTGATTCTCGTCCATTCCTATTCCGGGGTGACGAATGATCGTGCTGTCTAGGATTTATCAAAAATTCTTAAATTATAGTATAATGTTGCTTGACTATTGAATATTTGATTGTTTATAGATATGAGGGATTATAGATGCCATACACCCTATATATCTGTTGGTGAAATTGTTAGCAACTGGTTAGAAGATTATAAGGTTTTAGTAACCGTAATTTTGAGGAGTAGTGTGACCCAAGGTGGGTAGAAGTCCTCGAGATTTCGTAAATACCAAATGACTAGAGAAGGCCATAGAATATTTTTGAAAAATTAAATTTGAGGAGATTAAGGACTTTGAATTTTAAGGGATAGTCATGAATTGGAATTTCGAGGACGAAATTATTTTTAAGGTGGGTAGATTTGTAGCTCCCCTTCCCGAAATTTTTTAAAATATTTTATTATTATTTATTTGATTTAAATGATGGTTTTTAGATTTTTTATAAATAATTAAATAGTTAATTATTACGGTAGATGATTTTAGCCATAGTTGAGATTTGGAGTACAAGGTGACTAGAAATTATGGCACGGATAGCTCAGTGGCGTGATTTGACTAGTGTTTAGTCATGGTAGGGGAAGGCCGAGCCATAGTGATGTCCTAACTAAGAAAACTAGGCCAAGTTATAGCATGGCCATTATAAATAGTTTAATTATTTATTATTAAACTTATTGACTTCGTAGCGAACCGGTTGTACCGAACAAGCCCGAACTGAACCTGAACTGAGCCCAAGCCCATGCAGTCATGCGGTACGTCCAATGACATTCGTGTTGATGCATTTTGGTATGATTGTGTTGTATTCCATTTTAATGATCTAATGAATATTTCTAAATATTCTTAATTAGATATTATAAATATTGTTATTAGTTGATATTCAATAATATTTGTATAAGATAGGCCTTGTACATGTTCTGGGATTATTAGACGGTGCAATAATGGTATATACTTTATTAGATTTTATTATTATTTTTATTACTATTATTATTTTATTAGGACTGCTTTTTAATATTATATTTTATTGGTGTATATTTAATTGTTATATTAAATTATTATCATGTGATTTATAATTTATGCGCGAATATAATATACTAAATATGTGCACGGGTACGTATATATAAATAAATATTGAATATAAATGTATGGGTATATATATATAAAATATATACAAGTATTGGTGTGCATGTGTATATACATAAATATATATATATGATATGAATAGTAATAGATATAAAAAGAAAAAGAAAAAGAGAAAGAATAAGAAGCAGCAAGCCCCCAAGCCTAACCGGCCCACCCGACCATGCTGCCACTAAAGCCCCTCAGCAAGGGTTCTTCCCACAAGGCAAACCCAACTAAGCAGTAACTACAAAGTCCCCAACCCCTGTTCAATTAACCGATAACCGAACGCATACATATAGAGATATCAAGAGAGAGAGAGAGTTCATACGAAACCCTAGTAACCCTCCGCCGACCCCCAGCCTGGGCGCACCCCCACGCGTGCGCACGCGCCGTCGCGGGCCGCCGTCGGCCGGCCAGACCGCTGCGGAGACAGCGCGCGCAACAGCCGCACGCACGCACACGAACAACAGCGATACACAGGTACCAACTTCTCTCTCCCGTTTCTTCCTCGTCTCTCAACGAAAATTCGATCCGAAAGATGTTTTAGAAAGCCTATATAACCCTTTCCCAATACATAAATTAGTTTACGAAGATGCGTAACATACCTGTCGAGAAATCGAACCCAACATCGTGAAAAACCTGCTAGAAAACAGAATAATTGTTTGGTTTAAACACCGATTTGGAAGCCTATTTTCGGTCGAACGATCGACAGATTTGAGAAACTAGTTGAACCGAAGTTTAGACAACCTATACGAGATTAGAACTATTTTTTGTTTATTATACAGGAAGATAATGGATTCTAAAAATCAAGAAAAAAATAGGAAAAACAGTTTTCGAAAACTAGAAATTGTTCGATACGACGTGCGTCCCGCCAAACCGGGCGACGTGGTCGCGAACCGAAAGCATTGAAAGCTGTGTAACGGTTTTGTGGTCGTGTGGGCTTGGACGAAATTCAAATTGGTCGCGTATGCGCGACGAATTTGATGCGTATCCGTCGAAATTCATCGTATCGTGCACTTTGCAAATTTCTTAATTACTTCGTGCACGCTCGTCAGATCGAGACAAAACTTGCGCCAACAGGACCGTATCATTTTTCTGGTCCTGTATGCCAAGTTTGGTCCGATTCTGAGACAGTTGGTAAAATCGCCATTTTGCGGGCCCCACGGTCCGACTCAACGGGTAATTTTGTGCACGGCCCGCCAAAATCTAACTCTAGGCATACAGTTGGGTTCGTATCAAAAAATCAAATCTGTAGACATGTAGTTTGACGACTTTTGAGACCATTGACCCTGGCACAATTTTCGGTGCAAAGTAGGTCCAACGGCGGACATCATTTTTGTCCGAAATTATCGTTTTGCCCTTGTGTCCAGAATTGGACTTAAGGACAGGCAATCCTAGCTTATTTGACTATTCTGAGAATGTTGGTAATGTTTATTTCAGCTTTCGGAGACAGTTGTGATGACTTGGACTTTCTGACTTGTGATTGGCGATACATTGTTGATTCTCCGTGCAACCCCCAGGCAAGTATACCTTGCCAACTTGTACAGTATAATTTATATGCATGTTCATCATCTTGCTGCTATTCTTTTCTTTACGTCCGTGATTGTTTTATTCCATGTCTAGTATACTCGTCCTGTTATAGTTTTACTTTACATGTTTCTAGTTGCATGTACATTCTTGTTCTTTCCTGTTATGAAATTTCTATCTGTTACACTGTGTTAGCCTCATATGTATTCCTTGATAGAGTCGTCTAGTCCTACACCACGACTTTCTCGACTTGATTATAGCTTGACTTGACTTGACATGACTTGAGTAGGACTTGACTTTGACATTCTATAGATTGTGAGTACTTACCTTGACTACGGTCTATAGGATTTTATACTAGGATTGTCTACCGTCTTGGTCGTGAGTACTTGCCTTGACTGCGATTGAGACATTATAGATTGTGAGTACTTGCCTTGACTGCAGTCTATAGCTTTGACCTATTAGCCATTTCTAGTATGGCATGCCAGTGTCTTAGGATCCTTGTGTTTAGATCTTGTGTCTCGGTCTATGTTGTCTCGTTGGATGTTCTTGATTGTTCCTTACTTTCTTGTATATTTGTACTGTTACATGTTGGCTTGTATATTATGTATCTTGCTAGTCCTCTGAGGACCTGATGATCTCTTCAGGTTTAGCGACTGCATGGAGTTAGTTAGCAGAGCGGGATGGTAGAGGATTGCGATGTATGACACAGGTATTTGCGTGTGATATTTCTTTATTATCCTTTCGTGCTTTATATTCGGTACCATGATATACTCTGCTTATTTATAGACTCATATAGTTCTTAGAGTCTAATCGAACAATATGCTAATGGCCTGCAGACCATGACCCATACTTGTTCATTCTTGTTTTACAATATTCATGTGGATTGAGATATAGATAGATTAGATATTATACCTTGACCTTGACAGCTCATACGTACTCGAGTCGGACTGGAGTCCGCTCGATACGTAGCTGGCTTGCTCACGAACTCGTGTCCGAAAACCGGGTGCGGGTCGTGACAGATTCCACCCAGTACACATACTAGACTGCATTCATTATCGGTACTAAAAGTGCCAAAATAAAGGCCCGGGATGCTCATCTCCTAGGTGTCAGCTTTCCTGCGTTCAACGACAAAAGGAAATGCCCTTCTAATAGTAATAATAGTGGGCATGAATCCAAGGGAAAATATGCATTAACTGCCAATACCTCCAAGGATGCACCAGCGTCTGCTCAGAAGCCACCAGCCATACCTCGGCAGAATGACATCTACTTCTTCAATAATGAAGACACTCTGCAGCTCTTCGAGGTGCTTATGCAAGGCGATAAGATCAAATTGCCTGATCCTAAGCTCCCCGATGAGGTTGACAGAGTAGGCGATCCCAAGTATTGTCAATACCATCGGTTCATCGGGCATCCAAACTAAAATTATTACATACTGAAGAACTACATCCAATACATGTTCAATACGAATATCCTCACTGTCGATTATAAGGACAAAACAGTCTCGACAAATATGGTGCCCCTTCAGTTTGGTACACTACCGCCAACTAAGGCTCAAGATGGTATCGTCCCTATCCCAATGGCAATAATGGAGGTAACTAACCTTCCTCCGATTTATGACAACGTGAGTGGGCTGGTGCCACTTACTACGTCCCGAGGCGAGATTAGGTGGGTTCACCCAGATCTAGCCCCTAAGCTGACCCAATCGGTGGTACCCCTACCACCAAAAGCAAAGGCAAGAAGTCCAAGTTATGTCGAATGGTCACCGCCTCTCTGGAAGAATCCTTACCGGTGGTGACAAGGTCAAAGTAGAACACTCAGCAGGATGAGGCTCCGATTGAGGAGGCACATCCAGTCACCACTATTACTCCTGGGGGAGGGTTCATCCCAACCTCTAGCAGTCGACAAATAGAAGTAAAAGGAGGCTCGTTTTGACAAGATTCTCCATTGTTTCCTGGTTTCAGAGCTGGAACATGTTGTTGTGACAAAGTTTGGGCCGCCTTCAACTTATCAAACGTCTTTATCAAGAGTGCCAGGCTAGCATTCATAGTATGCATTATTTCTTCGAGCATTTCAAAGCGTCGGGTGTCCTAGGATCTTTGTTCGTCACTTGCCATGTGTGACGGCATGACACGGGTACGAGCAGATCGCTCGTTTTTCGTCCCTGACTCCTATGCTTCACTGTCGGTAATATAAGCAATCATCTGGGAGTAATCATAGAGATTGACATTTCGATCGTCCTCGGTCCCTGAGGCTTCAAAAGCATATTGAGGGTGGGTACTCCCAACATTCTTCCCTTTGGTTTTGTAGGAATCACTGTCCCTTTGGAATGGAGGGGTGTGATGCAATACCGGGAATTGGCTACCCCCCTGCATCTTGGATGTGCTGAGGGCCACTACCCCCAATTAGGATAGTAGCAGGTGCGGAGCTCTGTCTACCCCCAGCTTTTGAGGCTTCGAACAAGAGTTTGGATTTGGAATGGGTGCTCTGGAATACCCCGGTGTTGGGCACAACCAAATTACTGTTCTTGAATCGATTCTTCGGCGTGCTTGCCAAAGGATGAGAGTTCTTTTTGTCCGGAGGGGAACTCCTTGAAGCATGGCATGAGGCACAGATTGGCTCTTCCTCGTCGTCTGACCGTATCCGTTCGTCGAGACACTGTCGACCGGATGTGATGGACTGTAGCCGTTGGAACACAGACTGTATTTTTGGAACTACTGCTGGTTTTATACAGTAGCAGTTAATGACTATACTAGCACATGTATGCTCAACAGAGGGTATCTCGTGTGTAGTATCAGCAGTTGCTCCTTTCACTTTGCGTTTGTGATTAATCACGTGACACAAATCGTGAGAAGGGAGGTTCACTTTTATGTCCACTTCAAGATGTAACCCCGCTTTTCCGAAATTATTAAAATTTTGTATTTTCTGGGATTTTATAATTTAGTCATATTTTATTTTCTGGTTGTTTATGGAATATTAACTTCGGTTAATATCATGACGTGGTTTAAAATATTTTGCTGTTAAGTTATTATAGTTCTAGTGAATATTTAATTAGTTTTCTTATTAAAACAATTTTCTTAATGATTTTAAAAGGAGCAATTCAAATTTTTAATTCTAAATTTTCCCTCCATTTCTTTTCCCTTTCTCCAAGTTTCTAAACAACATGGTAACTAATTCTAACAACTTTTTACAGCTAATGGTGCAGTTTGTAATAAAACAAATTGATTGGGTCTTTTTGGTAAAAATCCATTCTTCTTTCTATTTAACAGAGAGACTGAGCTCTCAGTCTCATTCGACTTTGTTTATTTCATTACTCAAAATTCTCTCAACCAGTCTCCATTCTTCCCCAAATTTCCCTAGCCCTAACCCTGATTTCTGAGGAGATCCGACCATGGCGAGCGGCGGCGGGGCTCATCCCTCCACGGCGACTCCGGCGGTGTTCGGCTGAGTCTCCTCGGCGGTGCACAGTCGCTCCCGACGGTTCTCGACGACCAGGCGGTGGCGTGACCACTCCTAGGCGGTGCTCCGTTCATCTCGAGTGGCGGCACAGACTTCTCCAGCAACGAGACTTCGTCCACGACGAGGCGAGTTCATCGAGCGGCATCCGATCGTTCCGGTGAGCGCCGACGGTTAGGCGCTCAGATCTTCACCGCAGCTAGACGACAACCGAGTGGGACTGCAGATCGACCTCTTCGGCGATGGCATCTTCCTCGACGATTTGATAACTCTTCTTCGATCGCTTCTTCCAGCAACGCCAGTGATCGACGTATCTTCAGTCCATGGTGGCGATCTAGGCATACCTCTTCTCGATTGAATTCCATCGATTCTCTTTTCTAGCTACTTCAGTGAGTACTGGTGAGTATTACTATTGTCATGTAGATCTGGAAATTCTGTATGCCTAATGAATCGATTGGTGATTGAATGTGTTTGTTTCGGGATTGATCGGACAGATCGAGGAACGAAGTGGCTAATTGAGAGAATTAGCGTATATTTAGAGATAGAATCTAAATGTAACTATTAGCCTTCTTCCTATTCTTGATTTTTTTTTACGAGTTCTTGAGGAGAAAATTTTGTTTTTTCTAATACCCTGTTTTCTCTGTGTGCTGACTGTTCGGTATTATGTCGCAGTGGTGTTCTTCATTAGGGCTGGTTCGTAGATCGTGTCTGATACTTAAGAAGTGTCCAACTCTTGAATTGTCTCTACTTGGTATCAGGATTCAGGCCTCTCTTTGCAGGTAATCCCTAAATTTCTTACTCTTTATGAGTCACAAATTATATTGTATGATTTCAAATTATCACATTTAGTTTCGTTTCGTGTCAACATTAGGCTGTGTTCAAGTCGTGGATTCGTGACCAACATTTGTTCATATCCAAGATTTGTGTCTTGTTTTGGACTCTGCGGGTGTCGGGATTGACTGCGGTGGCGATCCTATAATCAAACCTGGTTTGTAGGCCGCGTACATTGTGCATATTATCTTTTGTATAGAGTCTTATAATTTCTATTTGAATTTATTCTAGTTGATTGTTTAATTCCTATTCTAATTTTTCTTTCAATTTGGTTGTATAAATTCTGGGAGTTTTGTGTGAATCTTTACTAGTGCAGGGGGTTGAGTTTGTTAAGTTTTGTACTAAACCTGGGTATGCATAGTTTGAATGAGATTTTGGTTTGGGACATGTCGGCTGTGTCCAGGTTGGCTTGTGTCGGGTGAGGGGTGTATAGTTGCAGGTCTATTCATGTTTTGATAGTTCAATTGGGTTGTAATAATTCTTATTGATTGGTCTGTGCTCCCTTTCTTTTCTTAGCATTTTGAATTTAGGAGTTAGCTGTTCGATGCTGGGATTTTGTATATATTGCTGGGATTTTTGGGTGATGGTAGGATTGATGTGTTGTTCTTTTATTTAGGAAGTAAACTGGAGATTGCAATGGTGGGAATCCATATTCGATTTAGAGTTGTAATCTTGCTACTAATTTCAGTTTATGTGTTTTATTAAGCTTGGTCTTGTATAAAGATTTTAGGCTCAAGTGTTGTTCAATTTAACCTTGCTAGTCAGGATATATGGAACTTTGCTGAGATTGTTCAACTTTGAGTTATGATGTGGCCTGTAGGAGAAGTAGCAGGGATTGGGTTGCAAGGCTGCTAGTATGTTCAGCCAGAACAAGGACAGACTCATTTGGCTTTGAGTTTGAGAATATTTGTTTTGAGCCTGGTTAGTCTTGACCATGAGAGAGATTAAAAGTAAGGTTGGGCTTGTTTATTTGACTGCTTACTATTAATATTTCTTAGTATTATCAAATCCTTATTGATAATTGTAGTTTATCAAATCTATTTTACTAACTACTATTTGCTAGAGGGAAATATTTTAATATTAGTTTACTCTAAATTGTTTAAATAGAGTATAAAACCTTTTACTAAGTATATATTTCCACTACGAAAATTTTCCAATAATATTTCTAATTCTAATTAATATTTAATATCATTGTTCTCTTCTTATCTAGTATATATTAATTAGATATTTTATAGCTATTCTAATTAAATCTTTTTCTAGTAATTGTGTATATAGTTAGGATATGTAGTATCAATAGCTAGTTGTGGGCAGCAAATAAGTTCGTTAGTTAATGTTTTATTTTAGAACCTAACCAACTTGTACAAATTCAGGAACTTTGGAACATTGATTTGTAAGGACAAAGGCAAGTACACCGACTCGATCTCTTTACTCTGTATTTCTGTCTTGCTTCATGTTCTCATATTGACATGTTGTACACACGACTGTTCATTGTTCATTGTTTACCGTTCATTGTTCATAGTTCATTGTTCTTTACTTGTACATTGGGGTGGAGAAATACTACAGATATGTGACCAATCCTATTTTAGCTAGGCATTGACTAATAGCTTAGGTCTCACATCGTGCACGTGGGACTCTAAGCCGTACCATTATTCATGTGTTCATTGTTCATTGTTTATCCAGCCGGTCACATACTCTGATAGTTATTTCACTTGCATGTTACACTGATAGTTTAGTTCATTGTTCAGGATCTGGTACTATAGTTCATTGTTATTCATGTACCGTCGTTTCATATTCCTGTCTTGTACCATAGTTCATATTGCGATTCTTTTCATGCATTTCAGTTTACATTGTTTAGTGCTTCTTGGCGGGGTTGTACTTTACTCTTTTCCTGACAGGATACGTTGCAGGTATGCTTGAGGATGATGTTCCATCTTTATGGGCCAGAGCCCGAAGCCAGGATAGAGTTGTCTCAGGATGGACTTAGATTGCAGAGATATAATTAGACTTAGAATAGATCTTTCTTAGATTTGTTTTAGGAATTTTATCATGTATTGTATTGAGTATTTCAGGATTGTATAATTTTACTCATGTTACCGGATTTGTCTCCGGATGATATTGTACCAATAACTTGTGGATTGTGGTGATTCTGGGAACGTGTATAGTAGTTGTATTGTTTTATATATCTTGTATCTTGGAGTTTTCTTTAGAATTGTACAGCTTACTTCGTCGTGTCTATCGACGAAGGCTGGGCGTGTCCGACTCGTGTCCGATTATTCGGGAGCGGGTCGTGACACAAGCCTCCGGGTAGACCGAGTGTTGTGGCATGTAAGTGGAGGTATTTCCAAGTCTTGTTCATGTGCATGCAGCATATTTGGGCAACTAGAAGACTCTGAAATTTGGTTGAGTCCTTACGCAAAGGCGCATTGGCAGGCTTTATAAAGTCTTCCATCAGGCACGCACGTCACAGTCAACAGTGCATACCTCACGCCAGTTGTTGGCATGGAAGATATGGTGTGTGTAGCTCGCATCTTCCTTTTGGACTTAGACTTGTTGTGTGTCGCGCATTCATCAAGGGCTGCCTCGTGCGCTTGGGGTCTGTCGCCACCCAAGCAGTCCAAGGTTTGAGTCGAATTCTTTCTATGCTTATCAGCAGGTGCAAGTTTCCTTCTAGTGTCAAGCTTATTAGAGCCACACGCCTGAGAAGGGACGGGGAGTGCAACTGTCGGCGCGCTAGGCAAGAGTTGTGCCGGCGCGTGCTGTGCCTCCCCATCAGGTTGTGGGTAGGCTATATGAGCCTTAGGCACCCACGCCTTCTTCACCTTCTTAGACTTCGACAGCCTAGGAGAAGGACCTATATTGTCCCCACAGAGCATTTTCTCAAATGCGGATTGGTCGAATTTGACGACCAACATCTTTATAGTGGTCCCGAACATGTCCGTGTCAGATTGCATCACAGCCTTCTCGTTGGAAGAGAAGGACAACCCAGCAGAGTCACCATCTTGTTTGCTATCGCTTCTTGTTGCTATGGAGAAGAGCGTTGAAGGTTGCAAACGAGAATGCAAGAGGGAATCCTTGAACAAGAATTTCCCAATTACACTTTGTTTTTTTATCTGGGTCGTGATTATAGAGAGTTGCTTTGTTACTCCGTTGACGATCTGACTAAGAGAGAGGGTTGATAGGCTTAACTTTACTAGCTAAGGGGAGCAGCAATAACTCTCTCTGGAATGCTCGAAAACTCTTGAGAAAATGTGAGAACTGGGGGGGGGGGATCGAGAGCTTCAAATGAAGGAGAACTCCTCATATTTATAATAGGGAGGAAGAGTAGCACGCGTGCCTATGAGTAGGTAGGCGCGTGGGTCTTCGACTGCTACGTAGCACTCCTAAACATGAGTCAGTTGCAACCAGGCGGGCACTTCATTGGTGAGAGGCCATGGCTGACTGCCATGTAGCTGATTTAAGATTTTGCTGATGGAGGAGATCTCGAGCTGCTGAAAACTCGTTCAGTAGCGTGACTAGGCCTGCAATACGTGGCGCGTGCCTAACTCCCCACATGCCTAGGAGTCACTGTCCTAGGTGGCACGTTTGTTATTGGGGAGAATTGTGGGAGCGGGGTGGAAGCACACGCACTTAGGATTAAGGACTCAGGGTGACACACGCCTGATTTGATCGGGTAACAAACTTATGACTGGCGTGCCTATCTGCACTGCTTTCGAGGAGAATGAATCTTGACTTTTGCGTTCATTCTCTGCACGAGAGTTGAAGCATCACGTTGGTGCCTTCGAGAGGAGTCTGAGCTCATTAAATGTAGTCTCGGGAATAGTGCCCTGAGAGACGTGGGTGATGACATGATGATTCAGGTGCGCGTCTGAGTGAAGCGTGAGTAGGGGCGCGTCCTTAATAGGGCGTGAGTGGCCAAAAGTTATTACAACAACTGTCTTTTGCACAAAGATGAGACGTCCCTTCATGACGCCTAGAAGAGGCGTGAGCGTCGTGTCGCTCAAATTAGGCGTGAGTAGCCCATCGCCAGACTAATGCCAGAGAAAGGCGTGAGACTCACTTTACTCTTTTGGGGCGCGTGACCCATGCTCCTACAGTCTTGACTTAGTTAATGGTTTAGGATTAATTTTTTTTAAATTTAGAATTAATTTTCAAAATTTAGTTTTAATTAAGGGGAGTACCCAAAATTGGGGTTGGAGGCCATCAAGGGTGAATTTGTAATTTTCAATTATCCGTCAACTCCGCTAGGGTAGCAAGTTCTTTAATTATAGTTTAGGGTATTAATCAGTATAATAACAAACTTTAGACTATTGAGTTGCAAAACTAAAGATAGTTGACGATACTTAGGGTCTGCTTGGTAATGGTGTTTTCACTGGTTTTGGGGTGTTTTTGAACCGACCGTTTATGAAAACCCCTGCTTGTTAATTTTTTTGAGGCACTGGTTTTCGTCGGCTCAAACCCCCCCCCCCCCCCCCCCCCCCCCCCCCCCAAAACGGTGTAATGTATTTTTGGGTGGCTTTGTAAACACCTCAAATCGGCGGATTTTGAGCGGCTTTATTTTTTATTCCATTTATATCCTCACAAAAATAGATATAATTATAACTACCGATACCCTTCCCTATTTAATTTATTCGTGTAAAAAACTTTCAAAACCGCTCGTTAGTAAATTACCAAGCATGGATTGGACTGGTTTAAAAGCCGCTACTTAAAAACCATCCAAAACCGGACCGCTCATAATCGCTCATAACCGGTACTCTAAAAACACCTCATAACCGCTACCCCGCTAATTGCCAAGCAGACCCTTAGTTACTTGAGCCCTAATAAAAAAGAACTCGGTTTTCTATTTGCAAAAAACGAAAGTTAAGGGTATTTAGATGCAAATTAGCCTGATTATTATATATAAACTGAGGTCTGACCAGATTCTCTTTTGCGGGCAGTCGGACTTCCTTCCCATCTTTTAGTCTTCCCCTCTCCCCCTCCCCCTCCCCCTTCCTGGTAACTATTAGCAAATTTTTGGGTATCTAATGTCGTAAAGTGTTCTTATTGTAAAAAAAATTCCCGCTTGATCTTGATCCATCTGGTTGTATTATTTTTTGAAGGTTTTGAAGGCATAATTTTGGAGAAATGGAAGGGGTAAGATCATGTTTCTAGTGTCCCTTCGATTATTTTGAAATTTTGAGGCGGTTAATTTTTTCTTTTCTAGGGATGCTATTGGCAATATCAAATTCCGTATAAATTTTACATCCTACCGACACGACAGCACACGGACACAACACCAATTTTGGGACTGTCCGTGCTTTTTCAAATTTAATCATGCGCTTTCCCATTAATTTCTTATATATATATATATATATATATATATATATATATATATTAGTGACCTCTAACTCAAGTGGCTAGTGTGGGTGATGGTTCGATTCCCAATGGGAGCGATCATGGAATAATTACCTTCTTCCAATATATATGAGAATCGTCGTTATAAATGCATTAAGATTATGAATTGTGCTTGTTGCTCACTGATGATGTTATCTAAACTACTGTCCCTTGGTGTAGATGGAAAATCATATTGACAGTTTACTGATTTCCACATGGAAGATTTTTCTGATGCATTAAGGTTATGAATTATGTTTGTTGGCCATTGGTTATATTATCTGAAGTTGAACTACTACTGTTTGTCTGTGTAGGATGGCTACAAGGTGACCTTGAATGTGTATGATCTTAGCCAAGGGCTCGCTCGCCAGCTTTCAACAACCTTTTTGGGCAAGGCTATTGAAGCTATATGGTAAGAGCCTAATTCGATCTGTTGGATCCGCACTGCTTTTTCATGTTTTAATTGTGTTGAGAAACTTTAAATAATAATCCATCTTCAGTTGTTAATTGGGATATAGTATGGAGTTGATATGTTATATGTGTATCTTATTGGAACGAGGAGGATGCATAATGTACCTTATTTTTGTTGCTAGATGTGCTTTATCCCTTTATGTAAAGGGTGATTGGTAGTTGAAGAAATTTGAGTCAAGGAACTTTTATTGCATCAAGCATGTTGTGATTAATTGATATGTATTATTGATAATCTTATAGGCTTTATATAGCCATTACATGATGGAATATCCAATGGAATATCTTGTGGCATATTCTGGCATCCCAAATATGTCCTCAGGATATTCTCATACTAAATATAACATATTCTCTTACTAAATATATCATCACTCCCCCTCAAGATGGGCGAAGGATATTCACTAAGCCCATCTTGTCACATCCTCTCATCATGCTGATAGAGCTAAGTTCCTTGGTTAGTCTGTCTGCTACCCGATCTTTGGTTGGAACGTAGCCCAGCTCTAATAGTCCATTATCCAGCTTTTCTTTGATGAAGACTATGTCAATCTCGATATGCTTAGTCTTGTCATGCTGCACTGGATTGTTGGCAATACTAATAGCTGACTGGTTGTCACACCATAGCTTCATCTTGGCTCCCTGGTCCAACTTTAGCTCCGTCAGCATATTCTTCAACCACGACAGCTCTGTGACTCCCAAGGCCATAGCTCTATACTCTGCTTCAGCTGTTGATCTGGCCACCACTGGCTGCTTCTTACTTCTCCAAGAGACCAAGTTGCCTCCTACAAATATGCAGTATCCCGATGTGGATCTCCTGTCGTCAGCACAACTAGCCCAGTCAGAATCACAATAGTCCTCGACGCTCACATGATTATTTCTTCTGAAAATCAGTCCCTTCACGGGGGCTCCCTTTAAGTACCTCAGAATCTGGTACACTGCGTCCATATGACCCTTCCGGGGGTCATGTATGTAGCGGCTCACTACGCTGACCGCAAAGCTGATATCAGGTCGAATATGGCTCAATTAGATCAACTTGTCCACCAATCTCTGATATCTATTCCGGTCAACTGGTTCTCCAGCTTCAACATCCAGTTTGAACTTCTGGTCTATCGGTGTTGTAGCTGGTTTGCATTCCATCATTCCTGTTTCTGTAAGCAGGTCCAGTGCGTATTTCCTTTGAGAAAGAACGATTCCCTCTGTATCTCGAGCAATCTCAATCCCAATAAAGTATCGAAGAGGGCCAAGATCCTTCACATCGAATTCCTTGTCAAGCATCCCTTTGAGTTGGGCGATCTCCTGCTCATCATCGTCTGTGATAATCATATCATCTATATATACCGCAAGCATAGTGATGTGGCCTCCACTTCGTCTGAAGAAGACAGTACGATCAGCATTGATCTGCTGATATCCCATCCCTATCATTGCTCTCCTGAACCTGTCAAACCACGCTCGAGGAGCTGCTTTAGTCCATAGAGGGACTTCTTCAGTCTGCAGACCTTGCCTTCTGTCTGTTTGGTGCCGAATCTTGGTGGTATCTCCATGTACACTTCCTCCACTAGATCCCTATGAAGAAATGCATTCTTCACATCCAGTTGGTGTAGCTTCCACCCTCCATTGGCTGTCAGGGAGATCAAGGTCCTGATAATGCTCATCTTCGCCACTGGTACAAAGGCCTCGTCTTAGTCGATGCCGTATGTCTGACTGTATCCTTTTGTCACTAGTCGAGCTTTGTAGCGTTCAACTGTCCATCTGGGTTCTGCTTCACAGTAAAAATTCATTTGCATTCGACTGCTCTTTTCTCTTCTGGCAGTCTCACCAGCTCCCAAGTGTGGTTCTTCTCAAGAGCTCCCAACTCTTCGTGCATCGTCGCTTTCCATTTTGGATCAATTTTGGCAACCTGCCAATTGTTAGGTACAGTAATACTATCCAAAGATGCTATAAATGCTCTATGAGAAGAAGTGATATAATCACAAGAAACAAACTTAGCAAGATCCCAACCATATCTGTCCGGAGGATTTTTCGCATTACAGTGAGTAGTCCTTCGTGTAGATAGTGGTATGGAAGTAGGAGGAATGATATCACCTGAGGAGGATGGAGGTGTAGATGAGGAGGATGGTGTAGGTGTCTCAGGAGAAGGGACCGACGCAGGCAAGGGACTTAGCACTGGCACTGTAGGTACTGGTCCTGCAGTTTGCTTATCTCTCCTGCTGTAGGTAAGTAACTCCCCCTGAGCCGTAGGCCTAACACTTCTCATCTCCTTCCCCTGTTCCGCTTCACCTTCATGTTCCTCATCAACCGTGCCTTTATGCCAAACTTCTAAATCGGTTACCACCAAGTTCTCCATCTCCCCCTCTCGCCTTATACTAGTAGTATTAGACGTGTCGTGCGAAGTTCCCTCCTGGCAGTAATATGGCTCATGCTTTCGGAAGTGGACATCCATACTAACAAATTTCTTCTTCTCTACTGGACTCCAGCATACATACCCCTTCTAAGTTGCTGAGTAGCCTACGAAGATGCACTTGACCGCTCTAGGGTCAAGTTTTTTAACTGATGGTCTGTTGTCCTTCACAAACCACACACACCTGAACACCTTTAGTGGAAGTATCCCACTATTATTGCCTTGTAATACTTCACATGTGGACTTCCCATCCCAGAACTTTTGAAGGCATCCTGTTGATAAGTTGAGCTGCTGTCAACACTGCATGTCCCCATAGATTTTGTGGGATATTCATGTCGATTATCATACTTCTTGCGGTCTCCAGAAGGTGTCGGTTCTTCCTTTCTGCTACTCCATTTTGTGCTGGTGTGTATGCACAAGTGGTCTGATACTGTATTTCGTGTGCTGACAAGTACTCTGCAAGTGTCCTGTTGGTATACTCCGTTCCATTGTCAGACCTCAGTACCTTCACCAATGCATTGTACTGATACTGGACATGCTTATGAAAGTTCCGAAAACAAGCAAATATATTACTCTTATTTTTCATCAAATACAGTCAGGTGACACGAGATGCACAATCAATAAAGGAAACAAAATACTTATACTCATTCATAGTGTTAGTAGCACATGGACCCAAACATCAGAATGTACTACCTCAAAAGCAAAAGAGCTCTTATGACCGGTACCAACATATGAGCTCTTAGTAAGTTTCTCTAATTCGCATGCATCACATACTAATTTTTGTTTATTTGATTTTGCATAAACCTCTGGATATAACTTACTTAGAGTATCAAAGGAAGAATGTCCTATCCTCCTATGATGAAGTATCAAAGTATCTTCAGTCCTCTGCTGCAGCTCTCCCATTTCAGCCTTCTCTGCCATAGATACCAATGCTGAGTCCAGTCCTTCTCGATCTAGGTACCATAGTCCCTCATGCCAGGTGCCAGTCCCAAGTCTTCGTCCCGTCCCTTTCTCCTGGAAGATTACCTTAGGAATATCAAAAGAAACAATTCAGTTGGAGAATTATAGAACTAATAGACAAGAGACTGACTGAAAAAGATGGATCATGTAACACATTGGATAATCTTACTGAACCTGTACAATTAACAGTACCCTTACCGACTACTGGTTGGAAAGTGCCATCTGCAGTCTGAATGGTGTCTGCTGATGCTAGGTGAGTGTATGAAGAAAACTCACTAGCGTTTTCGGTCACATGCCGAGATGCTCCTGAGTCGATAATCCAGTCTGACGCTTTAAGGGAAGACATAGATGCAAGAGCGAGTGACTCGTCAGTACCTTCTGATGGGTGGGCATACATAGCGGCGTTGCCTCCAACGAAGAATAGGGTGGATGTCTCCTCTGCTCCGCTCCTCCTGTCTCCTTCGGTTGACGCTCTCTGCTTTCTCTCCAGCAGGTCTAGCAGTGCCTGATCCTCCTCAGTAAAGGTACCACCAGCTCCTCCATTCCCTTCTGCTACAAGCAGGTTTGCCCGATAACCTTCATGGCCGCCTCGTCGGCCTCCCCGACCACGACCACGACCACGTCCAATATATCCTCGTCCACGTCCACCACCACCTGAGTCTCCCTCCTTAGGTGGTTTGGTACAAGCATATCGATGATGGCCCATCTCTTCGCAGTTGTAGCACTGCGATTTTGTTGCCAGAGCTCTCCCTTGGATCCTGTGTCGCCCGAGCTAGTAGCTGCTAGTGCTGACTTTGCTTCGGGAGGACCACATGTCCCTGCCTGTAGTCTGATGTGCGTCTCCTCCTGAATCATGGTTGGGATAGCCTCCTCTAGACTAGGGATCTCTGGTTGGACGAGGAGTAAGGTTGTCCTCTGTGCGAATGCTGTAGTCAGCCCTTTGAGGAACTTCATCGTCCTCTCCTGCAGACACACATGTCTCTCCTTGCACTTCGGGTTCCCGCAGCTTGTCCGTTTTGAGGAGTGATCATAATCCAGCTAGAGACGCTCCAACTTCGTGGTGTACTCCTGCACCGTCTTCTCTCCTTGTACGGTGTCGTCGATCTTCCCTTTTATCTGGAAGATCCGTAGGTTGTTTTCCACACCTTCATAGGTTCTCCTCAACTTCTCCCATACGTCTTTCACCATCTCAATGTCATCTACTGTGGAGGCAATAGACCGGACTAAGGAATTGAGAAGCCAGATGTAAATCACCATATGAGTAGACTTTCACTCGTCGTGTCCAGTCGAGCCTTTGTCCGGCTCTGTCTTCTCGCCTGTCAAAAATTCCTCCAGGTTCTTTCCTGCAAGGGTTCTTCTCACCCGCCGTGACCAACTCAGATAGGTGGCTGGTCCGTCCAGCTTCAGATCGATGGAGGAAAGTTTCAACTTTGGCGATGTTCGTGTCGTGCTTTCACCCGCCGACATCTTCATTAACTTCATCGTCTCGACATATGTAGCTTCTAGCTTCTTGAGGATCGCCTCCATCGATATTTCTTTTCCGATCACGTCACGCTTGCTCTACGACTCACGCTCGTCATCGTCGTCCTCTTCTAGATCCGAGCATGTATGATTTCATCAGATCTAGGCATCGGTATCTCCTTCGTCCTCGTCGTCTTCTTCGTCTTCGTCGTCCTCAGATGGTGGCGCGCACAGCAGCAGCCACAGCGGCAGCAATCAGCCGCAGCAACAGCTGTAGTGCCCCGACCCGCAAAGTCAATCGGAGGAATCGAAACGCCGACGACGTTCGGACTTAGCCTTGCAACGGCTGCTCGAAGGCTCGCTCGGTCGAGGCACTCCTCGCTCAGGTGGGATAGTTTTGGTGAACTCGCCTCGACTTAGCCTTCACTTAATAGCTCGCATGATTTCAACCTGCACAAGTAGGCTAATATAAAAGCTACGAACGCACATAGCTAAGGGAATAATCCCGACCCGTCGGAATGTCTTAGAAGATAGAAAATGGTCCCACGGTCTTCATAGAAGTCGGCTCAGCGTGCTTTCAAATGACACTCGATCCTTCGATCCCGTGGCTTGGGAGAAGGAAGTTGGCTTAAGTTGCTAAGTTGTCCTGACACTTGAAATAGCCTAAGTCATAGGCGTCGCCTGCATGAATGCTTGGTAAAGCATGCACTATCACGCCCCAGTTCCGAAATACGGGGACGTACACGGCCAGCTACATCGTATAAGGTACGAATACGCTATACGGTGATGACGGCTGTCCAGTCTGGTTGGGTATCCTAGCATGCAATCAATCTATGGCCTAAATCCGATCTCATATCCACAGGTAAATCACAATGAAACAATATCAAGAGAGATAATCATATGAAAAACAAGAAATACTCATATGAAAATCTGGAATCTACAGTACAGGAATAATGTAGATTCCAGATAGGAAGATCGAATTGCGAGCGATATCAAGCATCGTTCGGTCGGGAACGAGGATACACTTAGAGTGTTTATCGATAGGAACGCTATCGGACTAACGCTTAGGCGTACGCGAAAGACTGGGCTTGGATATTGAGGAATAGTGCGAATGACTTAGTGCGTCAATACGACGTGAGCGATTACGCTAGGGTTTCGTCGAACGAATCCGAAGGATGTCTTAGCGAATGATGCGAACGTGATTGAGGACTAGATCGGATGGCTCGAATCCTGAGTGGTGTATTATTTGTCTTGGAAATCATTCGAGCGAAGATTGAGGATTAGAGATAATAACGAGTACGTCAGCGAGGCGATGCAATCGCGCATAGCCTTTGAATGCGTCACGCTTAGTTGGTCGTGACTTCGAATGTCTCGAACGAGATGTCGTTCGGACAACTTGTCAATGTGCAACGCGAGTTAGAAAACGGTTCGAAAACGATGAATAAAAATGAATGTCTTAATCGAGGAAATCTAGTAAATCACACGTGCGATTTCGGATTGAGTCAAATGAAATGTGACTTGGGTTTTGGAGAACGATATTGAAACTAGCTTGAGGAATAGCGATCGAACTTGATCTTTGAATATCGAGAAATTGTGGTATATCCAATTCGGACAATAGCATCAGTCGCACGACTCGAAATTGGTTGCAAAGGAAGATCGTCAGGTTACGCATATCGTCGATGGTATTGAGGCGTATCAAAGATCGATATGCGATAACTCGGGGGTACTCTGACTCGGCGAATGACGATCGTGCAAATGTCATTGTTTCGTTGGATGCTATACTCGGGATATTGAAATGTGTCGAGGAAAAGATAGACTTGGCTCGAGGATTCTCTAGTTGAACGAATGACGAACGGACTATCGAACTGAGATCGTAGCTTGAATAAAAATGAAAATGTTTGTTTGGATGTACTTCGTTGACAACCACAACGTTGACGTCCTTGTCTTATGCGAGCGCAACTCCAGCCTCGCACATGCGTCGCGCCGATTAGGACGATCACTCCGCGTCAGCGCTGGTATGGTGATTCATACAGCGGGGGTGATTGAACTAGCATGGTGTGGCAATTTGTGTGCTTCGACTTGTGGTTTGACGCGAAGGTGGACTCGAGAATGACTTAGCGTGCGTGACGGTCGAATATGAGGATTGCGTAGGTCCAATCCGCGTATCGAGAATGAATTAGTCTAAACTCAAACAAGAGTTACGTCCCGATGAGAATGATTATTCCGCGGGAGCGTTGCATGGTGATTCATGAACCACCGTGGATAATCGGACTCGCGTGAGATTGGGGCGCAACGTATTGTCAAGCTAGATGACCTCGTGATCGAATACACGAATTGGGTAGAATTGGTGATTTGAAAAGAATCAAATATGCGCAACGAATGCATTGATGCGAATAGGTGATCGTGTTCGATGTTTAGAAATCTGAGTGACGCGAGCTTGGGTAGAAAATTCCGTACTACCGACTTTGGTTTGACCCTAGGATTGGGGTCAGTGTTGGCATTATTGTTGGGGAACTATGATTCCAATCCTGACATTGACTTAGCCTTGAGAAATGGCCTAGCGGTTAGGCGAGACGCCCTGTTTCAAGAGTTATCAATCGAAAGATTGATCTTGAGGATTGGCATGGATGGATAGTGTGAATCACGAATATAGGAATACCCCTCACGAGATTCGGCTGGCATGTATATATTTCAGGGACGCTTGAGTATGTGCACGATGCGACTCGAGTGAGAACGACGAATTCTTTATCACGCGGCTTGGTTGAACGCATGTATTTTGGGGACGCCTGGGATGCATGCACGATCCAGCCAAGTGATACGTTGAGTTCAAGCGAGACTTGAAGAATAGAAATGGTCGAGGATTTTGAAATCTTGTTAATGGAAAGATTGATAATAGTGCGAGCGTGGCTCGAAATTGAAGTAACGCGTAGGCGCAGTGAGTACGCTAAAGTCTTGGCCATAGAAATGGTAGGATGGCTTGCCTTCAGGAAAGTCTCGAGGACGAGACTTGTTCTGAGTGGTGTATGTTGTAGTGTCCCGACCCGCAAAGTCATTCGGAGGAATCGAAATGCCGACGACGTTCGGACTTAGCCTTGCAGCGGCTGCTCGAAGGTTCGCTCGGTCGAGGCGACTCCTCGCTCAGGTGGGGTAGTTTCGGTGAACTCGCCTCATCTTAGCCTTCACTTAATAACTCGCATGATTTCAACCTGCACAAGTAGGCTAATATAAAAGCTACGAACGCACATAGCTAAGGGAATAATCCCGACCCGTCGGAATGTCTTAGAACATGGAAAATGGTCCCATGGTCTTCATAGAAGTCGGCTCAGCGTGCTTTCAAATGACACTCGATCCTTCAATCCCGTGGCTTGGGAGAAGGAAGTTGGCTTAAGTTGCTAAGTTGTCTCGATACTTGAAATAGCCTAAGTCATAGGCGTCGCCTGCGTGAATGCTTGGTAAAGCATGCACGGTCCTGTCCCGCAAGGCTTGGCATAGCCTTCGCACGTCCCGCAAGTTATGTCGTCTTGCACGGCTTGTTGGCTTAAGTCTAGGCACCCGAGAACTGAGTTGTTCAAGTCGAACGCGTGCACGACACGTTCCCTCGATGCGAAGCTCGGCGTAGCCTTTGCTCGTCGAGTCGTTGCCCGAATAAGTTAGACAAGAGTTGTGTTGGGCTATCGAAGCCATTTCTAGCACTGTCCCGTTCTATCTGCGGTTGTCAAGTCGCGTAGTCCCTTGAGAACAAGGCTCGTCGTATAAAGTATATGACTTGAGCGTTAGCATCGCCTTGAGAACCAGGTCTGTCTAAGGCACGAGCTACAGTCGGTTTAGTGAAAAGCTTGCCACGAACAAAGAAAGTCCGCGCGACTGGTTGTCGCCGAGATCGGTCCCGCTACTTGGGAGTCTCGCTAAGTCTTGATAAGTTCCGCACACGAGATCGGTCCCGCTACTTGGGAGTCTCGACAGATAGAAGGAAAGCATGGTCATGTTAAGGAAGGACTGGATAGATCGAGTTGAGACTTGCATGGTCATTGGACAACTTGTCGACAAGGTGTAGTCTTCTCGAATGATTGTCGGGGCGCCGGGATCATTCGGCCCGGGGGAAGCGAGTGCGGCTCAAAGCAGGATGCCGGATAATCGCATGGGAGTATCGGCGCTTCCGGGGGCTAGCTACCCATGGAAGGGCGGCCCGATACCCCCGTCGAGCCGAGTCCAAGATAGCTTGACATTGCTAGTGACCACTCATATAGATGTGTCAGCAAGAGCGGCAATCCGCGTGTTTGCCTTTGGATAGCGTCAAGTACTAGCACGGCGTTGGTCAAGTCATGAGACAGTCTAGTACGACGTGTATCAAGTCAGCAAGATGTAATTCCGTTAGTGCCAGCCTTGTATCGGCACGAAAGGAATGAGTTATAGCTTATGTCAGCGAGACACGTGCTTCGGCACTAAGCAAGGCTTTCGTGTATCATTATTGGCATTCGCATATTGGCTTTCGCGTATCAAGTAAATTGGCTTTCGCGTATCAATATTGGCATTCGCGTACTGGCTTTCGCGTATCGGCATTGTTGGCCTAAGTTTGCATAATTTAGGTCGAGTGCCATCACTTTAAGTCGAAAGAACCGTAATGTAAAAGTTGGCTAAGTCAGGGAGTCGTTTAGGCACGACCTCATCTTGAAGCACGGACAAGTCTAGGCAAAATCAAGTCTAGCGGCACGACCAGCATGAGTCGTTCCCCCTTGACGTCGCTAGCACGAAAAATTGGTCTAGAGGCACGCGAAAGTATTGGAAGTCTTGGCACGGCCGAGTTCGCATGAGTTGCTCTTCGGCGAAGCGCTATCTCGAATATGTTGAAGTCTCGAATAGAGTATGGCACGACCCTGCCGTCCTGAGTCGAAGTTCGGTCAAGTACCCAAGCGATGAGGCACCGCCTCGATCGTAATACACGTTGTCACGATAGCACGACTATGTCGTCGCATAACGAGTTGGTCAGGCGTCGTGGTCTTAAAACTGATCCTAAGGCAAGACTAAAAAGACAATCGAAAGGGATTTAAACTGCACAAAGTAAATGAACGTGTCGGTTTTGTATGGGTGGGCGAGGAGCTCACTCCGCCAGTACAGTTGAGTACTGACACCCACACAGTTTCCATGTGCAGGCACATGTAGAAGCTCGTGGCGCGGAGCTCGCTTGGATGCGTCGAGGCACGGAGTTCCTTGACGAGTCGAAGCGTGCGGCCGCGTGAACTCAAGACTTATACAGGATATAATGTATGGACATCGCCTTCCGAAGCTTCCGCTGGATTCAAGTATTGTATCGAGAGATGAGAGAGAGCAGAGTGAATTGTAAAATAAGAGAAAAGTGAGCACGAGAGACATGTAATTTGGCCTTGCGCCCACAATGTAATCTTGTATTCAATATCAATAAAGAGCTTCTTTTAAATGACTTGTGTTCACGTGTGCTTGTTCTAAATTTTCGCTGCATGTTTCAATGTTTCTGCTTGGGACTTCTGTGCGACGACCCAGTCGCAGCCGATGTAATCGGCCGTTATGAAACTGTCTTGCACGAGCGCAATCTAGGCTCGTGCAGCATCACGCCTTAGCGAGGACGATCGCTCCTACGGGAGCGGGACGTGACAACAGCAGTCAGCCGTGGCAGCGGCGGCAGTGGCCGCATCAGCAGCAGTCAGCCGCGGCAGCGGGGAGGGAGAGGAAAGGAGAGGGGCTAGGGTTAGGGTTTTGGTGGCGGCTAGGGTTAGGGTTTGTGGAAAGGTGGCTTTGATAGCATGTTGTGATTGATTGATATGTATTATTGATAATCTCATAGGCTTTATATAGCCATTACGTGATGGAATATCCAATGGAATATCCTGTGGCATATTATGGCATCCCAAATATATCCTCAGGATATTCCCATACTAAATATAACATATTCTCTTACTAAATATATCAACAAAGCAAGGAAGCTTTGCATACCCCAGTTTCTTGATTTTCTTTCGTCTTTAATTTTATCTCTTTTCCTCTGTTTATTGAAGAAGAATGCACGTGTTGGTAGTTAGGGAAGTAACGCCCCAAACTGAATCAATGAACGAATGCATACATTTTTCTCCTATACTCAGGTATCTCAAGAAACGGAACTTAATAGAAGAGTTCAATGTGTTGCATGTTGATCGTAGACGAACATCAAATTTCTTCTTGTAAGGGAATTTTCTAGGTCTAGTTGAAATTCAGCAGCTTATCTATGCCTTTTTAGCAAGGCATGTGTCTATTGAGCAAATATATGTATCATATGGGTAGGTTTTACCTTTCAAGTTTTTTTTTCCTTAGCAAACTTAGCTACAAAACTCTACTTTGAATGTACAGAGGAACCCTATCTAGAGCATTATGGTATTTCAAGTCCTATTATAAGGTGACAAAAGAGTTCCGAAAGATGATTAGCTGTCTGGTTCGCACAGATACTCCAAACATGTCATATCATATCATGTCTGGGTCTGATATGTGCCACACGTGACATGAGCACCCTAAAATACATCCGCACCTGCCAAACTCAGTTGTCTTGCCGTGGGGCTAGTGTCTGTGGCATGTTTATGTCCTTTTCCTCTAACTACTCAGCACACACCTTCTAGCAGACATGTAGTAGGCTGAAGTAGCATGACATCTCTCTCTCTCTCTCTCTCTCTCTCTCTCTCTCTCTCTCTCTCTCTGTACTAACCTTTTCAATTAAGGATCTTGAATCTCCTTGAAGCTGAAGGGAGGGGATGTTAAATTTCTGAAATATCATCGCTAGGGCCACAGTTTTGCTCTTACAGTAGAGAAGGTTTTCATGTATGTGACTTCATGGGCGCTAGTTTATGTATTGTTCCATAATATATCCTGTGCCACCAGCTCCTTAGCCATACCCACAGATCCGTCAGCGTGGTACAATATGAACCATTGGACGATATAAGACGGGCAATTTATCTTACAATACACTTAACGTATTATACAATAAGATGCATATCATCCGTTATGATGATCATCATCAGACACAAAATTATCAGGTTAAATGAATTTCAGCGGACTTTCTAAGTTATTAGAAAGTAATATTTCTGTAACTCGGCCTAATATTCATATAATCCTTTAAAACCCATCACAAGATTTTCATTTAACCTCTTTCTGAGTGAATTCCTTTAGACAAGTACCTCCTTTCTGGTGTCCTTCATTGACTGCCAGCATCTCCAACGGCAACATCTAACATCTTTCGAGATGGAATCTAACATGTTATGAGACTTCAACAACTCATGTACTTGATTTTCTACGAAAATTGAATGTTTGATTTTTTTTTTAATATTTCTTATCTTTTCAAAAGATTTTTTGAATGTTCTCTATGTTTCGTTTTGAGTTTTCTTAGATGGCTTTTCCATCTCTGTTTTTTTAGGATTTTCAAGTATACATTGTTTAGAAACTATAATATACAACAAAAAGATTATCCGAACGTCAACCGATTGATTGCTATTGAGTCTCAATGATGTGAGGTCAATTTGTTCAATTTATCCATATATGAAGTGTTATCCAATCATATTTTATATGGAATAATGTATGGTACGACATGATAAATTCGATGCAGTATACATGTGTCAATTTGACAACCTAGTTTTTTTTACTTATTGTGGTAATTGTTCACTGAACTATGAAAAAGACAGATCCCACATTTGAAATCACCTGCACCCTTGCAATGAGCTTACCTGTCCAATGATACATTGTGATCTGGAACATATTAACGATAATCCTGTTGTTCTCGTCTACCTGGTGTCTTTACTATTGTTTCCCACCTCTTGAGTCTTGAAGAGAACGAGAGCCGCATTCAGTATACAACTCAATCTCCAAAGACCTTTAGGGCCCATCTGGTACACATATTACGATATTATCAGGAATACTATTTCCATGCATCAAATTCCTAGGAATTATGTACTACAGTGTTTGGTATAATACATTGTATTCCTGGGAATATAGAATTCATGCGTTTGTACGTAAATAAATTACTAGGAATATGAAATTCTGTAATATAAATTTTCTGAGTTATCTGTCTTACAAAATTATAATGTTAAGAAACTAGTCTTTTAAACATAAACGTAAACAATTTAATTGAAGTCATGTACATCATATCAATGTCAAAGTACAATGAAACAATCAACAAAATAAGGTTAAACAAAAAGTGAAAAAAAGACGATTGCTACATAAATTTATAAACTACTGTCTCCGAAAAAATGTTCATATTTAGTGATAGAGTCAGATAGTCGAGTCGGGTCGGGTCATATTCGTTTTGGCTGTTGGTTGGGCCAGGTTGGGACCTTTGGGTCTAGTTGGGCTGGGTTCGGTTTGGGTTAGGTCATGTTCTTGTTAGGTTTTGGTTGAGTTCAGGTTCAAGTTTAGCTTCTGTCCGGGTTGAGTCTGGTCGGGTTTTCGTTGGTTCTGGATATATTCATGTTTTGGTCATGTTGGGTGGCGGATCCATGTCGATTCCGGGTGTTGGCCGTGGTAGTTTGGGTAATCTCAACAATATGGTTATTCTGGTTAGGTGAGAATAAAGAATACCCACCTTTCACAATTGGAATATTATTCCCTCTTATGGTGGGAATATGATGTCCAAGGGAATACCTTATTCCCAAGAATTTTTAATTGAGTTTATGCCAAATGCAGTAAATGGATGGGAATAACATATTCCCATCCGTATTACCACGTATCAAACGGTCCCTTAGACTCCAAGCTCGAAGAAAAGTGTTGTTTTCTTCCTCCCATATTCTGTACCTAGCACAGATCTTCATCTTGATACTCCAAAATCTGTTGCAAGAAAATACTCTCTATCTAAGCCTATTCCTAGATCCTACCATAGTAGTGTTTTTTTTTTTGCTTTTTTCCATTGCCAGATTCTGGTTTCACTATCAACTTGGCAATCAATAATCTGATGGGTGTTATCAATTTGCCTTATTTTTTGTAGCTTAAATTTTGTTTCTGAGATGGTGGCATTATCTTTAATACGTGGGTAGAAATTTGTTACTTTGTCGATTGTTCTCATTAAGTTTAAGCGGCAGTAGGTAAGGGAAACTGGGAGTAGTACTCTATTTAGCATTAAGATTGGAAATGGATGTATTTGTGGGAAGCTAGAAATGACATCAATTGTAGGAAGCGGGAAATCGTCTGAGAAAGTTTAGTCATTAGACGTGTAATAGGGACCAATAGATGTCTCAATTAGGAGTGGCAGGAGAGTTGCTAAGACAGGTAGAGTAAACTAAACTTAGATTGAGGTATAGGTTATGTAAGTTCCAAAGTTTGGTAGGAATGCTCCAAAGGAAGATGAAATGAAAATATGGTTAAGAGGCCTTTTGTTGTTGCTGTTTCTCTGCTTAGCTATTTAAATTGATGTTCACATGTTTTTGGGGCTTTATATCATGGCTTCTCATTGTTGATTTCTCTTCAATGAACAGTCCTCCAGCACAGTTTGTGATTGTGTTATTTAGATTGACCTATGCAAGGGAAATGAAGGAGAACCAATTTAGATTTTCTATTCTCTTTTAGTTGTTTTGGTTATTTTAGATAGAGATCATTTTTTTTCTCTTTTACCGGTTATGATTTTAAGTTATCTTCGGGTATTTACAAGTCATTATGTTTTGCATTTCTATTATAATTTTTGTGATAAATTGGTAGTTCACATATTGTTTAAAGCTTCCCTGCCCAGTTTTTCCCTGAACACCCAATTTTATGCCAATCTTAATTCCTCTAGGTCTTCATCCTGCGTTAGGAAGTGATTTGGGTTCAGATAAGTTCATTATGGTGTGAATTGGGAGGGAGATATCAGGGCCTTAATATACTCATATATTTAGGCAATTGAGCAATAAATATGCATGTTTTGTCCAATAGAACTCATATATGCCAATGCAGTTTGGTATTAACATGGATGGTTTGTTGAACTCTGAAGTGAGTAAAACAGATTCACTTTGGAATATTTTTGGTCACTCTTGCTGAAAGATGCCTTCATACTACAAAATGAAATTCCTGATATTGAGCGGTCTATATCACATTAACATGAAGGTTGTCATCATCAGATGCTATAAGGCTTTTTAATCATCTCTTTTGGTTCGGCGATCACTTTATGTTTTAAATGCTAGATGTCTTTAAGGGGTCATATTCAGACGCTCCTGTACTACAAAATGCTGGTTATCTTACAGATTTACTTAATAATTCAGATGCTTCTCTACTATAAATGCTGGTTATCTACAAATTTACTTAAATGACTAGAGAACTTTTGATATATTTGTTTGAAGGAGTGAGTCGTGGAGTACTTTGGAGATTTTTGGGTTTGTTAGAGCAGGTCCTAGAAATTTTTGCATAATGGACTTTATTGTTGTTGCTAAATGTACTTTATCCCTTTATATAAAGGTTAACTGATAGTTGAAGAAATTCTGAGTCAAGGAACTTTATTGCATCAAGCAAGGAAGCTTTGCATACCCCAATTTTTATTGTTTGGTCTTCAATGTTGTGTCTTTTGCTCCTTTTTGGAGAAGAATGCATTGGTAGTGAGGAAAGTAACGCCCCAAACTGAATAATTAAAGAATGCATACCTTTTTTTTAATCTATATTCAGAACTTTAAAGAGATTATCTCAAGAAATATAAATTAAAAGGAGTTCAAGTTCAATATGTTGTATGTTGATTGTGGACGGGCATCAAATTTCTTCTTGTATGGAGTTCTGATGGGTCCAGTTGACACTCAATAGCTTACCTATGCACCCCTCCCCACCCCCCCCCCCCCCCCCCCCAACCCACAAAACATAGGCATTTTTTTTGGGTGGGGAGGGGGGGGGGGGTAAATACAAATAAAACTCTCTTTTTTACCTATATTCAGAACTTAAGAAGAGATTATCTCAAGAAATATAAATTAAAAGGAGTTCAATATGTTGATTGTAGACGGGCATCAAATTTCTTCTTGTAAGGAGTTCTGATGGGTCCAGTTGACACTCAATAGCTTACCTATGCTTTTTTATAAGCAGTATCAATTCAGCGAATTTATGTATCATATGAGGTTTGAGTTTGACCTTTCGGATTTCTGCTAGCAATCATAGCCACAAAACTCTACTTTGAATGTACCACAGAGGAACCTGACCTGGAGAATATGGTATTTCAATTCCTACTATATTTATACGGTGACAAAAGAATTCAGAAAGATCATTAGCTGGCTAGTTTTCCTGGATGCTCCAATATTGGTGTAATATCATTTAATTTCCGGTCTGATATGTACCACATGTGACACAAACACACTAAAATATATTTGGACATGTCAAGCAAAGTGTCTTGCCGAGGGCCTTGTGTCTGTAGCATGTTTGTATCCATTCATCATTCACTATTGAGAGCTTCCTTGTTTTGTAACTACTCAGCACATACCTTCTAGCAGACATTTTAGTAGGCTGAAGTAGCATGACATCTCTCTGTACAAACCTTCTCAATTAGGATGTTGAATCTCCTTGAAGCTGAAGGCAGGGGATGTTAAATTTCTGAACCTGCTCTAACAGTAGAGAAGGTTTTCATGTATGTTACTTCTATGGCGCTAAATTTATGTATTGTTCTCATTATATCCTGTGCAACCAGCTCCTTAGCCGTACCTAAAGAACCATCATTTTTGTAGGTTACAAGTGCCCTCCTAGAGAATCCTTCACCAATGTCCTGTGAGTTCCTGTGCAAGTGGATTTTTCCTTTTAGATTAGCTATGATTTTGTCATAGAGCATTCAAGAGTCGCCCATAATTCATTAGTCCATAAGTGGCATATATTTCTTCACTGTGTTGTCAATATCAGTATCTTACGATGCATGACTTTATCGTACAATATGGTACAATACAAACATGTATGATACGAACCATTGAAGGATGTGAGAGGGGCAATTTATCTTACAGTACACTTTATGTATTATAAGATACAATCAATATGTATTATCCGATCATCGGGTAAAAAATTATCATGTTTCCTTAATTAAAATGGATTTAAGCAGACATTTAAGTGGTTTAGAAAATAATGTTTCTGTAATGCGACCTAAATATCCATATAATCCTTTATAACCCGTCGTGAGTTTTTCATTTAACCTCCTCTTGTGAGCAAACCCCTTGGACAAGTACCTTCCTTCTAGTGTCTTTCATTGATAACCAGCATCTCCAACATCAACATCTAAGATCTTTGAGATGGAATTTAGCATGTCCGGAGACTTTAAACAACTTATGTACCCGAGTTTCTAAAAAATGAATGCATTTTTAATATTTCTATCTTAATTTCTTTAACATTCTTTAATTTTAAGGATATTTAGACTTTGGATCTCGAATATGCTAGGATATTTGTGTTTGAGTCTCCATAATAGACACAATTTAGTGTTTGGGTCTCCAATAAGTTAGAATATTTGTGTTTGGGTCTCCATAGTAGACATAATTACAGTTTGGGTCTCCAATAAGTTAGGATATTTGTGTTTGGGTCTCCATAATAGACATAATTACTGTTTGGATCTTGGACTAAAGGTTGAATGTCAAAATCCAACTAAAAAATGAAAAAGAACAGAAAAGAACGAAAAAAAGGAAAAAAAGAAGGAAAAAAACACGAAAAAGGAAATAAAATGAAGAAAAAAACTACAGGAATAAAATTATTGTGGGAATAAATTTGTCCAGGAATATCGAGACCTAAAGTCTAAATATTTCGGACAAATTTATTATGGGAAACATATTCCCATGTTTGGTTTAGGTTAAAAAAATATATTCCTGAAAGTTACGAATACCCGAATAAATAATTTATCCATAAAACATGGGAATCCTATCCATTAAGTATAGGCGGATATTTTTTTACGCTCGAACAATTTTTTTGTGTTATCTTTTTCTTCTTTTTTTATCCTTTTTCGTTTTTTTTAGATTTTTTTCAGTTTTTTTCGTTGTAGTATTTTTTAGTTCTTTTATCCTTTTTCTATTTTATTTCGTCACTCTTTCTCATTTTTTTTCCTTCTTACTTTTTTTTTCTCGTTTTTTGGTTTTTTATTCATTTTTTCTTTTTCTTTCTTTTCATTTGTTTAGTTGGGATTTAACAGTTAACCGTTATTCCAAGACCCAAGCACTAATTATCTCTATTATGGAGATCCAAACACAATTATCCTAACTTATTGGAGACCCAAATACTAATTATGTCTATTATAGAAACCCAAACACAACTATCATAACTTATTCGAGACCCAAATTCTAAATGTCCCTTAATTTTAATTATGAGTTTTTCTTATACAACTACTCCATCTGTGTGTTAGGATTTTCAAGTTTACATTCTTTAGAAAGTAGAAACTAGAATGTACAACAAACATTATTCGAATGTCAGAAGGCTTTTTGCTATCGAGAGTCAAGTTCTTATTGATGCAATGATGTGATACTCATGAATACACATAATACTAGTGTTTTATCTTTTGCTCTTAGTTATTGTTTTTATGATGAATTTGTTAGTGCTTTACAATGCTCCTTATTATTGGTAAATTTGTTCAATTTATACTTATTATATAAAGAGTTATATTTGCATCTGATCGAATTTTGTATGGAATAATGTATCCTAAGACACGATAAATTTGATACATGATGCATGTCTCAATTTGACAACCTAGTTTATTTACTTTTTGTTTCAATTGTTCACTGAACTATGAAAAAGACATGTCCCACTTTTGAAAACCTGTGAAATCACCTGCAACCTTGCAATGAGCTAGCTGGTCCAATGGTACATTGTGGTCTGGACATATTACCAATCATGATGTCATTCTCATGACCTGGTGTGTTTACTATTGTTACCCACCTGTCTCGAAGAGAATGATAGTCACATTCAATCGAAAGAATATGCTTGTTTTGTCCAGTATAGTTCATATATGCCAATGCAGTTTTGGTACTGACATGAATGGGTTTGAAGGGAGTAGAACAGATTATTCACGTTGTTATATTTTTGACCAAGACTTTAAATTGCAATAAAGTGGCACCATCACGCTCTTGCTAAAAGATGGCCTTCATACTAAAAATGAAATACCTGACCTCGAGTGGGCTATATCACATAGTGTAATGTGGGCCGGGCGAGACTGACTCAGACCCAGGTTTGACCGTGTTCGGGCCAGCTCAACCCGGTCAAGGACTACGGGCTGGGCCGGGCTTGGCTTTGACCCAAATACTGAACCCAGCCCGGGCCCATGGTACGGGTAGAAAGGGTCTGGGCTGGGTCCGGAATATATATATAAATCTATGGAGAAGTTCTATTGGGTCTTATGGTCAGCAAGTGTGGAGTTAAGATTCCTCACATGGGGAGGTTGAGGGTATTGAAGGAAAGCCATTTCTCTTCAGAGGGTTCGAATTCAGCAAAAGCCACATTTATTTTAATGTTTATATATATATATATATATATATATATAAATATATATATATATATATATATATATATATATATAGACACACGCGCGTGCGCACACACACACAGGGGTTTGGACTGGCCGGGCCTGAGGGAAGCAAACCCGGCCCGACACAGTAAGGAAAGCGGGCTAGATCTAGATCTGGGGATAGATAACCCGGCCCGAGCCATTGGAAGAGTGGGCCGAGGTCTCTGCCTTTAACCGGGCCAGTCCCAGGCCGGGTTCCGGCCCACTTCACACCTCTAATATCACATTGAGATAAAGGTTGTGACCATCAGATACTTAAAAGGATTTTTATTCCTTCCTGCTGTTTGACCATCACTCTACGTTTTAAATGCTACATGTCTAGTGCGATCATAATTCAGATGCTCCTGTACTACAAAATACTGGTTATTATAAATTTATACAGATATTTTTGTTTCAAGAAGCTAGTCGTGGATTTTTTTTTCTGGAGTACTTTGGATTTTTTTGGTTTGAAGGAGCAGGTCCTGGAATTTTTTGCATAGTTCATCTCCTAAAAGTTGCTAAATGGATATTAACATTGCACCAATTGGCATTTCACTAAACATTTTGACCCAAGCTTTGGGTGGTGTGTGTGTGTGAACTTCATTTTGTTCGTCATCAGTTTTTATCTCTAGAAGCATGTCAGAAGCATGTGTATATGACACAAGAAGCGCCTGCAGGATAGTGAGGACATGAAGGTGGCAACATGTCTATGGAATAATTTGTTATATTCTTCATAAGTAGATATCTATATATATTACTAAATATCAGAAAGCAACACAGGTGCAACACCAAATTTACATGACATACTTTCATATAGTGTTCTGCACCTGAAAGCAACACAGGTGCACGGACACGAAAAAATGATGTGTATGTTGGTATCATGTCCGTACTGTCTGTGTCTGTATTCGTACAACATAGGTAAACTACTTCTCTACCTGCTTGAAAATGCCCATATCCTGTATCCGCATCGCGTCTGTATCTGTATCCATGTCGTATTCGTGCAACATAGTCTGCACCACAACAGTGGCAAACCAAACTGTATAGATTTATGATAAAACTATCGAGTGTTAAAGAGTAAAATATACTATCATTATATTTATACCCTTTCACACATTGGTCTTACTCTATTTCGTACTTGGCCACAATTTTGTAACGTTAAACTAATCCTTCTGTATAATAATTTAGTACATCTCGCTAAGGTTTTTATATTTACAAGGGAATCTTGATTTTGACAGCATTCTTGTTAAAACTATAGTGTGTAATTATAACAACAATAAGCAAACCCCTCTTCCCAAATTTTGTTAGCTGCTATCTGTGTCTCCTTAATGGAAGTCTCCAACAGAGGAAAAAAGGGGAATAAGGTTGATGGATGCTGAGAATCTATAAATATACAACTCAGACAAATGGAATGGATCTTTGTAACACGGAGTCATTGTGTAGACACTGTTTTCCCCATGTCTCTTGTTTCCTTGTAATTTTTTCTTTGCGAAATTGAGTGGAAAAGAGAGCTAATGTAGATATCGGCAAGTATCAGCTGGCATCGTAGCAGTCAGTACTTACTGACACGTTGTAGCATGTCGATCTTTGTACGCCGAATCATTGCATCGACACTGTTTTTCCCACGTCTGTTAATTTGTAATTTTTTCTTTGCCAAATTGACTGTGAAAGGGTCCCAAAGTAGGTATGGCTGGCATATGTAGCGGTCAGCCGGTCAGTATTGGATAGGGATAGGCTAAAAACAACCCGGTAAGACTGTTTATGTATCGGAATCGGCCGATACTGCAAACGTTGCTAAATATCAGAAAGAAACACGTGTGACACCGCATATTGTAGGTAAGAGTGGTTTGCGCCACAACAATGGCACCCCAAACTGTATGGATTTATAATAAAACTTTCAAGTGTTGCAATGAAATATACTATAAATTATACCCCCTTTCACAAATTGATGTTACTCTATGTCCTACTTAGCCACTATGTAACTTTTGTTAAACTAATCCTTCCGTATAATAATTTAGTACATCTCACATCCATATGTATTTAAGGTTCTTATATTTGCATGTGAATCTCAATTTCTTGTTAAAACTAGTGTGTAACTATAACAACAGTAGCAGCAAGAACGAACAACAATAAACCTTTTTATCCCAAATTTTTGCTGCTGCTATCCGAATCTCCTTTATGGAAGTCTGCGACCGTGAAAAATGGGACCTTACTGGTTCATAAATGGAAAAAGGTACTTGTTTGGTACGATTTTAGTAATGTCCCTTTGCTTGATTGAATATGATTAACAGGCATACTGGAGTGGTGGTCTATGGAAACGAGTACTATTTTGGGGCAGGCATTCAACAAGTTACAGCAGGGGCGACTCAGTATGGTACCCCTATCAGGGTCGTGGATCTTGGGGTGACGCATATACCCAAGGAAGTCTTTGAGGACTACTTGCAGGAGATCACTCCCCGCTACACTGCTGAGTCCTACAAACTCCTTAGCCACAACTGCAACAACTTCAGCAATGAAATCTCACAGTTCCTTGTGGGAACCTCTATTCCAGATTACATTCTCCAGCTCCCTAATGAAGTGCTCAACAGTCCGATGGGTCCTTTGATTTGTAAGAAGCCAAACATTCTCCAGTTTTCTTAAATTTTCCATCTATCAGCACTAGGAGCATATATTGTTCATTTCTTTTCATTGTGCAGTACCGATGATTCAGAATCTGGAAATGACGATGAGATCAGGTGCGGTTCCTCAAGCTCCTCAGTTCAGGCCTCCTGTTGCAGTTGCTCAGCCTTCAGCGTTGAGGAACACCAATTCAAGCCCAAAGGATCAGGCCAAGGATAAGTCCCCAGAGGCTGTGGAAGCCGTTCCAACTGCTGTTCAACCTGCTGCGGTTGAGGAAAAAGCAGCTCCAGCTGCTGATCCCCTGGGAGAGGCCCGGAGTAGAGTTCAGGATGAGATTACCAAGGAGTTTGCAGCGATCATGGCTTCGGGAACGCTGAGAGCCAGTGAAGCTGCAGTTCTTGCCACTAGAAGGGTTATGGAGAGGCATGGCCGGTTGGATACCTCCATGCAGCAGGGTTAGAAAACATGCTATAATAGGGATATTTCACACGTAGCCATTCTTTTGGAAGGATGCTGTGACTTAATTTGTTGAAGCCTCTGCACTTGCCTTGATTTAAACTCAGCAAACATTTCTTGGTACCATTTGTGTACCCTGGTTTATGAACTCCGAGCTGTGGAGATGAACAATGAGTTTATGGTGTGTTTAAAGTTAAACTATGAATGTGCCTTATTGAGAGAGACCACTTTGGGTGTGATAAGCGAATGAAACATCAATGCTAACATAAAATCTCCTAGTTTGGGGATTAAAACATTTATATCCCTTTTTTGTTTGGAGCATATCCTACTAAGACACATTTTTCGGCTCTAGGATCCAATTTTGACCGTCCTTTATTGGATAAATGAACAAACAAAGTGCAACCAAAAAGCTTTAGGGGTAGGTTAGATTGAATCTGTATTGTTGGAAAAACAATTTTAAGACACTTGAGAGGAGAAATGTAATTAAGAACACGAGTAGGCATTCTATTGATCAAGTAGCATGCAGTTAAAATAGCCTCACCCCATAGATATTTAGGAACATCCATAGAAAACATGATAGCACGAAAAAGTTCAAGTAAATGTTTATTCTTTCTCTCAGCAGTGCCATTTTGCTGAGGTGTGTCAATACATGTTGACTGATGATGAATTCCTTGTTGTCTTAAAGAACTTCCTAGTTCTTCATTAAAATATTCAGTGCCATTATCGGTACGAAGGATACCGATTTTAGTTTGAAATTGAGTTTCAATCATGGTATAAAAATTCTTGAAAATATTTTCAACTTTTGATTTTTCACTCATCAAGTAAACCCAACATAAACGTGTGTGATCATCAATAAAAGTCACGAACCATCTTTTTCCAGAAATAGTTTCGATCCTCGAAGGGCCCCAAACATCACTATGAATCAAATAAAATGGCTTTGAAGCCTGATAAGGTTTTGAAGGATAATAAGTGCGATGACTTTTTGCCAAAATGTAGTTTTCACACTGAAATAATGAACAATCTAATCCTTTATATAAAACAGGAAATAATTTTCTTAGATAAGGGAAACTGGGGTGCCCTAGCCTATAGTGGCAAAGCATTATTTGTTCTTTAATAGGGATAGAACTGATACTACTCAAGCCTTGAGCCTTTTTATTACTGGATGCTTCATCTTCAAAATAGTAGAGACCATCTATCATCTTAGCACTGCCAATCGTCCTCCCCGAGCCTTGTTCCTGAAATTCACAATGGGATTCAAAAAAGGTGACACAACCGTTAGAGTCTCCAGACAATTTAAAGAGAACGAAGCTCTGATACCATAAAAACAAATATGGAGAGAAAAAGAAAGTATATTGCCGTATAAAACAATTGTTAACAAGGTCTCTCTTAAATAGAAATATAGGGAGATGAATAAGGAAACTGACAACTATACACCAGCTACTAATTTTCCGAATTTGTAGCACTTGAATAAATCTTATACTGTCTATGTTTACATGCCTATTCTACTCCTAAAATCTGGTGTAATGATTACTAAAATATTCTCCTTTCTACCATAAAATCTGGTGCAATAATCACTAGAATCTTATGCTTTCCAACAAAGATCCATAGTACTAACTAGATAGGGATAAAATTAAGATGTGAACATAAGGAAAGTTAATGTTATATTAATATCACATGAACATGGTTTTTTGAATGTAGTCAAGAACATGACTGACACTTCATCAGTGGTGGACATAAGGAAAGTTAATGTTATATTAAGATCCATAGTACTAACTAGATAGGGATAAAATTAAGATGTGAATGCTTTACTGAAGCCAACACGAATTCAGATCATATTGGAATAATAAAAAGAAACAGGTACAAGACAAATTTAGATAGAAGTAGGGTACCTGATTTGCGGGTGTTACTTGGTAGTTGGTACGATGGTACTACACTAGGACGCCATTTCAGAAATGATATTTTGTCCGTGGTTTGTGACCGCAAGCGTGACCGTAGTCCGACGTGGCAGCCAACCATTGTCCCGCTCTCCTGCTATCGTCGGGCTCCACCTGGACCGGAGGCCAATGGTTGGCCGTCATATCGGCCGGCGGCCACGTCCGCGATTACAAATCTCGGACAACGTAGCAGGATCCGACGCCATTTATAGTACCCAAACTTGATGAGCTTTTGTCAAGTTTACCATACTCTATACGTCCTTAAATCCCATTCAGTCTCACATTTTCAATTCCATTCAGTCTCACATGTCCATCATCAGTCCCTCGTATGTTTCTAACCCCCCTCCAAGTTCAAAGTACTCATCCTGTCTGTCCAGTAAAACTTGAAGGGTGCATCCTTGTTTTTTTTAATTGCATTTGTTTGCATAACAAAAACAACATCTGAAGTGTAGGTTCTATGACATGATTATGTTCTCCCCATACTATCATAGCTAGGAAGTTAAACACAGATATAAAGGGGCAATGTTCAAACCATAAAACTGAAAATTCTTGTATGGATCCTTGTTACGCTCCGCAGTCACTCGATCCCATTTGTTGGCAACGAGCTTGGACAATCAGTCGATGGCATGGCCGATTCAAAGATTTTGGATACCCAGGGCAAAAATTAAAGTAGTACCCTCTCAATATATATATATATATATATATATATATATATATATATATATATATATATATATATATATATATATATTTGGAACCAGGTAAATTATTTTTGGAATCGCTCCCACTGGGATTCGAACTCCGGATTCGAACTCCTGACCACTCGGGTCGCATGCATCTCTCTTAACCACTAGGCTAGAGGTCATTTGCTATATATATATATATATATATTAAGGGGGACACACACACACACACACACATATATATATATATATATATATATATGTGTGTGTGTGTGTGTGTGTGTGTGTGTGTGTGTGTGTGTGTGTGTCCCCTTAATATGTTATGGGTCTTAATATGTTATGGGTCAGAGTGAGTCTTGGTCAGAGTGTCCCCCTCTTAATATGTTATGGGTCAGAGTGAGTCTTGGTCAGAGTGAGCAAGTGGAAGAGTAACATTTTGCCAATCACCTTTAGTCCAAGTAGCTGTGTGAGGCAATGCCCCCCATCTAGTTTGGGTTTGAACTGGAATGAGAATATATTATTCGGGTTTTTTTACTGTAGCGAAATTATCTTTCGATAATTTTGCTAAAACGAAACAAGTTCTGAAAATTTAAATCGGACGAAACCTTCCGCCAACTAGGTTGGCAGAAAAATATTTGGTGGGCCAATGGTGTGTAATTTCCGCCAACCAAGTTGGCAGAAAATTGGTTGTTTCGGTTCAGTGGTTGTTTTGGTTTTTAATAATTAGTTGGTTTGGTTTGTAAATATGTTTGTTTGATTTTGTTTGATATGATTTGCAATGTTATATTTTTCCAACGGCTAGTTGTATTAAATATTCAAAAAAAAAATTTGTTCTTTTCTCACGTATGCAAAATTTACCTTAAGTTTTTTTTGTTGTGAACATTTTTCTCAACAACAGTCGGAAGATTCTACTATTAATAACTCTTCAATCCCTCTCTGAGAATAACTACTCTGAACCCTTGTTAGCAATCACCCGAATAAAATACGTATTATACGCAAATTTTTTCGTATCTTACATAAACGTTATACTTACGTACTTATGAAAAATTCAGATTTGTACGCGAATTTTAAGCATATGGCGTTTTAAACACGTACCGTACGATTTTTTTAAAAAATTGTCCAAAAAAATGTGACCAAGAAATCCAACAGCCTTGACTTTCTTGACTCTTGTTGCTATTATATATTAAGACTGGCACAATTCTAAAAAATTATCAAAAGAAAAGAAGAAAAAGTCTCACAGTAACCAAAGAAAGAAATCCAAGAGTCTTTGCACATGTTGCTTGCAACAATCAAAGAAAAATGGAAAATTCAATCACTTCTTATTCTCACACTGAACCCTTGTTTATGAAGGAATAGAGGTGGGTGGACCCTTATATATATGCCGAATTTTTAGTGCCGAATTGGTTCATATGAAACGTACTAAATACGAATTAAATCTGATCCGAATGTTTTTCGTTAGACGAATTTTTGACCGAATTTTTGACTGTATTTTACTTATATTGTGTCGATTTATACTCGTATTTTTGTCGTTCCGAATTTTTTTCGTTTGCCGAATTGCTAACAAGGCTCTGAACAACAGCCCGAAGAAGTTCTACGATTAATAACTCTTTAATCCCTCTCTACTGACAAACCACCAAGCATCCAACATTCAATAACTACTAACATGTAATAACTAAGCCAACATTGTAAATTTCCGCCAACTTGGTTGGCGGAAAACTCCCTCTTTGTCCGGACTGCCAAAACGGGTAATTGTCTTTTCGACTCGACCGCCAAAACACACAAACCGTCTGCTCGACTTGGCTGGGCCAACGGCACTGCTAATATTCCCCTAACTTTGTTGGCGGAAATCTAGCCAAAGTTAAATTTTTGCCATCGAAATTTCTATTTTTTATTTTTTAAGTAGAACTTTGTTTTTCCGCCATTTTTTAATTTTTTAAGTAGAATTTTGTTTTTCCGCCATCTTAGTTGGCGATATGTTTCGTTTCTTCAAATTTATCTATACTACTTTCGTTTATACAAAACAAAATCGGTACAATAAATTTTCCCAAAAAATAATCATTGCAAACCATATCAAACCAAACCAAACCAAACCAAACAAACATATTTAAAAACCAAACCAACCACTGAACCAAACCAACTAACTATTAAAAAACTAACTGAATCAAACCAACAAATTTTCTGCCAACTTGGTTGGCGGAAATCACACACCTGGCCCACCAAATATTTTACCGCCAACCTAGATAGTGGAAAGTTTCGTCCGACTTAAATTTTCAGAACTTGTTTCGTTGTAACGAAATTTTCGAAAGATAATTTTGCTACAGTAAAAAAACCGTATATTATTTCTTCTATTTTATAGAATAGTTTTAATAAAATGGTGGAAGTTGAAAGTAGGTGACCCGAGTGGCGTACATTACACCAGGTACAAAACGGTAAAACTTTTGGTAGTTACCATTACCATTTCGAACATACAAGAAAAAAAGAAAATTCCAACCTATTCTATTTCTTCTCATGGGAAAGAAAGAAGCGGAGTCGGAAGCTAAAAAAAACTAACTCAACCGCAAAGACTGGGTCCCCTACCATGATTTCCCCACACACTTCCCTTCCTCTACTTTTACACCACTCGTCACTTACATAGTGGCCTCTCCACAACTACAAATACTTGGCAAAACTTGATCAACTTCCAAAGACTAATTACTCCCACACATTCTCACTTACCAAATTAAACCCTTCTTCTTCTTCTTCACCACCACAAGATCAAGATCAAGATCAAGATGGCAAGCATTGCACTCACAGGAGCCCTCCCCAAGTTCCTCCAGGCCGGACCGGTCATCGCCAAGAGAGCCCCGGCGAACATGAGGGTCCTCGTCACCGCAGTTCCTCCGAATCCATTCGAGGTGTCAACATAATTAAACGCCGCAACATGTTCTGGTCCTCACCATGCATAGAAATTATCTGATCACCATGATTTTACATTGTAATTAATGTGTAGCAGGGTTCCGATGCGAAGATCGAAACGGCCACGGACGCCCCCCCGAAGGATCCCCAGGATTCTTCGAGGGGGATTGCCACAGCCACAGCCACAGCCACTCCTCAGGTATCAGATGTGTATCGGACACAACACGGATACTCCAAAATGTACATGCATATAGCGTGTTAATTGTTGCTCTGTTCTTATACCATGACGTTCTTTTGGGTTAGGCCGTTCATCAGGACGCGCACAGGGTGGCCAGCCAGGTGATGGGGACGGCGCAGGACCTGGGCGAGAAGGCGAAGCAGATGGGTCAAGTCGTGTGGGGGTCGGCCAAGGACACCGTGCAGAGGGTGAAGGAGACGGTGGTGGGCAAGGCCGAGGAGGCCACGGCCTGCGCGAAGGAGAACGCGGCGGGCGCCACGGCCTGCATCAAGGAGAATGCTGCCGGCGCCGAGGCCACCGTGAAGGAGAACACGGAGACCATCAAGAACGCCATATTGAACAACAAGAAGTGCTGAAGAAGAACCGTCGATCCTAATTAGTTCTTCATCGTCATAGTAATAATATTATTTATTTATCACCTCTTATGTTGTTGTTTAGGATGGGGTGAGTTGTAATTCTCCGCTCTTTTCTTTTCTTTTCTTGCTGTGTAAATAAAGGCTCTATGCCCTGATTGATATCAATTAAGGGTGATATGAACATGTTTAATTCTCAACACTAATGAGTGATTTGAATTGGGAAAGGGGTCAAAAGGACCCTAATCTCTCTCAATGGTTGGCGCCAGAGATTGAAAGAGAATTTCACAATTGTTGTACGAATAATTGCTATTTGTCCCTCCAAATTGTATCTCCAAATCGTTTCTTCTTATTTGACAGCTAACGTAACATGTTGATGTGGCAGCTGACGTGACAAATTTTAAAATTTAAATTCAAATTAACATTAAAAATTAATATTAACGTTAACATCAACAATAATATTAATATTAATATTAACATTAGTTATTGTTAAAATTAACATTAATATTAACATTAATTAATATTAATATTAATATTAATATTAAATTAACATGGATAAAATTGGGTAATTAATTTTTTGGGTTAAAATTTGTCATGTCATCGGCCATGTCAGATGACACATAATATTAATTAACATAACATGTCAACTATCACATAAGGAGGATATTGGAGGGACAATTTGGAGGTACGAATAGTATTACTCTTGTTGTACATGCGTGCTGATTTTTCCTTTGACAATGATATGCTTCACCTACGCCAACAAGGCCTCATTTTTAATGTCCGAGAGTTGTTACCCCGCCCATGTAATGGAGAAATTATTAGATGGTACCGACTCACCACGTGACGAGGGTGAATGGTGAGCCGTGGTGAGCCCGGCCAATAATTAATTGAGACTTGGCATAAAAATAATTATTAGATGGTCCACTTAAGATTTAAGCCAAAAACATCAACAAAAAAAAATTATAATGGTTTTGAAAAAAAGCAACTATTTTTTTTTATTTTATGTGAAGGAATTTTTTATATTTTTTGTATTATTTTTATATACATTTTAAAAAAAATTATGCCAAGTGTCAATTAATTATTGGCCGGACTCACCATTCATCCTCGTCACGTGGTGAGCCGGGACCATTTAATAATTCTCCAAGTAATGTATGTTGAATTTGTTTGTTTTTATATTGTTAAAATGTAGATTAAATTATAATTTGTTATAGATGTGATTTGAATATATTTTAATAAGTACTGGGCATACGTCTTGTGCGTCCAACGCTTTTTTTTTTTTTTCCTTTATGTGACATAGCATGGAAGGTAACCAAGAAAATCTATTTTGAAGCTAGACTTCGCGTATCTAGATGCAAAAAATTTCAAACAAATATTGAACATACAAAGACACTTACAATTATGGTTTTTTTTTTAGGGGCACCACCACTTCTACTAGGGGGCAGTCCAATTTTTTTTGAAAAAATTACAAGTTTGCCATAGGTTCTTTTTACTAGGGGGCAGTCCAAAATTGACTATAAAAGCCAAATTTCTTTTATTTCTTCTCTTCCTCCACTCTTTACTTCTCTTCCTCCACTCTTTTTTTTCTCCTCCTCATAGAAACCTAGAATTAACCTAACCTAGGTGAAATTGTCCCCCCACCTAAATTTTTTAAAGATAATAGTGTCAATCACTTCTCCCATTTATTTGTAAGTCGTCGAATTTATTTTTGTGTAATATTTTAACCTAAATTTTACATATAAAAGTTAAATTTTGTGTTTAATGTAGAAAGAAATAGAAAATGGAACAACCCGGACCATCAAATGCTGGATACTCTCCTCCCACAACGTCCGAAGAACACTTTGATGCATCGGAAGGCCTCGTGGTAACTACACTTTAACTTTATTTCGGAAGGAAAATCGGATTTTGACACAGAGGACTGCCACTTCTCTGGCAGTCCCACTCATGGATTTGGACTGCCAGGGATGTGGCAGTCCTATATATGTGAGGGACTGCCATATATGTGGCAGTCCTATAGATGTGGCAGTCCTTTTGACTTTTAACTTCTATTGTAGGAGTTGCGATCTTCCGATGTTGCGGTACATGCTCCAATTGCAACCGATGTAGGGCATTTATTTTGGACCGATCTTTCGTTTCAATCAAGCGACGATGCGGTACAATGGTGTCGAAAAGTTGGACGGGAAAACAACTTAGTTCTAGTGATATCCAGATCGTGCCGAAATCGCCCGGGACGACACAGTGTGATGGTTGGCTGTGAAAGAGGTGGTGTGTTGAGATCGCACAAGAAAAACAACTTTTAACTTCTATGAAGTCCACTAATCTATATGGAGTAAATTTTGTATACAGTGAAATATGAAGTTCAGTATGTTATACGTGTCTACCTGTGTGCTATCTGTGTTATATGTGTCTACCTGTGTGTTATTTATGTGTTTACATGTGTGCTATCTGTGTTATATGTGTTTACCTGTATGCAAGTATGTGTGGCAAAATATACCAATTTGTTAAAGTATCAGATCCAGTATCAGGACTGCCACCCCCTAGCAGTCCTACATTGAATTAGGACTGCCAGGGTGCTGGCAATCCTAATTGAAAGTTGTTGTTATATAAATGGCAATTTTTCGTTGTTTTAGCACGGAGAATGACCATTCTCCGTGTAATTTAGCACGGAGACCATGGCAGTCCTACATTAAATTAGGACTGCCAGGGTGCTGGCAGTCCTAATTGAAACTTGCTGTTATAGCAAGTATCAATTAGGACTGCCAGCACCCTGACAGTCCTAATTTAATGTAGGACTGCCAGGAAGGTGGCAGTCCTATTTGTAAGTCTCTGTGATGAGAGTTTTGAAACTCTCTATCACAGAGAGTTTCAATTAGGACTGTCACACCCCTGGCAGTCCTACACAAGAGGAGGACTGCCAGGGTGCTGGCAGTCCTAATTGAAACTTGCTGTTATATAAATGACCATTCTCCTGTGTTTTAGCACGGAGAATGGCCATTCTCCGTGTAATTTAGCACGGATTTAGCACGGAGAATGGTCATTCCAGTGTTAAAACGCAGGAGAATGGCCATTCTCCGTGTAAATTAACACGAAGAATGACATTCTCCGTGTTTCTAACACGGAGAATGGCATTCTCCGTGTAAATTAAAACGTAGGATAATGACCATTCTCCGTGCTAAATTACACGGAGCATGGCCATTCTCCGTATAAATTAAGACAGAGAATGGCCATTCTTCATGCTAATTACACGGAGAATGACCATTCTCCGTGCTAAATTACACGGAGAATGGCCATTCTCCGTTTAAATTAAGACGGAGAATGGTCATTCTCCTGCGTTTTAACACTGAAATGACCATTCTCCGTGTAAATTAAGACGGAGAATGATATTCTCCGTGTTTCTAACACGGAGAATGGCATTCTCCGTGTAAATTAAAACGCAGGAGAATGACCATTCTCCGTGCTAAATTACACGGAGAATGGCCATTCTTTATGTAAATTAAGACGAAGAATGGCCATTCTCCGTGCTAATTACACGGAGAATGACCATTCTCCGTGAGAATGACCATTCTCCGTGCTAAATTACACGGAGAATGGCCATTCTCCGTATAAATTAAGACGGAGAATGGTCATTCTCCAGCGTTTTGACACTGGAATGACCATTCTCCGTGTAAATTAAGACGGAGAATGTCCATTCTTTGTGTAAATTAAGACGGAGAATGCCATTCTCCGTGTTAATTTACACGGAGAATTGTCATTCTCCTGCATTTTATGGTCAGTTGAAACTTTGGAGGGCCATAACTTTTGACTGGGAGGTCAAAACTTGTGACTTGATCACAGAACATTTCATCTAGGACTGCCACACCCAGGGCAGTCCAACACTTATGAAGGACTGCCCTGGGTGTGGCAGTCCTAGATGAATTGTTCTGTGATGAACATGTCAACACAAGTATCTAACACATATCCAACACAAGTATCCAACACATATCCAACACAAGTCCAACACAAGTATCCAACACATATTCAACACAAGTATCCAACACAAGTATTCAACACATATCCAACACATATTCAACACAAGTATCCAACACATATCCAACAGAAGTATTTCAACACAAGTATCCAACACATAACCAACACAAGTATTTCAACACAAGTATCCAACAACATGTTCGACACCCAAAAATATCAACATCCAAAAATATTTCAACACAAGTATCCAACAACATGTTCGACACCCAAATCCAAAATAGCCAACTTTAGACAATCAGACAATCATACTACATATCATGGCGGGCCTTCGAACGAGACTCCGCATTACGCTTGAATGGGAACTCAACCTCGTCGTCGATGCGCTCAAGCTCGTTGGCGACCAAGGCACTAGTGTCGACCAAGACACTAGTGTCACTTTGGCAAGTGCTCCGAAGTGTCTTGGCCAGTTCCTTCGCCCTTCTAGACTGTAAATGAAAGTATAATTGAATTTAGTCTACAAACATGAAAATTTCAAACTAATTACTAATGCGGAACTCACCATCTTCACCAATGAAACATACAATATATTTTTCGAAGGAAGATTTCCAACAGCTACTACGGCCTCGGGACCCGGGTTTGTAGGGTTCAACAACTTAGGATGTCCGACCCGCCGGAAGTACGGCATGTAGTCATCGCTGTAGTCGGCCATCTGGGTGACCGGTTGACTCTCATCTCCCCCAAGCAGGTGCCTTTGCCACTCGGAGTAGAAGTCGGTCACCCAGTCGAAATACGTCGATTTGTAGTTCAATGGTTGGGTCCCGCGGGGAGGTTCCAACATCTGTAGTGTGCGCTTCGGCACACTTTACATGAAGCCAAACTGCCGAAGTACACGATCAGGCATGTACGGCTCCGTGATATCATAGCATGTGATCATGCCATGAAATAAAGAAACTTGTTGGATGGCACGACTTCCCTTGCGCAAATCCCGGTATGGATCCCAAAATATCTGTAGGAAAACAGTTAACAGCAAAAAAAAACTTAATATGAAAAAATAAGTCCCAATTTATTACCTCTTCTGGTACCAAATTGTCAAGTACTTCACGAATGGAAGCCAGTATTTGCCAATCTTTGGTTTCCACCTGGGCCGGCCTCCATCGAGCCACTCTAGGAAGGTGTTCAAAATAGTTTGGGTTCAGGTCACCCCGGCCTCCATCAAGTGTAATGGTCATCTCCCCGCATGGGAGATAAAACGTGTTGGTCTCCGGGTGCCATCTCTCCACAAAGGCGGATATGAGGGCACTATCCATTGTCCTATAGGCATAATCTGCCAAATTATGCAAACCGCTCGGTACGATTTTAACCTGGACGGCCTCTGATAAGCTTCTAAACGGCCAAGACACGGTTTTCTTCCCGTGACTCACAGCCCTAAGGATACGATATGCCCTCTGTATATCAAACAACATATAAAAATATAAAAAATATGAAATACATATAGATATCATATACTAAACTGGTAGCTTACAAAATAATGTACATATCGGGTTCTTCCATATTGCATATGCAATATGGTTCTCAAAAGAAGCCAACATTGAGCAACCTGACGGACGGACATGCGGCTCAGAAGGACCGGCCTCCTCAGATGGAGCAGAACCACCTTGACGTGGCGGACGGACATGCGGCTCAGAAGGACCGCCCTCCTCAGATGGAGCAGAACCACCTTGACGTGGTGGTAAGAGTTGGCTAATTGGCACATCGTCGTCATCACTGGAAGAAGGAGAAGGAGTACGAGCTCGTTGCTTCGACCGAACTTGTGGTCCCGGTGGCGGTCTCCGTGTCCCAGACCGACCTTGGCGCGCCGGTTCGAAAATTGTAATCGGACGCTCAAGAGGACGTTCCGCTCGTTCCTTCCGCTTTGACGCGGTGGGGCGTATTCTTTTTGGTACGTCCGGAGGACTATTACTCCTATAGAACAATGGATTGTGCGACCGTACAGTTAATAAATAATACAAACTAAAATAGAACTGTTACCCCCTATCCCCCACCCCCAGACCACAACTAAAACTGAGTACAGTAGGACTGCCAAGCATGTGGCAGTCCACATGTAAATAAGGACTGCCACAGTCCTGGCAGTCCTCTATTGAAAGAGGACTGCCAGTACTCTGGCAGTCCTTATTTACATGTGGACTGCCACATGCTTGGCAGTCCTACTGTACTCAGGGCCAACAGACAAACGACTCGCTAGTTTGTCGTTTTCTAGGGTTAGGGTTTGAAAAAAAAATTGTGGGTTTGTCGTGTTCGAAAATGCCATTCATAAACCCTAAAGACATTCTAAACCTAAATTATCAAAAATTTTTAGACAATTAAAACTATTCTAGGGTTTCGAATAGAATGTAGAAAATTATAGAAGAAATTAGGGAAGAACGTACCTAGAATTCGATTTCTTCGACTTGCGTGTCATCTCGTCGAATGTAGGAGTGTTCTTGAAAGAAATTTGGTGGAGGAATTAGGATTAGAGTGGTGGAGGAGAAGAGACTAGGGTTTTGGGAGAGGGAGAGAGAGCACTTCTTCTTTTTTTCTTTTGGAGGAGAGAGAGAGAGAGAAAATTGGGGTTTGGGGAGAAAATGAGAGTTTGGGGGGTTGTGCTGCCCCCTAGCAAAATGTGGGCTGCCCTTAGTAAAATCCCCACTTTTTGGGTTGCCACCTAAGTAAAGGCTGCCCCCTAGTAGAAGTTGTGGTGCCCCTAAAAAAAAACCTACAATTATAGCCGGCTGCAAGCCTAGGCAACCTGGGCATGGGCTAGGAATCCAAAATTTATAAAGTCCTCCTAAATTTTATAAAGGTCCAAAATATTTATAAAGATCTCCTAAATTTTACAAAGGCTCCATAAAATATACAAATGTCCCAAAAAAATTTACAATGGCTTTCAAGTTACAAAGACCACCTAAATTTTACAAATCTTCCAAAATTTTGACATAGGACCCATATTTTCAGGATCGCCTATGACCTAATTTTTGCTAGAGGCGGTCCTGCTTATAATCTGATGAATAAACTCTGAAGAGCATTCTTAAACATCGAAACATCCTCAAATTTTATAAACATTGTGGAATCTACAAATACACCACCAAAATATGCTTCTCAGATGTCGAGAATACGACTGTGTGAAATATCATACTTTGGTAATGTTATCCAAAATTACCATTTTTTTTTTAAAAACATTTATTTGAAAAAGATGTATTAGCATCAAGAAGACAATAATTAATTAGACCATCTCCAATGGTGATTTCTAAAATTGAGTTTTTATCCTACTTGGCATTGTACTTTAAGGAGATTTCTATTCTAGTTGGAAGAGTTTCTACATAAAATTTGTAGACATACAAAAATGCTCTTCAATGGTTCTCCATTTCTATACTATGTGTCACATAGTAAAAAGACCAATTTAATAGTGTGGAGCCCAATAATAATTGTCATGAGAGATAGAAGAATTTCTATGAGAGTTTCTACATGTAAAAATTACATGTAGAAACTCTCTTTCTAAAATAGATTTCTTTCATAGAAATAGGGAAGATAGAAACCCATTGGAACGATCGAACACTCCTCCAGCCATAAGTTTTTAAAGCGACGGCGATGGAACATACATGAAGAATTAAGAGACAACGAAGGCACCGATTCTTAGAATGAAAGAACCTGTGAAGGTTATTGGAAGTAGCTAAGGTTTAAACATTTCTCTGCAGGGATCCTATGATTTTTTTTTTTTTGACTGGTTTAATTTGAATTTTTTTTTCTTTGATTGTTTGAATGGGTTAGAGTATCCACATTGATTTTTTTCTTTGATTGTTTGAACGGGTTAGAGTATCCACATTGGAGACACTCCAAATTATTTAGAAAGTGCATAAATTACTATTTCTGGAGTGTCTCTTTGATATTGGCACAATAAACAACAAACAAATTTTCAAATAAACCTCCTCTTTTCTCTTTTTATTTTCTTTCCCTAATTGGCAAGATGTTTTCTTCCTCTTTTTTCTCTCTGTCTTCCTTCCGTGTTTGATAAAATGGGCTAATTTTGGTGGATCCATGAATTAATATATAGAGCTAAGGCACGCTCCAAATCAGAAGTATCTTTTAGCTTTCTAATAATTTTCAAGTATGAACAAGTATCCACTGCAGCCATCAAGTGCTATGAAAATTTGACTAAAATCAAAATGTATCACTTAAAATCTACTGTGGATGCTCTTAGCAAATAAATAACTTGTATTTGCTTGAAGAAAATGCGCTCACATGGATACAACCGATTTAGAATAGACAGTATCCATGTTAACACAAGGCAAATTCTATTGACACCTCAAGTTTTAATTGCAGTCCACAATTTTTTTTTTCAATTTATTTATAAGTTTGCCATTCCAAATTTTTACTTGAGAGCAGTCCACATAGTTGGATTTGGACTGCCAACAAAGTTGGTAGTCTTTATATAAAGTAGGATTGCAACAATGTTGAGTCCTCCTTTATGTTAGAACTGTCAACTTTGATGACAGTCCTATGTCCAAACAGAGAGTTTGAATTTAGACTGTCAATAAAGTTGGCATTTCTAATATCAAGTAGGATTGTCAACTTCGTGGACAGTTCTACTTTGTAGGCAATTCCGGCCATAAATTCCACACTGTGGTATTGAGCACATGCCTACCTAAGATACCACCTTATCCAACTTCTGAAATTTTCAGCAGATCCCACAACCTTTTCTCTCAGGTTTAGTGGGAATTAGAAGAAGGTTAACCCTCATAGTATCCTAAAATTTCTGAGAGCTTGTTTGTACAGAAGGACATCTTGGGACAATAACCAGAAAACAAAATAGAAGAAAACTATTATACTTTTAACTGTGGGGGTCCCACCAGTTTTTTATGTTGAGGACAAATAATTTTCCATCTGCCAGTATGCTGTGTTGGTGCTTTCTTTACACGAAGAGAGCTTGCTCTCAACATGCCTTGTAAATTTTAGTCCCACATCGGAAATGTACCATGAGTTATCTCAACATATATACTTGGGTGTGTTGTTGAGAGATGCACATAGGGTGGTGACCCTAAGGAGGGAACCATGTGGGTGATTTTACTAGGAGGTAAGAATAAGGCTCCAATGATTAAGCATTAATGCTTTTGTCATTCTCTTGGATTAATTCCACTTGGAGCTAAGCCCCAACGGGACTTAGCGACTCGGACTCGTACTCGGACTCGGACTCGGGCTCATGGGCTCATGAGGCTTAATGTGGCATTTTGTTGGCGCACTTTGCACTTATCATATGCGGCTTCATGCGGCTCATGCGGTCCATGCGGCTCATGCGGCTCATGCGGTCCATGCGGTCCATGCGGCTCATGTGGTCCATGCGGCAGGCTGCTGCTGCTGCTGCCGCATGGAGGGCTACGCTGACTGTGCAGATTTCAAATCGGTTATGGAAAGGATGAATCAATGCAATTAATTCAGATCCTATCTTTGTGGGATTTGAATTAATGTCGTTCCTATCTTTGTGGGATTTGAATTAATTTCGTTCCTATCTTTGTGGGATTTGAATTAATTCAGTTCCTATCTTTGTGGGATTAGAATTAATTCGTTGCTATCTTTTTGTGATTTGATTCAATCTTTCCATAACTGAAGAGGCGGCTAGGGTTTCCACTCTCTCTCTATATATACTCTCTTCTGGCCTCCTTTGTGGGTACTACGAAAATACAAGTCAGAGAAGTAGAAAGAGAGAGAGAGCTGCTGCGGCCATTGCAAGTCTATCCGAGGAGTCAGAACAGAGGTGACATCGAGCGTTCCACAAGTTCTTCAAACTTGCTGGTTCCTGGAAGCAGATCGTGTGGGGCGAATCTTGCTTTGAGCAACGGTGTCTTGACACCCCAGCATTGTTCTTCTTCTCATCTCTCTCTAGTTTATTGTAACTTGTTCTGTCCCAATTGCAACACGTTTGCAAGAAAGAACGAGAGATCTTCTCTTCACTATTTCCCTCCTTCAGATTGTAATTTGGCTATTTGGTTTTTTGTACCATCGTAGATCTTGAGTTTGATCACTGCAAAGTTTTGTGTGACATCTCAGATCTCGATTGCATCAGTTTTTCATCTTTGATCAAGCCCCGGGACTAACAATCTCAAAGCAAGATTCGTGTAGATGGAAAACATTAATGCTTCGCTCCTCCAATCGGACTTTTGCAAGTTGGAAAAGTTCGATGGAGAGCACTATCAAGTCTGGAAGAGAAAGGTGTACCTAACTCTTCAACTAAAAGACGTTGATCATGTTCTGTTGGAGGAAGAACCCTCTGTTCCAGACACTGGATCTACTGCCGCCATCAACGCGGCTACCAAACTCCAGTCCAAGTGGAGAAGGGAAAATAGCATCTGCAGGCTTCTCATCCTGAATGCTATGGAGGATTCCCTGGTAGAATCCTATTCAAAGAAGGAACTTGCCAGAGACATATGGGAGTCTGTGGAAAATCTGTATGAAGAAGACAAGAACAGGAGCAAAATGTTTGTGGTTGAAAAATATCACAAATTGCTCTTTGAGGACGAAAAGTCCATGTTACCACAGGTAAAAGAATTTCTGAAGCTGCGTCAGAAACTAGAAGACGAAGAGATGCCCCTTCCCGACAAGTTTGTCGTCGGAGGGATCGTCTCAAAACTTTCTGCTGGATGGAGTACCTTCTATGCAAGGATGCACAGAAAGAAGCTGGACATTAGCTTGGGAGATCTACTTCAAGAGATCCATGTCGAGGACGAGATGCGTTCTCAACAGAAGGTGGACACTCTGTCCAAACAGTTGGCTAAAGCCAATCTGGTGCAGACGAGGGATCCCAAGGGGAAGCAGGCGGCTTCTCATCCCAAGAAGAAGGACTTCACTAATCTGAAAGTGAAGGGTCCTTCATTCAAGCAACAGAAGACTAAGTCCCACGTGACTTGTTACAATTGTGACAAGAAAGGCCACTACAAGAGTGAATGCAGATCTAAGCCTAAACAATCAGAGAAATGTGAGCCTAATAAGGTTTTATTGGTTTCTAACATTGTTGTTATGATCGGACAGGTCGCAACTGTGGGGGTTGACTCTGACTGGTGGATAGACACTGGTGCGACTTGCCATGTCTGTTCTGACAAGGAATGGTTCGTCACGTACCAGCCGATATCTGAGAAGATTGTCATGGCGAACCAGGCCCAAGCTGAAGTTCTGGGGATTGGGACTGTGGAGCTGAAACTCATTTCAGGGAACACTCTGACGCTTCAAGGTGTGAAGCATGTTCCTGCGATTGCCAAGAACCTGATCTCTGGGAGCCTGCTCTGCAATGCAGGCTTGAGGATGGACATCAACGCTGGTCAGATGGTTATGTCCAAGAAGGGAACATACTTCGGAAAGGCTTATCAAACCGAATGAATGTTTAAAATTCAGCTTGTCAACCAGTTTGATGACATTAATGCAGTTGCATTTTCTGATTATTCTCTTGAGTTGTGGCATAATAGACTAGGACATGTTCATTGTAAAAGAATCAACAAAATGTCTAGTCTAGGACTTATCTCCAAATGTGGGGGTAAGTTGGAGAAGTGTGAAGTGTGTGCTCAGACGAAGATCACAAGGAAACCCTTTCATCGGGTCAATCGAAGCACAGATCTTCTGGAGTTGGTGCACTCCGATATCTGTGACTTCAAACATTTCTCCACGAAGGCCGGGATGAAGTATTTCATAACCTTTATCGACGACTTCTCAAAATACGCGTTCGTCTACTTGCTCAAGTCCAAAGACGAAGCTTTCGAGAAGTTCAGAGAGTTCAGGGCCGAAGCTGAACGGCAGACTGGACAACAACTCAAGAGGTTGAGAAGTGATCGAGGTGGGGAGTACAGGTCTCATGAATTCGCATCGTTCTATAAAGAACATGGAATCATATGCGAGACTGCTCCTCCATATTCTCCTCAATCCAACGGAGTAGCAGAGAGGAAGAACCGAACATTAACAAAAATGATGAATTCTATGCTGCTCACTGCAGGTCTTCCAAAATGCTACTGGGGAGAAGCTGCATTAACGGCCACTTTCATTCTGAATAGAGTGCCATATGCAACTTCGGACGTAACTCCTCATGAACTCTGGTTCAAAGTCAGACCAAATTTGAATGTCATTCGAGTGTGGGGGTGTCTGGCGTATGTGAAGCTTCCAGATCTAAAGATTCAGAAGCTGGGGACAAGGACTACGAAGGCGATCTTCTTGGGGTATGCCGAGAAGAGTGATGCTCGAAGATTTCTTGATATTGAATCAAATCATATCATCGAATCTCGCGATGCTGAATTCTTTGAAGACAAGTTTGCAAAAGACAAAAACATTGTTCTTTCGGACATTCCGGAAAATGACGTAGGTGCAAATGAGACTGAAATCTCATATGAGCCAGTAGTCCAAGAAGAAGCTGTTGTTGATGAAACAACTCTTGCACCAGAACTCGCAAAACCGTCAGCTAAGCGAGCGAGGAGACCGAAAGATTTCGGAGATGACTTTGTCACCTATCATGTGGAAGCAGATCCGCTTACCTATGATGAGGCGATGAAGACCAGAGATGCTATCTTCTGGAAGGAGGCAGTGAATGACGAGTTTGACTCTATCACCTCCAATAACACATGGGTGTTGGTAGATCTACCTGAAGGAGAAAAGCCTATTGGATGTAAATGGATCTTCAAAAAGAAGATGAAGGCAGATGGAACTATTGACAAGTTCAAGGCCAGGCTGGTCGCCAAGGGATTTTCTCAGAAACAGGGAATATACTACTTTGACACGTACGCTCCAGTAGCTCAAATGACCACCATCAGGATGTTAATCACTCTAGCAGCTATACATAAGTTGGTGATACATCAGATGGATGTAAAGACATCATTCCTGAATGGGGATCTGACCGAAGAGATTTACATGCAACAGCCAGATAGATTTGTCGTCAAAGGTCTTAAAGACAAAGTCTGCAAGTTGGTGAAATCATTATATGGTTTGAAGCAAACTTCCAAGATGTGGCATGAGAAGTTTGACAAAGTTATTAGGTCAAACGGTTACAGAGTCAGCGAGACGGACAAATATGTTTACACAAAGTTCGCTGATGGACGAGGAGTCATCGTTTGTCTGTACGTGGACGACATGCTAATCCTAGGTACGGATATAGGCTGTGTCACAGAGACAAAGAAGTTCCTCTCAACCAAGTTCAGTATGAAGGACTTGGGGGATGCATATGTCATCTTGGGAATAAAGATCATCCGGACAGACACTGGAGTAGCGCTGTCACAATCTCACTACATTGAGAAGATGCTTACACTATATGGGTATAAGGATCTTCCAGGGATCGATACGCCATACAGGTGTGATCAGAAGCTGAAGCCAAACTCGAGGGAAAGCGTCAGGCAGCTGGAGTATGCAAGCGTAATCGGGAGTTTGATGTATGCTACTACTGCCACAAGGCCTGACATAGCTTTCGTCGTGGGAATGCTGAGTCGTTTTACGAGCAATCCAGGCATTGAGCACTGGAAAGCTGTGAAACGGGTTATGAGATATCTCAAGAAGACTCAGACATATGCACTGCACTACAACGGGTATCCGACAGTAGTGGAAGGCTTCAGTGATGCTAGCTGGTGTTCAGAAGTGGAAAGCGAGAGATCCACAGGTGGATATATTTTTTTCTTGGGTGGAGCTGCTATATCGTGGAAGTCGAAGAAGCAGACAATACTCTCTCGTTCCTCCATGGAATCTGAATTCTATGCACTCGAAACTGCGGCAGATGAAGCAGAATGGCTTCGGGAGCTCATGTATGATCTTCCAGTGGTTGGACCTCAGATACCGGCGATACCGATATACTGTGACAACCAGGCGACTGCGGCGGTGGCATCAAATGACCTCTTCAACGGGAAGAAGAGGACTGTGCGGTTGAAGCACAGGGCAGTACACGATCTTATCAAAAGAGGTGTAATTGCAGTGGTTGATGTTCGGAGTCAGAAGAACCTGGCAGATCCGTTCACAAAGGGCCTCAAGCGTCAGTTGGTCGATGACACAGCTTGTAAAATGGGCTTGAAGGCATTCTGATAGTGTGTCTTTGTAATTCTACCATAAAAGTTTTATGCTATTAGTTCAAAGAGAAATCTACTAGGCATCAAACTTTTGGTTCAAAGGAGGATCACTGACTGGGAAACTATCAGGTAACGGTGGATACTTGTTCTATGGAACGTGGAAGGGATACGGATCCATAACCACTGTTGTCTACTATGTATTTTTCTGCAGAAAAACAGATCCTGTGGAAGGTTGGCTTAAACGTCTTAATGAGTTCTCAGGCAGAGTGAATGTCTGGTGTGCTTTACAGGAAGCACGGTAGAGCAGCACTACAAGGAGTGAAACTCTATGCTACAGTGGGGTGACTCCACCATGAGGTTCCCAGGTAGGGGTAATGCCTCGGCTTTGCAAGCCAAGTCATAGCGGCGTAGCACCGCAAATAGGCAGGTAGCCTAATGCTGTATGACGTAATTAAAGAGTTGTAGACAGCACTACAAAGGGGAGGATGACCCCATGTTACAGTGGTACGACACCACGATGAGGTACCCAGGTAGGGGTAAAGCCTCGGCATTGCAAGCCATGTCGTTGCGGCGTAACACCGCAAGGAAGCCTTAGACTTCATGCTGGGTAGTTTGGCACTATAAAGAGGCTTGTGACCTCATGCTACAGTAGTATGACACTACGATGAGGGTCCCAAGTAGGGGTAATGCCTCGGCTTCAGGCCATGTCATAGCGGCGTAGCACCGCAAGGAAGCGCAAGGCTTCATGTCATATCTCTTTAATAAAGAACTCACCTATAGTGTATGGAAAAAGATATCAAGCCGTCTCTTGAGGGTAAACTTGTAGATGTCCAAAATTATACACTGAAACCAGGCTGGCACAGGGCCTTTAATGTGCAGCCAGAAGCACACGTAACTACACTTTGTGAGTGGGAAGAATTACAATTGTGGTGCAGAATTCAAGGCGTAGTCCATTCTTGTATCACATTGTTATTTAACCCATGCGGGAAGATTCAAGTCGTCAGCGACATCTATCCTAATGCAAAATGGACAGTTACTGTGGGGAACGCTCAACCCTGGACACATATATATGTTGTGATATGTGGGGATTGTTGGTGCTTTCTTTACACGAAGAGAGCTTGCTCTCAACATGCCTTGTAAATTTTAGTCCCACATCGAAAATGCACCATGAGTTATCTCAACATATATACTTGGGTGTGTTGTTGAGAGATGCACATGGGGTGGTGACCCTAAGGAGGGAACCATGTGGGTGATTTTACTAGGAGGTAAGAATAAGGCTCCAAGGATTAAGCATTAATGCTTTTGTCATTCTCTTGGATTAATTCCACTTGAAGCTAAGCCCCAACGGGGCTTAGCGACTCGGACTCGGACTCGGACTCGGACTCGGGCTCGGGCTCATGGGCTCATGAGGCGTAATGTGGCATTTTGTTGGCGCACTTTGCACTTAGCACGTCAGCAGTCATGCGGCTCATATGCGGCCATGCGGTCTTATGCGGCATGCGGCTCATATGCGGCTTCATGCGGCTCATGCGGTCCATGCGGCTCATGCGGCTCATGCGGTCCATGCGGCTCATGCGGTCCATGCGGTCCATGCGGCTCATCTGGTCCATGCGGCCCAAGCGGTCCATGCGGCCAGGCTGCTGCTGCTGCTGCCGCATGGAGGGCTACGCTGACTGTGCAGATTTCAAATCGGTTATGGAAAGGATGAATCAATGCAATTAATTCAGATCCTATCTTTGTGGGATTTGAATTAATTTCGTTCCTATCTTTGTGGGATTTGAATTAATTCAGTTCCTATCTTTGTGGGATTAGAATTAATTCGTTGCTATCTTTTTGTGATTTGATTCAATCTTTCCATAACTGAAGAGGCGGCTAGGATTTCCACTCTCTCTCTATATATACTCTCTTCTGGCCTCCTTTGTGGGTACTACGAAAATACAAGTCAGAGAAGTAGAAAGAGAGAGAGAGAGCTGCTGTCGCCATTGCAAGTCCATCCGAGGAGTCAGAACAGAGGTGACATCGAGCGTTCCACAAGTTCTTCAAACTTGCTGGTTCCTGAAAGCAGATCGTGTGGGGCGAATCTTGCTTTGAGCAACGGTGTCCTGACACCCCAGCATTGTTCTTCTTCTCATCTCTCTCTAGTTTATTGTAACTTGTTCTGTCCCAATTGCAACACGTTTGCAAGGAAGAACGAGAGATCTTCTCTTCACTATTTCCCTCCTTTAGATTGTAATTTGGCTATTTGGTTTTTTATACCATCGTAGATCTTGAGTTTGATTACTGCAAAGTTTTTTGTGACATCTCAGATCTCGATTGCATCAGTTTTTCATCTTTGATCAAGCCCCGGGACTAACATGCTGGCAGTCATAACTTTATGTAGGACCGCCAACGTCCTACTTCATTTTAGGACTGCTAACTTCGTTGACAGTCCTAAAGAATTTTATACAAAATTTTTCCAAACAGAGAGTTTTCTTTAGGACTGTCAACTAGTTGGCAGTCCTAACTTGATGTAAGACTGCCAACTTCGTTGGTAGTCCTACTTATTTTAGGACTATCAACTTTGTTGACAGTCCTAAAGTTAATTTTATACAAAATCTCTCCAAACAAAGAGTTTTCTTTAGGACTCAGCTAGTTGCCAGTCCTAACTTTATGTAGGACTGTCAACTTCGTTGGTAGTCCTACTTTATTTTAGGACTGCCAACTTCACTGACAGTCCTAAAGAATTTTATACAAAATCTCTCCAAACAGAGAGTTTTCTTTAGGACTGTTAGCTTGTTGGCAGTCCTAACATTATGTAGGACTGTTATTTAGAAAATACTGATACATTGATACTTAGGATATATACCAAATGATACACTTAGGATATATACCAAATGATACACTTAGGATACCAAGTAACTTAATCACATGTCAGAACCAATGTCACAACACACATGTAATGATACTTAGGACTACAAGAATTTAGAACCAATGTCAATCACATGTCCACATACAATAATGTTTCATACCCACAAAGTATCACATACACCAAAATTATCCATCATACCCAAACAAAGTCAAAAATAAAACAAAACACTAAGTATTATGTCGGGCCTTCGTACGCTGCTCTCTATTTTTTCATGAAGGAAAAATCTAGAGAGTTATCGATGATCTTCATCTCCTCGCATATTTCAACCTAGTTTTTGCCCTTGCGTCGAGGGGGACTTTTGGCCAACACCTTCACTCTTTTAGCCTGCACATGACACGACATAATTTAAATTATGACTGTCAACTAGTTGAAAATCTTTCAAGTCTACAAATTTGGTCCTCACCATCTTCAACAATGCAGCAAAGATGACAAGACTATAGAAAATCTCAACAGTCCTGATTATACTACAGAAAATTTCAATAGTCATGCATTACAGAAGGAATATGGGATTTTCTGCTGTGTTACATATAGTACAAGACCGTAGGAATTCTTTGCAATCTTGATTATACTACAGGACTATAGGATTTTCCTACAGTTCTGTCGTGTTCAAGCTCGACTGAAGACCAAAATGATGTTTCTTTAATCCATACAATTGATTTCTAGGGTTCGAAACAAAGATATATGAACCATAAATTAGTTGTAGACTATTTTATCTAAATATTTTAAGCATTACCAAAAATTCAAGAAAATTAAAACGAAAATACAACAAAAAAATTTAAAACCCTAAAGGAATGGAGAAGGGTCAGATACATACCTGGATTGTGATGAAGGGTTGGGTTTGGATGCCATTGGTTGGAATTGGAGGAATGGAGAAGGAAATTATGGTTTAGGAATAGAGAAGGAAATTTGAAGAGAGAGAATGAAATTTATGAAATGAATGGTTGGGTGGGGGTTTGGGGGGTGGGCAGCCCAAAGTAAATTTGGGGTTAGGGGTGTAAAGTGAACATGACAGTCCGTCGTCCGTCCGAGTCCGACTTGACAAATCGTCCGACCGTGAACTGTTCGAACCACTATATGAACCGAGCTTGAACAAAAATACTAGTCCGATCCTTTAACGAGCTCGATCATATTCTTGTTCGGTTCGAATATGTCCGTGAACACCAATAATAAAATAACTATTTTATTTTTTAGTGTTGTTAAAACATCAAAAACAGACATCCTACATCTCAAACTCACACATGCATACAATAGCAGTTGCCAGCTAGTTGCTGATTTCAATAAAGAAATTAATTTATCAGTTCCTATCATATTTTTCTGGCTTAATTGTACTTTGATACCCGCAACTATTCCGTTTTTTCAAGTTGATACCTCAACTATTTTTTTTTCAACTTGATACCCTAAATTTTTTTTGGACAATAATGCCCTTACCCAAAAATTAAAACTACCACTCACCCCCTACCCCCTCCCCTCCTCCAGCGCCCCCCTTTCTGGCCACCACCCCCGCCCCCGCCCCTCTCCCCGCCGCCCCGACCGCACCCTCCGCCCCTCCCCCCCCTCCCGCCCCGCCTGCACCCTCCCCCTCCCCCACCGCTCCCCTCCACCCTCCGGCCACCCGTACCCCCTCCCGCTTCCTCCTCTCCTTCTCCCGCTGCCCTCCTTTTCCGACTCCACCATCGCCGAAGATGGAGGGGGGGTCGCCGCCGCAGGAGGGGGGGTCGTCACCGCGAGAGGGGGGGAGGTGGTCGCCGGAGAGGGAGGGGGGTCGCCGCCGCGGGAGGGGGGGAGGTGGTCGCTGGAGAGGGAAGGGAGGGAGGTGGTCGCCGGAGTGGGGGAGGGGGGAGGGGAGAAGGGGAGAGGGAAGGGATAAGGGCATTTTGGGGATTTTTAAAAATTTAGGCATCAAGTTGAAAAAAAAATAATAGTTGAGGTATTAAGTTATTGAGTAAAAAAGTTTATGGTATCAACTTGAAAAAGTGGAATAGTTGAGGGTATCAAAGTGCAATTAAGCCTATTTTTCTCAACAACAACTGACTAGCCAACTATGTTTTCAATTTTCAAAATGCCAACTACCCATTCTCATTACTAGCTTTTTTACTTACCACTGCTGGTTTCAATGAATGTATTAAAAAAAGTTGGCTCTTCCGCTACCCACTGCAATGGACATTGGAATGTATCAATGAATGTATCAAAAGATTTAGCTCTTCCACTACCCACTGCATTGAACACTGGAATGTATTAATGAATGTATCAAAAGTTTTGGCTGTACCACTACCCACTGCATTGTATCACAAGAGCAGGCCGGCCAGCTCTTGACTGGACATTGGAGAGGCTTGGTTTTGAACTCGTTGGTTGTTTTGTGCGTCTTTTATAGGATATTCATACCATCTGAAAAATTTTGAACGCCCATGAATAATGTATGTTCATCTTCCCAATATAAGTTGCAACTGGCTATGATGTTAAAGCAATGCTTCTCTGAATGGAAACACATGGAATAAACTAATGAAAACAAAACTTAACAATGAACATTGAAAAGTATAAATCGACCCAGTGTCCGGTCCGAGTCCGATCCGTCCGAACAAGTCTAGCGAGCCGAACACGAGCCTAGTTAATTTCTAACGAGCCGAGCTTGAACATCAATATTTGGGTCCGATCTAGACCGAGCCGGACTTAGTCCCGTCCGAATTTAATTTCGGTCCGAACTTGAACATGAGGTTGTTCGAGTCCGTTCAGCCCGTTTACACCCCTAATTGGGGTTGTCCTTAGTAAAAGTTCTACTAAACTAGACTGTCATGAAGTAAGAGCTGTCCTGAAGTAAAATGAGGAGTGCCTATAGAATTTGCGTAACACAATTGAAGGGATGCGTTAACATGAATATAATTCGCTTAAAAAAGGACAAAGGACCTCTATGTCTTTCTTACATTACATCCCTTTCGAAGTCATGTTAATACATTTTTAAAAAAATGGGTCATTTTAACCATCTCAAAAAAGAAGAATCATTTTCACCGAAATTGAAGGAGATGCATGAGCATGGATACAAATTTTAGAGGCATTTTTTGTTCTTTCCTCTTTGCACTTGCTTATATCAATTTGAATATGTTTTGAGGTATTTTTTATTCATTCCTCTTTTCACTTTCTTATATCAATTTGAATATTTTTTTTTTAGGCATTTTTTTTTTTTTTGAGGGTGTCCACTTCTTACTGGTGCTTGGAGGCATGCCTCCAAGGGGGCTCGAACTCACGCCACTGCGTCGGGGTGCCACCGTTCCCAACAGGCTACGGTCACAGGGACTTTTAGGCATTTTTTATTCGTTCCTCTTTGCACTTTCTCATATCAATTTGGATGGCGGTCTCCTTGAAGAATATAAATCCATTACATCTTTAATTAACAAAAATACTCTACTAAAAACAGCAGAGATTAACGCATAACTAATTGTGACAATAAAATATATTAACAACTAAATATATTGGATTCCACCTAATTTCAGGTTGCGAGAAGGGAACTCAAACACACAATTCTTGGACTTAATTTTACTTTTTCTTCTTCCAATGGAGAAACCCCAAGAAAACCCCCAAATCGAAACCCTAAACCCTCCCTCTGCTCCTCCTCCGGCTTCCGACGACCCGCGCGACGGAGCGGAGGAGGAGAAGAAGGAGACGGAGCCGATGAGCGCCACGGCGGCGGCGGCGGCGGGAGGCGGAGGGGACATGGAGAAGAAGATCCGGCGGGCGGAGCGGTTCGGGATGCCGGTCCAGCTCTCCGAGGAGGAGAAGAGGAGGACTCGAGCGGAGAGGTGATCTCAAAGATCTCTGCTTTCTTTCTATCTATTATAATTTGGTAAGAAAATGTGGATCTCTTGATTTCATGACTACACATTGTGTACTCTTTGTTGGGTTTTTAGCCTTTAGTTTTGGTTTTTAGTCTCACATCGGCTAGAAAGAAATGTGTATCTCCATATATATACGAGTCTTTGCTCTTTATGGAGATGCACACGTAGTGCACATGGGTGTGTGCCATGTGGGATTAATTATTAATGGTATAAAGGCTTAATCAACAATTAAGAAGCTGTAAGCTTTTTGCTCTTGGAAATTTATTTCCATGGAGCTAAGCTCCGTAGGAGCTTAGCGACTCGGACTCGGGCTCGGGCTCGGGCTCGGGCTCAAGGGCTCATGAGGCGTAATGTGGCGTTTTGTTGGCGCACTTAGCACGTCAGCATCGTCGCTAGGCGCATAGTGCACTTAAGTTGCGCTCGTTGCGCGAGCCACTTGCGCGACCACGTTGCGCGGCCCGTTACGCGAGCCCAGTTACGCTGGCCCAGTTACGCAGCCCAGTACGCAGCCCAGTACGCGCAGTGTGCGCAGCGTACGCAGCGTGCGTAGAGTGCGCAGTGTGCGCAGCGTACGCAGTGTGCGTAGAGTGCGTATGTGCGTATGGCTGGCTGCATATTAGAGCGGGAACGGTTGCAGCAGTTGCTGCACTTTCAGGAGTGGTTCAGCCACTACCCTGGAGTTCAGGCAACTGCTTGGCAACCGCCCCGTGGGCTATATATGCAGGTTCTCTCCTCTCTTTCAGGGTTGGAGAAATCAGAATTCCAGAGAGAAAACTCTAAGTGTTCTTTAACACAACAGAGTAGTGAGCGTGTTTTTTAACACAAACACTAGTACTTTTTAGTACGCGTGGGTTCTGTTACTTCAGAAACAGAGAGAGAAGAGTAGAGCCATTGCCAGAGGAGTTCGCCATCTTCCGAGGAGTCAGAAGAGCAGGAGTGTTCCAAGGTTTTCTGTCAACCTTGCTGGTTCCTGGAAGCTGTTCGCAGAGGACGAATAAAGCTTTGAGCAACGGTGATCATTCACCCCAGCAATTCCATCTCTCGCCTGTCACCCTTCTGTTGCCTTTAGCAGTTCTGTCATTATCTTCTTTTTAGAAGGCACTACTGTCAGTTTGCTACGATCACGAAAATCTCCTTAGATTATTCGTGAATTACGATATCTTTTTAGATATCGTAATTTGCAGAATCCTTCTGGATCTCTGTTGCAAAACCTTCTTTAAGGAATTGCATTTGAAACGTTGTCTTTACAACTGTTTCAGTTTCTGTATTTTCCATCGAAAAGCGTGCCCCGGCGTTCCCGGCAATAACAATCTCAAAGCTTTATTGCTACGATGGAAAATATTAATTCTTCTCTTCTAAACACTGACTTCTGTAAGTTAGAGAAGTTTGATGGAGAGCATTATCAAGTCTGGAAGAGGAAGGTTTATCTCACTCTTCAACTTAGAGACGTTGATCACGTACTGCTTGAAGAGGAACCTACTGTTCCAGATACTGGGTCTGCTGCCGCAATCTCTGCGGCTACTAAACTTCAGGCCAAGTGGAGAAGGAAGAATAGCATTTGCAGGTTGCTTATCCTGAATGCTATGGAGGATTCCCTAGCAGAATCCTATTCTAAGAAGAATATCGCTAGAGACATATGGGAGTCTCTAGAAAAACTGTACGAAGAAGACAAGAACATGAGCAAAATATTTGTGGTTGAAAAATATCACAAATGGCTCTTTGAGGACGAGAAGTCCATGCTGCCGCAGGTCAAAGAATTTCTGAAGCTGCGACAGAAATTGGAAGATGAGGCTATGCCCCTCCCCGACAAGTTTGTTGTTGGAGGAATTGTCTCAAAGCTCCCCGCTGGGTGGAGCAAGTTCTATGCAAACATGTATAGGAAGAAGCTGGAGATCACCCTTGAAGATCTCCTGCAGGAAATTTATGTTGAAGACCAGATGAGGGCTCAACATAAAGTTGACACGCTTTCCAAGCAGATGGCTAACGCAAACTTAGTTTCATCAAAGGAACCAAAGGGAAAGGGAAAGCGTGCAGATTTCCAGAAGAAGAAGAAGAACCCTAACAACTTGAATGTTAAGGGAACTTCTTTCAAGTCAAAGAAGTCTAAGGCAAAGATGCCTTGTTTCAAGTGTGGCCAGTTGGGCCATTTCAAAAGTGAATGCACAGCACCGGCCAAGAAATCAGAGCAAGGTGAGCCTAGCAAAGTCTCAATGATTACTGATGTAATTGCTATGATTGGACAGGTTGATGCTGTAGGATCTGATACAGACTGGTGGGTAGATACTGGAGCCACCTGCCATGTCTGCTCCAGTAAGGAGTGGTTCACCACCTATACACCCACTTCTGAAGCGGTTGTGATGGCGAACCAAGCACAAGCTGAAGTTCTAGGGATCGGGACGGTTATTCTGAAGCTGACTTCTGGCAAGTCTCTGACGCTTCAAGGCGTGAAGCACGTACCTGCTATCGCCAAGAACCTGGTCTCGGGAGGCTTACTCTGCAATGCAGGCCTCAGAATGGACATCAATGCTGGCCAGATGGTGATGTCTATCAAGGGAACATATTTCGGAAAAGCTTTTTATACCGAAGGAATGTTCAAGATTCAGCTTGTAAATCAGTCCAATGTAATTAATGTAATTAATGAAATCACTCCTTCTGCTTATACTCTTGAGTTGTGGCATAATAGGCTATGACATGTTCATTGTAAACGAATAAACAAAATGTCTAGTCTAGGACTTATCTCCAAGTGTGGGGGTAAGGTAGAGAAATGTGAAGTTTGTGCTCAAACGAAGATCACAAGGAAACCCTTTCCTCGGGTTAATCGAAGTACAGATCTTCTGGAGTTGGTACACTCAGATATCTGTGACTTCAAACAGTTCTCTACAAAGGCCGGGATGAAGTATTTCATAACCTTCATCGACGACTTCTCAAAGTATGCGTTCGTCTATTTGCTGAAGGCTAAAGACGAAGCATTCGAGAAGTTCAAGGAGTTCAGAGCCGAAGCTGAGCGGCAGACTGGACAACAACTCAAAAGGATAAGAAGTGATCGAGGTGGGGAGTACAGGTCTCATGAATTCGCATCGTTCTGTAAGGAACATGGAATTGTCAATGAGACTACGGCTCCGTACTCTCCTCAATCAAACGGAGTAGCTGAGAGGAAGAACAGGACGTTGACATAAATGATAAATTCAATGTTGTTGACTGCTGGCCTTCCTAAGTGCTACTGGGGAGAAGCTGCATTGACGGCCACTTATATTCTAAATAGAGTGCCTCATGCAACTTCAGACGTTACTCCTCATGAACTCTGGTTCAAGGTCAGACCTAACTTGAATGTCATTCGAGTGTGGGGGTGTCTGGCGTATGTCAAGCTTCCAGATCTAAAGATTCAGAAACTTGGGACAAGGACTACAAAGACGATCTTCTTGGGGTATGCCGAGAAGAGTGATGCTCGGAGATTTCTTGATATTGAGTCAAATCATATCATTGAATCTCGCGATGCAGAATATTTTGAAGATAAGTTTGCAAGGCACAAGAATATTGTTCTTCCGGATGTTCCGGAGAATAATGAGGGTGCACAAGAGACTGAAGTCTTCAATGAAGATGTGGTCCAAGAAGATGTTGTTGTTGAAACAACGGTTGAACCAGAACAAGCTGAGCCGTCAGCTAAGCGTGTGAGGAGGCCGAAGGACTTCGGAAGTGACTTTGTCACCTATCATGTGGAAGCAGATCCGCTTACCTATAATGAGGCGATGAAGACCAGAGACGCGATTTTTTGGAAGGAGGCGATTGACAATGAGATTGATTCTATCACCTCAAATAACACTTGGGTGTTGGTTGATCTTCCTGAAGGAGCGAAACCCATCGGATGCAAATGGATCTTCAAGAAGAAGATGAAAGCAGACGGAACTATTGACAAGTTCAAGGCTAGGTTGGTAGCCAAGGGGTTTTCTCAGAAGCAGGGGATTGACTACTTTGACACATATGTTCCAGTAGTCCGGATGACCACCATCAGAATGTTGATTGCTCTCGCAGCAATAAATAAGATGGTGATACATCAGATGGATGTGAATACGGCTTTCCTAAATGGTGAGCTGACCAAAGAGATTTACATGCAACAGCCAGAGGGATTTGTCATCAGAGGTCTTAAAGACAAAGTCTGCAAGTTGGTGAAATCCTTGTACGGTCTTAAACAGGCTCCCAAGATGTGGCATGAAAAATTTGACAAAGTTATAAGGTCAAATGGCTACATGGTCAGCGATACGGACAAGTGTGTTTACACGAAGTTCGCTGATGGAAGAGGTGTGATCGTTTGTCTGTACGTGGACGACATGCTTATCCTAGGTACGGATATTAGATGTGTCACGGAGACAAAGAAATTCATCTCAAGCAAGTTCAGTATGAAGGACTTGGGGGAAGCTGATGTGATCTTAGGGATCAAGATCATCCGGACAGACACTGGACTAGCACTGTCACAGTCTCATTATATTGAGAAAATGATCACTCGTTATGGGTATCGGGATCTTCCAGGGATCGATACGCCGTACAGGTGTGATCTGAAGCTGAAGCCTAATTCAGGGGAAAGCGTCAGGCAGCTGGAGTATGCAAGCGTAATCGGGAGTTTGATGTATGCTACTACTGCCACAAGGCCTGACATAGCTTTCGCCGTGGGAATGCTGAGTCGTTTTACGAGCAATCCAGGTGTTGAACACTGGAAAGCTGTGGAACGGATTATGAGATATCTCAAGAAGACTCAGACATATGCACTGTACTACAGCGGAGATCCATCGGTAGTGGAAGGCTTCAGTGATGCCAGTTGGTGCTCAGAGGTAGAGAGCGAGAGGTCCACAGGTGGATACATTTTCACAATAGGTGGAGCTGCTGTATCGTGGAAGTCGAAGAAGCAGACTATGCTCTCGCGGTCATCCATGGAATCTGAGTTCTTTGCACTTGATACCGCAGCCGAGGAAGCAGAATGGCTTCGGGAGCTCATGTATGATCTTCCAGTGGTTGGGGCGCAAATACCGGCGATACCGATATACTGCGACAACCAGGCGACTGCGGCGGTGGCATCAAATGACCTTTTCAACGGGAAGAAGACGCAGTACACGATCTTATCAAGAGAGGTGTTATTGCAGTAATTGATGTTCGGAGTCAGGAGAACCTGGCGGATCCGTTCACCAAGGGCCTCAAGCGCCAGCTGGTCGATGACACAGCTTGTAAAATGGGCTTGAAGGCATTCTGATATTGTATTATTGTATTCCTACCATAAAGTTTTATGCTATTAGTTCAAAGATTTATCTACTAGGCATCTAGCTTTTGGTTCAAGGGAGGACCACTAATCGGAAGAATATCAGGAACGGTGGGTACATGTTCTATTGGGCATGGAGAGGTTACGGACCTATAACCACTGTTGTCTACTGTTGTTTTCTGCGGAAAACAGGTCCTGTGGGAGGTTGGCTTAAATGCCTTAATGAGTTCTCAGGCATTTGGAATGTCTGGTATGCTTTACAGGAAGCATGGTAGCACAACACTACAAGGAGTGTGACTCCATGCTATGTGTGGCGGTGACTCCACCATGAGGTTCTTGAAGGAGGTAAAGCCTCGGCTATGTTAGCCAAGTCACTGCGGCATAGCACCGCAAATAGGCAGTTGGCCTAATGCTGTATATTGAATTAAAGAGGGATGTAGTCAGCACTACAAAGAGGAGGTGTTCCTCATGTTACGGGTGGCACGACACCACAATGAGGTAAACCCGGCTAGGGATAAAGCCTCGGCCTTGCAAGCCATGTCGTAGCGGCGTAACACCGCACAGAAGCGTAAGGCTTCATGCTGGGTAGTTTGGCACTACAAAGGGGCTAGACCTCATGCTACGGGTAGTATGACACTACGATGAGGTTCCCGGTGATTCGGGGTAAGGTCCTCGGCTTAAGGTCATGTCATAGCGGCGTAGCACCGCAAAGGAAGCGTTGGACGCTTCATGCCATGTCTCTTTAATAAAGAACTCACCTATAGTGTATGGACAAAGAGATATCAGGCCGTCTCTTGAGGGTAAACTTGTAGACGCCCAATATTATACACTGAAACCAGGCTGGCACACGGCCTTAAATGTGCAGCCAGAAGCACATGTAACTACATTATGTGAGTGGAAAGAATTTCAGCTATGATGCAGAATTCAAGGCTTAGTCCATTCTTGTATTATAGTTTGATTTTTGACTCACGTGGGAAGATTCAAGTCTTAAGTGGCATCTATCCTAAAAGCATAATGGACAGTTACTGTGGGGAACACTCGTACTCATATATATAGAGATATGTGGGGGATTGTTGGGTTTTTAGCCTTTAGTTTTGGTTTTTAGTCCCATATCGGCTAGAAAGGAATGTGTATCTCCATATATATGAGTCTTTGCTCTTTATGGAGATGCACATGTAGTGCACATGGATGTGTGCTATGTGGGATTAATTATTAATGGTATAAAGGCTTAATCAACAATTAAGAAGCTGTAAGCTTTTTGCTCTTGGAAATTTATTTCCATGGAGCTAAGCTCCGTAGGAGCTTAGCGACTCGGACTCGGACTCGGACTCGGGCTCGGGCTCAAGGGCTCATGAGGCGTAATGTGGCGTTTTGTTGGCGCACTTTGCACTTAGCACGTCAGCATCGTCGCTAGGCGCATAGTGCGCTTAAGTTGCGCTCGTTGCGCGAGCCACTTGCGCGACCACGTTGCGCGGCCCGTTACGCGAGCCCAGTTACGCTGGCCCAGTTACACAGCCCAGTACGCAGCCCAGTACGCGCAGTGTGCGCAGCGTACGCAGCGTGCGTAGAGTGCGCAGTGTGCGCAGCGTACGCAGTGTGCGTAGAGTGCGTATGTGCGTATGGCTGGCTGCATATTAGAGCGGGAACGGTTGCAGCAGTTGCTGCACTTTCAGGAGTGGTTCAGCCACTACCCTGGAGTTCAGACAACTGCTTGGCAACCGCCCCGTGGGCTATATATGCAGGTTCTCTCCTCTCTCTCAGGGTTGGAGAAATCAGAATTCCAGAGAGAAAACTCTAAGTGTTCTTTAACACAACAGAGTAGTGAGCGTGTTTTTTAACACAAACACTAGTACTTTTTAGTACGCGTGGGTTCTGTTACTTCAGAAACAGAGAGAGAAGAGTAGAGCCATTGCCAGAGGAGTTCGCCGTCTTCCGAGGAGTCAGAAGAGCAGGAGTGTTCCAAGGTTTTCCGTCAACCTTGCTGGTTCCTGGAAGCTGTTCGCAGAGGGCGAATAAAGCTTTGAGCAACGGTGATCATTCACCCCAGCAATTCCATCTCTCGCCTGTCACCCTTCTGTTGCCTTTAGCAGTTCTGTCAGTATCTTCTTTTTAGAAGGCACTACTGTCAGTTTGCTACGATCACGAAAATCTCCTTAGATTATTCGTGAATTACGATATCTTTTTAGATCTCGTAATTTGCAGAATCCTTCTGGATCTCTGTTGCAAAACCTTCTTTAAGGAATTGCATTTGAAACGTTGTCTTTACAACTGTTTCAGTTTCTGTATTTTCCATCGAAAAGCGTGTTCCGGCGTTCCCGGCAATAACACTCTTTGGTAGGTTGGAGTAATAAAAGGAAAAAGGAGAGGATATTTTTGGGCGAGCTATAGGCTTTGTTGAACAGACATGATTACAATACCGAGATGGCACTAGTTTTTGGTGCGCCCTAGTATAAATCGGAGTCTCTGTGTCGTATCCCATAAGTGTCCGGCGGAACTGTCCTAAAGCCGGAGAGCCCGTGCTTCAAGTCTATAGGGAATTTGTTGATCGTCGAGTCAATTTATGCGGTGGAAATGCAGGTTGCTAATTTGTAGTTCAGATGGTTAGGTTTTTGTTGATTGGTCAAGAAAATTGATACTTGTTCAATAAAATTGTAGTTAGGTTGTTTAATGATTATGTTAATAACTAAACTTTAACCTCCGGAACTATAATTACGTGTGGACGCTAGCGGAGAGGCAAAATAATCTAGGTGGAAATTTTATTTCAAGTTAGAGTTTGCTTTGTTATTGGCTTCACATTGCATCTAATTTGGGAAGAGAAATGGTTCAGCGAGCTCTAGGAAATTTGTGTTGGATGTTGAGTCAATTTATGTGGTAGAAGTGTAGGTTGCTAATTTGTAGTTTTAGTTGGAAAATCAAAGGAAATTGAACTTGTCCAATAAAAAAAATCATAGTTAGTTCCAATAAAAGTACTATGGATGTTTAATGGACCTTATGGAAGATGAAGTTAGTCACTTAGGCCAGATGTCAACCAACACGGGCCACCCCACCAACAGAATCCTGAACGCAAACCATCTTAAGCCAGACAGGCACGGGGATGGGAAGCATATGGTAACTTGTAAACTCTATTCACTCCCTGGCTTACAATTACTAATGTGTTCCAGGGTTTTTAACTTTTTATACCGTTGTACATCTATCTCGCTTGACAGAGTGCCAATTCCTTTTGTGGTACGAGTCAAACCTCAGGATAGGACCTTGTATGGAAGTTTGTTGTCCCCATCCCCTTAAAATTGTCAGGCAAGAAAAAGTACATATTGGGACACTCATGCCTTTTATTTTCAACAAATTAGGAGATGGAAAGCTAAACATCTAGCAGAAGTAGCTTAGTCAGCTCTGGAATCTGAAATGAACAATGGCCACAAAGCTAATATTACACAACTTATAACGACCGACCAAGACCCCAACTGTCATGGTGGTACAAGCTCTCTGCCGCTCCCACTAGATCATGATTTTCAGTCAATCCAGAGCGATCAGGTTAGTCAGCAAGTTCCCGGATCATGATTTTCAGTCAATCCAGAGCGATCAGGTTAGTCAGCAAGTTCCCGGATCTTGCTCCATCGGGTCTTGAGAAGGGGTGGATCCTTGGTGATTGAGCCTTGAACCAATATTAGACTGTCGACCTCACAAACTCTCCTCCAATATAACTTATACAGGAGAATATTGGAGGTTGTTCCATGGTTGCACGGGTTTATGCTTACTTCACTTGTAAGGCATGTTTCTGTTATCCGTGAATAGAGTTTCTGTTTGTAGGTTTATGACATGTCCATTTCTTGTCTTTTTTTTTCTTTCTCATCTAGGTTTTTGTCATTAGTGAAGTTGTTAACCAGTCGTCAAATCTGCTTAATAGTTTCATGGAACTTTCTATTTGTGAAAGGGAAGACTTAGATGAGGATCATCATCATGTGATGACGAGCATATAAGACTGGGACAATGCTCATTTTACATGAAGAATACGTCTTATTTACATATCAATGAATTCATTTTGTGCCACGTTTTCTGTCAATTTATCAAAAAGTCTGGCGTCTTTTTTGGATGTCCATAGTTATGACGTAGATATATTTGTTGGACTTCTCTTTTCTGTAGGAGCACTATTTCTGTTAATCTTTGAGATAGGAGCTTGTATTAATTAAGCAGTTTCTTTCTCCTAGAGCTAAAATTCGGGTTGGTTTTATGAGGGTTTCCTACTGTTTATAAGTCAAACTTCATTACCTTAACGTTCTTCAGAGAGATCTACACTTGATTCGTCCATTGATCTCTTCTTTTTGTCTTTAAGCCATCTTTGCATTGATAATGAAGTCATAGAACAAGGAAAATCATGTTTTGTAGTAGTCAAAGATAGACAATTACTTATTTAGTGTGAAGTTTCATAAGCTTGTGTTTGAGAAGCCCTTTGACCCATCTGATTCCATCTAGCTGACTTTCACTTTCCGTCGTTGGTCTTGTTTGTGCTAATTGATTTCATGTGGGTGGGGTTGACACTGTTATATATTCCTTTTGGAAAATCAGTCTCAATGTCTGATTAAACTTTGAATACATTTTCCACCAAAATAGTATTTGTACTAATGGCTTGGCAGTCTACCGTACATGTTGAACTATCTGATACATTTCCTTGAGATCGGTCACAGTGAGGAGCTTGTATTAGTTAACTCGTGTTTCTCTTAGAGCTTGGGTAGGGCCTTCATGGGGTTTGCCTACTATTTATAACTTGAATACCTTCACGTTCTTCAGAGAGATTTACACTTTCTTCAGAGAGAAATGCACTTTATTCATCGTATGGTCTCTTCCTTTTGTCTTTAATAAGGTTTCTTTGACTTGATAATGAAGTCTTAGAACAAGGAAAAAAAATGCTTTGTAGTGGTCAAAGAAATACTTCTTTAGTGTGAAGTTTCATAAGCTTGTGTTAGAGAAACCCTTTGACCCATCTGATTCCATCTAGTTGACTTTCATTTTCCATTGTTAATCTTGTTTGTGCTAATTGATTTCCTGTGGCCTTGCCAATCTTTTTGTGTGTGTGTGGGTGTGGAGGTTTTTTTTTTTTTTTTTGGGGGGGGGAGGGGGGCGTGCGTTATAGATTTTTGTGGATGATCATTATCGATGTCTCATTAAACCTTCAAATACATTTTCCACCTTAAACCTGCAAGTACCTTTTCCACCAAAGTTGTATTTTGTACTAATGACTTAACTGTCAGGTAGTCTCCAATTGAGACTTACCATTATTGTAGTTGTTACCTTGTATAACCCTGAACTATTCATCTACTTCCTCATGGTAGATAGTTTTTTGGTTGTGGTAGATTATGATGATGGTGATGCTCTTGGCACAGAAAAAATAGAGAAGTAAAAGAGTTATTCCTTTATGGTTTAATTATATTACGAGGGATTGGGTGCACTTGCCCCTGATTGAACGTGAAAGTTGAGCCCTTGCTTTAGCCTATTGCAGGCAAGACTTTAAACATTATTTCTGAACTTGGAATAGCGTCCGTTGGTAATTGGACAAGCCTTGAACAGGAAAATAACTATCTTTTTAGTTTTGTAAATTTATAACTTCCTGTTTATAACTTTATATGTTGATTTTAACATTATGTTTTACAAAAGTCAAAGTTGATCGGAAATTTATTTCTATTGGGGAATTAGGTATTGGGTTTAGACACCCCAACCTCGTACAAGAGAGGATTAGGGTTTTTAGATGCGCCCTTGTAGAAGCTCAAAAATGAATGGGCGCCACTCACAAGAAGACGCCAACATCAAGTGGCGCCTAATCAATAACATGCGCGAGAACCAGGTTGCGCCCAAGTTAAGGTGCGCGAGCTCCACGTGGCGAACTTCCTCGAGAAGTTGTAACGATCGCCATCATTACTGACAGCACAACAGTCGGAGAATATCTCTTCGAATCCCGAGCAACGCGGCGCTCGAGAAGATTTTGTCAACATTAAATGCTGACAACTAGCTGGCGCAAGCCATCGAAGGGCGCGAGAAATTTCTACAGCACAGAAGACAGAGTCAAAGGCGCCAGTTATCAAGTTGCGCCGACGCAACCTGGCTAGTTGGCGCCACCTGATTAATTTGTCCAGAAGCTAGATGACGTGGCGCACATGCCACTAATTTCGAAGAACGTGTCCGCTACACTGCCCATGACCACGCGCATCTCACTGACAGGATGCCACGCGTCACCAACAGTTAAAGTAATCGTTTGCGCAACTGGATAGGAGGCGCGCAGCACAGAGTGCGCACAACTCAGAAAACAGTTATTTTAGAACTCTATAAATAGAGTTTCAAATTAGTTCTAAAATATCACTAATGATCATAATCTCCTGCTAAAGTGCTGTTGCATTCTCCAAAGGCTTGTGTCTTCAATATCACATCGTTTAAGGATAAAGTGATCGTCTTCTGATCAGATTCCTATAGTAGTACTTTCCCAGAAATCATCGTACTCTTGTACTTTCTTTCTTTCTTAGTTTGTAGAAATCAAACTTTTATTTTTGCAAACAAAATGTCGACTCTGCTGGGGACGACTTTCTTCTCCGACGAGAAAGTGACAATACCGCGTCGATCGGCAAGACGCATAAGACCTTTGTCGTGCAAGTCGACCAAACAGCCTACGAAACCATGATTAGTGCTGGGGGTGCTAGGCGTGCCACTGTGGCTGCCAAGAACAAGGCGTGCGCCATATGGACTCCCAAGTCCTCAACAACACCAATCACTGCTTCTGCGCAACCTGCGCTTGTTGCCTCTCTGGCACAAAACAAAGGAGAATGTCCTTTGGCTACTCCCTCTTCTTTTCCAGTTCTGAACTCGGAGAACAGCCTATCAAGTGAGGCTACTAATCAGAATAAAGAAAAGCGTCCTTTGGCCTTTTCTCATTCTGTGCAAGCTGCGCCTATTCCTGTCCCGACGCAGAACAAGGGAAAACACTTTTGTAGCTACTTCCTCTTTCTCCCCAAGTCTGAAACTTGCTGGAAATATACCTATTTCTGCCCAAGTTGTTTGAATCTTCTTCTCGATGTACAACAAAGGTAATATCCCGTCGGTCAAAAGTTATATCATACAACTCGTTCTCTGGTGGCTACTATTGATGAGATTCAAATTCCCAAAATGCTGATGAGGGTCTCAAATATTCCGGTTGACGTGCTGCTATGAGCGAGAAGATAAAAACTCTCTAGGAAAACTATACTTGTGACTTGGTCGATTTACCATCCAGTAAATAAGCAGTAGGTTGCAAATGGGTATTCACGATCAAGGTGAAACCAGATGGCTCTCTTGATCGCCTAAAAGCTCGTCTGGTTGCCAAAGGATATTCTCAGACATATGGTGATGATTATTTTGAGATCTCTCCAGTTGCCAGAATGACGTCTGTTCGTGTACTTTTGGCCTTGGCTGTTCGCTATGACTGGACATTACTCCAGCTGGATATCAAGAACGCTTTCCTCCACGGGGATCTTGATGAAGAAGTATATGTAATGCAACCTTCCGGGTTCGTTGCAAGGGAGGGTAAAGTGTGTCATCTGCGGAAGGCTCTCTATGGTTTAAAACAATCATCTCGTGTGTGGTTTGGTCGATTTACACATATTGTTACTCAGTTCGGCATGTGTGAATCAAAGAAGGACCATTCAGTATTCTCCCGACAGACATCAGCTAGGAGGATACTACTGCGTGTCTATGTTGACGATATTGTAATCACGGAAGACAACAACTATAGTATTGCAGGCTTCAAGAAGTTTCTGGGATAACAATTTCAAACCAAGGATATGGGATCATTGAACTATTTCTTGGGCATTGAGGTCACACGGGGTAAGTGGGACATTGTAATGGCTCAAAGGAAGTATGTACTCGACGTATTGAATGATGCAGGAATGATGCAAGCTAAGGGAACAACCTCACCTATGGATCCAGGGGCTAAGTTACTTCCAGACGAGGGGGTCATAATGACCAATCCAGATCAGTATCGATGAGTAGTTGGAAAAGTCAACTACCTGGCAGTCATGACTCGTCCGGACATCTCTTTCACAGTTAGTGTTGCAAGTAGATTTATGGCTTCTCCAAAAGTTCCACATTGGCAGGCAGTTCTCATAATCTTATACTATCTAGTTAAGAATCCAAGAAAAAGAATTCGAATGGAGAATCATGGACACACTCGTGTTTAGTGCTTTACTGATGTTGACTGGGGGTGCAAGTCTGACAGATCGACGGTTTACATCTGGCTACTCGATATTCATTGGCGGAAACTTGGTATCGTGGAAGAGCAAGAAGCAGAATGTAATAACCCGGTCAAGTTCAGACAGAAACTTGGTGGAAACTTGATATTCATTGACGAAAATTTGGTATCGTGGAAGAGCAAGAAGCAGAATGTAATAGTCCGGTCAAGTTCAAAAGCAGAATATGGAGCCATTGCTCATGTCACATCAGATGTATATATGAAACATCTTCTACAAGAATTGGGAGAAGAAGCAGGATCGAGCACAACAGATATGTGGTGTGATAATCAGTTTGCTATCCATATTGCTACCAATCATGTATTTCATGAAAGGACGAAGCATATTGAAATCGACATCCACCTTGTCCGTGATGAGTACACAAAAGGGATGATAAAATTTCACCATGTGAGGACCGGTGATCAGATAGCCGATATCTTCACAAAGCCTCTTTTGGGTCCTCGGGTTCAATTTTTATGTAACAAACTGGGCATGATTGACATCTATGCTCCAGCTTGAGGGAGGGTGTTGAGTATATTAAAATAATAGTAGTGGGCTTTAGTCCCACATTGCCTAGAACAAAAGAGAGAAGGGTTAGCCTCTCCTATTTATATGTAACTCCCCTTCATTAATAAATTATCCATTATTCCACTCCACAGTATTCTTCACAAGCGACTCAAACCCTTCCATTTAATTTCAGTCACTGTCTTATTTAATTGAGCTCAAAGACATACTTAAGTGGCTGAAATTTAAAATCAAATGTCCCACATTATTTTTTGGTATCAGAACTAGGTTACCTGTCCTTGCATCATTCTGAATTAGTCCAGATAGTGTAGGATTGCATTTGGTTCATTTTTATCGTATTTCGCTAATTTTTTTTTCCATCGTGCCATCATAACTTAATTAACTTCTACCAATTAATATTATTTAATTTTTTTTAGGAATTAGCTTGCATTTAGCATAATTTTCATTTCCATGCCTTCGCGCAATGGTCGTGATTACCATCAACACTTTAATATTGTTAACATGGATCTCGAGCTTAAGTCTATGTTAGATGACATTCGTACCCGTCTAGAAAACCTAGAGCAACGTTTCCAAGATAATAATGCCAGTCTGAATGAGCGTTTAGAAACGATTGAAATTCAAATTATAGGTCCCCAAACTCACCTAACAATGATGCAAGTACTCAAGTACAAGGTAGTCACCATGGACCCTATGAATCACCAGATAGGAACAAGGGCAAGTCCTAAGTCTCCGGAGGCACACAGATGAGCGTGGGAATGCCTATATGGCTCCACTTGAGAAGGGTCCACTAGATGATCATGATGATTACTACTAGATGCAAAACCTTACCTACCAACCTTAGGACTATAGGACTCAAGTCTATCAAGTTCAAGACCTTAGGATCGCTCTATCTCACCGTGATTTAGGGCACCCAATGCGGAACCACACCTACCTGAGCATGTGTCATGATACCCAGTAATCTTTCCTGAGCAAACTACAACCAACAAAGGCAAGCACGCAGGTACCATGATTGAGCCTATAGAGTCCCTCCTGCCTTATCAAGAACAAGGACATCAACCACGTAGGAACAATCACATGCAACCGGTCGACCCGCAACCTTGTCAAGTGCAATATGACCCATCCCCTAGAGGTGTGAAAGTCGAATGTTCCACTTACGATGGAAAAATTGACACCGTGGCCTTCATTGACTTGATGCAAGATCTGGATGACTATTTCAGCTGGTTCCCCATGTCGGAGGAGTAGAGAGTCCGTTTTGCCGATGAATTGACCGGCGTGACCCGACAATTCTGTACCGTTATTGAAAGAATGTTAGCCTGACGATGGGACTGTCCAAACCTGGGATGAGATGAAGATGAGGCTACGTGAGAAGTATGTGCCTGCATTCTATCAATGTCGTCTCCTGGATAAGTGGAATAAGTTGACCCAAGGAAGCAAGTCAGCATCAGAATATATTGATAGATTCGAGAATTTACTGGCAAAATGGAAACTTAACTGTTTGTATGAGATAAATTTGATATTAGATGGAGCTGTCTTTGGATGGAACCAATCCGCTTTTATGATATGCTCAAGCAATACTGGATACAGGGAAATCCACATGCAGTAGAGATTCTACTTTTCCTGTTGGAAAACTCTTTCCCCCCCTTCAATTAGAACCAATTTTTACTTTTTATTTTACTCTGGTCAAACCCTCTGTTTCCTGGACCGGTCATCTAATAAAGGGCCAAGTAGTCTTTGTTTCCTGTTGGTACTGTGCATTATATGCCAGTTATTAACTGTTCCTCCCATTGCAGAGGGAAAGGGAACCAAACAAGTTTTTCGATTTCCTTTCTCGTACTAAGTTATAGGTTCTGTTTAGTTTCAATCGTTCTATATACAACGGTCTTATAGAATATAAAACAATATAATTCAAAATTTCTTCTCTTTCGATACTTCTACATAGACTTTTGAGATAAATTAGCAACTGAACTGTTCCTCTTGTTTCCACCTTTAATCCTCCATCCTCTTAAGGCTTGTATGCTGATGATAATTGTGGATAAAGAACTCCCTTTTGAAGATTTAGAATTCCTACAGTTTGAAGTTTTATAAGCTCTTTCCTTCTTGAAGACTATTTATTACAAACATTAATCTTTATTCTAGATTACTTAATTATGTCTGGTTAGTTGGTTCAGTTGCTGTACTCTATTGGTCTTAAGCTGATTATTGGGGAGTTTCTGCATGATTCTGTTTAAATTTTGAAACTAGACCTTTGGGAGTTGGAAATCTCATTCCTTGCTTTGTTCCGTTTTTTATGCTTGGTTATGATGTAGTTGGAAGTTATTTGAATACTGTCAATGTTCCAAAAATCGGTTCTAGGCGGCCCTAGGTGCCTAGTGCCCGCCTGATTATGCAGGTTTTCGGATTTTATGGACAATTGTTGCAATTTTCAGCATTTTTTTTTCCTTTTCTTTTGGACTGCCTAGAACTAGGCGGGCTAGGCGTCTGGTGCCCGCCCGTCTAGCGCCTAGCGACTTTTACAACAGTGAATAATGTGGTTTAAATCTAATATCTGGTAATCTTGTTCTCCAAATTAATTTCCTGGATACTTGGTTGCACTACCTGTACTGCCACAAGAGCAGTAGATCTCTGTTGACAACTATCCAAATTAATTGTTTTCATATTCTGGTGCATGTATCCTAGCCTTCCACAACATTTTCTTTTTGACAACATGACTATATCCTTCTGTCTTCACTGTGTGGATTTCTGCTCTGGTGGGGAGTTTTGACCAGTTTTTCCGATGAAGTGGAAGGAGTTATTGAAAAAGTAAGATTGGGGGTCAACTTTACTCCTTATACACTAGAAGGGCACATCTGTCCTGAACTTCGCCCATGTAATCTTGAAAACTAAGGAGCCCGATGAAGTGCAAATGGTTACTACAGTTAAGGGGGGTTAAGCATAGGGAATTAAGTTAGGGAGGTTTTACTGTCAGAAACTATGGGGTCTTGTCTAAGTCATTTATCCTGTTCTAAATTTTCCTTTTAGAAGGCAGCTCTAAATGCATGTGAATTTGGTGAAGAAAATATTAGTACCTGGTGTCAATTTTTCTAGATTGGTTTTTGTATGATGATTTCTTACGAAAAGTTTGTCATTCCTGTTTAGGTTCCTTGTGACGAAAAGCATGCAAGTTTGTTCACCAATAATTCACATGGGCAATAGGAAAAGAATTTTAAAATGTAGTTTCAACTTTCAACTCTGTGCCCCTCCCCTTTTTGAAATAAAATTTGTTGTACTCACTAATGGAAGTTCCAGTCAGCTCTCCATGATTTTTCTGGTGTTTCTTTGAAGTATATACGAGCTAACAAACTTGCCTGTAAGTTTTACAAACTAAGTTGATATATAACTTGGATCTACATAAAATGTTTGATACAAAGATTACTGATCAAGAGGTATTCTTATATATTAGCCAGAAGAATGGAAAGAATATTAAAGAGTTGAAGAGAGAGTGAATTAGTGAACATATGGCAAGTGTACTCGATTGCACCATAAAGGATTAACAGGAACCAGTTATTTATTGTCACCCATTAAGAGTGACAGGTTTGTTTGCAGGGGATCAATTGCTGTAACCGAGTATGCTCGAGATAGTAGCATAAGCGGCCAGTTAGTTGGGAGAAAGTCGATTTTCTTGTGTGTGTGTGTGTGTGTGTGTGTTGTTGGGGGGGGGGGGGGGGGGGGGGGGGGGGGGGGGGGGGGGGGGGGGGGGGGGGGGGGGGGGGGGGGGGATTAGGTAAAGGTCTATTAGTATGATTAATGAGATGTTTGAGATTTAAAAAAAAATTATTAGTTGATATTATGGACGAAAAGGTCACAAATTAGTTACTTGCATGTCACCCGACTCCTGAAACTAACAAAAGCCAGATAGCATTATTTGCCAAAACATACATCAAGGGGTAATATATGCTAAAAAGGGCATTTATCTGCTATACATGTGCTTAGCTAGAAACTTTCTTTTAGTGAAAATTGCCCTGGAATTAGTTAATGATATAAATCATACCTTTGATACGATTATTTGGGTGACCTTTCGATGTCCATAGACTCTACTCTATATGATGACACATCTTCCTAGATTTCTTTGAGTGTATACATTATAGATCTTATCAGCTGTCATTTACTTATTTTCTGACACTATGATTTACTCAGATCACTCGTTGAGGTCAAAAAAGTATTCTGCCAATTGAAATCCTTGATTTGGTTTTAGCCTATTCTTTTTGCTGAGGAAATTGGAGTGAATATCTTATTGGCAGGTTTGGCACCAGGACAGGTTCTCCTTTGCATGGTGCAAAGGATGGAGGAAATCTGGAAGAGCAGAAAAGGAAGGCGCGAGCAGAGAGGTATACGCTTGAACCATGTCACCTTAAAATTAAACTTTGTACTTCTGTAAAATCTTTAGCTACAAACATCTATTTATGCTCGTATGAGATATTGTAACCTTCTAGATATGCTATGAGGCCTCCTCTTTTATATGTCATTTTGCAGGTTTGGGCTTGTAGTACACACTCCATCTGATGAGGAGGCAAAGAAGAAGGCGCGGTTAGAAAGATTTGCTGAAAAACCAAATACTTTGGATGAAGAAAAAATGAAGGCAAGAGCAGCAAGGTAATGCAATAGGTTTTAATCTCTCATCTATATACTCCTATTACCATAGGCTTACATCAATATTGACATTAAGTTATTATCTTTTTTTGGTAGTTATGAATGAAATTACTAGACATATTCAGGGGGAGCTTCCATATTGTATGATGTTTCCTGACTATTTTGTGTTCGTCGATTAGAGTACAAAAGGATCAGATGCTAAAATAGTAATGTGGTGAGAAACTTGGGAATCGGATAGATTTAAAATTAGTAAGAAATAGTTTTTGAAATTAGTAGGACAAAACTAGACTATATGAAATCTAACATCAACCAAAATTCAAAGAGATATGAGTGGGGAGCCCATGTAGATGGACAAGAGATTCCTAAGGGCATGTTTGTTGGTAGAGCCAAAATGATTTCAGTGGGTCCCATGGATTATTTGGTTTCCAATGTTTGTTTGGAAATTTGAGGGGACAAAAACAACTAAGCCCAGCTCCTCTCCTCCTTAAATAAGCGCTACCTTAGCAAGTTTCTCTTTTCACCAATCTCTTCCAAAAGCTTGGTTTCACAAATCCCTTCCAAATGCTTGGAAGTAGAGAGAATTTCATGTGGCCAAAACTGAAATTGGCCCGTCTGTTCATTTCTCCTTCACTAATAAATTTTACCAAACAACAGAATAAGACGTGAATTATGTATGGATTCCACTTCCTGTTCCATTTTCAACTTCGTCCAACCTATGTTGTGATAAGCGCGCTTAAGCGCCGCTTAAGCGAGATTTAGAATTAGGGCGTCTCGCTTAATGAATTTTCCCTCCAGAGAAGCGATCAACGCTTAAGCGCGCTTAGGCGTCGCTTAGTAGCGCCTCGCCTTTCCTTAGGCGCCTCGTTTTTTTTTTTTGATTTTTTTTAATAAACTGAACCGAATCTTTTGTTATTTACATAGTTGGATAGTTGGGAAACTTTAAGTAGGAACTTTAGAGACAACTTTTATGTTTTGTGGTATTTTGATGACTGTGGTATGTATGCATTATGTGGCTTTTAGTTTGCATTTTGATTCTAGTATTTATATTGTTACGTTGCTTGATTGATAATTGGTATTGTTATTCATGCATATACTAGTAGGATTGTATGAAAAAAATATTGAAATTTATGTGTATATACTATATAGAGTATTTTACATGTAGGAGCAAAAAAAATGAGGCACTAACTAATCGCCGCTTAAGCGTCACTAAGCGAAGCGACAGCCTTGTCGCCTCGCCTCGCCTCACGCTTAATACAACATAGAGTCCAACCAAACGCATCCTAAGAGGGATAATTTTCGGTATATAGGATAAAATATTCATCTTGATGGAGAGATTGAGAAGGATGTCATGAATAGAATTAGTGATAGTTGAAACGGAGGAATGCTTCTAGAGGTTGAAAGAAAATTATCTAAGATTGTTATAAGAGTAGCTATGCTTTATGGATCAAAGTTTTAGACAATTAAGTAACATGCCATAAATTTAGTGTATCTGAAATGAGAACGCTAAGATGAATGAGTAGCAATACATTTAAAAATATGATAGTAAATGAGTGTATTTGTGGAAAGTTAGATGTGACATTTATTGAGAACAATATGAGAGAAAATTGTCTTTAGGTGGTTTGAACATGTACAACGCAAACCAACATATGTTTCTGTAAGGAGTGGTAATGTATGTGTGTATATGACTATATACATAATGCTATATGAAAATACCATAAGTGAACAGTCGCGTAGTTAAGTATATAAATTTTTAACCAATAGGTCTGAAGTTCAATCTTCTTTAGCCATGCTATACTACCCCCCAACCCACACACCCACCCACCCACCCTTCCCCACACCCGTAGGCTTAGACCAACATGTTTTGAAGTTCTAAAGGATATGGTTTTTGTTAGTGTGACAGAGTGCATGACCCTTGACAAAACCGAATGGAAGAAGAGGATTCAACCAACTGACCCCAAACTTTGTGACAAAGGCTTTGTTGTTGTTGTAGCTACATACTTGTGCTAGCAGTACTACATTTGTAACAGTGTTACAATATTTTGCAGGTTTTCACAAGCACCAGGTCCGTCTAAAACAAACGGCAGTGCCAAGTCTCAGGTGGTATGATTATGTTATCAACACTGTTAGCAGCATTACAAAATTAACTGTAAACCCCCCCCCCCCCCCCCCCCCCCCCCCCCCCCCCCCCCCCCCCCCTTTCTCCTTCTTAAAACATTGATCCGTTTTCTTTTTGTGACCGTGATCAGGAGGCAGCAGTGGTTACTACCAAAGAGGAACGTGGGAATTGACGAGTTTGCTGGTAAAGTAAGAGGTTCCAAGAGAGAGATCCTTAACATTTCATGATGTGTTGATGGATCTTTGTTCGCAATGGAGTTGTTTTTTGGGGCCATTGCGCATGTACTTACTGGTATAAAAATAGCTAATAGGTTAGGTTGGCATAGGATCTTTTGTTTTTGTGCATGTACTTGTTTAGGAAGGAAAGGATGTTTCAACTTTTTCATATATTGATGGGTACAATGTTGTGCACAGTTTTTCTTAATTCTGCTCTAAAGATCCTTCCAAAGTATATTTGCTATTGATGTATGTTACTTGATTTTCTGTATGTAAATTTGGATTCCGGAGGAAGGAAGCCACAAATTCTACGCACTCTGACCTGAAGCCACCAATTCTAGTGATTTGAATTCTAGGGTTTCAAGGCACTGTTAGTCAGAGATAGGTACGCACTTGTAGGCCGATCGTTACAAGCACAGCACCACGTCAGACTGGCGAGGACATTTCAAGGCACACCACGTCAGACTGGCGATGACATTTGAAGCCGGGCTGGTTCGCAGATTAACCGACAGGCTAGCGAGTGCAGTCTCACGCTACTGAACAAGACCTTGCTTCATTAGATGATCTATTTACTCAGGTATGCATGACTAGCTTCATTAGATATGTACACACTTGTTTTCTTTGAAATCTAACTAGCTGTGATGTTTATTTTTATGTTAATTTCTGCCATCAAAGATTAAAAAAAACAAACATAGAACTTTTATTCATTTTGGAGTTCAGTTATAGATAAAAAAAAACTTGTTTCTCTTACAAAATGAGAAATTTCGTTTGAGTCGGGCTCTATATACTGCATCTCGTCGCTTGCGGAAGTTGGGCATGTAGATCTGCACATGTTTGCCCATGAGCGCCCCTTCCTCTCTTGGCGAGGTTCGGGAGGCTCCTGGTGAGATCCCACCGGGGTGTTCTGCTCCTTCCCCAAAACGCCTGGGTTGGCTTCTCCTTCGCAAGCCTTTCCTTTTTTCGCTTCCTGTTGGATCGAGATAGGATTGGTCCCGCTTCTCCTGACTCCAGTTTCCGCGGGGAAACCCTTTCTTGTCCTAGCCCATTCCTTCACCTCGTTCTCCTGTCCTCTGCTAGCTCTGGAGGGAAGACGAGCGTTGAAGCCTCTCTCGCCAAATTTCGGAGCCGCGATTTTGGTTGGACGATATTCTCTCTGGCGCCTCTGGACTGTGGTCCATCCTCCTGCGCTCTCCCATTCCTCTCTCTTCTCCCTGATTGTCGGCTCTCTTTCTCCATTAACGCTAGGGTCCCAGTCCTTTCGAGCTCCTCCTCCGCCATCGGGACGAGAGGAAAACCTAGCCATATATATATATATGATAGTTTTACATGATCTCTGAACTTCGATAACAACATCAGGGTTCTACCGTGATCTCACCACAGAGAACAAACTGTGATAGTTTTGCGTGATCTCTAAACCTCGAGAATAACAGTAAATGCATTTAAATGTCTCAAATATACTAGGACCTTCTAATATATATAAAAAAAAGAATGATCCTGATTAAAACACATTAACATAAACAATAGTTTAGAATAATTATTTTTAAACAAAAAATAATTATTTTTTTGTTAAATAAAAATGGTTATATAGAGAAACTAGAATGATGATATATAATGAGAAGGCATCTAAAAAGATATAGCTTTGGCAAGATGTTTTATCTAGGTAGTTAAAACTAAGTATAATTTGATAATGGAAAATAAACAGAAACTGGTTGGTTAACAAATATAAATAGAGGGAATGTAACTCACATTCCTCACTGACTCTCAAAGTTTCCTATAGAACTCTCGTCTCTCTTGTGGCATCGCTTCTAATGATTTCCACTATAATCATGCTCAAGTACTATCTCGACATCGACGATGGCTAGTTGCAAAGTCGTCGCAGAAGTACAACACAAGTACAACATATGGTCTGGAAAGTTGAGGTTCATGGCCAATGACGTTCTTAGTTTTTAAGCTACTCTAGCTAGCTACATTAAGACCCTCATTATATATATATATATATATATATATATATATATATATATATATATATATATATATATATATATTCCAACTTTGTGCTTGCATTTGTGCAGTCTTCAAGTATAGCGATGAGGTGGTTTTATTGGTGGAGAGGAATATGATACTTGCATTTGTGCAGTCTTCCAAGTTGAGTCAGAATTTTATTTTATCCTGGGCTGAATTAAAATATACTAAAAAAATTTAAGGGTTGATTTTAAATTGGAAGATGTTCCAAATGTTGATGTTTCTTCCCCACGTATCTTTTTAGAGAACGAAACATATTTTTCGTTTTTTCTTCTTCTTGCATTTTTTCTTCTTCTTGATTTTCCATCCTAATAAAATAGAAAGTAAACAATAAATTTAGAAACTATGGCTTCAAGTAATCATTCAGGATATCAGAATATTTATTCAAGGGGAATTGACTAATGTTTTTTAGGATGGAAAATTCAAGTTCTGTTCAAATGAGAATGAATGAATTCATAAAGCATTTGTATGAGAATGCTTTGTTTACAAAAAAACAATGACAATGAATGAAAATTCAAGCTTTGTTCAAAGAAACCTTTAAGTATCAAACTTTCAAGTATCAGAACAATATTTGTTCACAGATACGAGAATGCTTTGTTCTCAGAGACAGTTATGTCCTATGCCGAGCAAATTAGCAAGACATGGTTTTGTTTTGTTTTGTTTTTTGCTAGATCCTTTGTATGTAAGATCGTTCCTTTTGGTTTTGTTTTTCTATGTTTTATAAAAACTTCTCTCAAATTCACAAAGGATTCTCAAATACTTTCTGATACTTAAATTATGCTACCAAAAAATGTAAGAAAATTAGCTCCATATATGCTTTCTAAAACTTAAAACTTAGAAGCAAAGCTTTCTAAAACCAAAGATGTAACAAATTAGCTGCATTAGCAGCATATATGCTGTCTAAAACTTAAACTTAAACCAAAGATGTAAGCAAATTAGCAGTATATATCACATGATTCACAGTAATATGCTTTCTAAAACTTAAACTTACATTAACCAAAGTCAGTAATATCACAGCAAATTAGCAGCATACTCCTCTTTAGGACTTGGATCATCCCATCCGATGAGGCGTCTACAGTCTCCTCCGTCGTCAGGCGCCTCATCCGCGCGAGGGACTCCGGCGTCATGGACCGCTTCCTCCTCACATCCTACGTCGAAGACAACGACCGGGCCAAGTGGTGCCCCAGCGCGCCCCACTACGGGAACGCCGTGCGCGTCAACGGCAACCAGTGCTGCGAGGTGGAGTGCTCGTACGGGCGGCAGTTCTGCTTCGGATGCTCGGCCGAGCCGCACTCCCCCGTGCCCTAAGGGTCTGCTTGGATTGAGGGGGAAAAATAAGCAGATTTAAGTGGGGTTAAATGAGGGGGCACGGCTGTCCGCACCCCATGACCTACTAAGCACATCCAAATTTTTTTTAAATTTCTATCCTACCCCTCCTCCCCCTCCTCCTACCCTCCAACCTCGACCTCCGACCCCAGAGGAGGAGGAGGAGGAGGAAGAGGCGGAGGGTCGGGATGAGGAGGAGGAGGAAGGAGGAGGGTCGGAGAAGGAGGTGGAGGGGGAGGAAGAGGAAGGAGGAGGGTCGGAGGAGGAGGAGGAGGGGGAGGAAGAGGAGGAGGAGGGTCGGGAGGAGAAAGATGAGGAGGAGGGTCTGGAGGAGGAGGAGGAGGAGGAGGGGTCGGGAGGGGAGCGGGGGGAGGGGTAGAATATAATTTTTTTTTTTTTGGTGTGCTTAGTAGGTCATGGGGTGCGGATAGCCGGGCCCTAAACGAGGGAGAGTAGAGTGAGGGGGAGTAGAGTCAATACATAGAACCTTGTTTGGACTAGATGGATAGTTAAGTGAGGGGTGTTTAATAACTCTTTCTTGTATTTGAGGTTTTGAGTGAGAGGAGGATTAATAAAGATATGATAGTACCAAAATAATCTTATTACATATGTCATAAAATTAAATTTAATTGAAATTTCAATTAGAATTTGTCAAAATATTTTCACAAATTAGGAAGGTACGGAACAACATGTTGGAAACAAGAAACAAATGAAGAAAAAATATAATATTTTATAGAACAAATAGGGGTATTTATGACTTTTAAACAAAACCCTCGATCCCCCTCGTTAACCCTCCGATTTGGGAGGGTTAAAAAAATGGACAAAAGAGGGTAAAATAAACCCCTACTTAACCCTCTATAACCCTCCATCCCAAGCACCACCCTCAAACCAAGCATGATTTTATTTCTCCCTCATTTAACTTTTTCTCACTTAACTCTCTTAACCCTCAATCCAAGCAGACCCTAAGATTTTTTTGGATGGAAGGCGTACGCTAAACGGATGGGTATTTAGATCTATCACGCCCTAGGACCAGAATACTGGCAAGTGGGGACGGACAAGGCTATCTACGAAATCCCAAAGTATACCAGTACTCTGAAATTACGTATAAGCTGTCAAGACATGGGGGTTACTTCTACAAGCCAACAGTCGATCCTAGGTTAAGCATTCCTAGGTATCTCAATCACAGACAATTTTACAAGGTACAAGAAGTATGATCATCAGACATACAATAGTAAAACGTCCCAAACCATATATACATGGATGATCATGAAGCTAGTAATACAAAATGGAGAACTAGAAAGAGTAATAGTCATATATGATAAGCTCTAGCTGCAGTCTAGAATACGCACATCATGTTTATGCCTGTAGGCTAAATGTCAAGGACCAAAACACGAGCTAAACACGTGCTCTGAGGCTAAACGCCACAAAAGAATAATGTACATAACCAATGGAAGAATAAAATGAGAAACCCACTTGGGTACTCTGGCGCTCTGGATGGTCACCGTCGAGTAGATGGTGCGGAAGATCCTCTGGGCTTCTCTATCAGATCTGGCCAAACAAAACCAGTGGGGTCAGACCCCCAATAGCAAGTACCACAAAGGAAGCTAAACTATGAACTAAAACCAGCAATCACTAACATCAACAATTAGAGATATAAATGAGTAAGGGCAGAACGAGACTCGTGCACTACCAATGTACTTATCCCGAACATAGGAAGACAATAAGTAAGCATCTTGGAGCATAAAGTAATTATCATGCAACATAATGTAAAGTATAGACATGTTAAGTAAACAGAAGCTTGAGAATATGTAAAAGCAATTGAACATGTGAACTTGTGAGATAGCCGGGTCATAAGAGCATGGTGACCCGGCATAGGGAGTCATGTATAGCTTGTGAGATAATTGAACATGTGAGCATGTAAGAATTATATAGAAAGACAATGATAAGTGGACTTAGAAACTAATTCGGAAGTCAAGTTACAACCCTTAAACCAAATAAGGACCGAGGTTGTAACCCTTCTCCTGAACAGAACTTAGTCTCTGATCATTGTATAGCATGAAGATCATGTACAGAATGTGAGTACTGAATAGGACGACAAATGATCAGATGACTTAGGAAATAATTTGGAAGCCAAGTTACAACCCTTATATCAAACAAAGAACGGGGTTGTAACCCTTCTCCGGAACAGAACTTAGCCTCCGATCATTTATCGACAAGGTAAAACATAAATCATAGTGTACTGAAATAAACATACGGACACTGCCTAGACAAAACTAGACTGGACTGGACTGACTCCATCCATTAGTCACGGCCAAGCAGTGAGTACGGCTTGATATTTTAACTAACTAGGATTATCACAAGCCTAGTTACTGACAAGATGCAAAGAGATTTTTAAGTCCAGTTATCTGCCTGCTGCTACCGGAGTGACCTCAGCAAAAAAAAACAAGTATAGCAGACACACTGCAGTAAGATACATGTGTCCTAAGGAGATGCCCCATTCGACGGTGAGCTGGAAATGTGCTCATCATGACAGCTCCAAATTCCATGTATATATATATATATATATATATATATATATATATATATATATATATATATATATATATATATATATATAAGGCCGGGATCAAACGGGCAACAGGTAACTGGAAAAGTCTCTTCATGAACTACTTGATCAATCTAGTCATTAATCGTAGCCAGATTCAATATGAATCCCTGACCGTGGTCATCAGGAATCCATGCCTTAGACATGATGCAATATAGAACATGTAGCTTGTACAAACACACTCAAGAGAAACACCCACGGTATCCAAATCATTCATTACTTGTAAGCCAATAAAGCCATCGTAATAGCATTCATGGTTCATGTCTTGCCATGTCATGTTACATGTCTGGAGTGCACCACGACGGGTCACTATCATGTTAAGAGTACTTGTTAGGGGTGCGCTGTGACGGGCCATAATCATGTTAAGCAAAGAAGTGACATGTGACTTGAGTGCACCGCAACGGGTCACTATCGTGTTAAGCAAAGAAGAAAGACATACATTATGAGTGCACCACAATGGGTCACTATTATGTTAAACAAAAGAAGGAAGACATAAATCATGAGTGCCCCACAACGGGTCACTATCATGTTAAGCAAAAGAAGGAAGACATAAATTATGAGTGCCCCACAACGGGTCACTATCATGGTAAGCAAAAGAATGAAGACATAAATCATGAGTGCCCCACAACGGGTCACTATCATGTTAAGCAAATATAGACTTAAGAAAGCTTGTAGATAGATCTTGATAAAAGGTGCATCATAACATATGAAAAGGAATAAATGAGGTAACTACTTGGCCTAAAATACCAATTGAATTTGTGCTAGTGTTAAGGGTATGAGAAGGGTACAATCATTCTCTAACTGTACAATATTATCAAATCATGTTAAAAAATTCATTTGTTAAAGAAATATCAAGCTATTAAGTAGGGTCGTCGCAATTTAGGCCAAGATAGAAAACATGCAATGCAATCATAAGCTCCATATCAAGAATGAAAGAAACTTGCATAAAATAGTTGGTAACATATTCTTGAAGCCAAGAAAAAGATGTACAACTTTCATGTTGGGAGTTGGGAGAAATTCTGGCCACAAATCAGCCAAATAGGACATAAAACAGCCAAAATAGGCACTATGCGACATTCTGCGGCACTATTCATCTATGCGGCACTATTCATGCATGCGATATTATTCATCCATGCGGTACTATGCAAGCCATGTGGTACTATTCATCTATGCGGTACTATTCATGCCTATGGCACTATTCATCCATGCGGCACTATGTAAACCATGCGACACTATTCATCCATGCGGCACTATTCATCCATACGATACTATTCATCCTGTGGCACTATTCATCCTGCGATACTATTTATCGTCCCTGCCAGAATCAAGACAGATGAACATAGAAGATGTCCAAATCTTATTTTGGTCATAACTTCCTCAAAACAAGTCGAAATCTAACTTTTCAAAAGTCAATTTTGGATAAAATCGAATTCTCTACAACATAAAACAATCAAAACTTAAAAAAGATGAAGTTTAGTAGATCAAAACCCAAGAAAGCCAAAAGGGTATAAACTTAGATCTACAAAAATTTATCCACCAAAATAAAAAATGTCAAGTTCTAAAGATGCTTAGAATCATGTAAGGAAGAGTTTAGAACAAACAAAATAACATTCGTCCAATATTTGGGAAGATGTACTTGCCTTAGGTTGGAGGAGAAAATGAAGAGGAAGAAGATGAAGAGAATGAAAATAATGGAGGAGAGAGAGAGGAGTTGGGTTTTATACAAACATTCTCATCTCAAACCCACCTAAATCAAACCAAGCCCTATACCAAGTTGAACCGAACCAAATTAAACCAAGTCAAGTTTAACCTATACTTAATTTTTTTTAAAATATTCGAAAACCAAGAAATACGAAATACGGCTCAAAATACGTACCCGTACATAAATACTGATACAGTGAGACGAGTCTCACAACTCTTCCATCCTTAGAAAAATTTCGTCCTTAGAATTTCCTAAAGCCAGTCGAGTAAGATAGCTAAAACAAAAGCTCAAGAAAACACAACTATCTCTATAAACCGAACCGGTAAAAGCAAAACCGTACATGAACCGAACCGGTAAATCTGAAGACCGAACCGAACCGGATTGATTGAAAACCAAACTTGAACCGAACCGAAATAAATCGGTTCGGTTTTTCGGTTCAGTCGGTTCATGGGCTTTCATATAATGGGCCGGCCCATTACAATTAAACATTAAAATTATTCAGTCTCTCCCAAAAATAACAAAGGTAAATATAGTTTGAAACATAGGCCATCAGGCTACCAGGCTTTCAGGTAAAAATAACAAAGTCCATGTGAAACCCATATTTTTGTAATTAATTAATAATAGTGTTTTAGTATTATTATTAGTATTTCTATCATTATTATTATTATTACTATTATTATATATTTTTGGGTGCAAATTATTTCAAAAATTAACAACATGGATTTTTGAGTTGAACCCAGACCCGAGTCCGAACCCAGACCCAGGCCTGAGCCGAACCCCTTTCTTATTTCTAAAATCTGATTTGGCTTGGTTATTATTATTATAAAAAATATTCGTTAGAGGAGCTGGTCCACGAGGGACCAGCAACCCCATCTCACTTAATCGTGGCTACCCTATTTTCTCTCCACGAACTCAGCACACCACCACATAACATTAACCCCTCCCCTTACTTTCTCTTCACAGCAATACCATTTCAACTCTCCTCTCCTTAAGAATCCACCAACCCCCTCTGTTGGAAGCATAACTCCAAAGCTTCCCTCACTCTCTCCCACGAGCCCAGAGGAGAACCCAACTCTCCTCTTTTTTTCCCCCTCACCAAACCCTCGCCCTCTTCCCCGCGAGCGCGTCTCGGCCAACCGCCCCTTCGGCGCCTCCTCCCGGCCGACCGCCGACAGCCCCTAGCCTGCTGTCCCGGCCGACCACCCTTCGGCCGACCGCTCCCCGCGTCAGCCCGACGCCAGCGCGCCCTCGTCGGCTCCCTCCGGCCAGCGCCGTGCCGACCCGCGCCCCTCCGGCGAGCCGCGCCACCCCTATGTGGCCGCTGTCCTTCGTCGCATACCCCCGTGCGGCTTCTCTTTGGCCAGCGCCTCCTGGTCAGTTCACTTCCCCGGTCGTGACCCCCTGGCCGTGCCCTAGTTTCTGCATTTTTCCAGCATTCTTCGTCGACGATGCTGCTCCAGCGCTGTTTCGGGAATACGTTCGCTGTTTCGGAGCTCTATTCTTTCTATTATTCATCTGAGAGCTATAGCCGAGCAATCCGAGGTATAACCCCTGTCCCACTCATTTTATTATCAGTCGATGATGAGAAATGGTTCCCGATTCCCTTTGGGAATTCGGTTTTAGCGACGTCGTAATTTTCCGGGACTTTCGGAAAGGTCCTGTGAATTATTTTGGATTCCCGAAATATTTCAGGAATTGATTTTTGGTATGTTTTAGCTTTCCGGATTTTTTCGGAAGCGCTCTGTGATTTGTGGAATTGGAATCGGACTTCCGAAATTATTTCGGGTCGTCCCGATTATTCTGTGGATTGGTTGTGGATTTTATATATAAAAATTCGGGTTTTTCCCTGGTTTGGGATTTGCAGGAAATTATCGGCGCCAATTCCCAGTTTTTGGGTTGACCAAAAACAGAGGAGATGCTGCCGAATTTTTCCGTAAATCCTGGATTATTTTAAAAATAAATTTAAAATGATTTTCGGATTTTACTTGATATTTGATTTTGGGTGACAACCGTATCGGTCAATGGACCCGGCTAAGTGCAAACGAAATCGGCCCCGCCCGGACGTTGAGGCAATTAGCCAAGATGAGGATTGGACCATATCTGAGACTCTATTTACCTTTATTTTTATTATTAATTTCTGTTTATATTTTATTTAATATTTCAGTTTAAGACTAACGGCGGTTTTGTCTTATTTCAATTTGTGTAAATAAATTATAATGGGCATAAGCCCAGCTGGCTGTGGTCTGTAACTGTAATAGCTTAGATTTTCTTGTCATTTCTGGTTTTACGAGTTTTTCTATTTAACGATTAAATTGACTAAAAAGTATTTTCGTATAAAATTAATTAATATTTTCTCACTTAAAATTGACAAGTTTATTAATAACTAAAAGGTCACGTATTTCTCACTAAATAAGAAAATTAGCTTTATATTTATATTTATAGAAAATACCAAGTTTTCCTAAAAAAAATCTGGCATCGACGATGTTTTCCCGAATTCAAAGTTAAAATGACCTTTTTTCCTCGTATTAAATCAAGCAGAAGCCCACAGAGAGCAGACTGCTGCCCAAGCTGAAGCCCATCGCGAGCAGACCGTGATTATGAGAGAAGGCATGGAGAATGCCCACAACGTGGCTATGGCTGCCCTCGAGAGAGGAGGAACCACTTCATCAGGGCCACGACCTGCCAAGGTAAGCATGATTCAGGAGTTAGTTATATTTCTTTAAGGCCATTCTTTTGATTAGAGGCGTATTATTGCATGAAGGTGGGAGATATAGAGAGCTTTAAGAAGCAAGACCCTCGACCTTTCAAAGGAACCGAGGGTATCATCTACGCCGATGAATGGCTAGACCATATTGAGTGTCTCCTGAGCGTCGCTCGACTCCCGGAGGACCTTAAGACGGAAGCTGTAGGACTCCAACTACAGGATGTGGCGAGCACCTGGTATCGGAATGAACCTCGACTCCAGGACAAGCAGCTCGATTGGGACACCTTCAAGAGGCTATTCCGCAGGAAGTTCTTCCCGACATCGGAGATACGGGAAATGGAGAGGCAATTCCAGAACTTGAAGCAGGGAAACATGACGGTCAGCGAGTATGCGGCAGAGTTCGGCCGACTAAGCCGCTTTGCCCAGAACCTGGTAGCTGACCCCAAGGATCGTGCTGAGCGATTCAGGTATGGCTTACGGGAAGAGATTCGCACCCCTGTGATCGCAGGTGGTGCAAAGACTTATGAGAGAATCCTGATCCGAGCTCAAGACGTGGAGAAGAGCCAGCCTTCTCGATCCAAGAGGGAGTATCCTGGAACTAGCAACTTCCAGTGTAGTCAGAAGAGGCCCAACAACAACAACAGCAGGCCCTCGCACCACCAGCATCATCATCATCAGGCGAGGACCAATGACAGAGCACACCAGAAGCAGATCCCTGTCTGTGACTATTGTAAGAGGCCAGGGCATCAGTCGAACATCTGCAGGAAGAGGCTAGGACACTGCCTAGTCTGTGGGTCTGCCACCTACCAAGTGAAGGACTGTCCCATGTCAGCCCACCGGTCCGGGACCAACCAGCAAAGAGCTCCCCTACCTACTCAGCAACAACAGTTTGGACAGCACCAGCAGAAGACCGGGCGAGCTTTTTCCCTAGCACCTAATGAGCAGGAACCAGAGCAGGAACCCACCGCAGATGTCATCACAGGTTCTATTTATGTGTTTTCACATCCTGCTCTAGCATTATTTGATTCGGGTGCATCACATAGTTTCATATCATCCAAGTTTATGTCTGCACACCACATAGATTCGGGACTTAGCAAGGTGATTAGTAGGGTTATGACCGGTGGTGGACCTATACCCATCACTAAAGCTTGTAATTGTCCCATAACCATCTCTGGCCATCAGTTCTCAACACCTTTACTAGTGATGCCCCTGCCCAACTATGATGTAGTCCTAGGGATGGACTGGTTAAGTGAACAGCATGCGCTGATAGATTGTCATCGAGGATGTGTAATCTTCAGCCCACCAGGAGAACCGGAGTTTGAAATCTCTCGGGCTTCGGAAGATATGAAGAGTATTTCTTACTCCTCTATCACTGAAGAACCCGGGCCTCCTCACCCTATCATTGCAGAATTTATGGATGTTTTTCCAGATAGTCTTCCAGGATTGCCGCCAGATCGAGATGTGGAATTCAACATCGATCTAGTACCCGGCTCTTTCCCTATTTCTCGGGGATGCTACAGAGTCAACCCCAAGGAGGCTAAGGAGATGAAGGATCGGATCGACGAGCTGAAGTCGCAAGGATTTATCAGAGATGGAGCTTCACCCTGGGGAGCACCAGTTTTGTTCGTGCCCAAGAAGGATGGAACCGTGCGGATGTGCATCGACTACCGGGCGCTAAATAACATCACCATCAAGAATAAGTACCCCCTGCCCCGGATCGACGACCTGTTTGATCAACTAAGTAGAGCCAAGGTATTTTCAAAGATAGATCTCAGATCAGGCTACCATCAAATCAAGGTCAGGAAGGAGGATATTCCCAAGACGGCGTTCAACACCAAGTATGGACAATTTGAATTCTTGGTCATGCCGTTTGGACTGACGAATGCTCCTGCGGTATTCATGAACCTCATGAACAAGGTTTTTCATGAATATCTGGATCAGTTTGTTGTTGTCTTTATCGATGACATACTGATCTACTCGAAGACGGAGGAAGAGCATGAAGAGCACTTGAGGAAAGTGCTGAGTACCTTGAGGAAGGAGAAGCTCTATGGTAAGCTATCCAAATGCGAATTCTTTTTAGACAAAGTGGAATTTTTGGGCCATGTTGTCACAGGAAAAGGAATTTCGGTAGATCCAAAGAAGATAGCTGCTATTGAGAAATGGACTGCACCAAGCTCGGTTGCAGAGATCAGGAGCTTTTTGGGACTAGCTGGCTACTACCGGAAGTTCGTAAAGGATTTCTCCAAGATTGCGGAGCCAATGACGAAGCTTACCAGGAAGAACGAGGAGTTCATATGGTCTGAAGCATGCCAGTCAGCTTTTGAGGAACTGAAGAAGAGGCTCACAACTTCGCCGATACTTTCGCTACCCGCAGATACCTGCGGTTTCTCAATCTATAGTGATGCTTCCGGAAAAGGACTGGGCTGCGTTCTTCAACAACATGGGAAAGTAATTGCCTATGCATCTAGACAATTGCGGACTCATGAGAAGAACTACCCCACACATGACTTGGAGCTTGCAGCGATGATATTTGCTTTGAAGCTATGGAAGCACTACATGTATGGAGAGAGAGTGAAAATATTTACGGACCACAAAGTCTGAAATATGTTTTCACTCAGAAGGAGCTGAACATGAGACAAAGACGATGGCTGGAGCTGATGAAGGATTTTGATATCAACCTGAAGTATCATCCGGGTAAGGCTAATGTTGTTGCAGATGCACTTAGTCGATACCCGATGGCGATGTTCTTGACCAAGGAGCACCATTTGCTGGAAGACATAGAGAAGCTTGGATTGGAAATTGTACTGCCCGAGAAGGAGATGAAGAAACTTGGAAGAGAAGCCATCGTACAAGGAGAGGAATCATCATTGATGCAGTTGCAAGTGCGTTCGAGTCTTATGGACAGGATCAAGAAGACACAATTTTAAGACGAGACGCTTTACAAACTCAGAGACCAAGTGTTGGCAGGAACACTTGAAGGATTCTCAATCGCCAGCGACGGAGCATTGAAGAATGGTACGAGACTTTACGTACCAACTGGCGAACTGAGGAACGAGCTGATGCAAGAAGCGCACCAGTCGCAGTATTCTATACACCCTGGAGCCAACAAGATGTACCGGGATATGCGGACTATAGTATGGTGGTACGGAATGAAGAAGGACGTATCCAGGTATGTGGTAAGATGTTTGATTTATCAGCAAGTTAAAGCTAGCAGGCAGAGACCAGCAGGATTATTGCAGCCGCTTGACATTCCGGAGTGGAAATAGGAGCACATAACGATAGATTTTGTATCGGGACGGCCTCGATCCCAAGGAGGGAAGGATGCCATTTGGGTTATAGTGGACCGACTGACGAAGTTAGCTCACTTTATCCCCTTCAAGGTTGGTTTATCCACCGAAAAGTTGGCAGCACTGTACATGCGGCACATCTACCGAATTCATGGAGTTCCGGTAAGTATTGTATCTGACAGAGATACTAGATTTACATCTTACTTTTGGAAGAGTTTGTATGACAGCTTGGAAACCCAACTGAAGTTCAGCACCGCCTACCACCCTCAGACTGACGGGCAATCGGATAGAACAATCCAGACGCTAGAAGATATGCTGAGATCCTGCGTCCTGGAATTTGGAGAGTCTTGGGAAGACCATTTGCACTTGGTAGAGTTCTCTTACAACAACAGTTACCAAGCTAGCATTGGGATGACACCGTTCGAGGCACTCTATGGACGTCGTTGCCGCACCCCTCTTGCTTGGGACGACATCGGAGAACGAGTGTTGCTTGGACCTGAGATGGTGACCGAAGCAGCAGAGAAGGTGAGAATGATCAGAGACAAGCTCAGGATTGCCCAGGACAGACAAAAGTATTGGGCCGATAGCAGCAGACGGCCTTTGGAGTTTGAAGAAGGCGACAGTGTATTTGTGAAGATCTCGCCTACCAGAGGAACAATCCGTTTCGGCAGAGCAGGAAAGTTGAGTCCCAGGTATATTGGTCCATTTGAAGTACTTAACAGGATAGGAGAAGTGGCCTATCGGGTGGCTCTACCCCCAAGTCTCGAAGGCGTCCACAACGTCTTCCATGTCTCGCAGCTGAGACGCTACATTCCGGACCCGAGCCATATCTTGGACCATTCAGAGCTGGAGATTGGACCCAGCCTCACAGTGCCGGAGAAACCAGTGGCAATTTTGGACCGAGGCGAGAAGAAAACCAGAAACACCGTGACGCCAATAGTCAGAGTGATGTGGCGGCACAACTCACCAGGCGAGTCGACCTGGGAGCGAGAAGACCAGATGCGGGAGCAGTACCCGTACTTGTTTGAGACTTGAGGTAATCCCTAACCTTGCCTTTAATTTCGAGGACAAAATTTTCTAAGGAGGAAAGATTGTGAAACCCATATTTTTGTAATTAATTAATAATAGTGTTTTAGTATTATTATTAGTATTTCTATCATTATTATTATTATTACTATTATTATATATTTTTGGGTGCAAATTATTTCAAAAATTAACAACATGACTTTTTGAGTTGAACCCAGACCCGAGTCCGAACCCAGACCCAGGCCTGAGCCGAACCCCTTTCTTATTTCTAAAATCTGATTTGGCTTGGTTATTATTATTATAAAAAATATATATATATTCGTTAGAGGAGCTGGTCCACGAGGGACCAGCAACCCCATCTCACTTAATCGTGGCTACCCTATTTTCTCTCCACGAACTCAGCACACCACCACATAACATTAACCCCTCCCCTTACTTTCTCTTCACAGCAATACCATTTCAACTCTCCTCTCCTTAAGAATCCACCAACCCCCTCTGTTGGAAGCACAACTCCAAAGCTTCCCTCACTCTCTCCCACGAGCCCAGAGGAGAACCCAACTCTCCTCTCTTTTTCCCCCTCACCAAACCCTCGCCCTCTTTCCCGCGAGCGCGTCTCGGCCAACCGCCCCTTCGGCGCCTCCTCCCGGCCGACCGTCGACAGCCACTAGCCCGCTGTCCCGGCCGACCACTCCCCGCGTCAGCCCGACGCCAGCGCGCCCTCGTCGGCTCCCTCCGGCCAGCGCCGCGCCGACCCGCGCCCCTCCGGCGAGCCGCGCCACCCCCCTGTGGCCGCTGTCCTTCGTCGTACACCCCCGTACGGCTTCTCTTTGGCCAGCGCCTCCTGGTCAGTTCACTTCCCCGGCCGCGACCCCCTGGCCGTGCCCTAGTTTCTGCGTTTTTCCAGCATTCTTCGTCGACGCTGCTGCTCCAGCGCTGTTTCGGGAATACGTTCGCTGTTTCGGAGCTCTATTCTTTCTATTATTCATCTGAGAGCTCTAGTCGAGCAATCTGAGGTATAACCCCTGTCCCGCTCATTTTATTATCAGTCGATGATGAGAAATGGTCCCCGATTTCCTTTGGAAATTTGGTTTTAGCGACGTCGTAATTTTCTGGGACTTTCGGAAAGGTCCTGTGAATTATTTTGGATTCCCGGAATATTTCGGGAATTGATTTTTGGTATGTTTTAGCTTTTCGGATTTTTTCGGAAGTGCTCTGTGATTTGTGGAATTAGAATCGGACTTCCGAAATTATTTCTGGTCGTCCCGATTATTCTGTGGATTGGTTGTGGATTTTATATATAAAAATTCGGGTTTTTCCCTGGTTTGGGATTTGCAGGAAATTATCGGCGCCAATTTCCAGTTTTTGGGTTGACCAAAAACAGAGGAGATGCTGCCGAATTTTTCCGTAAATCCTGGATTATTTTAAAAAAAATTTAAAATGATTTTCGGATTTTAGTTGATATTTGATTTTGGGTGACGACCGTATCGGTCAATGGACCCGGCTAAGTGCAAACGAAACCGGCCCCGCCCGGACGTTGAGGCAATTAGCCAAGATGGGGATTGGATCATATCTGAGACTCTATTTACCTTTATTTTTATTATTAATTTCTGTTTATATTTTATTTAATATTTCAGTTTAAGACTAACGGCGGTTTTGTCTTATTTCAATTTATGTAAATAAATTGTAATGGGCATAAGCCCAGCTGGCTGTGGTCTGTAACTGTAATAGCTTAGATTTTCTTGTCATTTCTGGTTTTACGAGTTTTTCTATTTAACGATTAAATTGACTAAAAAGTATTTTCGTATAAAATTAATTAATATTTTCTCACTTAAAATTGACAAGTTTATTAATAACTAAAAGGTCACGTATTTCTCACTAAATAAGAAAATTAGCTTTATATTTATTTTATAGAAAATACCAAGTTTTCCTAAAAAAAAATATGGCATCGACGATGTTTTTCCGAATTTAAAGTTAAAATGACCTTTTTCCCTCGTATTAAATCAACGCACAAATAATCGTATTTTCTGTGTTTAGTTAATTAAAGAACTAAAATTGGACTATGACGCAACTAAAGATTTCAACTAGCATAGCTAAGTTGGTGAACCTAATATCTGAGTCTATCTCTCGAATGTAGGAATTCGAGGACGACTCTAATTACCTGTCTCGAAGTCTTCTACCTCTCCAGTCATTTCCTTTGAGGCAAGTATAGTTTATGTTAGTTTACAGTTATTTATTTAATCGCTTTACTGCAAGTCTAAACCACGATGCAAACACGAAACTCTCTTTGAGAGTACTGTAACTACTGGGGACTGGGGGAATAGCGTAATGATTATGACCATACTGTAACAAAACCCCTTATCCATTCCTGTAACAAACCTAAGTCGTTCATATTTCATTACCTGTTCAAATCACTGTTTTACTGTAACAAACTGTTCATGTTTAAAACTGTTTAGAACTGCATGATTCTATTATTTAATTTAACTGTTTAAAAATTAGCATGAATTGTACTTTGCTCCCTCCTGACTGGAGATACATTTTTAGGGGATATTGAGGATACAGATCGGTTTTACAACAGCTACTACGACCCTGTGTTGTACCCAGTTGTGCTGCCAGAGTCCCCACAGGAGGACGTTGGGACTGAGGCCGATGATCCGGCCGATAGATAGATTTCCTTTTTATGCATTTTGTTATTTCAAATTCTGTATTTCATTTCAGAACAATCTCCTTTTGTATTTAAATTTTAAAGTTTAATAAAGTTTATTTCCAAAGTTGAGTTGTGATAAATACAGTGTTGTTGTATGGTTACAAAACAAGAATAACCATTATAATTTTTCTGCCACTATCAGTATCAGCCATTCAGGCTTTCATAAAGAAAAATGCAGTATCAGATCCATCTCAATTCTTAAGATTCTCTCAAAACAGAAATGTAAATATAGTTTGAAACACAAGCCTCTTTCAAGGAACTTCTATAGTTCTAGTAAATACTAATGTCTAAATGAACAAGTTATATACAAGGCATTTCCAGTTTAAACACAATCCTCTTTCAAGGAACTTCTACAGTATCAGATCCATCTCAGACTTGAGAGGGGGGATGCTCCAGCCTCCAAGTCCAGGGGCCAGGGCCAGGCTCCAGCCATTTCCAGTTCCAAAAGGATGCTTCAAAATCCTCTTCAACTGACAGAGCTGAGAGTTGCATCCTGCAAACACCAAAAATAGAAGACAAGGAAAGAAAGTATAATATGACTCAGATGGCTTATTTATGCATCATTGACTGATAGTATGATGCCATATAGTATCAAATACACACTTTCTCAAGCCGTAATCATCATTGCCACTTTCTAGTTTAATATGTTAGTAAAATTTTGAAGAAAGGCAATAAATAACTATTCACAAATGGCTGCAGTTCATGCACAAATGGCTGCAACAATTGCCTCGCCACTAGCTGCATTGAATGCCATGCCACTACAAACAGAGATCCTGTCATGCACAAATGGCTGCAGTTCATGCCCAAATGGAATATTACAAATACAAACAGAGTAGAAGCAGTAAACTAGAGAGCATATCATGCACACAAGTGACACAACTCGAGCAATCAGCATAGTAAATGGAATTACATACTGATACTGCTAGTAGCAGCAGTAAAAGACTCTTTGACAATTGACACTTGACAGTGTTGACACTGCTAGTAGAGCAATCAGCATAGGAAATGGAATTACATACTTCTTTGACTCCAAAATTAACAGAGTAAACTAAAGAGCATAATTAGGTTTTTCTACCACAGTAATCAGTATCCAGCATTTAGCGTAGCAGGCAAAATAACATTCCCACAGAGTTTAAATAGAATATTACAGACATTTGATAACTGACACTTGTTTCCAAGTAATCAAACCTCGCTTGTTGATGTTGACGCCACAGTTAACCTACCCAAATCTAATCATAAGAAGAAAAAAATGACAAAGTTAAAACACAACTACAACAAAATTGGAAAATGTAATACAAGTTATAAAAATTGAATTACCCATTTCAAGTTTGTAGACGTCCTCAAAATCCTCTTCAATAATAGACACAATGGGTCGATCCGAAGGCCCCCTAAACCAATCTTGGCAACAAATAAGGGCTTGAGCAATTTTGGGAGTCAAAGAGCTCCTATAAGCATCAAGGACACGACCACCCGTACTAAAAGCCGTCGGAAGCTACGGTAGATATGGGAACGGCCAAGACATCTCTAGCCATCTTTGAGAGGATCGGAAAACGAGGAGAATTAAGCTTCCACCATCCCAAAAGATTAAAATCATCACTTTCATCATCTTCATCATCCACGGTACTCTCATCTAGGTAACGGTCAAGCTCTGATTTAGTATCACCATCTCCTAATTCCATCTTATGCTTCTTGAATTGGACCTTCATGAACTTTTTCAATTGCAAGGATGCCACCGGCTGATTTTCACTAGGAGTTTGAACTCTATCACTAGAAGTGCCACCAACTTGAGAAGTGCTAATGTTTTTGTACTCATTAAACATAGAGTACGCAACGAATTTCACTTTCTTTTTCATGGAATCGCTCTTTTCCACACCATATAGTTGATCGAGCATACTCCACGTACTCCAACTTATGTCTTGGATCAAGAATTGGTGCAATAAATATAATCATATTCATCTTTTCGATATCCTCCAATACTTATCATACTTCTCCCTCATTTTATCGGCCATGGTAGCTAAGTCAAAGTCACTACTCTCTTTTGAAGTGCGCAAAAGAATGTCGATTGATGTGATTTCATCAAAGAAGTTATTGCAAGTGACATACAAGGAACCGGAGATACGCTTTGTGAGTTCATAAAAGTGTTCAAAAAAAGTGCATAATCTTCTTGCGTTAGACCAATCTTCATCAGTAGGATACCCACCATGCTCCGCTCGCTCTACTTTGAACCATGGATCAATAGATGCAAATCTCTCAAAGGCACTCTCAAACCTTTGAGCCGTGTCTAACATAAGAAATGTAGAATTCCAACGGGTGCTAACATCAAGACACAATAGCTTCTTGCTTTGTATCTTTTCGGCTTCAACACACTCCTTAAATTTCTGGAATCTACTAGGAGAGTGTCTCACATATCTTACTGTATTTCTAACACGGGATACGCTTGAAGACATCAACTTCAAACCGTCAACCACAACGAGATTTACAATATGAGCGATGCATCTCATATGTAAATACTTGCAATTAAGAATGCTATTTCCCCAATTTTGTATTTTCTTGCTCAAATAAGAAATAGCAACATCGTTAGAACTAGCATTATCAACTGTGATAGTAAATACCCTATCAATACCCCAATCAAGCAAACATGTCTCTACCGCTTTCCCGATGGCCTCCCCTTTATGACTAGAAATTGGACAGAAATTTATAATTTTTTCTTCAATTCCCAGTCATCATTTATGTAATGTACTGTAAGACACATGTAATTTATCTTCTGTAACGATGTCCATGAATCCGTAGTTAGACAAACCGTTTGTTTAGACTCTCTCAAAAATGTTTTGAACTTACTCTTTTCAATAGAGTAAATATCGAAACAATCTCGTGCCACGGTCCACCTCGATGGAATACGAAAGATTGGACACGCAACACTCATAAAGTTTCTAAACCCTTCACATTCAACCATCCGAAACGGAAGCTCATCAATAATCACCATCCGTAGTTAGTATCTTATCCGTGCCCTTTGCATTTGGTTGCAAGTTTAGTATTGACTGAGTAGAGTCATGGTTTCTTGGATTCAAAGGACATGCAATCCAATGATTTTTTACAGTGGTTGTCCCGTTTAATTTGCTATGACAATGATATTCTTTCTTACAATGCTTGCAACTAGCTTTTGGACGGCCTTCCGCATCCAAAAACTATTAAAATCTATCCAAAACGCTGCCCATTTTTTGGTAGACTTTCTAGTAACCCGAAGACTCGGATTAGAATTGGAGATTGGCTCATTAGTGGCCTGAGAACTAACTGGTGGCTGAGGTGGATCACCTTCGTGCGACATCTAAAAAAACTATGCTATCAAAATAGGAACTACAAATATAAAATTTCATAGAAATGTAGAAATACGCACATTGCACGAATATGAAGTTGTTGCCATTGATGGAAGCTACCTAACAAACATTACATAATTAAATTATAACCTGTCTAACCTTGACCTAACCCTAAACTGACATGTCCCTGTGCAGTGTGCACTAAACCCAGCAACATATTAACTAAGTATAAAGTTTATACTATAAACCCAGCAACATATTAACCAAGTATAAACCCAACTAAAATTATATTGTGCAAACTGCAACATACTAACTAAGTATAAACCCAGCAACATATTAACCAAGTATAAACCCAGCTAAAATTATACTGTGCAAACTGCAACATACTAACTAAGTATAAATCCAGCAACATATTAACTGAACTGACATGTCCCTGTGCAGTCACTAAACCCAGTAACATTGCAATTATGCAAGTATAACCCAACACTGATTCATGGGTCTGCACATATTATGAAACTGTAAACTGATTTATAAAACTGCAAACGGCAAACTGCAATTATGCAAATAAAAAGGATCATGATATAAATATGCAATTTAGTTCTTCCCATCTTGAATACTGCAAACTGCAAATTATGCAAACTGCAAATTATGCAAACTGCAAATTATGCAAACTGTACACTAAATTTAGTTATAATCCCATCTTGAATACTGCAAATTATGCAAATTGCAAACTAAATTTAGTTCTTCCTTCCTTAAATACTCCCATTTTATATCATTATCTAACCAACTGTATAGAACAAAATTGTTATATATATTCAAGTTTAAAATGTTGCAAAATGCAAACTGCAAACTGCAAATATAACCCAACATATTATAAAACTGCAAACTCCCAATATAACCCAACATTTTATTGCGCATTGCTTTCTTTTTCCCTCAATTTTTTTCTGCATTGGCAAATTTTGGCAGCAAACATAGCAAGCAAACACATAATTAAATTTTGGCAGCTAACAGAGAGTTTTTTCCTCTCTTTTCTTGCATTGACAAATTTTGGCAGCAAACATAGCAAGCAACCCTGCTGAACAATACAGAACAATATTTCGAGAGACCAATATTTCGAGAGACTGGTTAGGACAAAATTAACTTACAGTGAGTTCAGACAGCACAGCAAGCCAGCAAGTGAGCGAGGGACCTGAACAATACAGAAAAATAAGGGAAAATTTTAATTTAATCAATAATTTACTGTAAAAATTTAATTACGAGAGAGAAATTAAAAACTTTACTGTAAAACAAATAATTTGCTGTAAAAATTGTTACTTTCTTACCAGATCTAGGTCAGATGAGTAACTTTCGGTCCCCTTTGAGAGATCTAGGTTAGATCTGAAAGATCTAGGTCCGATCTTTACAGATCTAGGTCCGATCTTCACAGATCTAGGTCGGATCTTCACAGACTAGATCGGATCTTCACAGATCTAGGTCGGATCTTCACAGATCTAGGTTAGATGTAGATGAAATCGACCCTACAGGAGTCGGAAGAGGCAGCGGTGGTTGAGCAGTAGAGAGAGAGTGGCAGCGGTGGAGACTCAGAGAGTCTCGACGAGAGCAGGAGAGAGAGAGACTCAGACTAGAGAGCCGAGAGGGTTCCGTTCTTCTCCACGAGAGCAGGAGAGAGAGTGGCTCAGGAGAGAGAAATGACGAGAGGGTTCTCGAAGCGACGGAGAGAAACGAAGCGGCAGGAGAGAGAAAGGTAGGGCTCATCTGGCTGATGATGAGTTTTATATTAGGGTTTTTGGGAGAGGTAATTTAGTAATTTAATAATTAAAAATAAAATAAAATTGGTTTTCGGTTCGGGTCGGGAACCGTATTCCCAACCTGTAACCCGAACCGATAACCGCTGAATTCCATCACTTAAACCGATCCCCGACCCGTTTAGAAAAAAACTGACCCGAACACTATAAACGGGTCGGGTCGGGTCGGGTCGGTTTCGGTAGAAAAACCGAAATCTGCTCACCCCTAGCATGACATATAAGTAAATAGAGGCAACTGTAATGTAAATAAATGCGTAAGCAATAACACAATCACAATCAAGAATGGCTTGAGGCATATGAATAAATATGTCTCCTGAGGCAGTTGAGTAGGGACCAACGTCCTCACTAGCCTACGCTAATTCTAAAATGGATATGGTCAAGTCTCAAAGTAAGCCGGTACCAATGACTTAGTCTAAGACATGACTCTACCCATGACGTATCGTCGTAGTTGATACCAATGAAATTATCACATGCCTCGACTACGAAGACAAAAGAGTTGGGGACGAAAAACTCGCCTTAACTCACCGAATGAATCAAGCCGACCATTGTACTCTATACGTGGATAGAATACAAGGTTGCCTGCAAGAACCCAAGATATGTCGCCAATACCTGGCCTGCCACTGAAACACAAATCCTAAGAGAAGAACTGATGGAAGACCATGAACATGGTACCTGAGACTCCCAGGGTATTACCCTCGTGCTGATACTAGAGCTGCTCCCGGTACTGTGCATGCAGCTGTTCTCTGAGCTATCTTATCCTCTGAGCTCGTGATGGCGGTAGGTACTGTGCCAATGGTTGAACATCTAGTATTGGCCCTAGCTGCTCGTCCACTACTAGAGGCGATGATGGGGGTGACTGAAAGGATGGCAGGGGCATATCTGGTGTAGATGGTCATCTTCGAGATGTCGGATATGGGCAAGTGCTAATTGAATAGTCCTCTACTCCACCGCGGAAGCATTACCTATTGGCCGTCCGATAAATTGATCTAGAATGCCCTAACTTCCCACAGTAGGTACATCCTTCTTGTTCTGGTCGATACTGCTGCTAGTTTCTCTACCTTTGAGCTTGCTACTGCTGAACCAGTGCTGGTGCCTGCTTGTTGGAAGGATGGAAGGATGACGATCCAGCTGTACACCACCAGGGACAAACTCCTACCAGGTGGTCTAGTGATCCGTACGCTAAACATAGATGGTTAGCCCTTCGACAGGTAAGATAAGTGTGCCCTTCCCTTCCACAGAAGGAACATACGATCGATAACTCCTGGCTCTGATATGGATGTGGGTCTGTTGGTACTAGTGATGGACGTCGGGGTGAAAAGCCTGATACATGCGAATGGTTCCTTTTATGACCCTCAGTTCTAGATGCGGTCCTTCTAGCTCCATGCCCTTGCTCTCATACTGCCTCTACAGTAGGTCGGGCTCGATATGCTGGCGGGCTGGATGACTAGTACTCTCTGCCTCTAACCCGTACTTCATCTGGTTGCAAGTCCCCGACTTGAAGTTCCTCGGGTATTCCTTGCACACTACGGTCTATCAACATCTGGATACTCTGCTAGAGAGAGAGATCTCGTTGTTGCTGTGACTCCATCATTTCTTTGATAACCCCTATGAGTGCAGGTACATCGAGCTGACCTAGTACTACCTCTGCTCGTACTGCTGATTGTACGGGCTGAGCTGGCTGATCAGGATGGACTGGCACCTCTGTCCTCGAGTCAACTATCGACTCTTCGTCTGAATGCTGAGACTGATCCTCTATAACTGGCTTAACAGAAGATTGCTGACCTACCATCGGCAGAACCAAACAAGGTAATTAGAAGGATTAGGAACAGTGTCCCTGAAAGTTAAAGAACACAAGGATCAAATCGAGAGAACATGAGAGATCAACGATCAAGTCAGATATCAGGCCAAAGGATAAGAGATATAGAATAATACGAAGGATATCAATAAAGGATAATCGTGATTGAGATATCTAAACATCAGTAACCCCCACATATCTGAAAAGTCAGACCTGCATGTGCCACCACTAAAACCTATGTACGTCCCAGGACCAGAATACTGGCAAGTGAGGACGGACAAGGCCAGCTACGAAATCCCAAAGTACATCAGTACTCTAAAATTACGTATAAGCTGTCAAGACATGGGGGTTACTTCTACAAGCCAACAGTCGATCCTAGGTCAAGCATTCCTAGGTATCTCAATCACAGACAATTTTACAAGGTACAAGAAGTATGATTATCAGACATACAATAGTAAAGCATCCCAAACCATATATACATGGATGATCATGAAGCTAGTAATACAAAATGGAGAACTAGCAAGAGTAATAGTCATACATGATAAGCTCTAGCTGTAGTCTAGAATGCGCACATCATGTTTATGCCCGTAGGCTAAATATCAAGGACCAAAACACGAGCTAAACACGTGCTCGGAGGCTAAACGCCACAAAAGAATAATGTACATAACCATTAGGAAAATAAAATAAGAAATCCACTTGGGTACTCTGGCGCTCTGGATGGTCATCGTCGAGTAGATGGTGCGGAAGATCCTCTGGACTTCTCTATCAGATCTGGCCAAACAAAACCAGTGGGGTCAGACCCCCAATAGCAAGTACCACAAAGAAAGCCAAACTATGAACTAAAACCAGCAATCACTAACATCAACAATTAGAAATATAAATGAGTAAGGGCAGATCGAGACTCGTGTACTACCAATGCACTTATCCCGAACATAGGAAGACAATAAGTATGGCTTGATACTTTAACTAACTAGGGTTATCAGAAGCCTAGTTACTAACAAAATGCAAAGAGATATCCAAGTCCAGTTATCCGCCTGCTATTACCGGAGTGACCCCAGCAAAAGAAAACAAGTATAGCAGACACACTGCAGTAAGATACATGTGTCCTAGGGAGGTGCCCCATACAACAGTGAGCTGGAAATGTGCTCATCATGACAGATAGCTCCAAATTCCATGTATATATATATATATATATATATATATATATATATAAGGCTGGGATCAAACGGGCAACAGGTAACTGGAAAAGTCTCTTCATGAACTACTTGATCAATTTAGTCATTAATCCTAGCCAGATTCAATATGAATCCCTGACCGTGGTCATCAGGAATCCATGCCTTAGACATGATGCAATACAGAACATGTAGCTTGTACAAACACACTCAAGAGAAACACCCACGATGTCCAAATCATTCATTACTTGTAAGCCAATAAAGCCGTCGCAACAGCATTCATGGTTCATGTCTTGCCATGTCATGTTACTTGTCTGGAGTGCACCACGACGGGTCACTATCATGTTAAGAGTACTTGTTAGGGTGGCGCCACGACGGGCAACAATCATGTTAAGCAAAGAAGTGACATGTGACTTGAGTGCACCGCAACGGATCACTATCGTGTTAAGCAAAGAAGAAAGACATACATTATGAGTACACCACAACGGAGCACTATCATGTTAAGCAAAAAAAAGGAAGACATAAATCATGAGTGCCCCACAACAGGTCAATATCATGTTAAACAAAAGAAGGAAGACATAAATCATGAGTGCCCCACAACGGGTCACTATCATTTTAAGCAAACATATACGTAAGAAAGCTTGTAGATAGATCTTGATAAAAGGTGCATCATAACATATGAAAAGGAATAAATGAGGTAACTACTTGGCCTAAAACACCAAGGGGTACAATCATTCTCTAACTGTACAATATTATCAAATCATGTTAAGAAATTTATTTATTAAAGAAATATCAAGCTATTAAGTAGGGTCGTCGCAATTTAGGCCAAGATAGAAAATATGCATTACAATCATAAGCTCCATATCAAGAATGAAAGAAACTTGCATAAAATAGTTGGTAACATATGCTTGAAGCCAAGGAAAAGATCTACAACTTTTATGTTGAAAGTTGGAAGAAACTCTGGCCACAAATCAGCCAAATAGGACATAAAACAGCCAAAAACAGCCAAAATAGGCACTATGCGGCATTCTGCGGCACTATTCATCCATGCGAAACTATTCATGCCTGCAGCACTATTCATCCATGCGACACTATGCAAGCCTGCGGCACTATGCAAGTGAGACAGCATTATTCGTCCATGCGATACTATTCATGCCTACGACACTATTCATCCATGTGGTACTATTCATGCCTGCGGCATTATTCATCCATGCGACACTATTCATCCATGCGATACTATACATCCATGTGGCATTATTCATGCCTGTGGTACTATGCATCCATGCTACACTATTCATCCTGTAGCACTATTCATCCTGCGGTACTATTCATCGTCCCTGCCAGAATCAGGACAGATGAACATAGAAGATGTCCAAATATTATTTTGGCCATAACTTCCTCAAAACAATTCAAAATCTAACTTTTCAAAGGTCCATTTTGGGTAAAATCGAATTCTATACAACATAGAACAATCAAAACTTAAAAACAATAAAGTTTAGTAGATCAAAATCCAAGAAAACCGAAAATGCTATAAGCTTAGATCTACAAAAATTTATCCACTAAAATGAAAAATACTAAGTTCTAAAGATGCTTAGAATCATGTAAGGAAGAGTTTATAACAAACAAAATAACATTCATCCAAGTGAAAATACCGACAATAATGGAACCAACATTTCATGATCATACGAATGCATATACGACTCAACAGAAACATAATTTGCATGGTAGAAAATACCGACAATAATGGAACCAACATTTCATAATCATCAGTAAGGCAACAGTTGGATACTGATCAGTCACCACATTCTCATCATCTCACTATTTCATCATTACATCATTTCTTCGTTTGAACATACACACCGTACTCTTTGTGTCAGTTGCATTATCAATTCATCTTTCATGTGTCAATTACATTCAATATTTTATCTTTCATGTGTCAATTGTATTCAACATTTCAAGTGGTATCAACTTGTGGCATCATCGATCAATGGATGTAGCAAGTTAAGTAAGAGAAGTCATTTTGTTAAGTGTGAAGGAGGAGCGAAGAAGGGACAAGCCACCACAAAGAATCCACCACTCACCAATTAGAGGATTGTCGAGATAATGAGGAACACTTGCACGGTTAGGCTTCAGTTACACATTCTCCTGCAATGACACCAACATCTCATCAGTACACCATCTCTATCTTTCTTTCTCCCATAATTCTCAAGAATAAATGCAAAAAAATCCAATAAAAACGGGCAAAAGAATCAATCATCGAAAACCATCATGAAAATGTATTCATCAAAACCAAGAAGCAAAAAAAAGTCCAACGAAACCTATAACGGAGAGATATGGGACAGACTCTTTATGCTTGTTCACCAATATCCCATCTAATGCAATCTTGGACTCATTCCAACATAAACCAATCCATGAGTTGGAAAGGCTCTTATGCATTCGTTCATGGTCGATTAGATGCCGATATGTTTCCCCAATACTCAGTTCCGACTGAGTCTATCAAGCCATAAGCATTACATAGTGGACCACTAGGAGCGGCCACTACAGAATGTACTAATAACAAACAATATATAAGACTATCGCTATATATATATATATATATATATATATATATATATATATATATAAAAAAAAAATATATATATATATATATATATATATATATATATATATATATATACACTTTATGGAGCGGGAGCACATGCGATCGGGCGATCGGGTGAAAACCCTAGGGGGTCCCTCACGTGGGACCCCGGTGCTGCTAGCTGTGGTACAGCCAGCGGCGGCCCGACCGGGGGCGTGCCGGACATAGGCGGCACGGCGGCGGGAAGATGCGGCGCAGGCGGCGGCGGTGCGAGAAGCGGGCGTGGGGCTGGCCAGAGAGGGACTACGGGCGCCAGCGGAGGTGGCTGTGGCAGGAGCGGTCCGGCCAGAGGGAGTGCTGGCGCCGACGATGGAGGTAGTGGCTCCGGCAGCAGTGGGTCGATGGGAAGCAGACCAGCTGGTGGAGGCTCGTCGACGGGTGACACTTTGGCACGCCCGCGATGAAACGTCACGAGGGTTTCATCGACAACGTCGGGCAACGTTCACAACGACGGTTGGATTCCAGATCTGACGGGATCACCGATCTTCCAACCTGGATCTATGCCTGGATCTCAGGGCAGACATAGGGAGAATGGCAGATGGACGACGGTTACGAGACGTCACAGTGGTAAGAGTGTAGGCAAGTATGGAGGATCGCATCAAGATGTGAGTAGAGGCCAGATGCAAACTAAGACGCGTTTTACCACAGAGAGGAGGGTGGGTGCAGGCTCGGGGACAAGGAATACATCTCAAGGTCTAGGTGGTCCCCCACGTGCGGGGTCCAATATTGGCAGCAGGGCGACGGGGTGGCGACCTAAAGCTACGGCAGTGGAGGAAGGGAAAGGAAGTTCTCCTGTCACGGTGGGCCTTGCACTAGGGTCCCCTTCCCAAAGTGGCGGCTAATGGGCTTCCGGGACATCCACCCGCCCAGTGGGGAAGTCTTGGGCAGACATTTGCAAGCCGGTATGACCCAAATGCCCTTCGTCTATGACATACGTGCGACCAAAGAAGGTGGAGAGCAGTTTTCGAGTCTCGTTCCCTGCGAAGGAGATAGCGGAGGTTACATATTTTTGGAAAAACATGTTGGTCCTATATGTGCTTGGGAACAAGCCCTTCTATGGGCAGATCTGGGCATATGCAGCCCGTGTTTGGAAACCAAAAGGAAGCATAGAGGTGTTTGCGAGGGAGAATGGCTTCTACTACATGAAGTTTTGTCTAGCGGAAGATGTTGTAAGGATCACACAAGGAGGGCCATGGACGTTTGATGGGAGACTGATAATACTGAAGGAATGGACCCGGAGTTGCGTTGTAATAAAGATGTCCTTAATGCTATTCCTGTTTGGATCCTCTTTCCGGAGTTCCCAGTCAGATATTGGAGCATCCCCCTGCTCATGAGGCTTGCTAGCTTGGTGGACAACCCGATCAAGGCTGACGATGCTACAGCCTTTCGGATACGGCTGATGTATGCACGAATGTTCGTAGAGATCCGGGCTGGTGGAGATCTCCCGAGCCTATTGGAGTATGAGGTTCCGTCTGGAGAGGTCCTTACCGAAAAAGTTGAGTATGAATGGGTTTCACCTTTCTGCTCACACTGTGCTTGTTTCGGGCACCTTTCCAGTACATATCCTACTGGAGGGCAAAAGACGGTGATCCCACCAGAGTCATCTGGGGAACCTGGATCATCCCGGGTGATGGAGACTGCCAACGGGGATGAGAGAGTAGAGGAAAAGTGCAGGAGGGGGACCGGCTGATAGAGGATGCCAGTGGACTGAGTCTGACTACCTTACCTCAACCGGTGCACACCAGTATGGCTTTGGTCACTTTCTCCGCACAGAGGAGTATGGTTACCAGAGGTATGACGACATTGGGACAAGAGCATTGAGGAGATGGTGGTACTTTCGAGTAGAAAGTTTATAGCAAGAAGAGACGTGCTGGCCCTCTGTATGACGGGCACCCCCGGAAGGAGGGCTGCACGTCTGGCCACAGCGAGGCGCTCTATGTGAACAACCCGGCTTGGGCTCTGGTGCTCTCCTAAACAACGAACCAGCATACTACTACTCCTAGGTTGGAGGAGGACATGGCAGCGACGGACGTGGTACCACCCCCGGGTACTGGTCCAGAAGGGCTTTAGGGGGCCCAACCTCTTAATAATTAATGACGGTAATCGCCTGGAACGTCTGAGGTGCTTGTTCCTTAGGGCGATGCAGAGAGATTAGTGAGGTGTTACGTAGAGAGAAGTGTGACATATCAGTGCTTCTGGAAACCAAGATCAAAGGGGAGAGGATGCTCTCTCGTCGGACTCACCCCAATTGGGTCCAGCTTCACGACTTGGAGATATACGACATGGCTAGGAACTGGGTTAGATGGAATAGCAACAGCTGGGACGGGGATCTGGTCCTGATGTCGGAGTAGCTGATTGCTATTTCCTTCTATAGTAAGGGTGGTTTTCGGTTCTTGCTGGGGACGGTCTATGGCCACAACGAAAGACGACGTCGGAAGGGCCTTTGGAGGGATATTGCCAGAGTGGCTACTACTGCTGACTCCTTCCACCTCCCTCTGCTCTTGATGGAGGATTTCAATGCCCTATAGAAGAGAGAAGGTGGGAGGCAGACCTGTTCCAGATCAGGTCCTGTATGATTTCCAAATGTGTCTTCTTCAGTCGGGCCTAAAGGACTTAGAGCGTACTGGGTACATCTGGACTTGGCATAACAAAGCTGTCAATAACAGAGTTGCTTGTCAGCTGAACAGAGCCCTGGGTAATGGGGAGTGGTTTTGCCGCTTCCCAAACTCTGTGGCAGAGGGCCTGGTTGCTGGGACGAGCGATCATTCCCCCTATCAGGGTTGGCTTTATAGAGCGGCCTACTTAGAAGTCGCGCCCTTTTCGTTACAACAACAGATAGTTTCTTTCTAGAGGTTACTTGGAGGTTGATGGAGAGGGTCTTCTGAGCCAGCAGGAGAGCACAGCTCAGTACCGTATGGTCCACATCCTCAAGAGCACGAAGAAGGCTATTCGGATTTGGGTGAAGAGTCTCCCCAGGCCTTCCCTGGAAGACAAGGAGGCAGAACTCAGGGACATCCAGAACTCCATGTAAACTAATATACTGGATGGGTCCTTAGCAGCACGGAAGAAGGAACTGATTGGGGAAGTCAACATCCTCCGGCTGCAGAAGGAGATTAGTGCGGCCCAGCGTGCTAAATGCTCCTAGCTCAAGAAGGGTGACCGTTGCTCCAAGTTCTTCTATGATGTGATCCGGATCAGAGAACATAGGAAGAGTCTCTCCCACCTGCTTGATGGCGAGGGTAAACTGGTTGGAGAGCCGTCAAAGATCCAAGAGGAGGCTGTCAGGTACTACTCAGAGTTATATTTTCAGACTGACCATCTCTCTGTGTTTCCGGATATCATTACAAAGAAGCTGGTGACGTCCTATGAGAATAGCCAGTTACTAGCGCCGATCTCTATGGAGGAGGTGGAGGCTATCATCAAAATGGCGGATCCCAACAAGGCCCAGGGACCGGATGATTTTGGCAGTAGGTTTTATAAATGCCACTGGGATGCTCTGAAGATACCGGTGCTCGAGACAGACCAGGAGTTCTTTTCGGAGGAAAAGTTGCTGAATGAGCTTAACCATACTTTCCTGACCCTTGTACCGAAGAAAGAAGGAGCGACCTCGCTGGCGGACTTTCGACCGATAGCGTGTTGTAATTATCTTTACAAAATAATTACGCACCTTATGTGCCGGCGCCTGGAGGGAATTATACAGGACCTGGTCTCTCCGAACCAGGCGACTTTTATCAAGGGGAGATCGATTGCAGAGTGTCACGCCCCGCTCCCGGATAATCGGGTACGGGTCGATGCATGCCCGGCCTACGCTGTCGTTGACAATGGTAGTGAGCCGTCTAGTCATATAAATACAAGAGTATCTCATCACAGCATCTAATCACGGAATCTATTCTACCATCACAGCAATCGACTATATAATTATTACAACTTATACATGAATATCCGGGTACAAAGCCGATGAAAGATAAATGATACAACAATGACATGTAATCAAATACATTCTATCAATCTCTATACATGAATCTAATATCTCAGTGTCAAGCGAGCTCTAATGCCAACCATGAATGATAATCTATGATCCGTCTCACCTGTAATCAACGATCCAGTCAGGAAAGGAGCAAAGTACAATATAACTCAATAAAACTCACCATGGAGATCAATGAAACAGTATAGCAAATATAACTGAAAGACAGAGAAGCAATGTGAATATAAAGTATGCACTAGCTATATGTACATGTGCAATTGGACGTTATCAACATGTGGGAACTAATATATAATCAGGCATATAAAATATGCTATCAGTCACGAATAATCAGGCATGTCTAATGACAATGCTATCAGTTACGCAATAATCATGCATGTCTGACGACAATGCTATCAGTCACACACGAAATGGACTCAGGCATACAGAGTATGCTATCAGGCAATGTTTGTCCAATATTAGCCCATCACATGTTTCTAGAACGTCCCCCACCCGACACGAGAAACAATGCAAGCAAGCAATCGAGAACAAGTGAAATAAATGACACGATAACAAGTGTGAGTGCAATGCATGCAATGATGGTAATACTGAGTACATGTACTTGCCTTTATTTCGGGGTTTGTCCAAGTCTTCTAAATCACCTAGAATAGAGAAATAATAAAATTAGAGCCTTCTAATCAACTCGAAGTTCCTTGGTTTCCAAATTGGTTTTAGTCACTAAACCACCATAGTCAAGACAAGTGTTACTAGTACTTAACACTAACTAATATTCCCACCATACTGCTTCACTGTCCTAATTAACTCAATCTCAGAGAAGCCCAAAATAACTCTCTGTTCACCTACTGGCTTGGCTCCAGTCCAAATCAACATGCTGTTAGATGAAACAATGGTCAGGTTGACTAAAGTCAAATAGCAAGTTAGATCAAAACATAGGTCAAGCCAACCTATAACGGCTAACTTATTCAAATACTACACAGAGGACACTGGAACCTAGCTTATGTAATTGTTCCTTCATCCTAATGACACAGTCATAATCAACGTTGTGTCCTAATAGTTCCATCTCCATCCAGTGTCACTCGAACACAAGAGCCGTGTCCTACCGAGTCTTATGAACACCAAAATCTGGACACAAGCTGTCACTACTCGCTATAATACACAGTCTTGCTAAACAACACGCCAATTGGAACTATAGGAAGGAGTAGAGGATACCTGCGGCGTGAAGTGACCTGAACGTACTCTCAGTGTGTCCGATACAGGTGTCCCCGAGCCCACAGCTCACCGATTCGTCCTTCTGGACATTTCGTCGAGCAGGTCATGTGCGGAAACAGAGAAAACACTTGCGAGCTCAATTTTTAATGGAATCAACTCCAATTTGGAGAAAAACTTGCAAGGATCAAATCAAGAACTCACCACTACAATCTCAATCACTGAAATTCCAAGATCCAGATAATTCGACCGATCAAAAACTATAAAATTAATCAAGAACCCACAGAACCCATTCGATCAAGCTTAAGAAGGAAACTTAATTGTCTTCAAGAAATTAACAATGGAGAGAAGAAGGAGCGAAGACGAACTCACCAGAGTCGATCGAAACGATCCAGAGCCGATCAATCAGTGAGCGCTCTTAGAGGAAGAAACGAGAATGGAGAGCTCGCGGCCACAACCGCCAGGGAGACGGAGAGCAGAGCTCGAACGAAGGGAGGAAGACTCTCCACTTCTTCTAACAGAGCTCAACGCCGAGCTTCGCCATGGCTGCCATGCTGGAAGCTCACGAGGAAGAAGGCGCGGTCAGTGGTGAATCCGCCAGGGCTTCGCTTGTCTATGACTGGTGATGGAGAAGAAGGGGATCGATGGCCTATTTATAGGCGCGGTCGAGCGGGCAGGCGGTTGCGCGGTCAGGTCGGGCAGCGGCGGAGCGGTTGGGCGGTCAGGCGGTTATACGAGGTGGTGGAGGCGGTTAGGGAAAACGGTTAGAGCGGTTAGGTCGTCGGGGAGAAGCTTCTGGAGAGGGCTGGAGAAATCTCGGCGTCGCCGTCGCCGTCACCGTCGTCGTCGTCGTCGTCGTTCTGTCACAGAGGAGGGAGTGAACTGAGTTCAAATGAGTGAACTGAGTTCAACTGTTGGTTTTTAAAACCAACGGTTGGGTTGATAATGGGTCGGGTTGGCAGGGTTAACGGGTTGTGGGTTGTACCCGGATCCGCGCCTAGAGCTACCTGGATCCGCGCCTAAGGCTAGCAGGCCGGCTGTTGGGCTTGGTTGATGGCCCATACGAATTGATGAGTAATGAAAATGGCTGAAAAGGAAATATGGAATAAAAGGTTAGAAAAATAATTATAAATCAATCAATAATTTAATAGAAATTTAGAAAATCAATAATAATGTATTCTAGTTAAACATAAATAAATTCTAATTCAGTAAAAATCAAAATAGTCATTCTTAAGTATTAGAAGGCTTTAATAATAAATCCTAATGATTAAATCAATAAGTTTAAATAGAATCTTAGAGAAATATAATTAACAATTGGAATATTATTTAATAAAGGATTTAAATAATTAGAAAATCATTAAAGATAATTAAAAATAAATAAAATCTTAAGTGATTTTCAGGAGAAAACCCAATCCAGAAAAGTGGAGTTACACAGAGCACAGTCTTCTGGCGCATGAGATGGTGAGAGGGTTCAATAAACCAGGAAGGAAGAAGGCGTGTGTGAAGCTGAACCTGAGGAAGGCCTATGACATGGCCAATAGGGACTTCCTGTGCCACCTGATGCTAGCCATAGGATTCGACGAGCGGTGGGTTGAGAGGATTAGGGAGTGCATCTTGACCCCTACCTTCTATGTCGTTATCCAGAGTACTCCGTATGGGTTCTTCCGCAGCAACCAAGGACTCCGACAAGGCGACCCCATGTCTCCTTACTTGTTCACACTTGTCATGGAGTACTTCACCTGCCTGATGGATATGGTGATTCACAGTGGGCGGCTAGTCCCGTTGTACAAAAGGATCGATCCCTCTATTACTCACCTCGTTTATGCTGACGACCTCCTGGTCTTCCTCCAGCCCTCTATGGCAGGACTGACCACGATCTCTGGGATTATGGGAGAGTTGGAAAAACTATCCGGGCTTTAACTGAACCGTGAGAAGAACTGTGTCTACTTCAGCTCCTCTTGTACGCTGAATGAGGAACCTGCGGAAGTCTTGGGCATCGATAGAGGTAACCTTCCGATGAAATATCTGGGGTTACCTCTGACAGTCAACTATACGCAGGATCCGGATTGTTACAGCCTGGTGGATTATGCTCAGAGGAGGGTCGAAGGGTAGAAGGCTGCTGACCTGTCATTTGGTGGGCGCATTGAGCTAGTTAGATCGATCATCTCAGCATTGGCACTTTTCTGGCTCCAATCTATCCTAGTACCTATTGCCACCATCCGAAAAGTGGAGAGCATCTGCGCCAATTTCATATGGAGAGGGGGCATGCATGCGATCTCTTGGGATCAGCTCTGCCGCCCTCGGGATGAGGGAGGGGTTGGACTTAGACCCATGTTGTTTGTGAGGAAGGCCTCTGGTCTGAAGCTAGCCTGGAGGTTCATCAAAGGTGGGTCGTTGTGGGCTGATTGGATGTCTAGTCGGTATGTGAAGAGGGGTAACTTCTGGACCTACCCCCTCAATAACAACCACTCTGTCACTTTCAAGCACATCCTTCATCACATAGCTATTCTCAAATCCTCCATTTGGAGGATTATGAGAGATGGAGCTGGAACTGACCTCTGGCGGGATCCATGGTTAGAGCGCCAATCTTTGATTGAGATACTGGACGACCAGACACACATGGAGGCTGATAGGGGGTTGACTTGCCAGCATATTATCAGGGATGGAGTCTGGAGACCCGAGGTCTATCGGCATACCTTGGAGCTTGGGGAGGCTATCCGCACAGTTGGTATCGATCCAAGTGAGCAAGCGGATTGTTGGATCTGGGATCCGCAGGCAGCTACTGGAGGCACAGGGGAGTTCAGTTTCATTAGCTGCTACAACCTTGTGCGACGTACCTATCCTATTAGCGCAGATTACGACTTCATCTAGTGCAAGGGGCTGACCCGCAAGATGAATTGTGTGTCTACCGGTTGCTACTTGGACGACTACTGACGAGGGACATACTCATCTCCTTTGGGATCCAAGTCCCCAACCCGAAGTGTATACTTTGCGAAGTGTCCAATGAATCCATGAGCCACTTGTTCTTTGAGTGCGAAGTGTCCTGGTATATCTGGGCTAAGCAGTGCCGCAGAGCGTTGGGAGGATGTGACACAGGCAGAGAGGTTGGAGCCATCATCACCGGGATCCGAGACCGTAGAGGGAGGGGACAAATATGGTTCAAGACCGCCAGATTACGGCTTGCAGCCTCTGTCTGGCATGTCTGGAGGGAACGGAATCGCCGCATCTTCGAGGGGCTAACCACCCTCATATAGGAATTCTTCATAATATTGATTTTGATGTAACCGCTATGGCACCCTGAATGGGTTGTAGACTATGGATGTTTGTAAGATTTTTTGAGTTGATCTTGGAATAAAATTTACCCTTTATATATATATATATATATATATATATATATATATATATATATATATATATATATATATATATATATAGTATTTCAAATTATTTTATTCTTATAATTTTGGCTTTACGAAATCAGTAACTATGAATCAGATCCAAACCGTGGAAACGGATATTCATAACAAGGGTAAGAAACTGAAATCGATATATGTATAAAATGGTCTTGGAGAATTGGTATCATGTTATTATTTATTATACCCAAGTCTTTGTTCGAATGTCATTTCTATATGTTGATAAGCATAGTTATAGCATTTTTGTTGCAAATCTATCCGTGATTTCAAGGTTGGTGAAGTCTGGAACGTCACAAACTACAATAAACCGTGATTTCAAGGTGTACATGTCGGGTCTAGATTACGTAATTGTTGTAGTTGAGAACACCGAGATTATTTCAGCGTAGTTTTCATGATCCATGGTAGACCTTACGCATTGGAACTCAAGTATCATTACCTAAGTTAGGGTTTCTCAACCCTATTTATAGAGGCTAAGGGGACCGTTCTTTACATATTGTTGATTGAGGAGATTTAAGGAGAGCATCCACCAATTTCTATGGGGAGATTCGTGCTCGCTTGTAGCTTCTTGCTTTTCAATATGGAAGAGGCATTGTTTGAAGCACCGTCACCTTCGTCAGGATGATCGTCAACGTTGGATAGTGGAGAACCGCTACTAGAAATGGAGTTCTAGTTAGGGTTGGAGATTTCAACAATCTCATTGTATTTCTTCTCCTTCTTGGAATTAGGAAGGGATCGGTTTATTGGGCAAATGAATTGATATTTACTTTGTATCAATCTTATTGTTAATAATGATTGGGATTTGTCTGGGTGGCCAAGCCAACGCATATTGTGAGTGTGATTTCTTTATTCTCGTAGTAAGTTGCGTGGCTCGATGGTTTCTTTGTGGGATAGGTGGTTGACGTCAATGGTCTCTTGATCGAATCACTACGATTCTATTAGATCATAGGAGTGTTTTTGGTACTGAATCATTTACATCCCCCTCTGGATGCCGATCATTCCGTTTGGCATCTTACAAATTCAAGTGTCGCCATATAAAATTTGTCACTTAGTCAAATCTACCTCTGACTGCCCAAGTGTTGGAATATACACATGTTTGTGGTTCAATGCGCTTCCATTAGGCTTCATGTAACTTTTAATTTGTAATATTATCAATCTTGTTAGTGCACAGGCACAATTTTCGATAGAAAATTCTGAAACTGAAACAATTGTACACACAACGTTTCAAATGCAGCACCTTAAAGAAGATGTGCAACAGAGATCCTGGAGGATTCTGAATTACGAGGATCTAAAAAGATTCTACGTAATACACAAAAAATCTAAAGAGACTTTGTACAAGCAACTATCGACAGTAGAGCTTCTAAAAAGAAGTTACTGTAAAAGGCAACAGCAGTGATGACATGCGAGAATGAGATGCTGGGGTGAATGAACCACCGTTGCTCAAAGCTTTATTCGCCCCACACGAGCACGAACAGCTTCCAGGAACCAGCAAGTTCACGAAGAACTTCTGGAACGCTCGTAAGTCAATATTTGAGACTTGAACGGGCTTCCTGGACTTAACAGACTCCCTCAACTCTCTTCTTGGTGCATCTTTCAAAGGAGGCCAAGGGGCTCTATTTATAGAGTGGAGTTGAGACTTCACCTCTTCTCCTATCCGATGTGGGACTAAAATACCAATACTTAAAAATAGAGTTTGATATTTTAGATCATCCCACAATCAGCATAGAAGTGTGCCAGTCCATGCCTACCCCCCGAACACTCCCGTGCATGCACGAGACATCCTGGAGTCCGTGTCCGAGTCCGAGTCCGCACAACAAAAATTAACTTGCATCCTTGTTGGATTTAATCCTTTTTCTTTCTAGGAAAATACTTCCACATGGCACAAACTTGTGCCCCACTACACCTCATGTGCACACCTCAACACAAGCAATGCATTATATTGAGATACTCACCATTTGGTGTAGCCGATGTAGGACTATCTTTTCTAGTCCAAAGGCAAAAACACCAACAAATCTCTCCTTAGACCAAAGATTTTTGAGCTACGAATATGTAAATTGCACCCGAGAAGCGAAGAGTATGTTTATAATGACATTAAAAATACCAAATGACCTTGATGTGCTGAAAACAAGCATGAAGCCTTTGTATGTTTGATGATTTCTCTGTGAGCTCAACCATAATCTGTACACTTTGCAATATAAGAAGATGGACAGACAAGGATTGTTACGATTTACTGGAAATTTGGATGAAGAAACAAAGGAATTTAAGCCTTATAATTTGTGTTCTTTATAAGCCTGGACCAGCTGACACAAGAAATTTAAGCCAAGTTTTCCGACACACAAATATTTGAACAATCCATTAACCAAGAACTTTGAACTCTCGAGCTTGAACAGCCCATTGAATGTATATGGAATTATCAGTCAGGATCGGTGGATACATATTAGACCGCACCAATAACCCCTAAATCTCAGTTTCTGAAAACAAATTGCAGCAAGATCGTACTTCTTGATATTTGTTCATAATAACTGCTATATCATGCCAGATTTCTGCAGCCAGATGCTGAGATACCTACCATGTGCAAATGAATGATATGGGGGTTTCCATGACACAATTGTAGAGAAACAAGGTTCTGAGGATATGTACACGATATCATTAATCAGCAAACACGCATGAAAAATGGACTACACAGAACGGCGAAACACCTACCACCTACAAAATGAGAAACATCAGGTAGGAAGTTTATGGCAATATTACAAAGTCCACATACTCTGCAACTTTTAAGACGATATTGGACTTCCGTGCCGCACTCTTTGATCGCAGAAATCTTTGCGGGAGGAAACTCCAGCAGTTCTTCTCCCCATCGAGTTCCACAGTTGCTTCTTGACATGCCTAAGTGCAAGGAGCACATCCTGAACTTTACTGCTGTTGGTGTCTCGATGGTAGGCGGTTGAGCTGGGTGGCGCGCTTTCTACTGGGACTAAAGCAAGTGCATTGTCAGAATGTTTATTATCCAGAATGGAGCAGTCTAGCTCGTCTGTGTCAAGCGAAGATTGCCTGGACGGTGTGATGGAGAAAGTTACATTATGAGTTAATGGATAGCACTATGGTAAATTGCAGAATATATATGAGAAAATTAGTAATTAGACCAGTTTGAAGTGCATTTGGTACTAGTAACTAAATAGAAAGTTTCTTTCATTGGATGGACTGTTTGATTTTGCAAAGATGTCCAATACTTGACCATAATTGAGGATAAGAGAGCCTTTTGACATTTAATAATTTGTTTTTCTTCACGTCTCTGTTGGTTTAGCTGAAAGTGCACAAATCAATACCAAACTAAACTAATATAAAACCCAGTGGCCTTTTAAATAGCAAAAGAAAATGCTATACAACCTAAAAGAAACATGCATATTGTCTCAGAAACATACTAGGTCTCAATTAAGCTCAAAAAACAAAACCTCATATAGATCTCCGGCCTAATTGACTTTTTACTATCGAACCTGCAGACACATGCACTTATATTCTGTGCAAGCATGGGGTTCTGGTTGGCTTTTAAAATGCTGATGCATCATCCATTGATCCATTTTGCATGAGAAATTTTAGTACCATCTGAACCACTACTGTTCAGTTTCAACCAAGCCTAAACCCGTTTGGTTGTCTTGAGAGGCAAGGCTTCAATCTCTAAGTAGAAGTAACTCATAAGTCGGTGGCACATATGTTACCACATGATTCTGATACCCTTTTGTTTCATTAAAATCAACCATTATGCATGTGAAACGCCGATATTTAGTCTACCATCGGATAGAAGAGGGGAGTTTGATTGGTTTATATTAGAGTGCTTGAATCTTGTGTATATCTGGACCCACCATTTTGGCAAGTTGGGCCAAGGCCCATGCACATTTCATGTCCTGAAGGGCCAATCAGGACATGACAAATGGTATCAGAACTACATAGTGGAGCTCCAATGAGGCAAGGTTGGACCGTCGCCACGGGCTATGATGATGACGTCGTATCTTTGAGTGAGGGAGACTACGAAATTGTGAAACCTCAATAATTAGGCCAACAACGGATAGAATATGGGAGGTCTCAAGTATACATCAGGACTAATCATTTTGGTAAGTTCGGCCAAGTGATATGCATATGTGATCCACGTACATGTCATGTGCTGGAAAGTCCACTCGCCGGGGCACGACATGCAACACTTATGCCGAGAAAATTTGATCCTCAAATTTAATAACATAAACTGAAATCCAGTATGATTCCTTGGAGTGAGGTACACCTTTGTAATAAACAACCTACTTGCATGAATGTGAAACTAAAGTTCCTATGAATTAGTTAACGTTTGGCAGTTCTTTGATGTCGTGAAATTGGTTTACTGAGCAGATATGGTCACTGAAACTGCAACAACTTAGATGGAGGTCTTCATCTAGAAGCAATTAGCAGATAACAACAAATCATTTATCCTAAACTTTCGATGTTGGCTACGTGAATCCGTATCTTCCATTCAGCTCTGTTAAGGGACATTTCCTCTAAAACTAGTCAAGGCCATATCCTTTTCGCCTCAATTCAAGTTCTTGTAGGTCTACCCTTTATACCTAATAGCCAATGAGTGCAAACTGGTGCATCTATTGGTCTTCTTTGACATGTCCGAACCATCTCAAACATTTACTCTCTTATCCTCTATCGGCACCATATAGAATTTTAGACAAACGAATTACCAAAATGCATCTTGAAAAACAAAGAAGATTGACCATTTACGACAAGAACACAGATGCTTCTAGTGATGCAAAGTGTTAGCATATTAGTATGAGTAGACTATGGCCCAATAGGATTTATGGGCCTAGGGCATATCTTTAGCTTGTATATATACTCTCCATATAAATGTGTAACTACCACTTTTCCAGAATAGGGATATTTTCGTCTTTTCCAAATCTTGTACCAATTTAAATTTATTTTATATTAACTGTAATGATTTTATTTTTAGTTTTTCCATGATTGATATAGTTTCATATAAATAAATATAGGATATAATTAGTTGCTACTTGTTAGCCACTAGTTAAGACTAGATGTTAGTGAACCCAAATGGATCCAATTAGACTTGTCATGAGACCATTAGTGAACCTATTAGTTAGTCATGTGATACCTATTTATTTAGAGAGCAATGAGTAGGAAAAAAAAAACATGTCTTTAGTTGATGAAACTATTCCTAATCAAACCCCTTCCTAAAACAAACCTTCATGACTAATTAGGAAGGAGGCTTTTTAGACACTTCACATGGCATTTAGGGTTAGGATTTTTGGCTGGTCATAACACAATAAAAATCCCTCTTGAGTTCATTTATTAGGCTTTAGAAACCTAACTTGCCTCCATTTCATTCTCTTTTCATTTGAGAAGAAGAGTCAACACCACCAATCCCAAATTGTTTCCAAACCCTCTCAATTTGTCATCCCAAGGAGGCTAGAGCTTGGACTTGCAAGGAGGAGAGCCTTGGAAGGAGATAAGCTTGAAAGAGGTGTCCATCCTTGGAGGTTGTGTCCACTTGTGTCCATTGGTGACATTGCATTGGGAATCCATCTCCCAATTGGTAAATTCTGAAATTAACCCTTCAAATTGATTCTATTTAGTGTCATTTGGCATTTAGAACCCACCAATGCATTAGGGCTACCCATGGGAAGAAGCTTGGACTTCATTGAACCCATTTGGAGACTTTTACATATAGTTTTTGTGTCATTCTTGAAAAAATCCGAGAATGAACACCAAGTGTTTATCGTTGGATGACCTAATTAGATTTGTTAGAGTGTTATGAGTCTAGCTACGTGTCCACAATTGGATACGATAGGACACGGGGTCAAATTGGAGGTTTTTGAGCCTCCTATACATGTTGTGTCCATGCCCAAATGCACATGGCACTTGACACTAGCTTAGTGGTTCACTAATTAGATGTGTCTACCTATTTTAGGCTTGCCCATAAAGTTTGGTAGGATTCGGACAAGATTTGATAAAGTACCTTAGGCGTATCGCAGGTTTAAGCACCAAGTGTTCGACACGTGTCCCCAAAGGAATTTTCGCGTCCGTTTTGAGTTTACATTTTGGGTGAGTGTCCTAAATATGATCGTGGTGTGGTGTCATGAATATCTCATGAAACGTACGGGTAGATTTGAATACGTGCTTGTGTGGCCTATAAGTGGTATCTATATATATTGTAGCGTGAGTGACAATACAAGTTTATATGTGGCTAATGTTTATATATATATATATATATATATATATATATATATATATATTCTGGATAAATATATATATATATATATATATATATATATATATATATATATATATATATATATATTCTGGAATAAGGATAAATTTTATTCCACACAAATCTCAATAAAGGTATTACAATTTACAATACACTATTCTCACAGCTCTCCCACCCCGGTTAAGGGGCCATTACAGATACATCGAATTCTAAATTATGTAGAATTCCTACGGGAGGTTTTAAGGCCCTCGAAGATTCGTCTGTTACGTTCTCGCCAAACATGTCAGACCGATGCTGCAAGGCGGACTCTGGCCGTCTTGGCCCAACCCTGTTCCATACCTCGACGATCCCTGATCCAGATGATGATCCACCGGATATCTCTATCATTTCCTCCTCCGCCCAGCAACCTCCTACACTGCTCAGCCCAAATATGCCAAGCCACAGGACACTCAAAGAAGAGGTGTCCCATGGATTCGTCCTCCACGCCACATAGGACACACTTCGTGTCAGAGACCTGTACCCCAAATCTAAGAAGTCTGTCATTCGTCAGCAACCAGCCTAATAATAGTTTATAGAAACAGAGCTGCATCTTTCGGGCGACCCCCTTTCCCCAGATGAAGTCGAAGTCCGCAATCCTGTTGTGGGAAGTCCGTACCATATTGTAACAGCTTTTGAAACGGAAACCTCATGTACCCCCATCAGCATCCGGCGGGTCCCATCTCCAAAAATCTCCAGGCTGGTGAGGATCAATAGGCACCTGACGGATCTCCTCTCCTAGATGTGTCGTGTACTGGTAGTCCTCTGGCCTCCAAGTCCCATCTCTGAGGATACGATTGCATTTCAGCCTCTGTCCGCCTCTCTGCCCATATGCTCACCTAAGGACTCTAGCAGGGATCTCTTGCCCATCCAAGGATCGAGCCAAAGATCGGTGTTCGCCCCATCCCGCATGATCTGACAGATAGTAGACTGAAGTACCGATCTACATCTAAGGATCGCCTTGAAGGGAACCGAAAAGTTGTTATCTAACTCACAACCCCAGAAATTTCTCCGCCGCAGATATCTATTGGCCATCCACTCTGTCCAGAGAGAGCCGCCCTTGATGAACTGTCATGCTATCTTCAACCCAGAGGCCTCCCGAACCGATATCAGTGGTCTCAACCCCACCCCCTTCCTCCCTAGACCGGCATAGTTGCTCCCAGGAGATCGCTTGCATTCCTCCTCGCCAGATGAAATTGGCACATATGCTCTCCACCTTTCGGATGGTGGCCACCGGGATCTGAATCGACTGCAACCAGAACATAGCAATGCCAGAGATGAGAGACCGCACTAGCTCTATACGACCGCCAAAGGAAAGCCCAACCGCCTGCCAACATTCTACCATCCTCTGCACAAACTCCACCAGACTATGACAATCCAGATCCCGAGCGTAATTAACAGTTAGCGGTACCCACAGGTATTTAACCGGAAGATCACCTTTCTCCACTCCAAGGGCCAGGGCCCTTTCCTCCTTAAAGGAACACCAAGCACTAAAATAGACCCTGCTCTTTTTCCTATTCAGCTGAAGTCCAGACATCCGTCTAAACTCCTCCATAATCTTTGACACCGCACGCATCCCTCTCATAGATGGTTGTAATAGCACCAATAGATCATCAGCATAAATCAAGTGAGACACCACTGGCTGTACCAACCTGAAAAGAGGGACAATCTTCCTGCTATGTACTGCCAGATCCATCAAACAAGTGAAGTACTCCATCACAAGTGCGAACAGGTACGGGGATAGAGGATCTCTCTGCCGAAGGCCCCTGTTGCTCCTGAAGAATCCGTATGGAGTACCCTGAATGAGTACCGAAAATGTGGGAGAGCAGATGCACTCCCTCACCCTCGCTACCTACACCTCATTAAAATCCATGGCAAACATAAGGTGACAAAGGAAGTCCCGATTGACAGTGTCATAGGCTTTCCTTAGATCAAGCTTCACACATGCCTTCATCCCCCCTGGTTTGTTGAAGCCTATCACCATCTCGTGGGCTAGAAAACTGTGTTCAGCTATCGAACGACCCTTGATGAAAGCCGCCTGATTTCGTGAAATCAACCCCTGTATAATTCCTTCCATGCGCCGGCACGTAAGGTGTTTAATTATCTTATACAGATAATTGCAACACGCAATATGTCTGAAGTCGACAAGGGATGTCGTGCCCTCCTTCTTTGGGACCAAGGTCAGAAAGGTGTGGTTCAGCTCCTTCAGCAACTTCCTTTCCGAGAAGAACTCCTGCACTGCCTCCGAGACTGGGAACTTAAGCAAGTCCCAGTGTCGCTTATAGAACCCACTAGAGAAGCCATCAGGCCCCGGGGTCCTATTGGGATCTGCCTGCATCACAATAGCCTCCACCTCCTCCATAGTCACAGGGGCCAACAGTAGACTGTTCCCAAAAGGTGTCACCAGCCTCTCTGGGACAAGATTCGGGAACGTATAGTAAAGGATTTGAGGGCTGTTATCAATATACTTATGTAAAGGTATTTTAGAAATGAGGATTGTGTTTATGTGATGCATGAGTTGGGACTTTGGGGTAGGGGGGTGATACCAAGTATCACCTGATACTGCTAATGGCAGTATCCAAGAGGAGATAATCCAGTGTGAATGGCTAGGCATTGTATGTGTGTGTGCTGCTAATAGTGTCTAGAGTATATGTAACCAGTGAGGGAGCCTTAGTGGAGGGGACTTCACAGGAAATTGTTTGGGGGTTGCCTGGGTGAGCATTGGACAAGTGGAGAGTGTTTTGTGTACCTGTGTGTGTGTTCAAGAGAGAAGAGAGGATGATATAGGCAGTAGCAAGCAGTATCAGTTGCTACCACTGCTTGCTTTGCCAGTAGCAAGCAGTGGCATCAACGTATCCTATTATATAGTATAGTATCCTATATATTTTATACTAATGTTTGACAAGTAGGAGTGTGTGTAGTAGAGGAGAGGCAAGGGGGGTTTAATATATAGGTAAGGTAATACTATAGGTTTATGCATTTCCTATGAACAGGTAATGTAAGGGTATAAGTATAGAGATTTACCTAGGTATAGGTAATGGCATGTGAGGGTAGCTAGGTAGTCCAACATAGGGTATTACTTATGAGTAATATACTAGTACAAAGTAATAGTCTAATGAACCTACACATATACTATAAGAGCTACTAAAGCCTAGAAGTTTAGTGTATGGACACAATAGCTTGGATATAGACACATACAACCTAGAGATAGCTAGTTGGACTAGTTTGACCTAGAGTCGACTTGGTTTGACCATTGACCTAGAATTGACCAATCGACCTAGAATTTGACTAGTAAGACATGTTTTCAAATCCAAACATGATATTGATACAACATTCCATATTTAGGTCTTCAAGGCGCCGTATCGGACGTCGTTGATACTTAACACAAGTTTGCAGGCGAGTACATTCTCTGATAATTTTCTGTTTTATGATACCTTCTATGATTCTTGTATTTAGTGTAAATATCAATGATTTCTTGACACATTGGTCACACGGATTGGTATTGTCTGGATCCCGTCATGAGATGTTATTCCTTGTATCCCTTGGTATATCTTGTGCAAATCTCCTTGTTGTTCTTGTACATTGTATGGACACCAATTCCTGCGAAGGCTAGCTAACTTCTCAGAGAATCCCGTGTCGTAACATGTCATGGTTGGATCTACTATACTAGTCGGGAACTCGGGGGCGAAGAGTATTAGTGTAGATATGTGATCATTACCCTCCTTGCATCAAGTCTTGAACCTTGAATAGTGTTAATCATACACCGCACGTATGATTAACCAGGCCATAAACTCTTGTATCAAGTTCCTAAGCTGATCACATGTTGAAACTAGTGCTAACTCACATAGATAGTATTTTCTTGATTCTTGTACATGATATACTCTTCTCTCTTGCTCTTACACTCATTTACAGTCTTACTACGTCTTACCATGTTCATGTACGTATCACTTTACCTTGTATATTTTCTCTATTTACTACTACATAGTCTTTATCATTTAACTGAAACTGTTGTTAGAAATGTATCTCGTTCTAATCATGACTGGATATATTTTTCAGATGACGAGGACGAGTGTACCACCTACTATGGTCCACACGACGTAGTGGGTATAGACCAGGAGACCCCAGTCCAGCAAGGGTTAGTTGGTGACTCAGTTAGATTAGATTTGTACTGGACTTTGTCTCTAGATGACAATTCTTGGCATGTTATTATTTAGAAATTGTATTTGAGATTGTTGACTCTGATACTTTGGACTTGTATTATTTCTATGTTAGTTTCTGGATATTTTCATATCTTGTTATCTTTATCTTTTCGTATCATTTATTTTTCTTAGAATATTGTGATTGAGTATGTTATATTGTCATCACTTGTCCTCCGTTTGGAGTTGACTATCTCGACAAGTTCTGATATTATAATTGTTAGTCAGATAGTTAGACCTAGACAGCGTTCTACCGCCGATGCTGCGGCGTAGGCTGGATGATGTCACGCACTCGTACCCCTACTCCGGATGCGGATCGTGACACAATGAATGGAATCAAGTTGGATATTTTCCAAAATAATATGATATAAGAGCAACACATGTCATAGCTCCAACCATAGGAATTTCTTCCCACTCCAAATCATATTTAGTCGTAATGCCATCAACCAAATCGTCTCGAAACAACCCACCAACCGAATCATCTAAATCATTATGAAACATCCCATTGTCCGGAAGCCTCCTGACCATATCACTAACCACGTCGTCCCCAAGCACCGACGAGCCGCCGCCTCTAGATTCAGTAGCCACTGGCTCCATGGAGGCTCATGTTCGATTTTCTTAAACGCAGCTTCTACTTGTGTAATTACTTTTCTGCCCGTATACTTCCTTGTATAATTACTTTTCTGCCCGTATAGCATAGCATTTGCTACTGGAAAACCTAATTAAAATACTAATTGCTTATGAAATGGGATCATGGCATATTCGTGTGAATCAGGGATTACTCGAACGATGTCCCTAAGCTTAACAAACAAAAAATAGCGTAGGGTAAATAGACAAAGCAAGACCCGTAATAACTAAGAAAACATATTTACTTTAATTTAGGTCATTTTAGAATTTACAGGAAGTTATAGGATTTATTATGTAATTATACCTAAGGAAAACGTATAACTGACGAGCCTTAGTATTTACCATAGGTTATTCCTACCATAGAACGGTCCAAACTTTAACCATAGGATTCTAAGAGACTAGGGGATTTCTAGAATTTTTCTACAATTTTCTGAGGTAGTTTGATAATTTTTTGGAATCAAAATAGCAAAAGATACTTATTAAATCATTTATAGCAATTAATTAAATCAAAAATCTATTTTCAAATAATAAATCCTAAACCCAGTCGACCCTAAGTCGAGGAGATGGGAAGTTGATCTGAACGAGGAGTGCCCGAATCCGTTGGATCTGGCGCCGACTCGGTCAACGAGCCGAGCAAGCACCAACAATGACTTGAGCTACAACCACTACGAGCTACGTGACCGCACGTGGGCCACAGGATCTTGGTCAAGATCAAATCCTGACCATCCATTTTCCATGGTTTTCTCATAAAAGAAACCTAATTATTTTCCCGCCCCTTTTCCCCAAAATTCCATAATTTTGTGATACTCGAGATTGCAATAGCTCATTCAACTTTGTGAGGCCGTAACTTTTGCATACAACGTCGGATTTTTGCGTTGTTTATGGGGAAAATTTCGTAATCGAGTAAGCCCTCAGGAAACTATTTTAATAGACTTCATTTCTTTTGTACAATTCAGGGCAACGACAGGTGAGAGACCAATGGTGTGTTCACATTGGAAGAATCATTCTTCTTCTTCTTAACTCTCGCATTTGCGTCAAGCAAGTGGATAACATTCGTGCCAGTATGGCGAGCTTGATGGGCACGCTTTGGTCCTTGATTTCTACCTCTTACTGTGGGTTTAGCTCTCTTGTCGAGGCCTATTCCAACCTCGTGAGTTTTGGCGTCCCAAATATACCGTATTTGATTCTAGCAAAGGGATTGCATTCACGCCAGTAGGATGAGCCTGATGTTTTTTCATCATGAGAGATTTTTTTTTTCAGCGACCACATAATAGAAATCAAATCCGAGAACTTGATAAAATTCCCCTCCCTATATTGTTGTCGCAAGAGCATATTAGAGGCATGGAAAGTTGAATAAGTTCTCTAGAAGATCTAATTCAGTCAAGTCTTCCTTACAAAATTTAAGAATTGACTGAATTCGACACAATTGAGAGTTGTACTCATTCACGTACTTAAAGTCATAAAATCAGAGCTTTTACCAATCATGCCATGCTTCAGGCAAGTAAATCATCCTTTGATGATCAAAACACTCTTCAAGAGCGACCCAAAAGAGTCTGATGATCCTCTTCAGCGAGATATTCCATTTGCATTGCTTCAGTCATATGCTTTCGGATGAAGATCATACTGATTGCCTTTTCAGCTTCATTGCCTTATTGTTGGCCCCAATAGCAACTCTCGATTTCTTAGCAATAAGATGGAACTTGACATATTGGACCCACTTAAGATAGTTTCTTCGAGAAACTTTCAGGTTCGCCACTACATGGAGGGAACAAAATTTTAGTGCATTGAATACATAAAACATCCACAAGCAACTATATGAGAACTTCGGATTTTGCGACATAGAATCACGGATTAAACATATGGAACTCCTGGTTCCCAACCTGCGATGCTTAGTTTTAGGAAACTGCAATTTTCATGTAAATTATGAACTTCATGTTCTTACTTCTTAGTTGTTATGAACTTCGGATTCCATTAGCACGTCGAATATGCTTCAAACATATCTATGGCGAGACTAGGCCATTGTCACTTAGTAGCTTTACTTTAGGCAAAGCTAATGTTGCTAGCATTACGGCAAGTTATGACTAATGATCTTTGCCAAGTAGGAGCTTTGCCTATTATGGCGACGTTGTGACATTTTTTCAAGTAGGAGATCTGATTCAAGTGAAGTTGTTCCCTCCGTCAAAAGACGGTAGGGCTAATGTTATTGGTATTATGACGAGGCTAATAATACGACGGAGCTAGGCCTATGCTAAGTTGCAAGTTTTGCTATGGCGAAGCTAACGAAACAACGAGGCTTTGCCTTTGGCCAATAATTCTCTTTCCTTCTGACGAAGCTAATGAGGTGGCGAGTCTAGGCCTTTGTCATCTTTGCTTTTGGCAGAGTTGCACCTTACGGATAGGGCTATAAAATGATTCAAATGTCTGGTGTTCAGCACAGTCCAAGCTTATTTCAAAGCTCTCGTTTGTGGGCTGGTCAGTACCGAGCTTGATCGATTTTTTCTGTTCGAAGAGGTGATTGAACTGAGTTTGACAATAGCTTGTTCAACTTGGTCTTGTTCGCGAACGGGTTGGAACTCGGCTCAGTTTTCCTAGTGTATGTATATTGCATTGTAATGTATCACTCCTCTCCATTCTCTCAAATTTTAAAAATTGCGTCAAGACGATGCTTTAATGCACTAGATTCTTGATCTTCTCAATTTCCTTATTGATTCTCACCAAAATTTTGGCTATCACTATATCTATTCTCTCACAAGCTCATATCTCAACAATGTGTAGTTTATACGGCAGGTTTAATGGGGCTTTGGCTCGATCTTGGCACAGGCTTGATTTTTGTTCGTCCGAGCTCGCAAGCTAAATCGAGTCGTACACAATCCTTTCGAGTCTCTAATCGAACCGAGTTCAAATACCTTTTTTTTTGCTCGACCTTAAGCTCGGCTCGAATCAAACTCGTTCGATAGTTTAGTCAAACCAAGTTCGAATACTCTTTATTCGAGCTCGTTCGTTCGATTTTCAGCCCTACTTATGGCAAGGCAAATATCTTAGCCAAAATTTGTGCTTCATTTCAGGCAGTGTTGTGATGTAGCAGAGCTGAGTTGTTCGGTAAGGATATGCCTTAGGCATTAGCCAAAGCAAAGTTATATCTACGACTACGCTAGCAATACAAGGATGCTAGGACCTTTGTCATTTTATTAACTTTACATCTTGCAAAGTATATCGTTGCGGCAATGCTAGCGATACAACGAGACTAGGCCTGCTATTAGTCTCACCCACAAATAGGTTGTTCCTTTGTCGATTTTTTGCTCTTGGCGAAATTGATACGACTGATCTACGCCTTGCGGGTAGCTTTGCCTACTTGTAGCCTGACATACGATGAGACCGGCTTCGCTTTTGGCGAATTTATCGTTGATGTTTTTGCATCGCTTCTAGCGATGTTGATTGTGCGGCATGGGTAAGCCTTGTGCTATTAGCCTCAACGAGGCTAGGCTTTTGCATGTTTTTAGCTTGCCCTTAGGCTTTTGCATGTTTTTAGCTTGCCCTTAGGCGAAGCTTATGTTAGCGAGGCTGGACGGTTAACAAAAATTTAATGTGTAAGACGCTAGTCATCATAGAAAAAGAACTTACATTCTAAGTCATTTCTGACTACGATCCGAAGGATCTAAAAAATTATTGGAAGTCATTGATGACTATGTTCTAAAGGTTCTGGGGAAAAATGTATTCAAAGCCATATGTCATGCACAATATTTATATTTTGTGGTCCACCGAGATCTTCGCAACTTTCCTTTCTAGATGCTTCCTTTTAGTTATTTGGCACTAAGAATAATATATACGAATATTCTTAGGATATACAATAATTCCTAAAATATTTCTTAGAATAATTACTGGAATATTCCTATTTCAGAAGCTTCTTGTAAGCCATAAAGGCACTATAAATAAGTGGAAGATCTCATTTGTTCATCACCACCCAAAGTTGTAATATCTCTATAGTAAAGTGAAGTTTCCATACTTCCAATCCCTTTCTCTTTTGCTCCACATTGTTCTCAATATCGTCTTAGCGATCTAGCTAAGCATTTGGAGAAGGGTGGCACGACTCTTCGAATAGGAAGATAGTGCACCGCATGGGTCGAAGTGTAGCCTAAACTAAAACACTAAGTCCGTGACACATAGCTAGCTAACACAAAAATAGAACTTAGTTCTTTATAGGCTTGTCGAGGGATCGGCGAGCAGATCAGTCAGCGAAAGCCCCATGGCGGACGGAATTGTTGAGCAATTGACCTAGTGTGCACATAATGTGTTGTAGTTAATTATTTGACTAAGAAATTTCAGAAAAGAGATGAATTCTCTATTGGTTGAACCCCTAAAGGGGTCTTCACAAAGTCTATATATAATAGTCATTGGCTAACATGTGGTCGGAGATATGATAGAAGATATGATAACACAGGATAAAAAGGAGAGAAGGATATATCTATCCATTAGTTGGCTCAATCAACTAGTTAGTTACAAACTAACTGCAACAAAAAGTAGTTTAACGTGTATATGTATTATTGAATTTTGCACAAAATATTATCTATAATAGGTAATGACGAATCTTCTTGACAATATAAAATTATAGGTGTAGTTGATCCCCGGTTCGAACACCGGTTGGACCCTGGTTGAACCTCTGAACCTTTGTCTTCTCAAGTTTGATAGCCAGTTTGATTCTCAGAACATTGGTATAAAACATACAAAAGTGTGGAAATCTCCACTGCACCAAAAATTTAGAGTGTTTGTGAGAGAGGAGAGTTATATATTTGTATTAATCAACATGTCCCTGCAGGTCAAAGACCCATTTTTGGGTCGAGAAATGGATTTCTGCAGGTCAAAGTCCCATTTTATGGGTCGATTGGATTCACACAACAGTATAATCTTTTGTAAATTCTGCTTGAAATACGTGGCAAGAGGATTGGACTTGGGTTGCTCTAGTACCATGTAAAAATCTCTGCCATGATTGAATCTGGGTTGTATATTTATAATAATAACAAAAAGAACACCGAAAATCGCCTTGAGTGAAACATCCATCATAATACATTTCCCAATAACATCTTACGATATTCTATCTAATGTCCTAGGACCAAACATCAAAAAAGTTAAAGTTGCTCTACTATAGTTCCCAATTTCTCAGATTCTCAGTAGTAATCTCTTCTCAATAATATTCGACAAGAATCCTAGTATATGCGGACTTGGAAAAAGAATTTCAGAGGAGATGGAATGTATTCCTAACGATATGAAAAATAAAAGAATTCCGTTAGTCATTATTCTTATTATTATCTAGTCACATTATGCAATTAATATCCTAAAATTGAATATCGAGGAGGAAACTAAAAATCTGATTCATGCATATAGTCCTAATAGTCAGAAATATAAAACGTAATCCTCGATCAGAAATTATCATACCACACATCATCAGCAATCAACCCTTTGTAGTCTCTTCCCTCAATATTCTCATCTAGAACAGGCTCCTCCTTATTTTGGGAATGTGCAGTTCCTACCGAACTCCAGCTCCCTTGCGACACCACATGTTGGGCTGAACTACCCGAAGAACTACCTGCCGCATCCTTCAATCCCACAACATTTGTCGTCTCTTCCACCACTCCCTGTGAACCGAGTTGCCCAAAAGAATCAGCTCCCGGCCCCGAAGTGACTTCCAATCCCTCTGACGAGCTCTGCGAGCTCTCCTGAAGGTTTGATAGCTTCAGGGACTTGAGCTTCTTCAGGGCATACTCCAGCCTCTTCTCAGCTCTATTCCTGGACTTAATCTCTTCTGCCAGCTGCCTCTCTAACTCGCCCAACTGCGTTAACAGTAAATAGCACACCGAGTCACATTTTACAATTGGCGCAATAAATCAAGAAAGCAGCTAAACACAAAATTATTGGATAAGGTGGAATAATTTTTCATTTCTCAATTCAATATTAATTTTAAGCAAAATGGGAAAAATCCCGATCGATCGAAGAAGAAACAAAAATCGGTGGTTTCTCTTGAATGGGATTATTTCGGAAGCAGAGTATGGTGTTTCAGACATTAGGGGTAAGGTAACCACAGTGTTTCTTGTATGGATTCTGAAATGGCAACCACAATGTGTTTCTGAGATCGCGTTTGACTAACACTCCTAAATAGCAGCATGCCAATGTGGGTGGTGAATCATGATGATAACAGTAAACACACATTTACACAAAGTTCACAGTGGTGATTGATGAATGAATGACAAAAGAGAGAGAGGGAGAGTAACAGTAATAGACCCTTTTGTCCATGAGGTCTGCTTCAGTCTTGGCAGCTTTTGATTCCTCTCTCTCTGCAAGCAGTCTCCCCCTTAAGGACTCCACAGTCTTAATCCCACCACGATCTCCTCCTCCTCCCCCTCCTTTCCCCTCCATCCTATATATCACCTCTTGAAACCCAAACCACAACCTACATCGATCAAGACTGTACAAAAAATTTCAAGAAGAGTAAAGGTCATGGGAAAATGTGTATTTCACCTGGAGCTGCTGTGTACTGATGATGACTCCAGTTCTCTACTCTCTCTCTCTCTCTCTCTCTCTCTCTCTTCTTCCAGTGCTTCTTTAGCTCAAATGTGCGTTTTTTTGGTGGTTGTCAAAAGTTTTTGGAACTCTTTTCCTCTGGCTTGTTGCGACCAGTTGAACATGTGACTTTTACTGTGTTATGTTATGGTGTCTTTAAGGCCACCTCCAATGAAGAATTTCAACGTCGAGTATATTTTTATAAACGAAAAGGATAATACTTTTCGGAACTCGATTCACTGATGTTTCGCTATCCATCCAGAATATGTCTCTCTCTGGGGTCACTCGAATTCGGCAAATCGGCAAAGTTTCTACATAATAATTGTATAAAAAAAATAATGGTTTCAATTTTTATCATAGGTGACGCTGCCTAATATCAAGATGAAAAAAATTAAATAGAAAAATTTTATGATTTAGTTTGAAAATGTGATCCAATTTAAGATAAAAAATTTCTGAGTTCTTACGTATAAAAATTCTCATAAATTTTTTTTTCCTTACATCAGCGCGCCGTATAATGAAAATTGGAATAAAAATTATTGCTGAGAGAAATTTCTTCTAAAATAAATTTCTACCATAGAAATAGAAGAGAGAAATAAAACCCATTGGAGATGACCTAACGTTCTTATTTATCTGTTACATAACTTAATTACTTTAGTTCTTGCAAAAGCATAAATGTTGACTATTATGTAAAGGTACCACAAAGTTTAATGGACATCATCATTTTTTTAGTCATGTAAATATTTAGGACTATAAAAAATTTGACAGTTTTTGTTATGTTTAGGACTGTCAATTTTTTTACAGTGACATTTAAATTTTTTACAGTTCTCATATATAACTGCCATATTTTGACAATTCATGATTAACAAGTTTTGTAGTGTCTTTAGCAGTGATCTTTTATAAGCTGCTGAGAACTAATAAGGGACTTAGTCCCACATTGGAAAAATGTAGTATGAAGAGGAGTTAGACTCCCTATAAGTAGTGGAGTAGCCAATCAATAAGATATACAACAATTATTCTCTACATGGTATCAGAGCCATAACCACACAAAAAAAAAAAATTCCCACCCCTTCCCCAAGCCGGCAAACCCACCCCCCGTGCCGACGCCCCCCTGCCGCCGAACCCCCTACTGCCCCCGTAAGTTCCCCCCTGCCCCCCCCCGGCAGTTCCCCCCTGCCGCCCTGCCCCGCCCGACGCCCCCCTCCCCTGCTGCCGCCGACGCACCCCCCCCCCCCCCGGCCGACGAACCCCCCCTGGTGCTGCCCCCTGTCACCCTCACTTTTTCAAGATAGGGGTAAAATGGTAATTTTCCATTTTAGAATATTTTTGGGAATTTTATTCCATGAATATTAATATTTAATAATTATAGGAGTCGGGTTCGAATTTCATCGCATTCCGACTTAATTCGGGACTCCGGGAAATTTCGACTTGAGTTGTGATTAGCACTTTAATTAGCCATGGCCCACCAAACTTAATTTTTAGGTTTAGGAGTTTGGACTAGTCCCCCATGAGTGTTTAGGCTTAATTAGGATTTTTATTTAGCCTAAACTAGCTCCCAAAACCAAATTAGGAGTTTAACTTAGCATAGAAGTCATAGGAGGGGCAAACTTGTAATTTCAAGAAGCCCCCACACCCCCTTTATGGCCGGCCACCACCCTCCCCATTTTCTTCTTCTTCCACTTCAAAGTTTCCAAGTCTTCTTCTTCTCCAAGCTTTTTCTCAAAAGTAAGAATAGGTTTTCCCTAGAAATCATCTCTAAATAATTCTCTTCTTCCCAATATTCTTCCATACAACTATTCCTCTACCCCAAGTGAAGCCTCTCCAAGCTTTTGGGAGCAAGGAGTGCAAGGGTGTGTCCTAAACAATTCATCGTGTCGGAGCCGTGTCGGAGGACTTTCGAATCGGGAATCCATCTCCCGATAGGTACAACCTATCCTCTAATCTATTCTTTTCATCATGTAGACTAGATTGGACCCCGTAGGATTTATCCCCGTGTTCGTGGCCTTATTTGTGTCAAGTTTGAGTCCATTTGGAGTGTCCTAGGAGAAGTTAGGATTTGTGGTTGTGTCCTTGAGTTTTCCCTAATTTGGACACTTCTAGACTAAATTAGAATTTGCATCTAAGTGGTTAGGCACTCTTAAACTTCATTTATGTGTGTGTGTGAGAGTGTGTTCACATGTATATATATGTGTGTGTTCATATATATATATATATGTGTGTGTGTGTGTGTCCATGTGTGGGAGTGTGTGTGTCCATATATATATAGATATAGATTTATGTGTGTGTTAATATATATATATATATATATATATATATATATATATATATATATATATATATATATATATATATATATATATATATATATATATGTGTGTGTGTGTGTGTGTGTGTGTGTGATCATATATATATATATATATATATATATATATATATATATATATATATATATATATATATATATATATATATATATATATATGCGTGTGTATTGTATGTATAGAGAGGGGAGGGAATGAGATTTATATGTTGAGAGTTATATGTATATATTAGAGAGATTAAGAGGGAGTTTAGAGAGGATTAGAGAGGGAAAATATAGGGAGAAAGAGTGTGAGAAGGAGGGGGAGTAGGAGAGCAACTAGCAGCAGCTAGGGGGGGCCAAGGGGCTGCTGTCCCCCCCCCCCCCCCCCCCTAATACAGCAGCAGCAGCAGCTGTAACTGCAGCAGCAGTAACAGCAGTAGACAGCAGCAGTAGCTGCAGCAAAGCACCCCCATTTGACCCCCGTAAACCCCTATATATACCTCCATAGGTATACCTATATATATACATATATATACCCTATATATTAGCTATATATATACCTATTTAGCCCACAAAACTAACCCCTAAAACTAGTCCTAAGTATAGGTTGAAAATGAGAGTGAGATGAGTGAGTGAATAGTTGAGTTAGTTTTGGTGAGAGGGTGATTTTGAGTTACGTGATTCGGAACGCATCCAAACTTGAAGGAGACCTAGACAATATAAAATAGAGTTTGCGGGTAGACTCCTAGGTGAAAATTGGGGTTGCGTGTGGGATTAGGAGAATGGTATCGCACCGTACCATTGTGTATCTTGAGATATTCAAGATAATGGGTAAACGGACGATACGGATCGTAAGATGTACTGGATGTCCACTTACCCTAGGGAACTTGGTAGGTAATGGTTGTATAGGCTAGTACCCTACTACCCTAGGAAGCCCGAAGTGAAATTCCTAAGGGAAGGCCACTTGGCGTCAAGTTAGAATGGTTTAAGGGTAAGTGTATTAAAGGGGGTAATCGGGTAAATTCAAGATACGGGGTTCGGGTATTCGGATTGACTTGAACCTTAGGTGACTTGTTAGGTACACCCTACAAATGTCATATTTGGACCAATTTTGGCTCGGTTGACCCAGAGTTGACTTTTTACCCAAAAGTCAACGATGAGTCAACACTTTGTTTAATTTTGACCAAATCCAAACCAGAGTTGACCGGTTGACCAAAAGTCAACTATTGGTCAACATTTGATCAGTTTGACCTAGGGTTGACCCAGAGTTGACCAGAGTTGACCAGGGTTGACCAGCTGACCAAAAGTCAACTGTAGGCCAACTCTTGATCCCGTTTGACTTGTTTCGACTTATTTTGACTTGCGATGACTGGTATGACCTATAGTTGACTTAGTCTGACTTAGATTGACTTGATATAACTTGATTTGACCTAGATTGACTTGACGGGACTTAGTGTGACTCAGTGAGACCTAGTTTGACCTAGATTTCATATCACTAATTGTAAATCATTCATAACTTTGTTAAACCTAAATTAACATAAAATATCTCATCTTTAGGTTTCTGATTACCACTCTGAGCATTGATATACCCTACAGCTCAGGACAGCAGGTGAGTAAATTCACTGATAGTTTTTATTGTCTTGATATCTGCTATATCCGATTCAGTCGTAGTGTCTTACTTGATTCTCAGTCACGATAGATCACGGACTAGTACACGTTGGATAATGACATGAGATATTGTTTCTAGATTTCTGGGTATATTGGTACACTTTCTGTCTTGTTCCCTGTACTTGTATAGACACCAATTTCTAAGGGGATTTGATACCCTCTTACGAAATCACGTGCCATGACGTGTCATGTCTAGATCCATTGTACTATTCGGGGATGGAGAATTATTAGGGGCTATGTGATCCAAGCCACCCTGTCACTATCCTTGTGCTCGCGCCACTCTCCCTCACGTAGGGTGTAGCAAAATTTCCATTTACCTTGTGCTCGTTATCCAGGTTGGCCGACATGACTCTCCGTTGAGGTCACTGCGGATTGTCGGGCCAAGTGGATAGCCTGTCCTGTCACTTATCCCAAGCCGATCACATATCGCTCTAATAATTCAAGTCACATTTTATATTTACTTTATCTTATCATATATCCTGCTCTGTTCTACATTCAGTATTTTCTCACCGTGCCATGATATACAGTTACTCATATGCTTTACATGCCTTTACATTGTACCTTGATTGGAGACTAAGTTCTGCTCGGGAGAAGAGTTACAACCCCGGTCCTTGTTTGGTTTAAGGGTTGTAACTCAGCTTCCGAACGGTTCCCAAGTCTTCATATATCTTTATCTTGTAGTTCATTATACTGTCTCTTATAGAATTTGTCAATTCACATGGAACTGCTGTTAGTGTTTGTACTTGCTCATTTTCCTGTCAGGATACTGTTATGATATATTACAGATGATTCTGAGGAGGACTGCTCGACCTATTATGGGCTCGAGTTAGATGGAGTAGTCCAGGACCGTGGCCTTATAGTAGAGCCACTAGACTTCTTTCTCCCAGAGTAGTGTAGATTAGCTAGGGTTGCCTGGCCTGCGATCCAGCTAGCATTATCAGACTGTAGCTTCTATGTTATATTTTGAGACCCTGTGATGTTGTATATATCTGGGCTTGTATTGGACACTGGACTCATTTACTATTTCATCTATCATATGTTTTCCCTTCTGAGCTATCTACCTTAGTTTTATCATGTGATTGCGACTGTATTGCTATGTCACCTCCATTCGGAGAGTATATACTGTACATGTACCTTTATATTGTTAGTCGTAGAATTTACAGACGTTATATACATCGTTCTACCGCCGATACTGCGGCGTAGGCTGGACGTACCCATGTGCTCGTGCCCCTCATAAGGGTGCGGGTCGTGACACCCCCACCGATGTCCCCCCTCTTCCGACCCCAACTGCTGCCGACCCCCTCTTTTTTCAAAACGAAAAAACCTCTAATTTGAGAGAGAGATTATGTGGGCGGTTATTCGAAGACGGATAGACGTCAAATGCTTTATTTGTACCATCTGTTCCTAGAGTACGCCATCCGGAATTATAAAATGCTTTATTAAAAAAAATTTCGTTCTCGATCTACAAAATTAGGATCTACATGTGCGCGCTGGTGTTGGCCACGTTAACAGCACATTTGTAAGGTCTCTGTTGAAGACTGTACATAAAGACGACGACGACAAAGCTGACGAAGACGACGACGACAAAGCCGACGAAGACGACGACGAAGACGAATCACAGTTGAAGACGCCATGGATTCGATCAGTGGTAAACTGACAGCAGAAGAGATGAAGGCCTTGGTTGATGATATTTTATCAAAGAGATGAACCGAGGCAATCCCACGTGTGATCTATACTGATGTGGATCTGTCACCCTACAAAATAGAAAAGCTGGACAAGCTGGAGACAAAGTTGGAAGGAACGTCCAACTACTTGAAATGGTCACGGCATGCAATGCGGACGCTGAAGGGACGAGGCTTGGTTGGCTACGTCACTGGCCAAACCAAGGCGCCAGATGATCCCTCCTCAAAGGAGTTTGCTATTTGGGAAATTGTCAACAATGTTGTGGCTGGATGGTTGACAGCCTCCTTGACCGACCAGGTGCCGGGCAATGTAGAGGCGATGGAGGCTGCTGCTGATATATGACGGACTTTGAAGGATATGTACTCAGGCTCAGGCAATCCTATGCGGGTCTTCCAACTGCAGGATGAACTTGATAGGGTGGCCCAGGACGACCGTACCATCTCTGAGTATGCAGTACTGTTGAAGAAGTACTGGCCTGATCTGGATCACTACGATCCTCTTGGGATGGAAGATGCACAAGTCGAACCAGCATTTGTGAAACATTTCCAAAAGTTCTTGGATTATATTTTGCGACAACGGATGATGAAGTTCTTAAAGGGTCTTAACCCTGTGTTTGAGCATAGAAGGAATGTACTCCTAGCACAACCCATGCTTCCCACCTTAGAAGAAGCCATAGCTGCCATGGCACAAGAAGAGGCTCGATTGAAGTTGATGTCCAACATAGACTATTTCCAGGGGGAGCAAGCCGCCGTTGACAAGTCTGCCCTTGCCGCCTTCAATCAGCCTCCCTCTGTGGCCGATGTTTGCCACAACTGTGGTGACTCAGGGAATTACATCAAATTTTGTCCAAAATTCCTGCAAAGTCAGTCGAGTGATCGTGGACGGGGCCACGGAGGACGTCGCGGTGGTAGAGGCGGTTATGCTGGTAGAAGGGAAAATTATTCTGGAGGACACAAAGCTAATTTGGCGGAGGAAGAGGAAGAAAATCACCTGACTGAGTTAACCCCTCTTGAGAAGGAGATCCTCGCGAGGTTGTGCAGCACGAAGCTGGGTTCGGACGGCAGTCATGGGGCGTCATCTACCTCGGGGGATCACATCACTTGCTTTGCCCAAACCAGCACATGTATTCCTGTGCATGCTCTTGCAGCAGCTGTCCACCAACCAGGTTGGATTATGGACTCTGGGACATCTCATCATGTCACGGGGTCCTGCGGTGAGTTCCAGGACTATACTCACCTTCCTATGCCGGAGAGCATTCAGACTGCTGATGGTAACTCCAGCCCTGTCATGGGTAAAGACACTGTCGTATGCACCCCTTCTCTCACTCTCACTAATGTCTTACATGCTCCGTCTTTTCCTGTCAATCTTCTTTTTATTAGTGCCATTATTCTTGATCTTAACTGTACTGTTTCCTTTGACATTCCTATGGTGACTTTTCAGGAGAAGGGGACAGGACGACGACTAGGGACTGGCACATGGCATAAGGGGTTGTGGTACTTGGACAGGACTGGACTGGAAAAAGTATTGGCATCTCTGGTAGCATATACACCACCGAAAGATTCACGGCGCAGTGTAGAAGATGAATTGCTACTCTACCACCAGCGTGTCGGTCATTTTTCTTTTAAAATTATTAGTCAAATGTATCCGTTCTTATACCAAAGGGCTAATAAAGAGAAGTTATTTTATAATGCATGTGAGTTGGGTAAACATACCAGAAGCACGTATGTGAGTTCAGGAAGTAGAAGTTCAGCTGCATTTGATATGATACATTCGGACGTATGGGGCCATTGTCCTACAACCGGTATTAACGGTTTTCGATGGTTCGTCACTTTTATTGATTGTTATACTCGCGTGACATGGGTCTACCTTATGAAGAATAAAAGTGATGTCTTTGAGGCATTTCGAGACTTTTATCGCCGGGTAGAAACACAATATGTACTAAAATTAAGTGCTTAAGGTCTGACATTGGGACGGAGTATACAAATAAGAAGGTTGCTGAGTATTTATCCACTCATGGAATACTACACCAAACTTCATGTGCCTATACTCCGGCACAAAATGGTGTGGCCGAACGGAAGAACAGACACCTGCTGGAGGTCGCACGGACGATGATGCTGGCTATGAATGTCCCGAAACACTTATGGGGGCAGGCGGTGTTAATGACCTTTTATCTCATCAACAGATTGCCATCTCAGGTATTGGACTTGAAGACACCGTTGGAGATGCTTACTGGTGCAACCACGTACACTGTTCCACCAAAAGTATTTGGGTGTGTATGTTTTGTCCAAGATAATAGGTCAGAAGTTGACAAACTGGATTCTAGAGCGGTTAAATGTGTCTTTGTCGGGTACACGGCAACTCAGAAGGGATACGCATGTTGGAGCCCAGTTGAGCGAAAGATGTTTGTAAGCATGGACGTTACATTCAGAGAACTGGAACCATATTATGGTTCGGATGACGGTTCAGCGTTTGGTGACACACCTAACACAGTGGGTATTAGATGTGAGGGGGAGAAAATAAGCCCATCTGTGGTGGTCGGATCGGTCCCATGCCCGGTCGTGGAAAATTGGACGAAAGGGGAAGAAAGCAGTGACTCCGATACAAAAGATAAAGAAGATACATATGTTAAACAGGGAGAGCAGCAGACAATGGCAAAGGAGCTCCAAGTATACAGAAGGAGACAGCAGAAGTCCAGTACTGTGCCTGTACCGTGCCCTGTGCCTACTGTACCAAGTCCCTCGTCTACTCCTGCTCCAACTCTTGAAGATGTTGCCCCCGCACTGAATCAATTTGATTCTGATGCGGATCTCTCTGACTCTGATGGTATGATCTCTCCACCACCTAATGCTCCCTTAAGGAGATCTTCTCGCATCAATGCGGGTAAGGCTCCTAGTCGTTTTGATGATTATGAACATGATATTGCCAACTACCTGTCTTATTCTAACATTTTTTCGAATTATCGAGCCTTCATTGCATCATTAGACTCTACTTCGTTGCTTTCTATTACCCAAAAGGAAGAAAACTGTGGGATGCAAATGGGTGTACACAGTAAAGGAGACGTCAGAAGGAAAGTGGAATGATACAAGGCAAGGTTGGTTGCAAAAGGATACACACAATCATATGACATCGACTATGATGAGACGTTTGCTCCAGTAGCAAAAATAAGCACCGTAAGAACTCTGGTCTCCATTGCAGCAAACTATGGGTGTAAGATATACCAGTTAGATGTGAAGAATGACTTTTTCCATGGGAACCTACAAGAAGAAGTGTACATGGAACTCCCGTCATGGTGCTACGCTACAGAATCAGACGGAGGGACATCGAATGGAAAAGTATGCAAACTAAAGAAGTCGCTATATAGACTCAAGCAATCTCCTCGAGCCTGGTTTGACAGATTCAGAAAGGCTGTTACAGACATAGAATACCATCAAGCAAATGCAGATCATACGATCTTTCTTTAGCATGTAAGAGGCCACATCACTATACTTGCTGTATACGTGGATGATATAGTAATCATAGGTAATGATGAAGTCGAGATCGCTAAGCTGAAGTCAAAACTCGCGAAGGAGTTTGAGATGAAGGATTTAGGAGCGATGAGGTACTTTTTAGGTATCGAGGTGTGTGAAGACGAACAAAGAATTGTTCTCTCACAGAGAAAATACGTACTAGATTTGCTGAAGGAGACAGGGATGCTGGGATACAAAGCAGTAGTCACTCCAATTGACCAGAAGTGCAAGTTGCGAGCAGAAGTAGGAGAGCTAGTTGATCGTGAAAGATATCAACGACTTGTAAGGAGATTGATTTATCTGGGGCACATGCACTCGCCCTGATACTCTCATTTGCGGTGAGTGTAGTAAGTCGCTACATGCATGGTCCAAGAACGGATCATATGGATGCAGTGTTTCAGATCTTGAGATATCTGAAAGGGACGCCGGGGAAAGGGCTATGGTTCAAGAAGAATGGATGTATAGAAGTTGGGGGATACTGCGATGCAGACTGCACGAGCTGCATAGACGATAGAAGGTCTACCACGGGATATTGTGTCTTTGTAGGAGGAAACTTGGTCTCATGGAGAAGCAAGAAACAGTCAATGGTAGCACGATCTACAGCTGAAGCAGAATACAGAGCAATGGCTTTAGGAGTGTCGGAGTTGCTGTGGGTGAAAGCATTGATGACAGAGTTGAAGTTGTACAAGGGAGCACCGTTATGTCTTCTAAGCGATAGTCAAGCTGCAACAAGTATAGCTAACAATCCAGTTCAGCACGACAGAACGAAGCACATCGAGATCGATCGATTCTTCATCAAAGAGAAGCTGGAACAAGGGATACTGAAGATTGATCATGTTCGCTCAAAAGAACAAGTGGCAGACTGTCTGACTAAGGGTCTTAGTTCATTAAGTCTGTCGAAGGTATGTAACAAGATGGGAATAATTAATATCTATCGCCCATCTTGAGGGGGAGTATTGAGAACTAATAAGGGACTTAGTCCCACATTGAAAAAATGTAGTATAAAGAGGAGTTAGACTCCCTATAAGTAGTGGAGTAGCCAATCAATAAAATATAGAACAATTATTCTCTACATAAGCAGATCAATAAAAGAAGTAGAGGATCCGTTACCGTTCAGTTATGACATGTGGGCCCAATTTTATTGCAATCGTTAGTATGGTCCACTTTTCTATGAATGGTTGGACAAAAAATGTTGTGTCCATTTTTGTTCACCCACCAATGTTCACAAGGATGGTAACGGGACGGGTAAGGGGCAGACATCATAACCCTCATCCCCGTCTACGAGTATTGTTCGAATCTCCATTCTCGATCGGATTCAATTTTTTACCCTCATCGTCCCCCTTAAACGATGCACTCCGAGTCCCCGTCCTCGGCCTCGCCTTGTTAACACTTTCGGGCCTGAGTTTTTCTGTCATCGTCCCCACCCCGTTAACAATTTTTTATGTACAATATAAGCTTAAAACATATTTTCGTTAAAAAAAACACTGTCATGTTAATAAAATATAATTATCATAAAAAAAATACTAATGGATAGATCATGAACCCATACCTATAGGTTGATATGGGTATAAGTAATTATGATCGAAGATTTACCGGGACAAGAGTACTATACCCATATTCGAACCTGATCGAATTTTTTTTAAATCGTCATTCCCGCCCCCGCTTTTATATTTCCAAATTTGTCCTCATCGAAAAAAAGAGTCCCCGTTGGATTCAAGAGAAATTGTCATCCCTAATGTTCACCCTTTCCACTTAAGCGATACCACGTGTCAAATTAATGGTCAAAACTAATGTGGATATTCACAAAATCACTCTCAAAGTGGTTACCGGGTATCAATTAATCTAATTTCTTAGTTTAGATAGCGTATGAGTATGCCCAACAAAATCCATGTATAGCTTCTTCTCTTTCTCGATAAAAAGAAACATGACCAACGGGGGTTCGAATGTATATACAACGGATTTCTTTTTTTACACTTTTCACTATTAGATAGTGCCCATAAATCTCATGATAAGTACCCAAAGATTCATATTGAACTTCGACGGAAACTTTTCTTGATCTTGAGCCAATGACACGTTGATCTAGCCGCCACCGGAGCCACAAAGGACTATGGGCCCAAGTTTGTCGAGACCGTTAGTACGGTCCACTTGCCTATAAATGGTTAGACAAAAATTGTCAATTTAAAAGTAATACTTATTGTTATCATATCATCTTGGGTCGCTTGAATTCGAATACTGCTAGGTTACAGTAAATAGTATATTAAAATTTAAAATTTTCCTTAGGAATTACAATACTACCCGTAAGTTACAATACTACCCGTAAGTTATCGAAGTTAGCTTTCCAAATATATATTTTAATAAGCCAAATTCGTTCTATAACTTTCTGTAGAATTGTTTGAGTGTCAGCTGTACGAAAGATAAACGCGTTTCGGTGATTTCGCGATTCCGGGAGCTTCCGGACACGAAAATGCGATCCGTTTGAAGTTTCGGAAAGCTAAAACGAAGAGCTATAACATACTTTAATCCTAGAATTTAGTAAAGGCCCAATTGGTACAGTATTGGTTTTAAGTAGAAGAGTGACTATGCGACGTAGGCATTTTGTGTAACCTATGAGCCTAGTATGGATATCATGTGAATGTAGGTATCATAGATTGTCAAGAATATATATATATATATATATATATATATATATATATATATATATATTATTGTTATATAATATATGTTAGTATAGTGTGTGTGTTTGAATGAGATAAGGATATGTGTGGTTAGTGGAGAGAAGTGAGATTGATAGAGGATGTGCTAGTGTGTGTTTGATGTTGTATAGATGTTAGTGTAGTGTGTGTGTTGTGAGGGTGAGAGAGTTGGGAGGATCATGCCATCCTATTTGACTTGAGGCTAGTGTAGTTTGTTGAGTGATTTATGTTTTCATTGAGTGGTAGTGTGTTTGTATATAGATGTGTGTAGGTGTGTTAGAAGAGAAGGGTGGTAGATTTGGTATATGTGTTTGTGTGTGTGGTTAGATGGTTAGAGAGTGAGAGAATGAGCAGGAAAGCAGCAGGAAAAAGCAGTAAGCAGTAAGCAATAAGCAGTAAGCAGGAAAAAGCAGTAAGCAGAAGCAGTGCAGGATATTTTTTTGGGGTTTTGTGGTCTCGAAACATCCCCTTTTGACCCACCTTAGCCCCAAATACCTACCCACACTTATCAACCACATTTAGTACTACAAAACCCCTAAGTTAGAGTGTATTTTTAGTGTGTTAGACGGTTAGTAGGGTAGTGTTTATAGTGGTAGAAAATAAGGTTTGTCAATGTTAGAAAGTATGCCATGTTATGTTATCTTGAGGGTAGTGGTAGATGTTTGAGTTAGTTTTTGAGAAGTTATTTTAGAAGTAGCATTCTAAGTTAGATAGAGGTTAGATAGATGATGTTTGTGAGGGAGAGTGAGTGTGGTTTAGAAGAATGAGTTATGTTAGATGTGGTATCTTGATATCTCAATATTACCTTAAGGTAATGTGTAGGAGAGTAACATATTAGAAAAAATAGTTTTGATGCCCAAGAACCCTAGATTTCTTGGTTGGTAAACCCTAGATAGGATAGTATCTAGCTACCCTAAGGAGCCTAGGCTAGTATCTTGAGTATTAGCGGGGTTTTCTTTATAATGGGCAAGGTATCCGGATTACCTTGGTAAGGGTAAATGTAGGTAATAGGGTATAGTTAAGATATTGAATTTAACTTCTAAGATATAGTTAGAATTAGGTTCTCTTGGTTGGTAATGGTTAGGATTAGTGTCCTCAGACTAGTTTTGACCTCGGTTGACCATTTTGACCAAAAGTCAACAAAAGTCAACCGAAAGTTAAACTTAGCCTATAAGTGACTAGAATTGACCGAAACTAAACCCGAGCTGACCAGTTGACTGAAAGTCAACAGTTAGTCAACATTTGATTAGTTTGACCTAGGGTTGACCCAGAGTTGACCAGAGTTGACCGGTTGATCAAAAGTCAACTGTAAGTCAACCTTTGACCCCGTTTGACCTAGTTTGACTTGGATTGACTCCCCGTGACCTGGTATGACCTAGTATGAACCAGTATGACCCAGTATGATCTCGTTTGACCTAGTACGACTCAGTTTGACCAAGATTGACCTAGTTTTGACTTAGACTTGCATTCATGACTTAAATTAGTTTCCATTTTCAGTATAAAACCCTGTTTAACTCATAATATCTCATTTTAGGTCTGTGATTTACTCTGAGCATCTGTTCACCTTATCAGCTCAGGACCACAGGCGAGTACATTCACTGATAGTTTTTATTGTCTTGATATCTACTATATCCGATTCAGTTGTAGTGTCTTACTTGATTCTCGACACGATAGTTCACGGACTAGTATACGTCGGATCCTGTTATGAGATGTTATTCCCGAATTTTCCTTGGTATATTGGTGTGTGATATCCATGTTTCATGTACTTATATAGACATTGATTTGGGAGTGGGCTGATCACCTGTTTTTGAATCCGTGTCATGACGTGCCATGTCCGGATCCATGATACTATTCGGGGATGGGAGAATTATTAGGGGTTATGTGATCAAAGCCTCCCTGTCACTATTTTGCTAGCGCCACCCTCACTTCACGTAGGGTGTAGCAGATACCCCATGTCTATGTTATCCAGGTTGGCCGGCATGACCCTTTCATATTTTCATGTGATTGTCGGGCCAAGTGGATAACCCTACCATGATTCCCTAGCCGATCACATAGCGCTCTAATAATTCAAGTCATATTTTTATATTTATTTATCCTAGGAGGCTAAGTTCTGTTCGTGAGAAGGGTTACAACCCCGGTCTTTGTTTGGTTTAAGGGTTGTAACTCGGCTTCCGAATAGTTCCTAAGCAATCCTACAAATATATTGTCGTCCTATTCAGTACTCACGTCTATTATACATTTCCTGCTAATTTTACCATATATTTCACATATCTTTGTCTTGTATTTCATTACACTGTCTCTTATAGAATTTGTCAATTCATATGGAACTACTGTTGGTGTTTGTACTTGCTCATTTTCCTGACAGGATACCGTTGACATATTACAGATGATTATGAGGCAGATTGCCGACCTATTATGGGGTTGAGTCTGATGGAGTAGACCCAGGCTGTGGTTTGTTAGTAGAGCCACTAGACTTTGCTCACCCTGAGTAGTGTAGCTTAGTTAGGTTTGCCTGGCCTACGAGCCAGCTAGTACTTTTTAGACTGTAGTAGTTTTTATATATTATGTGATTCTCTGGGTTGTTTGTGTATAGCTCTGGACTTGTGTAGATCTTAGACTTATTCCCTGTTCTCATCATTCGTATTTTCCTTTCCATACTATCTACCTTAGTTTTACATTTGTGATTGAGACTGTTTTGCTATATCACCTCCATTCAGAGTGTATATACTGTATAGATACATTTATCTGTTTAGTTGTAGTATTTATAGATGACCTAGACAGCGTTCTACCGCCGATGCTGCGACGTAGGCTGGACGTAACCACGTACTCGTGCCCCTAATCAGGGTGCGGGTCGTGTCACGTTTTTGTGGTAGCTCTTGCAGGTTAGAGTCGCAATTAGTGCAATCTCGTAATGGTGCTCGACTTAGAGTACTAATTACGAGCCTGCGACTAGGATATAAGATATGAAAGGAGTTACTCAATCACATTTTAGAAAAATTCTGATCTTTTGATTACCATGACAACTATTCTTGTATTTGAATTCAATTGTCCTCCTTTGATAATATCTTATCTTGTGCCATATTGATCTCTTGGGTTCAATTCGTCTTCAGGATGACAGTGACTTGTTTTCAGGCAGTAGCAGAGCAGATAGCAGGTTCCAATCTTTCGATCTTATTTTTGCATTTGTTTTCTTATAAACTGTCTTGAAATTCAATTCCATCTGTTCCTTGATCGTTGGATGAAATTTTGTTCTTGTGATTTGATATTCTTCTGAGATAAGTTGTATGGGCTAGGTCGTCTTGATTATGAGATTTTAGAATCCTCTAGGGTCATGCTAGCAGGCAGAGTGAGGACATATAGTCGAACTATGGACGTATTTCTAGGGTGTGGGAATTTAAGGTTTTCGCTGCCAAGCTAGCGGTAATGCGAAAATTTTAAATACCATAATTCTAGAGGTATGTACCGTAGTTGAGGACTTTGTGATTATCGTAGCCTTGCTCACTGGCATGACGAAGATTCTAAGTATCATGATTATTGGACAGACGCATACGAATATCGAATTGCATGAATTTTCTGTGTTTACTTTGTTTTAAGTTTTTGGATGATTCTTTTAAGGAGGATAGACTTATATTTGAGAGTAATTTTAAATTTTTTAATAATTTTAGTCATTTAATTCATACTTTGATTTTTGAAATTTTTATTATTTTAAATTTTTAGCCATGACTTGTGATCTTGACATTCTACTATTGTTTGGTTTTAATTTCGAGGACGAAATTTTTTTAAGGTGGATAGATTTGTCACCTCCAGTTTTCAGAAACAGGGATATTTTTGTCATTTTGTATTTTTGAATATTTTTAAATTTTATTTTATTATTTATGATATTATTTTGGGGTTGAAATTTATTTTATTATTTATGATATTGTTTTGGGATTATTTGAGTCGGGTTCGAATTTTAACTCAATCTGACTTGAAACGGGGACCCGGGAGGGAGTTTGACTCTAGTGGGACCCACACACTAGTTAGACATGGCCCACATGATATTAATTTTAGTCCACATGATATTAACTTTAGTTAGTAGTTAGACTAATTATTTATGGATAGGTTTAGTTTAATTAGAGACTTAAAACTATACTAATTTGACCTCAACCTTTAACCCATTCTTAATTTAAATCAAATAGATTAGTGGAGGGCATTTTGGACATTCAAAATGGGGACACCTCACCCTTTTTGGGCAGCCACCTATGGGGGGGATAAGGAGTGAGTCACCATCTCTTCCATTTCATTTTATCCATCCATTTTCTCTCTCTTGTTCTTCCCCAAATTTCTAGAGAACAACTCCATTAATTTCATCTCCAAATCCACTATTTCTTCCACCAAATCTTGATCTTCTCTTCTCCTCTACTCCATAGTTAGAGGGTGCTAGCCAAGTTTGGGAGGATTCGGAGCTTGTTCGTGTCCTTTTGGAATCTCTACGTGTCGGTGTCGAGTCGGAAGGCTTTATCCTTTGAAACTCTCTCCCGGAAGGTATAATCTCTTCTCTAATCCATCCCTACATGCATATAGGAATATTTTAAATCCATAGGAATGACCCCCATGGTTGTATCTTCATTTGTGTCCATTTCGTGTCCATTTGGAGGTCATAGGAGTGTCCTTTGTGTTGTGATTGTGTCCTAGTGGAAAAAAAAACCCTATTTTGGACACTTGTATGCATATATATTGTAGGAATGATTAATTAGTGTTTTAATCTCAGATTTATATTTTTAGAGAGTGGATTGATCTTATTTATGATGGTTAGAATATGTTTTATTTAGATAGCTATGTTGGTATCCAAGTATTTTGGGCTACATGTGTTTTTTGTCCAAACAACCCAAATTCGTCATAATTTTTATCCACGTTTTTAGTAGCTAGAGCAACTTAGAAATGTCATAACTTTTAGCTCATAACTCCAATTAACCTCCCTTTTTTTGAAAGAAGCTTATCGAAGTTAGTTTTCCAAATATATATTTTAATAAGCCAAATTCGTTCTATAACTTTCTGTAGAATTGTTTGAGTGTCAGCTGTACGAAAGATAAACGCGTTTCGGTGTTTTCGCGATTCCAGGAGCTTTCGGACACGAAAATGCGATCCGTTTGAAGTTTCGAAAAGCTAACACGAAGAGCTATAACATACTTTAATCCTAGAATTTAGTGAAGGCCCAATTGGTACAGTATTGGTTTTAAGTAGAAGAGTGACTATGCGACGTAGGCATTTTGTGTAACCTATGAGCCTAGTATGGATATCATTTGAATGTAGGTTTCATAGATTGTCAAGAATATGTATGATATAGTACATATATATATATATATATATATATATATATATATATATATATATATATATATATATATATATATATATATATATATATATTATTGTTATGTAATATATGTTAGTATAGTATGTGTGTTTGAATGAGATAAGGATGTGTGTGGTTAGTGGAGAGAAGTGAGATTGATAAAGGATGTGCTAGTGTGTGTTTGATGTTGTATAGATGTTAGTGTAGTGTGTGTGTTGTGAGGGTGAGAGAGTTGGGAGGATCATGACATCCTATTTGACTTGAGGCTAGTGTAGTTTGTTGAGTGATTTGTGTTTTGATTGAGTGGTAGTGTGTTTGTATATAGATGTGTGTAGGTGTGTTAGAAGAGAAGGGTGGTGGATTTGGTATATGTGTTTGTGTGTGTGGTTAGATGGTTAGAGAGTGAGAGAATGAGCAGGAAAGCAGCAGGAAAAAGCAGTAAGCAGTAAGCAGTAAGCAATAAGCAGTAAGCAGAAGCAGTGCAGGATATTTTTTTGGGGTTTTTGTGGTCTCGAAACATCCCCTTTTGACCCACCTTAGCCCCAAATACCTACCCACACTTATCAACCACATTTAGTACTACAAAACCCCTAAGTTAGAGTGTGTTTTTAGTGTGTTAGACGGTTAGTAGGGTAGTGTTTATAGTGGTAGAAAATAAGGTTTGTCAATGTTAGAAAGTATGCCATGTTATGTTATCTTGAGGGTAGTGGTAGATGTTTGAGTTAATTTTTGAGAAGTTATTTTAGAAGTAGCATTCTAAGTTAGATGGGGGTTAGATAGATGATGTTTGTGAGGGAGAGTGAGTGTGGTTTACAAGAATGAGTTATGTTAGATGTGATATCTTGATATCTCAATATTACCTTAAGGTAATGTGTAGGAGAGTAACATATTAGAAAAAAATAGTTTTGATGCCCAAGAACCATAGATTTCTTGGTTGGTAAACCCTAGATAGGATAGTATCTAGCTACCCTAAGGAGCCTAGGCTAGTATCTTGAGTATTAGCGGGGTTTTCTTTGTAATGGGCAAGGTATCGGGATTACCTTGGTAAGGGTAAATGTAGGTAATAGGATATAGTTAAGATATTGAGTTTAACTTCTAAGATATAGTTAGAATTAGGTTCTCTTGGTTGGTAATGGTTAGGATTAGTGTCCTCAGACTAGTTTTGACCTCGGTTGACCATTTTGACCAAAAGTCAACAAAAGTCAACCGAAAGTCAAACTTAGCCTATAAGTGACTAGAATTGACCGAAACCAAACCAGAGTTGACCAGTTGACTGAAAGTCAATAGTTAGTCAACATTTGACTAGTTTGACCTAGGGTTGACCCAGGGTTGACTAGAGTTGACCAAAGCTGACCAGGGTTGACTAGTTGATCAAAAGTCAACTATAAGTCAACATTTGACCCCATTTGACCTAGTTTGACTTGGATTGACTCCCCGTGACCTGGTATGACCTAGTATGAACCAGTATGACCCAGTATGACCTCGTTTGACCTAGTACGACTCAGTTTGACCTAGATTGACCTAGTTTTGACTTAGACTTGCATTCATGACTTAAATTAGTTTCCTTTTTCAGTATAAAACCATGTTTAACTCATAGTATCTCATTTTAGGTCTGTGATTTACTTTGAGCGTCTGTTCACCTTATCAGCTCAGGACCACAGGCGAGTACATTCACTGATAGTTTTCATTGTCTTGATATCTATTATATCCGATTCAGTTGTAGTGTCTTACTTGATTCTCGACACGATAGTTCACGGACTAGTATACGTCGGATCCTGTCATGAGATGTTATTCTCGAATTTTCCTTGGTATATTGGTGTGTGATATCCATATTTCATGTACTTATATAGACATTTATTTGGGAGTGGGCTGATTACCTGCTTTTGAATCCGTGTCATGACGTGCCATGTCCGGATCCATGATACTATTCGGGGATGGGGGAATTATTAGGTGTTATGTGATCAAAGCCTTCATGTCACTATTTTGCTAGTGCCACCCTCACTTCACGTAGGGTGTAGCAGATACCCCATGTCTATGTTATCCAGGTTGGCCTGCATGACCCTTTCAGATTTTCATGTGATTGTCGGGCCAAGTGGATAACGCTACCATGATTCCCTAGCCGATCACATAGCGCTCTAATAATTCAAGTCATATTTTTATATTTATTTATCCTAGGAGGCTAAGTTCTGTTCGGGAGAAGGGTTACAACCCCGGTCCTTGTTTGGTTTAAGGGTTGTAACTCGGCTTCCGAATAGTTCCTAAGCGATTCTACAAATATATTATCGTCCTATTCAGTACTCACATCTATTATACATTTCCTGCTAATTTTACCATGTATTTCACATATCTTTGTCTTGTATTTCGTTACACTGTCTCTTATAGAATTTGTCAATTCATATGGAACTGCTGTTGGTGTTTGTACTTGCTCATTTTCCTGACAGGATACCGTTGACATATTACAGATGATTCTAAGGCAGATTGCCGACCTATTATGGGGTCGAGTCTGATGGAGTAGACCCGGGCTGTGGTTTGTTAGTAGAGCCACTAGACTTTGCTCACCCTGAGTAGTGTAGCTTAGTTAGGTTTGCCTGGCCTACGAGCCAGCTAGTACTTTTTAGACTGTAGTAGTTTTTATATATTATGTGATTCTCTGGGTTGTTTGTGTATAGCTCTGGACTTGTGTGGATCTTGGACTTATTCCCTGTTCTCATCATTCGTATTTTCCTTTCCATACTATCTACCTTAGTTTTACATTTGTGATTGAGACTGTATTGCTATGTCACCTCCATTCGGAGTGTATATACTGTATAGGTACATTTATCTGTTTAGTTGTTGTATTTATAGATGACCTAGACAGCGTTCTACCGTCGATGCTGCGGCGTAGGCTGGACGTAACCACGTACTCGTGCCCCTAATCAGGGTGCGGGTCGTGTCACAGTGTCCTAGCCTCTTTCTGCATATGTTCAACTGGTGTCCTGGCCTCTTGCAATAATCACAGACAGGGATCTGCCTCTGAGACGACTTGTCGTTGGTCCTTGCCTGATGGCGCTGCTGTTGGTGGTACGAAGGCCTGTTGCTGTTGTTGTTGGGCCTCTTCTGGTTACCCTGGAAGTTGCTAGTTCCAGGATACTCCCTATCGGATCGAGAAGGCTGGCTCTTCTCCACGTCCTGAGCTCGTATCATGATCCTCTCATAAGTCTTGGCGCCACCTGCGATCACAGGGGTGCGAATCTCTTCCCTTAATCCATACCTGAATCGTTCAGCACGATCCTTGGGGTCAGCTACCAGGTTCTGGGCAAAGCGGCTAAGTCGGCCGAACTCTGTCGCATATTCGCTGACCGTCATATTCCCTTGCTTTAGGTCCTGGAATTGCCTTTCCATCTCCCGCATCTCTGATGTTGGAAAAAACTTTCTGCGGAACAGCCTCTTGAAGGTGTCCCAGTCGAGCTGCTTGTCCTGGAGTCGGGGTTCATTCCGATACCAGGTGCTCGCCACATCTTGCAGCTGGAGTCCTACTGCTTCGGTCTTGAGGTCCTCTGGGAGTCGAGCGACGCTCAAGAGACGCTCCATGCTATCTAGCCATTCATCGGCGTAGACGATACCCTCGGTTCCTTTGAAAGGTCGAGGGCATTGCTTCTTAAAGCTCTCTATATCTCCGACCTTCATGTAATAATACGCCTCTAATCAAAAGAATGGCCTTAATGATATAAATCTTAACTCCTGAATTATGCTTACCTTGGCAGGTCGTGGCTCCAATGAAGTTGTTGCTCTCTCTCGAGGGCATCCATAGCCACGTTGTGGGCATTCTCCATGCCTTCTCTCATGATCGCGGTCTCCTCGCGATAGGCTGCAGCTTGGGCTGTAGTCTGTTCTCGATGAGCTTCTGCTTGGGCTCTCTGGGCTTCGAGCACTCCACGTAGCATGCCCACTAGATCAGTGGGATCCACGGGCACTGGTGGGGCAGCTGGTGCGGACATTACCGCAGGGATCTGCGGCTCAGCCCGGGGAAGTGTAGGGTTCGCCGCTTGAGAAGTAGTGGCGTAAGCGCCGCGGAGTGCTGGAGATTGATGGGGACGGTCGGTCAGCTGCAACGGTGAAGGGTCTGGACGTGCTGGGGGAGATGGGGTGTGTTCGGATGATGACACCTCATCGCCAGCAGGGGTGGTCTTTTCCTTGGTCATATTCTGGAAGGTTTAGGATAAAAACATAAGCAAGGTGTCCTACCAGTCTATAATCAAACAAAAATATTTATTTAAATATAATCCGGACCTATGTTGTGACAAATCAATGTTCTAGTGTTCTAATTGTTTCTAGGTATATTTTTCTAAGTTGTTGTTTACGGACCTGCATGGGCCACCACTAAAAATATGTCACGACCCGATCCCAAATAATTGGGTCGAACCGGATCATGTCCAGCCTGCACCTTTGTTGAGACGGCGGCAGTAAGCTGTTCCATTAGCAGGTAACCACAACAACAATATCTATATTTGTCACAACTCAATATTCGGGAATTGAAACTTTATTAAACATTTGAAATAAATACAACTGGGATTTAAAAAGTACTAAAATAAATACTGAATTCAATTAAACAGATTTTTCAAAGAACAACAAAACTGGAAAAAGAAAATCTATCTAAACATTTGGCTCATCGGCCTCAGTCCCTGCGTCCTCCAAAGGGGACTCTGGCAGCACCACTGGGTACAGAATCGGGTCATAATAACTGCTGATTAACAGCTCAGCATCCTCAATATCCCCTAAAAATGTATCTCCAGTCAGGAGGGAGCAAAGTACAATTCATGCTAATTTAAACAGTTAAAATAAATAATAGAATCATGCACTTTTAAACAGTTTTCTAGCAGTAAAACAGTATGATTTGAATAGGCAATGAATATGACCGGCTTGGGTTGTTACAGTAGCATCCTATTGATACGATATGGCTTATCCCCGTGTGAGAGAGGGGTAAGCTAATACAGTTCTAAGTTAACAGTTGGATGTGGTCATAAACATTACTCTATTCCCCCAGTACCCAACAGTCAATCAGTCAGTGCTTTCAGAGAGATTTTCGTGTTGCATCGTGGTTTAAACTTGCAGTAAAACGATTATTAAAATAACTGTAAACTAACACAAACTGTACTTGCCTCAAAATGGACTAGACTGGAAAGATTGAAGACTTCGAGATGGGAATTAGGATCGTCCTCGAATTCCTACATTCGAGAAATTGACTCAGAATCCAGGGTTACCAAGCTAACTATACTAGTTGAAATCTCTAATTGTGTCCTAATCAATTTTAATCTTTATTTATGCAATCACAAACAAAAACGCGATTATCGGTGGGTTGTAATTAATAACGAGGGAAAGATCGTTTAAACTTGTATTTTGGAAAAGTCGTCGTTACCAAATTAATTTGATTAAAACTTTGTATTTTCATAATTATACATATAAAACTAAATTTCTTATTTTAATGAGAAATACATGATCGTTGTTAAGTATTAAAACATGTAAATTTTTATGTGAGAAAACTTTATTAATTTTCTATATGAAAATAATTATCTATTTTGATTTACGCGTACGCTAAAAGAACTCGCAAAACCAGAAAAATAACAGAAAATCCTACGCTACCAAATTACAAGTCACGGAGCCAACAACCAGCTGGGCTTATGCCCATTACAATTTATTTACATAAATTAAAATAAGACGAAACGGTCGTTAGTTCTAAAATCTTCCTACAATTTAATTATGAATAAACTAAATAATAAAAATAAATTAAAATAAATGAGTCTCAGATATGGTCCAATCGTCATATAGGCTAATGCCTCAACGTCCGGGCGAAGCCGGTTTCGTTTGCACTTAGCCGGGGCCCATTGACCAATACGGTCGTCGTCCAAAATCTAAAATATTAATATTTTTCCGAAATCCATTTAAAAATTATTTTTAAAATATAATTAAATTTTATGGAAAATTCGGCAGCATTTCCTTTATTTTTGGTCAACCCAAAAACTGGAAAAGTGTGCCAATATTTTCCTGCAAAATCCCAAACCAGGGAATCCCAAAATATATATATCAAAATAACCACAACCATTTCCAAAATTAATTCGGAACGACCCGAAACGAATTCGGGTATCCGAAACCAACCCTAAAACATCACAGCACAAAATCGGAAAGATCCGAAAACTAATTTATCCAGAAATCCATTTCCGAAAGTTCTGAAAATACGACGTCGCTAAAAAACTGAATTCTCGGGAGGGAATCGGGGACCAATCTCATCACAGACAAAATAAAAATGGGACGGGACGGGGTTATACCTTGGGTTGCTCGGCTAGAGCTCTCAGATGCGAAATTATAGAAATAAAGGGATCTGAACTGCAACAAAAAATTCGAGACTCTGCTGGACAGGAGCTGGAAAAGCTCGGGATAGCGCTGGACTCGGATCCGCAGAACTGCGGGTCACCGGAAAGTGGGACAGACTTGGAGTTCGACTAGGGCACGTCCAAACTCGGGAAAACCGAGGAGAAGACGGGGTGGTTCGCTGGGCGGTGTTGCACCGGGGTCGAGTGACCGGCGGGCGGCTGCTGGCTCGGCGAGGCTCGGCGAGGCTCGGCGCTGGCCGGGAGGAGCGGCCACGGGCGAATGTGGCCCGCCGGAAGACGCGTGCACGGGGGCGAGGGGAGGCGCGCGGCCGACGGAGGTCGGGCGCGGAGGCGCCGCGGGAGGCCGACGAAGGGGGTTCGGCGCTGGAGGCGCCGTGGGAGGCCGGCGAAGGGGGTCGGGCGCGCTGGAGGTCGGGGGTCAGGCCGACGGGAGCTCGGCGGCGATGGGCGCCGGGGGTTGGGCCGAGGTTGCTCTGGAAGGGGGGTTTTGAGGGAGAGGGAAGTGCTTGTGAGTGAGAGGGAGAATAGAGAGAGTGAGGAATGGTGGTTGCTTGCTCCTGGTGGGGAGTTATAAGGAGAGGTGGGAGAGAAAGAAGGAGGAGTTGGAGGAGAAATAGAGAAGTGTATGGAGGAACGTGAGTTGCTGGAGGGAAAATAAGGAGTGGGGAATTACGGGAGTGCTGGTCCAACGTGGACCAGTTCAAGAAAAATATTTATTTTTTTATTTTTTTTAATAGAATCCGAATTCAAGAGAATAGGTTAGGACTGGGTCTGGGTTTCGGAAATCGGGTCCGGGCTTGGGTCAGGTCAGCAAACAAAAGCCATATTTATTATTTTTGAAATTGATTTTAAAAACCCAAAAAAAATGATACTAATAATAATAATATTATTATAATAATAATAATAAATCTCACTACAAAACTGGGTTTTACAGTCTAGTTTTGGAACCCTTGTGAAAGAAACGTCCATTTGAAATCCGAAATGAATGGCAAAAGAACGGTGTTCATTCCTTGACTTGTCGGAACAGAATAAATCTTGTGATGATTAATGGCTAATTTAGAATGCACTTACGTTTCATTCATTCGGGACAAGAACATGATAAATAAATTTGACCATAAATGTCATTATCTAAGAATTTATTACATTGTAATCAATATTATCCTGATTTTAAATATTGTCTAGATTTGTAAAAAATTAATTAGCTACTATATATTGGTTACCTATTCTAGAAATATTATTGTAGGAGATAAATTACCTACAAAAATTGGTAGTTACCTATTTTAGATGATTGTATTATATATATTCAAGTTGATTCAACATAATAAATATGTAATAATTCTCCAAAATTACCTTCTCTCTTATCAAGCACGTCCTCAGCTCGCTTCCCATCAATTGATTGCGGCTTGTCATCCTACGGCGAAGGTGGTCACCGCCATCGAATGTCTCTTCTCCAGATTCTTCTGGGAGATCAGGGATAGGGTGGACAAGAGATGTTGGGCGAGATGGACGTCCATGGCGCTCCCGACCTCTGAAGACGGCTTGGGGTTTCGCAGGATGGCGGACATCATTGACACGTTCTCGGTGAAGCTATGGTGGAAGGTACACACTCAGTCTTCGCTGTGGTGCATGTTCATGAAGGCGAGGTATTTTCGACACTCTCACCCCTCGTTCATCAGTGCAAATTGCAAAGCATCCGCAGCTTGGAGGCTGATTCTCTGCGGTCGTCTTCTGGGCAAGCACCATATTCGCCTCTCTGTCCACAATGGACAGTCCAGCCTTTTCGAGAATTGGTCCGGCCATGGCCTTCTAGTCCCTTCCCGTCCGCTCCCCCCGAGCACCTGCATCTCCCACCTCTTCTCAACTCAGGGGGACTGGGATACGAGGAATGATGCTGCCTTCTTTGGCGAGGAGGGAGCTGACGCCATCACCGCCTCGGGGTCGGGATTCTCCTTCGACCTGGACGAGTGGATCTGGTCGCTCAATGGGGACGGTTGTGTTGGAATTATTCAATAATTATGGGGACACATATGTAAAATTAATTGTGTTTGGGCTATCTAAATAATTAAGCCAAATTAAAGTAGTCTATATGGAAATTGGCTTAAGGGTATAATTGTCATGGAATTAATGTGTAGATACCGGAGATAATTATAATTTGATGAGGGGCCAAATTAGAAATATCACAACACACATATCTATATATATGTGTATTCATTAGGGTTATGGTCCCCGACTTATACGGCCACCAAAGAGAGGGTTTCTCTATTCTCTTCTGTATCCCCATCAACAAAGAGAGGAACAAGGATTTTATCGTTGTTATTAAGGGCCGTAGCGGGTTGGAAGATCAAACCCCATAAACAGACGTGTGCTTCAAGATCCGTCAAACAAAGACAATGGATTCAGGTACGCTTCCGCAATCAATTTAATTCATGTTCTTCATCTCATGAATCGACAGGGCACAGTAAATTTCTAACAAGTGGTATCAGAGCCTACCTGTTTGATTTATGAGATCGAAGTTTTAGAATTTATTATTATTATTAATTGGATTCATAACCCTAGATCGTTCGGTCTAATTTAATTTAAAGAGAATATTTTGCTATCCGCTTATTTCTATAATTTATGTTATTATAAGCTTATTCGATGACCCATTCGATAAAAATGCCTATGATTCTTCCAGAAAGAAATAAAGTTTGTAGCTTTGGGTGTTCTCCTTTGATAAAAACCAATGATTTTTTTTCCAGAAAAGGATGTAAAGTTTGTAGCTTTGGTTGATTTCCTTTGATAAAATTTATGATTCTTCCATGAGATCATATAAAGTTTGTAGCTTTGGGTGTTTTCCTTTTGGTAGATACTCGTGATTCTTTTTAGCTCGAGAACGGAAATCTTGAGGAAGGATAGGATAACTGGAAAAAGTTTGAATTTTTGGTGGATTCTGATACTGCAGTTGTTAATGAATTATTGATTTCTCCATATTTATCGCTTTATTCTCTTTCTAATGTTTGCTTTTGGTAGAAAGTGTTGGAATTATTAAATAATTAAAGGAGATATTTTTTAAGATATATGATTGTTTTTCAAATTAAAATTAGAATTTTCTCTTCGGTAGATTATTTTATTTAAAATAATCCTTATAGATTATTTGATATAATCGGTTAATGCATATATTTGACCTTCTATAGATTATTCTATTTAAAGTAATCTGTATGCATTATTTGATATTATCTTTGGATGCATATCCTCCGTAGATTATTTCATGAATTTTGTTATAGTGATAATATCCAATTTTGTCAAATTAAAATTCATGATTGTGCTTTTGATTACTTTATTTGAGTAATAATCTTATGAATATGCATGTATATAAAGTTTTGGACATGATTCAGTTTTGTAAAATTTAGTCAACATTCAATTTTTTTGGTGCCTTTTATGACTAGCAATAGTTGTCCAATATTCTAAGTAGACTCATTGAAACAAAATGTCGTCAAAGTAACCTCTCTTGCGTAGATAGTCTATGAGGGATGTCGGATGTTTGTGTGTGTATATTCATGCGGGTATTAGCCGGCCCAAAGGAAGGTTAATACTTGGCCGAATTGCACACATACTTGTAGTGATAAATGTGTGACAATTATACGGTTTATATATGAATAATAATCCGATCCAAAGATAGGCTTATTATTTGACATGAATTATTGTCAACATTTGATCACTACACCAAGAGTACCACTTGCAGTTAATATTACTGTCCAAAGACTTGATATTAATGATGCACTAGGTATCTTGAGATGAGGTTCACCATTATTTGAATTTGCTTGACTATTTTTTATTCTTTGGTTATTAATTAGAGCATATTTATTTATTTATCTTTTGTTCTCTTTTCAGCTAGTGTTGCTACAATATCTGCTAATCTGAACTCAATTCCAATGCTTAACGGGACAAACTTCAAGGACTGGAAAGAGAACACATATATATTGTTCTCGGTTGCATGGATCTAGACCTTGCACTTAGGATTGAGCGTCCCACTACTCCTAAGGATGACAGTTCATCTGGTGACAGAGAGAACTTCGAGAAGTGGGAACGCTCAAACCGCATGAGTCTAATGATTATAAAGCGCGGTATTCCAGAGGCATTCAGGAGTGCAGTATCTGATGAGGTTACTTATAATGCCAAACAATGTCTTGCTGAAATCGAGAAGCGATTTGCAAAGAATGATAAGGCAGAAACAAGCACACTTTTGTTGCGCTTAATTACCATGAAGTATAAAGACAAAGGTAACATAAGGGAGTACATCATGGAGATGTCTCATATTGCTTCAAAACTTAAGGTACTTAAGCTCGACTTGTCGGATGACTTGCTCGTTTATTTGGTACTGCTCTCACTTCCTACAAAGTACAATCAGTTCAAGGTCAGTTACAATTGTCAAAAGAAAAAATGTACTCTAAATGAGCTCATTTCGTACTGTGTACAAGAAGAAGAGAGATTGAAGCAAGATAAAATCGAAAGTGCTAATTTGGTATAATTTAGCTTGTTGGAATTATTCAATAATTAGGGGGCACACATGTAAAATTAATTATGTTTGGGCTATCTAAATAATTAAGCCAAATTAAAGTGGTCTATATGGAAATTAGCTTAAGGGTATAATTGTCATGGAATTAATGTGTAGATACCGGAGATAATTCTAATTTGATGAGGGGCCAAATTAGAAATATCACAACACACATATCTATATATATGTGTATTCATTAGGGTTATGGTCCCCAACTCATACGGCCACCAAAGAGAGGGTTTCTCTATTCTTTTCTGTATCCCCATCACCAAAGAGAGGAACAAGGATTTCATCTTTGTTATTAAGGGCCGTAGCGGGTTGGAAGATCAAACCCCATAAAGAGACGTGTGTTCAAGATCCGTCAAGCAAATATAATGAATTCAGGTACGCTTCCGCAATCAATTTAATTTATGTTCTTCATCTCATGAATCGACAGGGCACAACAAATTTCTAACAGGTTGTTTCTCTGTGAGTTCTGCATGGCAGACAATCCGCGCCCGCGGCCAGGTGCAGCAGGATGGGAATAGCTACTAGCACTCTTGCATCCCCCTCAAGTGGTCGATTGTCATTTGGCGGGCTTCTCGCAACAAACTTCCGAAGGACGAGGTCACTCAATCGATCGGCTTTAGCTTGGCGTCGAGGTGCAACTGCTGCATCGAGCCTAACATAGAGAGCCTCCCACATTCTTGTGGAAGGAGACATGGTGAGACAGGTTTGGGACCATTTCAGCCGCAGTTGCAAGGTTGGTGGGGCGGGGGGCTACCTCCACGAGCAGCTTTTGACCTGGGGTAGTGACTGTTGCAGTCATAGTCACCAGGTGGTTGCGACAACAATCGTTTGGGTTCTCTGGAAGAACCGCAACAAGCACCGATACGAGGATAACTCTTTCACTGGGGAGCAACTCATTGGGGAAGTGGCGCGTCAGGTTCACTCTGTTGCTCTGAGATGCCGTCACATTGCGCCGGAGATTTTGGGCTTCTTTTGTAATGGCAAATCCAGAGATCATAGTGGGATTGGATGAGGGTTCTGGTTCGGGCTACATATTTTGCACTAAGGTTATTTGGCACTTGTCATTCCAGCTACCGTTTTGGTTCCGGGTGTGTGGAGATGTTTTTTTCTTTTTTGAGCTCCATTGGGTGTAATTCTGGACGGCTGCTGGGGGTTCCTCTTACTTACTTGTACAGGTTGCCTCCTTTTTGGCCCTTTCTTTATATAAAATGATCATCTTGCCTTAAAAATAAATAAAGAAAAAAAAGAATATATATATATATATATATATATATATATTGGAACTAGGTAAATAATTTCTGGAATCGTTCCCACTAGAATTCGAACTCCTGACCACTCAGGGCCGCATGCATCTCTCTTAACTACTAGGCTAGAATATATATATATATATATATATATATATATATATATATAACCAATTGGTCCGGAGTTCGAGCCCAGTGGAGGCGAGTTCGCCACAATTACCAATTGCTTCAAATATATATAGGACATGCATGCACGAAGGTATAGAAAACTATGGAGTGGCTCGTGCAAGGAGTTGATATAATTGTAATAGGACATGCATGCACGGAGTTGTAATAGGACATGCATGCACGAAGTTGTAATAGGACATTCAAATATATATATATATATATAGCAACAAAGTGGAGTGGCTCGTGCAAGGAGTTGTTCAAAGGTCGTGGTGGACGTTCGGGTTTGATATAATTGTAATAGGACATGCATGCACGAAGGTATAGAAAACTATGTACAGCCACGAAATAAGGTGGATCGACGATCTGACAGTCCGTACGAACATTTTTCTGTGTTTGGAAGGGCACAGAAAGAGTTCTCGTTCTTTATGCATTTTGTGATGAGTGTCATAACACCCATGAATCCTCGAATGAAATGCATGTATCAAATAGCATGGTCGTGGAAGCTTCCTACTTTGGGAACATTCGCGGTGTGGGCTACACCCTAATGGCCCGGACCTTTTCCTCATTTGACGAAAATATCTTTTACGCTCAACATAAAGCTTGTATGTCATGACCCGCTCATATAATACGACGAGAGCCAGGATACGTGACACGTAAGTGGTTAGTATCCGAAAAACTAATAGATATCACAATTTGTATGATAATAAAATTATTATTTGTTATCTATATAATATATATTTTAAATTTATATATGAATATATAATAAACTTTATTTTTTTAAAATTAAATATATTTTTTGTATTGATAATAACAAATTATCTTTTCGTGATATCTAAATCTGGAAATTGCTGAGAAACCCAATTTCGGGGTGGGCTTTTATGAAATGTCCACCCGCTGGATAAGTTTTATGAAATACCCAGAATTAAGTATTTTCACGTTAAATATTCCAAGATTCCCTTTTAGATGCCACCCGCTAGAAACTGCTATTTTTATAATACCGAAACTACCCCTCCGCGTGAATTGGTCATCTATATGTATTTGAATTCAAAAAACTCAGATCTGGATTGTGATTTTCGTCTTCTTCTTCTTCACTGGAAATCTGAATTCCATTGCTCTCATCTTTAGCAGAGATCGCAAAGATCGTTCGTAGTTCGGTGTACTTTTCTTCAGCCGAACTCAGATCATCGCTCGTCATCATCATCATCATCATCATCTTCATCTTCATCGTGGAGACATTTGAAGTTTTCCAACAATTAGGTCAATTGTGGAGAGAATATCTTTCTTCTTCTTTTCCATCAGAATTATCATCGTTTTGAAAGAAGAACGAAACTCTTTGTTCATGAAAAAAAACTAAATTACACGGAGAATGCCATTCTCCGTTTTATTTAAAACGGAGAATGCCGTCCTCCGTCTTAATTTAAACGGAGAATGACATTCTCCGTCTTAATTTAAACGGAGAATGGCCATTCTCCGTGCTACATTAAGACGGAGAATGTCATTCTCCGTTTTATTTAACACGGAGAATGACATTCTCCGTTTTATTTAACACGGAGAATGGCATTCTCCGTGTTAGTAACACGGAGAATGGTCATTCTCCTGCGTTTTAACACTAGAATGACCATTCTCCGTGTTAAATAAAACGGAGAATGTCATTCTCCGTGTTAAATAAAACGGAGAATGACATTCTCCGTCTTAATGTAGCACGGAGAATGGCCATTCTCCGTTTAAATTAAGACGGAGAATGTCATTCTCCGTTTTATTTAACACGGAGAATGACATTCTCCGTTTAAATTAAGACGGAGAATGTCATTCTCCGTTTTATTTAACACGGAGAATGACATTCTCCGTTTTATTTAACACGGAGAATGGCATTCTCCGTGTTTCTAACACGGAGAATGGCATTCTCCGTGTTTCTAACACGGAGAATGGTCATTCTCTTGCGTTTTAACACTGGAATGACCATTCTCCGTGTAAACTAAGACGAAGAATGACCATTCTCCGTCTAAATTATGACGGAGAATGGCCATTCTCCGTGTAACTTTCAGGACGGAGGATGACATTCTCCGTCTTAATTAAGACGGAGAATGTCATTCTCCGTGTTACTAACACGGAGAATGGTCATTCTCCGTGTAAATTAAGACGGAGAATGCCATTCTCCGTGTTACTAATACGGAGAATGACCACCCTCATGTGAAATTAACATTTTTCGTGTTCTAACACGGAGAATGGTCATTCTCCTGCATTTTATGGTCAGCTGAAACTTTGGAGGGCCATAACTTTTGACTGGGAGGTCGAAACGAGGTCCCGTTTGTCGCAAAATGAGCGTATCGTCGAGGAGACTGAAAGTAACAGCTTCATCATTAGACGGCCTTCCGAAATTTTAGATTCGCAAAAAAATGATGTTTGGACCTCCGTTTTAGCATTTTTGTCGTTTGTCCCAGTCTTTCCGAAATTTTTCGACGAGTTTTTGAAGATTTTTGAGGAGAAAACCTAGATTCGAAAGTGAGCAGCGTAAGGAAGAAGATGAAGTATCGAAACTTTTTTTTAAAAGCAGTTTCGTGGGTGTTTTCAATAAATTAAAAGGAAGGGCAAAAGGGTCATTTGGAACCCGCTTTGGATAAGTTTCTCTAATTCTGGGCACGCGATGAAAGTTTTTTTAGTGGCGGGTTTTACATAAAACTTTTTTAGTTTTTGGGCATTTCATAAATCTTCCCAAATCTAAATATATCATAATAAAATAAAATCAGACTATATCTTAATTAGGTTAGGTTGCTTGGCTGAGAAGATTAGGTTTACAGCAGTATAAAAATAGGCCTGATCCTTTGTATATGTGCGATAATCAACATAGCTTTCTTTCTTTCTCCTCTAGCAAAGCAAAGCAAAGCAAAGAAATCTTAATTAGTCTCTTCTACTAAGTAAGAGTATATCATGGGTTACAGAGTAGCCAAGGCCTCGGAGTTGTTGGTGATCACTGGATGGCTAATCCCGGACGTCAAGCTCGCGAAGAAGGCTTGGGTCTTGCCAGGCCAGTCGTGCTCGGTCTTCGACGTCTCTCCTGTCAACTACACCTTCGAGGTGCAGGCCATGAGCGCCGAAAAGCTCCCTTTCATCCTCCCCGCCGTACGTCTTCACCATCGGCCCCCGGGTCGACGACCAGGAGAGCCTGATGAAGTACGCCAAGCTCATCTCCCCGCACGACAAGCAGTCCAACCACGTCAACGAGCTCGTTAAGGGGGTCATCGAGGGAGAGACTCGCGTCCTGGCCGCCTCCATGACCATGGAGGAGATCTTCCAGGGAACCAAGACCTTCAAGCACGAGGTATTCGAGAATGAAGGTGCAGCTGGAGCTCAATCAGTTTGGGCTCCTCATCTACAACACCCGCCAATGTGAAGCAGCTGGTCGACGTGACGGGGCACGAGTACTTCTCCTTCCTGGGCCAGAAGACGCAGCAGGAGGCGGCGAACCAGGCCAAGGTTGACGTGTCGGAGGCGAAGATGAAGGGCGAGGTCGGGGCGAAGAAGAGGCAAGGGCTGACGCTGCAGAACGCGGCCAAGATTGATGCCGAGACGAAGGTGTACTCTACCCAGAGGGAGGGAGAAGGGAAGAAGGAGGAGATAAAGGTGAGGACGGAGGTCAAGGTGTTTGAGAACATGAGGGAGGCAGAGGTGGCCGAGGCCAACTCGAAGCTTGCTACCAAGAAGGCGGAGTGGGCGAGGCAGGCGCAGGTGGCTGAGGTGGAGGCGGCAAAGGCTGTGGCGATAAGGGACGCGGAGTTGCAGATGGAAGTCGAGAGGAGGAATGCCCTGAGGCAGACGGAGAAGCTCAAGGCTGACCACCTTAGCAAAGCTGTTGTCGACTATCAGATGAAGGTACGTACGTACTACTTATTTTATGTTTTAACTGCCAAGTCCTTTTTTTTTTTTTTTCCAGAAAATTTGCTACAACGAAAAAAATTTACATAAAATTATCTAAAACGAAATTTAAAATAGAGATAGTTTCCGACAAATGGTCTGTCTGGCAGAAATTGAACATGGGTGGATTTTCTTCGTCCGATTTTTTTTAGTTGGTTTACGGGTTGGTTTTATTTGGATTTGGTTTTTATTTTTTAATAGAGAAATTATATATATATATATATATATATATATATATATATATATATATATATATATGTGTGTGTGTGTGTGTGTGTGTCGATTTTTTTTAATAGAGAAATTGTTTTTTCAAAACAATTCTAAAAAATATCTATCTTTCAAACAAATATAAGAAATAATATTTATTTAAAAATAAATGTATCTTTATAGACAAATATATAGATTTAAAAATACTAATCTATTTATATGTTCCGAAACAATACAATCTAATTTTTATAAAATTCAAATTCAAATCCAAACGAGCATTAATAATAATATTTTTTAAAAAAAAAATTATAGATACATTTATTTTTAAATAAATATTATTTTCTATTATTTTTTGAAAGATAGATATTTCTTAGATTTGTTTTGAAAAAAATAATCTATCTCTATTTTAAAAAATTAATAAATGGATAGATAAGACTTGTTTTATATAAGATAGATTGATTTATTTATTTATTGATCTAAAAATAGATACAATGGAAAAAAAAATAGATAAGTCTTTTTTTAAATTTAGAAATAGATAGGTTTTGTTTTTAATTTAAAATAGAGATTGGTTGGCTTCTATTAGAATAAATTTTGATAGGAATATAAATAAAAGAAAAAAACAACTAAATCGAAATAAAATTAAACCGTAAACCAACTAAAAAAATCGGACGAAGGGAACCGCATACCCATCCAATTTCCGCCAGACTATCTGTCAAAAATTGGACATGTCCAATTTCCGACAGACCATCTGTCGAAAACTATCTCTATTTCAAATTTCTAAAACGTGTTTCGTTTTAGATAATTTTATATAAAAAAATTTCGTTGTAGCAAATTTTCTATTTTTTTTGTAACATGTATAAGAACCTTTAGCAAAACACACAAACAATCTGTTAGAAATTCTCCACATTTCTTCCTTCTTGTAAAATCTGAAAAATAAAAATAAAAATAATGTAAATGTTATCGCCCTCCGTGAGAGGACCACGTACATCGCACTGCCCTATAAAGTTAATACGGTTCTATGTGCCGACTTTGTCCGAATGCTCCTAGTGGTAAAATTTTTGCTCCACCGGTATCTCGTAGTTGCACACAACGCCGAGAGAGTGGTCCTTGACTTAGCTTTATCCAGAGCAAAAATGAAGAACATAAAGTTTCGGAAGAACGAGATTTTTGAAGAGAGTTTTTGCTAAGGATTATCGGGGTAAGAAAACATTGAGATGACCTTCAATATATAGGCTAATCAGCCAATTAAACACTGAACGTTACAAGATAAAAACAAATGTTAAACACGTGGTTCATTGAACCTGGACAGAATATAGAGCATCAAACGTTACAAAAATTAATGGGTTGTAATGGTCAGAAAATTTAAAGAGGAGCAAAAAGTTTATAGAGTCTCAGCTCGAACCCGAAAAAAAAAATCGAATCGACATTCGGCACCCGCAGATGTGAGCACGTACCCGCACCCGTTACACGTGCCGAACGGTGCGTACGTGAGGCCCAAGGGGCTCCACACGACTTCAATTATGCAATAAAAAGCAAAGCAATATATACACACTCAAGTCCAAACACCTAGCCGATGGGGGACTATATGAATAGAGGAACTTTGAGCTTTGTTTACACAACAGCTACAACACAATCAACCATTGCAATATCAGAAAACATAAACATTAGGAGAGAAAATTTGTATGGAGGAGGAGATGTTTTTAAAAATATGTATTTGACAAATTAATTATTCTAAACACCAATAGGTACAAGAAGCAAACTGGATCTTATACAAGAAACAAAAGGAAGCAGAAGCCGATCTCTATGCGCAAGAGCAGTTAGCCCAAGCCCGCAGGACTGCCGCAGAAGCAGCATTATTTGCCCGCCAGCAAGAAGTCGATGCAGAGCTCTACGCGAAGGCAAAGGATGCTCAAGGACTGATGGCTCTCGCAGAAGCCCAAGGAATGTATGTCTCCAAACTGTTGGATGCTTTCGGAGGAGACTACTGCGCCATGAGAGACTACATGATGATTAATGGCGGGATGTACCAAGAGATTGCCAAGACCAACGCGGATGCAGTACGCGGCCTGCAACCAAAAATTAGCGTCTGGACCAACGACAGCGACAAGTCTTCTGATGGTGGAGCAATGAAAGAGGTTGCTGGACTATACCGCATGTTGCCGCCATTGTTCAAGACAGTGCATGAGCAGACCGGGATGCTGCCCCCGCCATGGATGGGAAACCTTAATGATAATCCTGCAACAACGTAAAAGTAATTATTTGGTCAGGTTCTTTGGTTTCGTTGTGTGGGGAGTTATGTTCGACTCACTTTTTATTATTATTTTCGAGTCCGTAATATATGTGTTGAATTCTATCTTACTTTAGGCTATCTCCAATGAAGATTTCGATTTCTAAAATTGAATTTTTATTTTACATGGCATCTAATTGACATTGACTGTGAGAAATTTTCTATTCTACTTGTTGTTGGAAATGCGGTGTGACCCGAATCGGAGTTGGCCCATGAGTCCCAATATTAAATTGGGCTCATATGCCTTAAAATAGAATTCTTATGTAAGGTATGAACAAATTCTTATTTATAGTCTCTACTTAGGCATAATCTACCAAACTAGTTTCTAGTGGAGTATCGTCATATAATATTATACTAGCATGACAAAATACTATTCTATAATTTAAAAATAATTACTTCAAATTCTGAAATAAATAAATAAAAATATATTTCTAAAAAAATAATTAAATTTAATACAACCAACATATATGTACACATGAACTTATTAGTTTTCATATATGGCGATATATCCTATAGTATTATGAAAACACATAAAATAATATTTATAGTATAAAAATATTCATTTGAAATTCTGAAATACTAATAAATATTTTTGAAACACACACACACACACACACACACACACACACACACACATATATATATATATATATATATATATATTCCGTACGTATAGGGGTAGCCAAGTGGGATCGTATAGCGGTAGAAAATTGGTCGGGTGTTGCCAATTTTATCGCTACGTCGTTGGATGACTTCAAGATGATATTAGGCATAGATTTTCTTATCGCGGCAAAGGCAGTTCCGATGCCACATTTGGAAGTCGTCAACTTCATGGAGGAAGACTTATCGTGTATGGTGAATGTTGTACGAGGCGAGCCATCAAACAGGAAAGCTATCTCCGCCATTCAACTCAAGAAGGATAGCCAAAGGGAGGCAGCATACCTACCGGTGCTCGAGATGAATGAGGGATTCGAGAAGGAAGGTCTTCCGTACGAGACCAAGGGTGTTGCAAACACTACCAAAATATAGTCAATTAGCGACGACACATTAGCGACGGATAATTTTCGTCGGCATTAACGACGGATTTGCGGCAAATAACCGACGGAGTACCGACGACAAGCCGATATAATTTTTATTTTATTTTAAGGGGGAAAAAAGGTCGCTCATCCGTCGCTAGGGCATCAGAAATATAGCGACGGATAAGTAGCCATCGCTATGCAGTCAATTATTTGGCGAGAATTGTTGGAAGAAAAGGCGGAACAATTCTTCGACTACGTAGCGACGGATATTCCGTCGGCAAGTATCAAAAAGAGCGACGGACTAGCGACGGATACAATCCGTCGCTAGTCCGTCGCTAAATAAAGGGCCCAGACTTAAATTGAAACGACGGGGAGAACTTTTCATTCCCCCCAAATTTTATTCTCTCTCCTCTCTCTCTCTCTCTCTCCCGCGGCGGTCGGCGACCTCACCCTCCTCTCTCTCTCTCCCGCGACGGTGATCGGCGACCTCTCCTCTCTCTCCCAAAGGTAATCTCTCTCTCTCTGTGGTCGTGGGTGTCGTGGGCTGCCGGGGGCGTCGTGGGCTGCGGGGGGCGGCGGAGACTGCGGGGGTGGCGCGCACGGGGCAGTGCGGGGCTGCGGCGGGCGCGCGCGGGGCTTCAGCGGGCGCGCACGGGGCAGCGCGCTTCAGGGCAGCGGGGGCGGCGGGGGTGGCACGTGCGGGGCTGGGGGGGCTGCGGGGGGTGGGAGGGGTACGCTGACGCGCGCGGGGCTGCGGGGGCGGCGGGGGGCAGCGCGCTCCGGGGCAGCGGGGGGAGGCGGGGGTGGCGCGCGCGGGGCTGGGGGTGCGGGGCGCGCTCAAGGTTCAAAGTATTAGTATCGGAATCGGTATCGGACTTTTCCTATGTGTATTGGTATCAGCGATATCGGTAGTATCGGCAGTTTCGGATCGGAGTATCAGATTTTTTGGTATTGGAAAACAAATAATTATCGGTAGTATCGGATTCTTTTACATGCTTTTACAACCTTATTATGCTTCAACCTAGGTTCATAATATCGGTATCGGAATCGGTATCGGACTATTCCTATGCTATTTAATTTTCTTTGCCGAATTGACCAGAACAAAGGCCCCCAATGTCGGCGTCGGTCAATATTTGGTATCGGTCGGTATCGGATCGGAACATGCCAAACCGTATCGGTATCGGCCGTATCGGATCGGTATCGGCCGATACTTTAAAGAAAATGCAATATGACAAACCCTAGTTTAAGAAATATGATGAGAAAGTCTATTGCTTTATATATATATATATATATATATATATATATATATATATATATATATATATATATATATATATCAAGGTTCAAAGTATCGGAATCGGTATCGGACTTTTCCTATGAGTATTTGTATCGGCGATATCGGTAGTATCGACAGTTTCGGATCGGAGTATCGAATTTTTTGGTATTGAAAAACAAATAATTATCGGTAGTATCGGATTCTTTTACATGATTTTACAACCTTATTATGCTTTCAACGTAGGTTCACAATATCGGTATCGGAATCGGTATCGGACCATTCCTATGCTGTTTAATTTTCTTTGCCGAATTGACCAGAACAAAGACCCCAATGTCGGCATCGGTCAATATTTGGTATCGGTCGGTATCGGATCGGAACATGCCAAACCGTATCGGTATCGGCCGTATCGGATCGGTATCGGCCGATACTTTAAAGAAAATGCAATATGACAATTAAGAAATAGGATGAGAAAGTCTATTGCTTTATATATATATAAGGTTCAAAGTATCGGTATCGGTATCGGACTTTTCCTATGAGTATTGGTATCGGCGATATCGGTAGTATCGGCAGTTTCGGATCAGAGTATCGAATTTTTTGGTATTGGAAAACAAATAATTATCGGTAGTATCGGATTCTTTTACATGCTTTTACAACCTTATTATGCTTTCAACCTAGATTCCCAATATCGGTATCAGAATCGGTATCGGACTATTCCTATGTTGTTTAATTTTCTTTGCCGAATTGACCGGAACAAAGACCCCCAATGTCGGCATCGGTCAATATTTGGTATCGGTCGGTTTTGAATCGGAACATGCCAAACCGTATCGGTATCGGCCGTATCGGATCGGTATCGGCCGATACTTTAAAGAAAATGCAATATAACAAACCCTAGTTTAAGAAATAGTATGAAAAAGTCTATTACTTTATATATATATATATATATATATATATATATATATATATATATATATATATATATATCAAGGTTCAAAGTATCGGTATCGGAATCGGTATCGGACTTTTCCTATGAGTATTGGTATCGACGATATCGGTAGTATCGGACTATCGGCATCGGTATCGAACTATCGGTATCGGTATTGAACGATCGGTATCGGTATCGAACTATCGGTATCTCACTATCGGTATCGGTATCGGACTATCGGTATCGGTATCGCACTATCGGTATCGGTATCGAACTATCGGTATCGGTATCGGTATCCGGATGTACTTAGTATCGACCGTATCAGACTAGTATCGGTCTATAGGTTTGGTATAGGCCGTATCAAATTGGTATTGACCTTAGCGAATTGGTATCGTCCTATCCGATATGTATCGGCCGTATAGCTAGGATTCGTACCGGCCTTATCGATTCGGTATCGGCCATATCCGATAGGTATCGGCCGTATCGGATATGTATCGGCCGTATCATATTAGCATGGTGGAAGGTTTAGTAACAACTGTACTTAGATTTTTCTCTTCTCGAGCTAGAATATCATTACAAGAGAGTCACGAAAGAGTAAAAAAAATCTCCTATATATTGATGTTTACGAGAGTGATTGGCCAATTACAGTAACACACATGTTGCATTTTCCATCAGGGAATGAGAGATTGAAGGCAATAACATATAGAGTTGTATTTCGGAAGAAGACGAACTCCTATAAACTCTTTGTTCACAAAGAGTTTGTACGAGCTCTTCTCCCGAAATACAACTCTATATGTTATTGCTTTCAATCTCTCATTCCCTGATAGAAAATACAACATGTGTGTTACACGATAGCAGAATAGGTATGAGTGACAATTTTCAGGCAGGCGTGGAAGTGTTTCTTAAGTATGCCATGAGCAAAGCTCAGTATATGGACGGTAACAAAATCAAGTGTCCACGTCGTAATATGTGATCGAAGTTCTTGGTGATCACTGGATGGCTAATCCCGGACGTCAAGCTCGCCAAGAAGGCTTGGGTCTTGCCAGGCCAGACGTGCTCGGTCTTCGACGTCTCTGTCACGACCCGCACCCACTTTTTGGACGCGAACTCGTGAGCAAGCCAGCTACGCATCAAGCGGACTCCAGCCCGACTCGAATACGTAAACGCTGTCAAGGCTATGGTATACTGCCAAATCATGGCAAAACAATCTATATCTCAATCCACAGGAATCATATAAACAAGAATGAACACTATGTGTCGTGGTCTGCAGCCCACTAGCATAAATATTCGATAAGACTCTAAAGGAAATAACAAGAGTCTAAACTGAATCAAGAAACATGATAACTCATGATAAGGAATGAAAGCACGAGCTGATAATAAATGCAATACGATACCTGAATCCCGCAAGCGTATCATTCCATCTGCCATCCAGAACTAATAGCTAACTCCATGCACTCACTAAACCTGAGGAGATCATCAGGTCCTCAGAGGACATAGCAAGATACATAATATACATGCCTATCTAACAGTTTTATCATACGCAAGGAAATAAACAAGAAGAAACAGGAACACGACAAATGACTACGAACACGAACACGAACACGAACACGAACAATAGAACAACTACGCGTAAATGAACTGCCGGATGAACGATAATCACGAGATCAATGGAATAACCAAACCCTCATCCCGAGTGTGGACTCACAGTTTTGAACTAAATACTAACCCTCCTCCCAAGTGTGGACTCTCTGGTTAGTACTAACCCTCGTCTCGAGTGTGGACTCTCTGGTTAGTTAACGGCAAGGCATCCTCGTCCCAAGTGTGGACTCTCTGGTGCAAATACTAAATCCTCGTCCCGTGTGTGGACTCTTTGATGTAAATACCCTCGTCCCGAGCGTGGACTCTCTGGTGCAAGTCAAGTCAAGTCATCACCCTCGTCCCGTGTGTGGACTCTCTGGTGCAAATAATCGACATCCTAGTCCCGAGTGTGGACTCACGGATGTAAACAGATCAAGAAAAACACCCTTGTCCCGAGTATGGACTCTCTGGTGCCAAGGAAGCAATATCAAAGATTTAGCAGTTCACTACACGCACTCGTTCTATGACACGACTCAAGCAAGGTACTGACGAGAAACTCCAAATGTGAAACACAAGGCCAAAACATGAACATGGCTATAAACAATAAAAACAACTCCACAGAAAATAACACGAAAAAGCACATGTCCATAAATAATCCAAAAGCTGGAAACTAAAATAAAATGCATGTAAATAAAACTGTAGAGGGAAGCAAGGTATACTTGCCTGGAGGTTGCACGCAGATCCAACAATAATACAGTCAACTGCCAAGCCATGAAGTCCAAGTCCTCACAACTGTCTCCGAAAGCTGAAACAGATATTGCCAACATTCTCAGAATAGTCAAATTAGCTAGGATTTCCTGTCCTTAAGTCCAATTTTGGACATAGGGGCAAAACGATAATTTCAGACAAAAATGATGTCCGCCGTTGGACCCGCTTCGTACCGAAAAACGTGCAAGAGTCAATGGTCTCTAAAATCATCAAACTATATGTCTACGGATTCGTTTTGATGATATGAACCCAACGGTATGTCCAGTTTTGAATTCCGGTGGGCCGTGCACAAAATTGCCCGTTGAATCGGACCGTAGGGCCCGCGATACGGCGATTTTATCAACTGTCTCAGAATCGGACCAAACTTGGCATACATGACCAAAAAAATGATACGGTCATGTTGGCGTAAGTTCCGTCTCGATCTGACGAGCGTGCACAAAGTAATTGAGAAATTTGCAAAGTGCACGATACGGTAAATTTTGACGGATACGCATCAAATTCGTCGCACACACACGACCAATTTGAATTCCGTCAAAGTCCACACGACCACGAAGCCGTTACGCACCTTTCGATACTTGCGGTTCGCTACTAAGTCGTCCGGTTTGGCGGGACGCACGTGGTATCGGAGAGATATTTAGAATTTCTATTAATTAAAAACATATTTTTCAGAAACTTTGGATTCAAAAATACTTGCATACAGTGCATAAAAATTTAAACAACCAGAAGGAGATGGAAGAGCTATATGGGGTCTATAATTTTTGTTTAGAAGTTTCCCAAAGACTATTGCTAGATTGATCAAAATTCCTCTCAAAACGTGGGGGTTTTGGATGGTTTCGATCGTCAGGAAACGATATGTTTTCGGGTTTTTCGAGTTGAATTGTCGACTCGATGGGTCGATGCCTCGAGGAACTATTGGGTGGATCATAAAGAGGGTCATGTGGACTCTCCTCGGGGTTTTACGACATCAAAATTCGTCGAGTAATTGCGAAGAAATTAGCCGAGGAAGAGAGTTACCTCGAGCACAGCTGCTGCTACTCCTCTGTTTCGTGCGCGCGTTGTGCAGCATCTGCGCGCCCTCGGCCGTTCGCGGAGGCGCCCAGGGTGGCGCGCCCACCCAGAGGGGGTCGCCAGGGTGTGCGCAGGGTGGTGGCGGAGATTGTTCGTTTAGGGTTTTCGAGTTTTCGATCATCCTCTCGATCGCTCGATATATTTGTACTCATGAGCTCTGGTTTAACCAAGGGTCGGGCTGGGACTGAGTTCGAACCCAGGGGAGGGGCTTTCCCTGTGGTGGTTGCACGCATGGGCTTGTGGGCCAAGCTGTTGTTGGGCCGGGGAGTTTAGGCTGGGGTGTTTGTTCTATTTATATCAAAAAGAACTTTTATATATATATATATATATATATATATATATATATATATATATATATATATATATATATATAGAGGAAAATGTACCTAAGGTCGACCTCATTTTCCTCACTTTACAACATTTTTTTCTTAAATTTTTTTATGGGAATCATCTACACCCTATTGATTGGCAACATACCAAATTTCAAGAAAAAATAATACTGTTTAGCCCCCTATCTATCCCTTGCAAAATCGACGGTCTAAAACTTTGCTGCTACACCGTCGATTTTGCACCTTATTGATAGGGGACTAAATAATATTATTTTTTCTTGAAATTTGGTATGTTGCCAATCAATAAGGTGTAGATGAATCCCATAAAAAAAAAATTCAAGAAAAAATGTTGTAAAGTGAGGAAAATGAGGTCGACCTTAGGTACATTTTCCTCATATATATATATATATATATATATATATATATATATATATATATATATATATATATATATATATATATATATATATATATATATATATATATATATATATATATATATATATATATATACATACTTAGTCAACCAAAATATAGATTATATATATATATATATATATATATATATATATATATATATATATATATATATATATATATATATATATATATATATATATATATATATATATATATATACATATATATGTATATCTAGTGTAAGGCCTCAACATAAGATATGCACCTACAAATAATATTTATTTACCATAATAGAAAATGACTCATAATTAGTATATATCCTATATATATATATATATATATATATATATATATATATATATATATATATATATATATATATATATATATATATAATATCGTATATACAATATCACTTAATTATACCCAAAGGATTTAGACATATTCTTGGCAACTATTTTATGAAGAATAAAGCACTACTAATAATATCAATAAAATAATATATTACTATACATATTATATATGAGATAAATATATTTCACTAACCTTTCTAAAATAATGAAAACATATATTCAATTATTAAATAGGCACCATAAATTTATATATGCACATCCATATGGTTTAAATACCCTAAATGCACAAGGATAATGTAAAGAAAATAGTTATCATATTTCCAAGATTAAATATTCAATTAAAATAACTGAATATTGATATTATATATATATAACATTTATTCTAGGAAAATATTTATTAGATACTTAAAACAATGTAGAAGTACACACACACAGTGTATATCGTCATGGACGTCTTAGGACTCACTATAAGCCTATACGGGCTTGGGCTCGGTTCGGGCCCAGTCCGGACTAAGTTGGTTCAACCGGGTTCCTGCAAAGTCAATAAATCTAATAATAATTAATAAAACTTATTTATAATGGTCACGCTATAACTTGGTCTGGTTTTCCTAGTTAGGACACTCCTATGGCTCGGCATTCCCCTATCATGGCTAATCACTAGTCAAAGCACGCCACTGCACTATCCGTGCCATGATTCTTATTCACCTTGTACTCCAAATCTCAACCATGGCGAAAATCATCTACCGTAATAATTAACTAAATAATTATTTATAGAATTCTAAAATCACCATTTAAAACAAATAAATAAATAAAAATATTTTTTTTAAAAAATTCTAGGAAGGGAGGCTACAAATCTACCCACCTTAAAATAATTTCGTCCTCGAAATTCTAATTCACAATTATTCCTAAAAATAAAGTCTACTATTTTCTTAATCTCCTCCAAAATATTTTATGACCTTCTCCAGTCATCATTTTTTTTAACTCCGAATACTTGAGGACTTCTACCTACCTTCGGTCGCACTACTCCTCAAAATACGGTCACTAAAATCTTTTAACTAGTTGCTAACAAGTCTACCAACAGATATCTAGGCGTATGGCATCTATGATCCCTCATATCTATAAACAACCAAATATTCATTAGTCAAGCAATATTATACTATAACTTAAGAATTTCTGATAAATCCTAGATAGCACGAACGTTCGTCACCTCGAAATAAAAGGGACGAGAATCAATGGTACGGAAAGCAAGAAAGTATAATCGAGAGCAAATATAGAGTTTTCAAGGACGTAGAGAATTTTTAAGGCAGAGTGGATTGAGATTTCTAAGGTTTAATCATGGTCGCAGGCTCGTACCAGTACAGTTACGTAACCGGTACGATATGCTCTGACCTGCATGGGCCACCAAAAAAACTTGTCACGACCCGCACCCGCTTTTCAGACGTGAGCTCGTGAGCAAGCCAGCTACGCATCAAGCAGACTCCAGCCTGACTCGAATACGTAAACGCTGTCAAGGCTATGGTATACTGCCAAATCATGGCAAAATAATATATATCTTAATCCACAGGAATCATATAAACAAGAATGAATACTATGTGTCGTGGTCTGCAGCCCACTAGCATAAATATTCGAAAAGGCTCTAAAGGAAATAACAAGAGTCTAAAACTGAATCAAGAAACATGATAACTCATGATAAGGAATGAAAGCACGAGCTGATAATAAATGCAATACGATACCTGAATCCCGCAAGCGTATCATCCCATCCGTCATCCAGAACTAATAGCTAACTCCATGCACTCACTAAACCTGAGGAGATCATCAGGTCCTCAAAGGACATAGCAAGATACATAATATACATTCCTATCTAACAGTTTTATCATATACAAGGAAATAAACAAGAAGAAACAAGAACACGACAAATGACTACGAACACGAATACGAATACGAACACTAGAACAACTACGCGTAAATGAACTGCCGGATGAACGATAATCACGAGATCAATGGAATAACCAAACCCTCATCCCGAGTGTGGACTCACGGGTTTGGACTAAACACTAACCCTCGTCCCGAGTGTGGACTCTCTGGTTAGTACTAACCTTCGTCCCGAGTGTGGACTCTCTGGTTAGTTCACGACAAGGCACCCTCGTCCCAAGTGTGGACTCTCTGGTGCAAATACTACATCCTCGTCCCGTGTGTGGACTCTCTGATGTAAACACTCTCATCCCGAGCGTGGACTCTCTGGTGCAAGTCAAGTCAAGTCATCACCCTCGTCCCGTGTGTGGACTCTCTGGTGCAAATAATCGACATCCTAGTCCCGAGTGTGGACTCACGGATGTAAACAGATCAAGAAAAACACCATTGTCCCGAGTGTGGACTATCTGGTGCCAAAGAAGCAATATCAAGGATTTAGCAGTTCACTACACGCACTCGTTCTATGACACGACTCAAGCAAGGTACTGACGAGAAACTCCAAATGTGAAACACAAGACCAAAACATGAACATGGCTATAAATAATAAAAACAACTCCACAGAAAATAACACGAAAAAGCACATGTCCATAAATAATCCAAAAGCTGGAAACTGAAATAAAATGCATGTAAATAAAACTGTAGAGGGAGGCAAGGTATACTTGCCTGGAGGTTGCACGCAGATCCAACAATAATACAGTCAACTGCCAAGCCATGAAGTCCAAGTCCTCACAACTGTCTCCGAAAGCTGAAACAGATATTGCCATCATTCTCAGAATAGTCAAATTAGCTAGGATTGTCTGTCCTTAAGTCCAATTCTGGACACAGGGGCAAAACGGTAATTTCAGACAAAATGGTATCCGCCGTTGGACCCGCTTTGTACCGAAAAACGTGCCAGAGTCAATGGTCTCTAACATCGTCAAACTACATGTCTACGGATTTTTTTTGATGATACGAACCCAACGGTATGTCCAGTTTTGAATTCCGGTGGGCCGTGCACAAAATCGTCCGTTGAATCGGACCGTGGGGCCCGCGATACGGCGATTTTATCAACTGTCTCAGAATCGAACCAAACTTGGCATACATGACCAGAAAAATGATACGGTTATGTTGGCGTAAGTTCCGTCTCGATCTGACGAGCGTGCACAAAGTAATTAAAAATTTTGCAAAGTGCACGATACGGTAAATTTCGACGGATACGCATCAAATTCGTCGCGCACACACGACCAATTTGAATTCCGTCAAAGCCCACACGACCATGAAGCCGTTACACACCTTTTGATGCTTGCGGTTCATGACCAAGTCGTCCGGTTTGGCGGAACGCACGTGGTATCGGAGAGATTTTTAGAATTTCTATTAATTAAAAACATATTTTTCGGAAACTTTGGATTCAAAAATAATTGCACACAGTGCATAAAAATTTAAACCACCAGAAGGAGATGGAAGAGCTATATGGGGTCTAGAATTTTTGTTTAGAAGTTTCCCAAATACTATTGCTAGATTGATCAGAATTCCTCTCAAAATGTGGGGGTTTGGGATGGTTTCGATCGTCAGGAAACGATATGTTTTCGGGTTTTTCGAGTTGAATTGTCGACTCGATGGGTCGATGCCTCGAGGAACTATTGGGTGGATCAAAGAGAGGGTCATGTGGACTCTCCTCGGGGTTTTATGACATCAAAATCCATCGAGTAATTGCGAAGAAATTAGCCGAGGAAGAGAGTTACCTCGAGCACAGCTGCTGCTAATCCTCTGTTTCGTGCGCGCGCTGTGCAGCATCTGCGCGCCCTCCGCCATGTGCGGCGGTGCCCAGGGTGGCGCACCCACCCAGAGGGGGTCGCCAGGGTGTACGCATGGTGGTGGCGGAGATTGTTCGTTTAGGGTTTTCGAGTTTTTGATCACCCTCTCGATCGCTCGATATATTTGTACTCATGAGCTCTGGTTTAACCAAGGGTCGGGCTGGGACTGAGTTCGAACCCAGGGGAAGGGCTTTCCCTGTGGTGGTTGCACGCATGGGCTTGTAGGCATGGCTGTTGTTGGGCCGGGGAGTTTAGGCTGGGGTGTTTGTTCTATTTATATCAAAAAGAACTTATATATATATATATATATATATATATATATATATATATATATATATATATATATATATATATATATATAGTGTAAGGCCTCAACATAAGATATGCACCTACAAATAATATTTATTTACCATAATAGAAAATGACTCATAATAAGTATATATCCTATATATATATATATATATATATATATATATATATATATATATATATATATATATATATATATATATATATATATATATATATATATATATATATAATATCGTATATACAATGTCACTTAATTATACCCAAAGGATTTAGACATATTCTTGGCAACTATTTTATGAAGAATAAAGCACTACTAATAATATCAATAAAATAATATATTACTATACCTATTATATATGAGATAAATATATTTCACTAACCTTTCTAAAATAATGAAAACATATATTCAATTTTTAAATAGGCACCATAAATTTATATATGCACATCCATATGGTTTAAATACCCTAAAATGCACAAGGATAATGTAAAGGAAATAGTTATCATATTTTCAAGAATAAATATTCAATTAAAATAATTGAATATTGATATTATATATATAACATTTATTCTAGGAAAATATTTATTAGATACTTAAAACAATGTAGAAGTACACACACACAGTGTATATCGTCATGGACGTCTTAGGACTCACTATAAGCCTATACGGGCTTGGGCTCGGTTCGGGCCCAGTCCGGACTAAGTTGGTTCAACCGGGTTCCTGCAAAGTCAATAAATCTAATAATAATTAATAAAACTTATTTATAATGGTCACGCTATAACTTGGTCTGGTTTTCCTAGTTAGGGCACTCCTATGGCTCGGCATTCCCCTATCATGGCTAATCACTAGTCAAAGCACGCCACTGCACTATCCGTGCCATGATTCTTATTCACCTTGTACTCCAAATCTCGACCATGGCAAAAATTATCTACCGTAATAATTAACTAAATAATTATTTATAGAATTCTAAAATCACCATTTAAAACAAATAAATAAATAAAAATATTTTTTTTAAAAAATTCCAGGAAGGGAGGCTACAGTCTCTCATGTCAACTACACCTTCGAGGTGCAGGCCATGAGCGTCGAAAACCTCCCTTTCATCCTCCCCACCGTCTTCACCATCGGCCCCCGGGTCGACGACCAGGAAAGCCTGATGAAGTACGCCAAGCTCATCTCTCCGTACGACAAGCAGTCCAACCACGTCAACGAGCTCGTTAAGGGGGTCATCGAGGGAGAGACTCGCATCCTGGCCGCCTCCATGACCATGGAGGAGATCTTCTAGGGAACCAAGACCTTCAAGCACGAGGTATTCGAGAAGGTGCAGCTGGAGCTCAATCAGTTTGGGCTCCTCATCTACAACGCCAATGTGAAGCAGCTGGTCGACGTGAGGGGGCACGAGTACTTCTCCTTCCTGGGCCAGAAGATGCAGCAGGAGGCGGAGAACCAGGCGAAGGTTGACGTGTCGGAGGCGAAGATGAAGGGCGAGGTCGGGGCGAAGAAAAGGCAAGGGCTGACGCTGCAGAACGCGGCCAAGATTGATGCCGAAACAAAGGTGTATTCTACGCAGAGGGAGGGAGAAGGGAAGAAGGAGGAGATAAAGGTGAGGACGGAGGTCAAGGTGTTTGAGAACATGAGGGAGGCAGAGGTGGCCGAGGCGAACTCGAAGCTTGCTACCAAGAAGGCGGAGTGGGCGAGGCAGGCGCAGGTGGCTGAGGTGGAGGCGGCAAAGGTTGTGGCGATAAGGGACGCGGAGTTGCAGATGGAAGTCGAGAGGATGAATTCCCTGAGGCAGACGGAGAAGCTCAAGGCTGAGCACCTTAGCAAAGCTGTTGTCAACTATCAGATGAAGGTACGTACTACTTATTTTATGTTTTAACTAACAAGTCCTTTTTTTTGCTACAACGAAAAAAATTTACATAAAATTATCTAAAACGAAAAAAAGTTTTAGAAATTTATAATAGAGATAGTTTCCGACAGATGGTCTGTCTGGCGAAAACTGGACATGGGTGGGTTTTCTTCGTCCGATTTTTTGAGTTGGTTTACGGGTTGGTTTTATTTGGATTCGGTTTTTATTTTTTAATTTATATTCCTATCAAAATTTATAACTATAACTAATAACAAATCATAATAGAGTTTTTTTTTATACTTTGTGTTAAAAAAATGTATCACTAGTTTAAAGTATATCTATATTTAAAATCTCTCTATCTTAAAGAAATTATATTGATATTCAAAATCTATCTCTATTTAAAAATAATATTAACATTAAAAATAATATCAATATTAAAACTAAAATTAAAATTTAATATTAATATTTTAAAATATACATTGTTTCTTAGATTTGATTTGAAATATAGATTTTTTTTTGGGTTTGTTTTAAAAAAGCCAAACAATCTCTATTTTAAATTTTTTAAAAAAATATCTATTTGTAAATTAAAAAAAGACTTATCTATCTTAATTAAAAATTCTTAGCTATATATATATATATATATATATATATATATATATATATATATATATATATATATATATATATATATATATATATATATATGTCAATTTTTTTAGTAGAGAAATTATTTTTTTCAAAACAATTCTAAAAAATATCTCTCTTTCAAACAAAATATAAGAAATAATCTATATTTAAAAATAAATGTATCTTTAAAGACAAATATATAGATTTAAAAATACTAATCTATTTATGTGTTCCGAAACAATACAATCTATTTTTTGTAAAATTCAAACTCAAATCGAAACGAATATTAATAATAATATTTTTTAAAAAAAATTTATAGATACATTTATTTTTAAATAAATATTATTTTCTATTTTTTTGAAAGATAGTTTCTTAGATTTATTTTGAAAAAATAATCTATCTCTATTTTAAAAAATTAATAAATGGATAGATAAGACTTGTTTTATATAAGATAGATTGATTTATTTATTGATTGATCTAAAAATATATACAATGGAAAAAAAAATAGATAAGTCGTTTTTTAAATTTAGAAATAGATAGGTTTTGTTTTTAATTTAAAATAGAGATTGGTTGGCTTCTTTTAGAATAAATTTTGATAGGAATATAAATAAAAGTAAAAAACAACCAAATCAAAATAAAATTAAACCGTAAACCAAATCAAAAAAACCGGACGAAGGGAACCGCATACCCATCCAATTTCCGCCAGACTGTCTGTCGAAAACTTTCTCTTTTTCAAATTTCTAAAACATGTTTTTAGATAATTTTATATAAAAAAAAATTCGTTGTAGCAAATTTTCTGTTTTTTTTGTAACATATATAAGAATCTTTAGCAAAACACACAAACAAACTGTTAGAAATTCTCCACTTTTCTTCCTTCTTGTAAAATCTGAAAAAAATAAAAAAATAATGTAAATGTTACCGGCCTCCGGGGGAGGACCGTGTACATCGCACTGCCCTATAGAGTTAATACGGTTCTATGTGCCGACTTTGTCCGAATGCTCCTAGTGGTAAAATTTTTGCTCCATCGGTATCTCGTAGTTGCACACAACGTCGAGAGAGTGATCCTTGACTTAGCTTTGTCCAGAGTAAAAATGAAGAACATAAAGTTTCGGAAGAACGAGATTTTTGAAGAGAGTTTTTGCTAAGGATTATCGGTGTAAGAAAACATTGAGATGACCTTCAATATATAGGCTAATCAGCCAATTAAACACTAAAGTTACAAGATATAAAATATATGTTAAACATGTGGTTCATTGAACCTGGACAGAATATAGAGCATCAAACGTTACAAAAATTAATGGGTTGTATTAGTCAGAAAATTTAAAGAGGAGCAAAAAGTTTATAGAGTCTCAGCTCGAACTCGAAAAGAAAATCGAATCGACATTCGGCACCCGCAGATGTGAGCTCGTACCCGCACTCGTTACACGTGCCGGACAGTGCGCACGTGAGGCCCAAGGGACTCCCACACGACTTCAATTAAGCAATAGAAAGCCAATATATACACACTCAAGTCCAAACACCTAGCCGATAGGGGACTATATGAATAGAGGAACTTTGAGCTTTGTTTACACAACAACTACAACACAATCAACCATTGCAATATCATAAAACTTATACATTATGAGAGAAAATTTGCATGGAGGAGGAGATGTTTTTAAAAATATGTATTTGACAAATTAATTATTCTTAACACCAATAGGTACAAGAAGCAAACTGGATCTTATACAAGAAACAAAAGGAAGCAGAAGCCGATCTCTATGCGCAAGAGCAGTTAGCCCAAGCCCGCAGGACTGCCACAAAAGCAGCACTAATTGCCCGCCAGCAAGAAGTCGATGCAGAGCTCTACGCGAAGGCAAAGGAGGCTCAAGGACTGATGGCTCTCGCAGAAGCCCAAGGAATGTATGTCTCCAAACTGTTGGATGCTTTCAGAGGAGACTACTGCGCCATGAGAGACTACATGATGATTAATGGTGGGATGTACCAAGAGATTGCCAAGATCAACGCGGATGCAGTACGCGGCTTGCAACCAAAAATTAGCGTCTGGACCAACGACAGCGACAAGTCTTCTGATGGTGGAGCAATGAAAGAGGTTGCTGGACTATACCGCATGTTGCCGCCATTGTTCAAGACAGTGCATGAGCAGACTGGGATGTTGCCCCCGCCATGGATGGGAAACCTTAATGATACTCCTGCAACAACGTAAAAGTAATTATTTGGTCAGGTTCTTTGGTTTCGTTGTGTGGGGAGTTATGTTCGACTCACTTTTTATTATTATTTTCGAGTCCTTTATATATGTGTTGAATTCTATCTTACCTAAGGCTATCTCCAATGAAGATTTCGATTTCTAAAATTGAATTTTTATTTTACATGGCATCTACTTGACATTGACTATGAGAAATTTTCTATCCTACTTGCTGTTGGGAATGCGATGTGACCCGAATCGGAGTTGGCCCATGAGGCCCAATATTAAATTGGGCCCATATGCCTTAAAAGAGAATTCTTATGTAAGGCATGAACCAATTCTTATGTATAGTCTCTACTTAGGCGTAATCTACGAAACTAGTTTCTAGTAGTCATATAATATTATACTAGCATGACAAAATATTATTCTATAATTTAAAAATAATTACTTTAAATTCTGAAATAAATAAATAAAAATATATTTTTAGAAAAATAACTAAATTTAATACAACCAACATATATGTACATATGAACTTACTAGTTTCATATATGGCGATATATCCTATAGTATTATGAGAACACATAAAATAATATTTATAGTATAAAAGTATTCATTTTAATTTAAATTCTGAAATACTAATAAATATTTCTGAAACACACACACACACACACATATACACACGTCCCATACGTATAGGGGTAGCCAATGGGGATCGTATAGCGGTGGAAAATTGGTCGGGTGTTGTCAATTTTATCGCTACGTCGTTGGATGACTTCAAGATGATATTAGGAATAGATTTTCTAATTGTGGCAAAGTCAGTTTCGATGCCACACTTGGGTGTCGTTAACTTCATGGAGGAAAGACTTATCGTGTATGGTGAAAATTGCAAGAGACGAGCCATTAAAGGGGAAAGCTATTTCCGCTATTCAACTTAAGAAGGGTATCCAAAGGGAGACAGCATACCTACCGGTGCTCGAGATGAAGGAGGGATTCGAGAAGGAAGGTCTTCCATGCGAGACGAAGGGTGTTGCAAAGGGACATCCCGATGAGTGACTTCTACAGAGGAAAGTGGACCATATATACTACTAGGCTGGACATAAATGCAGAGAAGCATATCGTGAACTACGAAAAAGTAGAAGCAACAAAGTGGAGTGGCTTGTGTAAGGATTTGCTCAAAGGTCGTGGTGGACGTTCGGGTTGATATAATTGTAATAGGACTTGCATACGCGAAGGTATAGAAAACTATGTACACCCACGAGATAAGGTCACTACAAAAAAAGTGTCTTTTTGGGACGACACTATAAGGAACACTAGTCTAAAAAGTCCTAAAAGTATAATTGTAGGGACGGCTATATTTTTAGTAACAAACAGTTGCATTTTTTTGGGACAGATTGTGAAAATGGATCATTATTTGGGACTAATGGAAAGTTCTGTTCCAAATAATACATATTTTCGTCCCAAATAGGACGGCGGGAATACCACACATTTGGCGGCTAATTGCCAAAGTTATGGGGGGAAAGTTTACCTCCACGTGTTCCCATCGTAACCGTTCGATCGGATGGATTAATCCAGACCGTCCATCCCAAAATCATTCACAACTTATTCACCATTTGATCAAAACCAACCTAAATATCTCTCTCTCCGATCAAAAACTATGGCTGCTACTGACCTTTGCTCTCTCTCTCTCCGACCTTTCAACGGTGCTCCAAACCCTTTCTCTCTCTTCCCCTTATCGCTACTCCGACTCCGAGCCAGGCTTCCGCCACCACCGCCCTCATCTCATCGGCGCCACCACTCCAACCACCTCTCTCTCTCTCTTTCATTCATCATCGTGATAGATTCTAAGAATGGCCACTAGGTAAGAAGTTGTTGTTCTTCTTCTTCTTCTTATATTCTTTCAATCGGATCGATCTGATGTTCATTTGGTCTAGATTTTGAATAGAAAAGGGGGTTTTGCTTAGACCATGCAAGGAAGAACTAATTAGGGCTCCATGGGATGAGACCTTACGGTTTGGTTCTGGTAGAAAATTTGGCTAGGGTTCTACCGGCGATGCACTTCTTTTTTCTTCTGTTGTGACTGCAGTTTCGATTGTAAGTCTTCTTCTTCTTTTTGTATTTTGCCCTTCAATAAAGCTTGAGTTTTGCATCAGCAAACTTATAATGATGCCCTTCAATAAAGCTTGAGTTTTGACTAATGGAAGGATACTGCAAGTGGTCAGCATGTTGATTATGATCAATGTCAAGATGTCTTCAGGCATGGCTACACATTATCCTTCTAGTATATCTCACTACAAGAATTTGCATTTTTTTTGGCTTGATCTATTGAAATGTTTGGATAAATAACCATCCTCATAATATAGGTTTTATTTGCTTACATAGTTTTTGAAACATCAGGGTTACATTGTTTGGATAAATAACCATCCTCATAATATAGGTTTTATTTGCTTACATAGTTTTTGAAACATCAGGGTTACATTGTTTACCCTTTTGAAATACCGAAGATGCCTAACTGTATGTTGTACGCCATGATAATTCAGAATGGAGATGCAATCTTAATCCAAGTTGCAATATGAGTATACTAACTTTGGAATGAAAGGTACTGCTGGTGACTTGCGAACAAACCTTCAGATACCATTTCATATTCTCAAGATAGGTGGGTTTTCGGAATAGACTACCATGATATCAGCATTAAGTTCTCTTTGTGAATTTGGTATTTGATTTGATCATATTTGATATGATCAATAGCCAACTTATTGTGAGGCCTTCTCATGACCTAAGGTCTTGTTGTGGATCAGAACCAATCAATTACGATATACAGAGTTAGGTTATTGATGGTGTATAGTTGTGTACCTATGGTTTCTGGTCCTCGTGACCACATGGTTCATAGCAATATAGCACATCTTGGTTTTGGTTGGGTGCGACACTGGACATCAATTGGCTTACCATATATCTGAAGTCTGCTACTACACTAACCATTAAAAACTGATTCAGTGACAAGTTTCCAGATCAATATCTGATAAACCAAGCCAAACCAAACTGATTATGTGAACACCATCATAGGAGGCTGCTGCCAATTTTCTCAAAGATTCTTTGGTATTGTGACCCCATACCCAATATTTCACAGGCAGGGAGTCATTGTAAACTGCTGAACCATTTCGATAGGGACATTCTCTTACTTAAAATAGGAAAGGGATTAGAGAAGCAACACATACTCTTTTCACCGAAATCATCAGCCGAGGTTTCTTCCATGAGTATGCTCCATAAAAGAATTGGCAGTTTTTATGACCTGTCAAAAATCCTCTATGTTGCTGTTAAATTCCAATATGAGTAACTACAAGAATGAGAGGGCCATAACATAAACTTCAAATTGCAAGCTAGCGATGTGCTGTGCTTGTTCTGTGCTATGCCTGATAACCACACGGTAGCCTCCCAACTCGCAAGTCTCATCTAGTAAACTTCAACATGCCACTGCTTGTTCTTCTTAAGCTGGGAGAGCTTCTCACCCCAACTCTCACCCCTCTGCTCTGCGACCCTCTTCAATGTTTCCTGAATCCCAGGCATCATCTCCTTCAACCCACAGAAGTATATATGTGCTCTCTCATCCAGGAGCTTGAAGATTTCATCGCTGTATTCCTCAATCTTGTCTTGTACGTACATCTTTCCTCCATTCCTATTCTTCTGTTCTCTGCTAAGGGCTCTGTCATACCTGGCAAAAATTTCCATGTAAAGCCTTGATAAGTTTAGCTAATATAAATGACCAGTGTAACAAAGCATGCACAGGGAATTAGTAGGTAATGCCCAGAAACCTGAAATTGTCAGGATGGTTGTGGAGGTAACTAGAGAACTCATCATCATATAGAAGACTATCAGTATTTGCCACCCCAAAGAATAGCCAAGCAAGGCCATGGAAATGGTAGGAGGGGACGGCTTCCATAAACATGCGGCGAAGATAGCCACGGAAAGGAGCAACCCCAGTCCCTGTGGCAATCATGTTGTGTGTGGCTTTAGGGTCATCCTCGGGTAACAGCATAACTTTGCCAGAAGGACCTGCAATACCATTAGGATTCATGATCAATTCATCATCTTCTTACCAAAATGGTTGACTTGTGAAACGTTCATATCAGATCAAACCATAACCTTAACAAAAAGGCAAAAAAAAAAGGAGTTCTGGTTTAGCACTTGTACATTTTAACACGACAGCATGTAGAAATCGAATAATTGGTAAGATACATTATGCGGGAAGACAGAGGAGTATATGCCTGATCTACTAGGTTCTAAGATCAAAAGTTGAACAACATGTGAACTAGAATTTCTCATGAATACTATGTATTCTCAAACATTATTTCTTTTACTGACGCCAGTTAAAAGTACTAAAGTAAATGCCAAACTAATCTTATTGTTAATTTTAACTAATCAGACCCTTTTGTTAGTTGTGAGTCTTGATTCCTCTGCAGGTATCCTTTTTTTACTACTTTCCTTTCTTTCTTGCGTGCAAGGAAGTCTTACATTGACGCTAAGCTATTTTGATTATTCATCCTAAATTATATGATTATTTTGGTATTCTTATGAATAAAAGTAGCATGATGATCACCTGAACATGTTTTAGTTTGTGCGAATATCTGTACATTGACTTCTTGTTTGGATATATAACCTATCATATAAAATCTATTCATTATATAGGTTTTATTTGCTTACATAGTTTTTGAAACATCAGGGTTACATTGTTTACCCTTTTGAAATACCGAAGATGCCTAACTGTATGTTGTACGCCATGATAATTCAGAATGGAGATGAATCAAATGATGGATCTCATATATTATGATCATTATTATTTTATAAAATATGAAAGCACGAATTTTGTTATTAGAGCATTAGCTAAATCCTATTTTGTTCTCTTGTATGCAGGGCATGTAATATGAAATAAATCAAATGATGGATCTCATGGATGCCAGTAATGAAATACAAGAATCTCTTGGTAGAAGTTATAGTATTAGTAATGAAACATTGTCAAAACTTGCAAGGACAGACTTAACACTCAAAGAAAGATAAAACGATGATACTGCAAAAGGTAGTTCCGGCACTCAAGCTTTATATTTTCAGTTTTTTATTCATTTACTGATTTTGTTTAACTTTTTTTTCCATCTCGGTATTTAGATATATGGTTTCTTCCATACATCAATTGATGTGTAAATGCTACACTGTTCTGGTCTGTCATATATTTACAAAATCACCAGATCCTTTTGGCAATTTTGAAAATTTTAGCATACAAAAATCAAAACCAACATCTCTTTCCTTAAGTACTCATGATTGGCTTCTCAAAACTGGTTTTGCCATTCATTCCTCTCAATGGTTGCACCACAATCCAACGACAACTTTTCTGTACGTTGGGCCAACACTTTTTACTGCTAGATAGACACAATTTAGACTCTGGTTGCATTGCAGCTCACTACATTGATTGGCTTCTCAACACTTTTAATATATGCTTAGGTTGATGCTGTTGCTAATGCCTAGAGCTGGGTGTAAGGTCACAAGCCTGTGGGGTATATGCACACAGGTACAAACTTTCTAATTCAGTTCCTGTATCACATCCTTCTTACTACTATTCCCTTACTCTCACACCTACACCAATAGCTGATATGCCTACAGGTTTTGGTACAAGGCAGTCACCCATGTATACCTTCCCTTCTCTGGACATCTATATAGCTGATACCTGCCATTGATCCTGAACTGATAGGAATGCATGCAATAGAGGGTGAAAGCTGTTACAAAACAAATGACAAACCACACGAGCATTCATATAGGTACAGTTGAAATCCCTCCATTCCTGGTTTGCCTCCTCTACACACCGCATGTTGCTCACACTTTGGAACAAACTGGTGCACAACACACAGGGACTTGTGATTCATTCACCATATGGTACTCACACATACTGTACCTCCATCCCTAAAACCAATTCTGAACATATATTATAAGGTAGGGGATTGAATATTTTAGCTAAAACAAGATACAAAAGGGAAACTGGTATATGAACTTGGGGCTGGACAGAAGTGAAGGTCTGAATGCATCATGCATACATTGAATGGGCAGGGCAGGGCTTAGGGAGACTTGCTGATTTGGTGTTAGGGACAGATAATATCAAAGGGAACTAAACATGGGTTTAACCAATGTCTGAACAACCTTGGGCTCCTATACGTTTGTACCAAAAATCTCAGTTTACTGGGCACCATGTCAATGGTAGGTGCTAAGAGCACTTGGAGAGAGGAAACATAACACACATGGGTCTACAACATGGTCTACTGATCATTGTTCATATTTGACATCAATTACCAGTTTGCTATTGGTTCCTGCCCTGTGGTGGGCAAGAATGGGATGGTTCCAGGCCTGACCAGTCACTTGAGATACCTGAGCTCACTAAACTGGAATAAAATAGGAATTGAAGGGTATTTAAGGTATGTAATGCAGTAATGGATTTCTGAAAGCAGTGTACCTGTGCAATAGACTGATTGTTGATGCAAGGCATGATTGCAAGGGTGTTGTGATGACTGAACTAGGCAGGTAGACAGTTGGTGAAGGGTGAAACTCACAGAAATGAATGTACAGGACACTATGGAGCCTCTGATCCTTAGGCAAAAATGAACTAAAACTAACAACCCCCTGTTCACCAATGCATTCTAGTATGGGCTGATGTATGTGGGTGATGTGAGCATCTAGGGGAACTGAACATAAGGCTAAAAGCTCTCTGTTACCAGATAATGAACAAGAATGACTTAGGGCAGGTCGAGGAGATATAAGGACAGCTAGCCATCCTAAATGTTGACACAATTGCAGGGCAGTACCCTTGTAATAATCTATGGTCATTACTACTGTGTACCAACCAATACTATATATGCAACAATGCTGCATATGGAACAATTATGCAGGGCCAATACTGTTGTGCAACAAACCACTACTGTATATAAACATTGGTACACCCTAGTACATTAAAACTTTCCCTTTCTCCCTGGATACTTACTCACATATAGGTTATGTAAATTCCAGCAACTGGGGCCTCCAAGAAATGGGATCCTCAGTTCCAGAGCAATGGTTGGACCCAAACTGAAAGCTGAAAGCCAAGTGTCTGTACTTATCTAGTACACATACTGTTCTGTCCTTTGTAGGACAACATCACATTTGTGATACCAAGTAGTGGTTATAAATTATTGAACTCCTAATGCATACCAGGTTTATATTCATCCATGTATATACACAAGACTTATTCAGTCGTAGGATTGAATTGAACCCTCAGCCTCATTACTGACAGAACACACATTCCCAACTATACCTATCCATATGCATATATAATTGCTATACATGTGTGCCTATCTACATTAGACACTATTTACAGCATAGGTGTGCATGTGTGTGACTCCAGTTGAACTGGACCGATAGGCTTAAAGGAATGCATATATATAGGTGAAGGAGTTAACATTTAACATGGCTAATACAACTAATCAATGGGACAGAGCATGGGCAGTGAAGGTTTGGGTGTTGGCAGTAGGTTCCAATGGCAGGCTATGTCATTTGAATGCAGGACAAGCCCAATTGAGTTTGTAGAACAAGTCCTAAAGTAGGACATGTGTACTGATGCTAAATGTATACAATATATATCCTATTCAAACCAATACACCATATTTCCCATCTGAACACAAGGGACTGGACATCTGTAATGGAGGGTTGCACTGGACCATACTACTAGATGTAAATTGGGCTAAACTCACATTAGTTATGCCTAATTGGACTGACTGAAATAAGATGGAGGCTGATTCATGTTACTCATTGAGTCTGCCAGATAACCATGGTAATGGTACTTGATTCTAATCTTAATATTCAAATCCTAATACAACACACACCCTAGTACATCAATGGATGTTAGGAAGAATCTATGACAGTTTCCTATCAACCTATTTAAGGTAGGGCAGGTGGTGCACTGGCATGTCGACCAACTGGTATCCAGAACAGGGTACTACTTGGTTTGAGTATGGTGTCTGTGTAGATTAACACACTAAGTATCAGATTTTCCCCTCTGATTACAGGGCAATGGGTTTGACCCTGAGGACGGGACAACCTGGACTCCTACATGTTCATACAAGAGCATTGGATGCCGAAAGATGTTATTTCAATCTAGAATTTGTAATTTCTATAGTGAGTGTGCAATCTTCTTATAATTTCAGAATATATATTAGGTTACTCCTAACTTGATATATACGCTACCTTTGACGTATCCCATAATTTTCTTTTAATTACTTCAACCTAATAAACACGCCACTAAGTACCAACCAATTTGAGGGATCTTTTGTTGGTTTTGTTGTTGTTTTCCCTATTATGGTACACATTGTCAAGATTTTTGTACTTATTTGTATTTTGTCTGCGGGACTTTTTTCTTGATGAGGATTGCGTTACTTGATCGCACTAATTGCGTTATATGTTTTGATTGATACATTGTGTCTTTCTTTTTTGGTGGTTTGTATACAGTTAGCAGGTTGCTAATATATTGGCATATCTTATTTCATTTGCAGGTCCTTCAAAAGCATTCTGGATATGCTAAAATGATGGGCGACTATCTTGTGATGGGAAAAAAAAATTTGGGTTCATTTTTTAGGTTCATGTTGGATATACTTGAATGTTCAAAAACATTGTGTAGTGCTTAATGTTTTGGGTTCAGAATTTTGTATATACGTAATAGTTGAGACAATGGGTCCATTTTGTAATGGTGGAGTCAATGGGTTCATTTTGTAATGGTGGAGACAAGGGGTTCTTTGTAACTGATGGTGTGGGTGATGTTGTGTTTTGAATTTATTTTGGAAATGATGGTAAAGGATGCTTACTGTTAAGCTTTTTCGTTGTTTATCAATTGAACATATATAGTTATATATGAATTTTGTTGTCTTCTACTTAATGGTAAAGAATGCTTGATGTTGTTAAGCTTTTTTTTTGTATTGGAGCTCCGACACATGGAGATACATCTGAGGACAATGATCATATGAATTATGTTATGTGTGTATTTAAATGGTATATTTTATAGCTGGAAGATACAAATGATAATTTCATAAGTATTACTTTTGGGACGGTTATGTAATTGTCCTAGATATAAATGACATCCTTTTGTGACGCTGGCAAATATTTCTAGGACGGATGATATTCGTCACAAACTCTTTTATTTTGGGACAGTTTAGTAAACCGTCGTAAACATATAATAATTCAAACTCTTTTGGTACGGTTAGATTTTTTGACCCTAAAACCAAATTAGGACGGTATTTTCTGTCCTAAAACTTTTTGCCACGCCACCCTAATAGCACTGTCACTTACCGTCCTAAAATTCGTCCCAAATTACAATTTGGGACTGTTTTGAGCCTTTTTAAGACAAATTTTTGGCGTCCCAGAAAGACACTTTTTTTGTAGTGGGTGGATCGAAATAGTCCAGTTGGCTAGGGGTAGCACGCAAAACCAACATCATCCAACCACTCAATGAGCTACAAGATTCAACTCCCATAATTGTCTTCGGACGCTGAAATAAATATTATGAACATTTTTAATATAAAAGATATGTCTAAAAATGCCTACCCAAAAGTCCAATTCTGGACACAGGGCAAAATCATAATTTCGGGTCAAAACGATGTTCGTCGTTGGATCCGCTTTTCACCGAAAAGTGAGCCAGTACCTCCGGTATCTAAAGTCATTAAACTATATGTCTGCGAGTCCTATTTGACGATACGAACCCAACTGTATGTCCAAAGTTAGATTTCGGTGGACTGTGCACAAATTAGCCCGTTGGATCGGGTCGTAGGCCTGCCAAAATAACATTCCGATCGACCTTCTCAGAATCGGACCAAACTTGGCTCACAGGCCAATAAAAATATTACGGTCATATTGGTGCAAGTTTTGTCTCGAGAGCAAGTTTTGTCTCGAGATAATGAACGTGCATGAAGTTATGGAGTAGTTTGCAAAGTGCTGATACAGGATATCTCAACGAATACGCTTCGATTTCATCGCGCTCGTACAACGAAATTGAGTTCCATCGAATCTCACACGTCGAAAACATTCATACGCATCTTTCGATGCTCATGGATTGTGACCACATCGCTCGGTTTATCGGAGCGCACGCCGTAACGGAAGATTTCCTAAATTTTTATTATTATTTTGAAAACAATTTTTTTGCCAACTTTAATCTAATTTTAAACAGAAATAATAATCGCAAAAATAATATAATTAGTGGGTTTTGATCCTGGTTATGTTTTCTAAAACTTTGTTTAAGCGGTTTCCTAAAATTTATAATATCCTGGTCGCAAATCGACCGCAAACAGTGGACGTTGGGGACAATTTCTAATGTCCAAAATCAAGGCTTTTTCTTGGTTTTTGTTTGCCATTAAATATCAAAGACAGGTATTACAGAAACACTGAAATTGATTACAAACTCGCTTGTACAAAGAAGAGCCTAGAAAGAAATCCTAGGAAACAATCTAAGTATAATTGTTTAGTTTTTGATTCTGGGGGGTGACGGTGGAGGCTCGAGAAAGTGTATCAACTCTGCCTTACTCCTTGGACTATCCGACGCAGTCTTTAGCTCTTGAAGAATTTTTTTTTAAAGGTTGCCAGCCTTTTGCAGGGGTGTGGCATCCTGCTATTTATAGGGGTATGTATTTTGAGCCGCATAGATGGCATGTGGCCACGTAGCTGATCAGCACGTGAAGACCCGCTCTTTGGCCGCCAGTTGTTGATTTGTTGGGATTTTGTTGCAGCAAATCTGGGTGGTTGAGACTTGGTCAGCCTGCCACGTGTCCTATCGCAGGATAGAAATTATTTTGAGCCGCATGACTCTCTCAGTTTTCGACCATGTTGGGCCGCATGAGACTCATGCGGCTTAAGTCGCAATCTTCCTTAGCCCGCATATAGCTTAAGGACTTTTACGTTGCATAGATTCTGTATTTTGGGCCGCATAAAGCTCACGCGACTTGGGTTACAGTCACCCTTGGCCACATAAAGTTCGGAGACTTTGGGGCCGCATATGTTTGAGCCGCATAAGGTTCATGCGGCTTGGGTAACACTCCTTCTGGCCGCATGAAAGCGCATGAACCCTGCTTTTGGTGACATGACAATTTGTCTGCTCACTTTTTTGTCAGAGTGTCAAAGCTGTCATTTTTGACAGAATTTGTCAGCTTTATCAGACGAACTGATCAACTTGGCCGCATATCTTTCTTATGCGGCTCGAATCAGTCTGGTTGTCGACGGGCCACATAGGGTGTTGAATCTGTCATACGGCTCTCCTTTATGCGGACATGTTTGGCCCAAAGTACTTATGCAGCAAATTGTGATCCGCGTGAACCTTATATTTTTTATGCTTCTACAAGACCCCCTTCAAAGTTTTCAAATTGCAAATTTAGAATACTTTGAATAAGAAGCATGGAGATATGTCAAGCCGCAGGGAGTCTTCTAGTCGCAGGGAATTTTCGAACCGCAGAGAGATCTCGAGCAAGGCATCTTCAGGAGCGACTTTTAGCCGCAGGGAGATTTTGAGCCGCAGAGAGCCCCCATCCAGCCTGCCAGCTGTCACTGCTGTATTTAATTTTCTTGATTCGGTTGTGGATCTCTTTTCGAGATAAAGGCGACGGTTACTAGGGATAAAGTCCCCAAATATCGTCATTATCTTTAATGATCTCGAGAACCGAAGAGGCCTTTTTCGAGATAAAGCTGACGTTTACTAGGGATAAGATCCCCAAACGTCGTCATTATCTTAAATGATCTCGAGAATCTAAGAGGCACTCTCCAGAAACTCTATAAATAGGGGTCATTCGGAGAGAGATTTTTCTTTTTCATCTTCTCCTCCTTCTTCTTCATCATTCTTGCTGCTATGGCTCAAAAACTTCCAAGTCGACTGGTGCGACAGCCAAAGGGAAGGGACTTGCCTCTTCGTCGAGAGCGGCAGACTCTCCTCCCGTTCATTCCGACGTGCAACCCCCTATCAAGAGTAAGGACGGTGGGAAGACGACGACTGAAATTTTGAATGGCCATATCGCATATTTTATACGCGGGCCTGCCATATATTGCCTCTGTGCTTTAAGCTTGGTCGATCAAAATTAACAATAATTATGTCGGAGTATAGGTAAGATTATGGTTATAGTCAAAATAGTTTAGTCACTATAAAAATTGTTTTAAGAACGATCAAAATTGAAATCATTTTGGCACGATCAACTAGTTAAGCAAAACTGTTTAGACACGATTATAGAATCAAAACCTAGGAAAATATGCGAATTGACTCGATCAAAATTTAATAAAGATAGTCTAGTCGCAGTCGAAATCGTTTAAGGATGATCAAATCAAAATCGTTTTGATACGCTTAACTATTTACCCATAATCATTTAGGCACGAGTTGTACAACTAAAGTCTAGATACGTTTAGGAATCTAGTGGAAGGAAATCAAAAATAGGTTTTAAAAGATGATGATTCGAGAATAGAAAGATAAGGGAGAAATAAAGAACAACCAGTTTATTGAGAAGATGGTAGCTAAGAATAAGGCATAAATAAATTTGGAAACTTAATAGTCATATGCCAATAAAAGACATAGCCTCCATAATATTCGAAAATCGTAAGCATACTCGAAGTCACTTTACCAAGAATTTATGTCTCGCTAGTGTACAGCTGGCTGCAATAAACTATTTGTTCTACGACGTAAGCAAGGATACGATACTCGAATACCCTATCAATTCTATCCAATGTTGACATAACAACTCAAAGATAAAAATAGGACAACTAAGATATGGCTTTAATAATATTCGATAACTCACGCTTACCTGAAATTATTTCAACTAAGGGGTCATGCCTTGCCAGTGCACTGCTGGCTGCAGTGAACCCGCAGTCTTGATAATTCAGATAAATGACAACAGTGCGCTTCTGTCTTGCCATTATAAGTCAACGAATATTCTTTCAACTATATCCATAAAATTTCCAAGGAACTTCTAGAAATTCAAAGGATATAAAATATAAGTATTTGTTCTTAAATGAAGGTATTAGTTTTGGAATTCTATGATTGATTAGGAAAAATGGTTGAAGACAAGAGATATAAAATTTCTATTTCTCAGTATTCAAAGACCGAGGAAAAAAACATATATATCGTAAATTTTAACAAAGGCTAACTCGGAATAAATATGGATAATCGGATCATGTTAGGCTCAAAATTCAATAGATAGAAATAAAATATCGACTCCTAGGAAAATAATTATTTATGGCCAAAGAAAAATAAATAAGCAATAAGGATCTTACGATATGACATTGTCTAGAGAAGGTAGAAAAATGAAATCGCACGAATGATCAAGATTATGAATTGAGTCCTAGAAAGGCCTAATTTACTAAGCAAATAGTTTACCCACCTTTGATCCAACCATCATATCAAAATACAATAGTACATCTTTCTAGGTAAACTCCTCAAGTTATCTAATATGGTTTGGAATTTAATGAATCCTTGGCTAAATTATATGGCCTATATTGTAACCTTAACTACCCGACAGTCAAACTGAATAAGGGACTCCTAGTCATAATCATTCCTAAAATCAAATTAATCCTAATTATGAATGAGCATTTTCTAGTCGCAGGCTCGTAATAGTACTACTAACTTAGGTACTATCACGAGTTCGCACAATTTATGAAGACTGACCTACATGGGCCACCACAAAAACTTGTCACGATCCGTACTTATTTTTTTCATTCGGGATGCGAGTGCGTGCGCAAGCCAGCCTACGCCGCAGTGTCGACGGTAGAACGTTGTCAAGGCCATGATGCTCAAATCACATAATAATAAATTTATTAGCTCATTTACAAAACTAAACAACTTTACTAAATTTATAATTTTTATATTTAATCCAAGTACAATGTCTCACAAAAATAGAATAAAACAACTAATCTATCTAACTAATCTTTTAGGTTGATCTTAGCATACTTATGCCTCCAAAATGCTAAGAGAAGTAACGACTAACCTAAAAAATGTTAGTTTCCTGTCAAGAATGAAGTATATAAAACTGTAAATAATACTGAAATACATGATGAGTAAATAAATAGAGAATTATGGCATGAAATATGTGAGTAAAAGCAGGAGAGGAGCATGGTAATAAAGACAAGGAAGTAACTGTAATAAATGACTAAACATGAACTGTAATATAGCAAGACTACATATAACTAGTGAGTTGAAACACACTTTCGACATGTAAACGGCTAGGGATAAATTCGACATCCCGTACGTGAAATGTGCGACCTCTATCAAACAGAAATAAAAAAAAGTGATGTTTTGGGTATATTTACATGTCTACTAATGTACTTCCGCACCTGACTAGTACTCATAGATTTAAATAGGTCACGAACACGATAATACATTGGTCACGAACAACATGTAAAGAATCCATAACTACTACCTTGTGTGATCATGTGTCGAGAATCAATATAAGACAATACTACATACACAAATCATAGAAGTTATCAAATACGAAAACTATCAAAAATGTATCGCATGGGGTCCTTTGCTGGTGATACCGATAATACCATCGCGTTTGGAATAGTCAAGTTGGCTAAGGGGTAGCACGCAAAACCAACATCATTTAACCACTCAGTGAGCTACAAGAGTCAACTCCCACAATTGTCTTCGGGCACTGAAATAAATATCACAAATGTTTTCGGTATAGAAGATATGTCTAAAAATGCCTACCCAAAAGTTCAATTCTGGATACATGAGCAAAATCGTAATTTTGGGTCAAAACGATGTCCGTTATTGGATCTGCTTTGCACCAAAAAATGTGCCAGTACCTACGATCTCTAAAGTCGTCAAATTATATGTCTACGAGTTCGGTTTAACGATACGAACCCAACTGTATATCCAAAGTTGGATTCCGGTAGGCCATACACAAATTTGCTCGTTGGATCGGATCGCGGGTCCGCCAAAACAACGTTCCAGTCGACCTACTCAGAATCGGACCAAACTTGGGTCACAGGACCAAAAAAATGATACAGTCCTATTGGCGCAAGTTTTGTCTCGACATGATGAACGTGCACAAAGTTATGGACTAGTTTGCAAAGTGCTGATACGGGATATCTCAACGGATACGCTTCGATTTCATCGCGCTCGCACAATAAAATCGAGTTTCGTCGAATCCTACACATCGATAACATTCATATGTGTCTTTCGATGCTCATGGGTTGCGATCACGTCTCTCGGTTTGTCGGAAGATACGTCGTATCGGGAGATTTTCTAAATTTTCTATTGTTTTAAAAACAGTTTTTCTGCCAACTTTAATCTAATTTTAAACAGAAAATAATAATCACAAAAATAATTTGATTAATGGGTTTTGATCCTGGTTATGTTTTCTAAAACTTTGTTTAAGCGATTTTCCAAAATTTACGATATCCTGGTCACAAATTGACCTCAAATAAGGGACGTTAGGGACAGTTTCTAACGTCCAAAATTAAGTTTTTTTTCTCGATTTTGGAAATCGATTTTCGTCGCACACAAGGCAAAATAAATTAAACTAATTAAAGGGAGATGAAACGTCCAAAATCAAGTTTTTTTCCTCGATTTTGGAAATCGATTTTCGTCGCACACAAGGCAAAATAAATTAAACTAATTAAAGGGAGATGAAGACATATAGGTTGTATTCGTACCAGAGAAGAAGGATCATAAAACGATCGAGCGTGCATCGCATAAATTTGCTGCGAAGTCAGGCTTCCAGAGTGGTGTTGTTGCCTCTGTTCTGCTGTACGTGCGCAATTGCGACGGTGTTTCTGTACCTATGGTGGCGCGGTGGTAGCCAGGGGTCGTAGGAGGCAAGGTGGTCGATGTGGCATAGGTTTTAGTTTAGGGTTAGGGTTTTGTCGAACTAATTCCTTCCTCTCTGTAACACCCAGTTTTCTGAAATTGGGGTATTTTTGAAAAATTTATTATTTTTATTATTAAATAATGGTGTTTTAGTCATAATATAATTTTTGGTGATTTTAGTTAATTTAAAACTATTTTCTAAGTCATGGCTTATGACTTTGTGATTTGACTAGTATAACCCTAGTGTAAACCCTAGAGATTTCATAACCTAGAGACTAACCATGATCATGTAAGCCTAACCATATGATTAGGATATCAAATTACCACTTTTTAGTCAAAAGGGTATTTCGGTAATTTATTAGAATTTATTTGGATTTATGTAATTATTATTATTTAATTAGTTGTTAAGTGTCATGTTAGCCCTTAACCTAGTTTAGCCTAATCTAGAGGTTAGCCACTAACCTAGAAGACTAAGTGGAAGATATTGCTTTATGTCATAAATATCTAAGGTTAGATAAATATCTAGATACTATGTATACTTAGATATTTAGGTAGACCTAAAGAAAGATCTATTGGTCTTTACCTTAGAAGTTAAGTTACTTCACCTAGAAGGAACCCTAAATATCAACCCTACCCCCCCCCCATGGCAGCCCAACCCTACCCCATCCTATATAATCAAACCCCCCTTCATTCATGTCATTTTTACATACACTAAAAACCTAGTTTTTTCCTCAACTTCAACCCTTCACCATTTAATCAATTTGACTCCAAATTGAGCCTAGTTTCTTGTATTAGAACCCCCTACACTAGAGGATACCAGTTATGGCTTGCTAGCAAGGAATTGTGGAGCTTTGGACGTTGGGAGTCGAAAAAGGATTTCATTCAAATAGGCCTATTATTGAGGATTTGGCACTCCTAGGTAAATATCCCTAAACCTAGTTAATATTGTGTTTTCTCTTCGAAATTGCATGCATATAGGTATACCCTAACTGTAGGTCAAGTTTGGTAGGAAATAGGCTTGGTTTGGTGTCCGTATCGGACACGTGTCTGTGTCTTAATTGCAGTGTTTGGTGAAATGTCACTATGGTTTAAAAGTTGTTGTTTTCCAAAACAAAATATATTTTTGGGTAGCCCTAGACATGTAGGACACAACCCTAGTTGACTGAGCACGTTATCGTATCGTGTCCGTGTCCAAAATAGACACAAACACGCTGTGCACACACAGTGCACTGTCCCTGAAACCCGACACTGTTTTCTCCACGAATTGGACACGTGGACACGTGCCACTTGGCACAGAGGTGGGGGCACCCTCTGACAAGCCCCCCCTCGAGTTTTGTGACACTTCATGTCGTTTCGAGTGAGAGATTCGACACGCACTGACTGTGCACTATACTGTACACAGTGTTAAACACACACTGACACGGCCTTCGTGTCGTGTCTAGACACGACGTGGACACAAAGTATCATGCCTAATCCCTAGCCCTAGACCTAGGCTACACCCTGACACAAGCACGACACATATCGATGCGTGTGTCGTGTCCACGAGGCTCTGTCCTCGCTGCACGAGACCGCCCCAAGCTCGTGTTCAGTGCCCTGCTGCTCGGGGGCAACACATGACACGATACGGCCTCTCATGGCCCGATTTTTTGTGGACATGTGCGCCTAGTGTCTGACACACTGCACACAAAATTTTAGGCGAATTAGTCTAGTGGATCGAGAGAAAACTCGATCGCACCGACCCGTGCCTGTACTGTGCGCGTGTGAAAACGCGCACTGATACGCGCTTCGCACGCGGACACGGCAACACGTGGGATCGTGTCAGGGTCCTAGGTGTGTAGCCTGACCCTAGGCGAATCTACCTACGTGATCACGAGACTTCTAGACCCTTGTGTCGTGTCCACGAGACACACGAACTCGTGCACGATACAGTGCAATTCCTGTGCACTATCAATTTACCCGATTTGGGTTTTTGACCACTGGACACGTCGTGTCGTGTCGTGGTGGACTCCCATGGACACACACGACACGTGTACACATGGGGACACGATTACCAACCCTTGGTTTTGGGTATTAGCTAGGTTTTTGCATCGAATTTGGTTTTCCCCCCCACTGTTCAGTTATGAACAGTATTTACTGTTTTTTTTCAGTATTTTAAAATGAAATTCAAATTGATTTCTATGTATGTATATACGTATTTATGGGTATATATATATTGTATACATATGTATATATGTATATGTGTGTGTATGTGAGTATGTGAGTGTATATATGTGTGTGTAGGTATAGATATAGGTATGTATGGATATATGTATATATGCATATATGTATGTGTATGTTTGTATGTCCCCCCTATCTCAGTTTTCTGAGATCAAAACCCCCCTGCTGTCTACACACACACACACCACTGCCTTCCCATGACCCCCCCTTCACACACACACCCTCTCACTCTCCTTTCACTCTCTCTCTCTACCTATATATGTATATATGTTATGTATGTGTATATATATATATATATATATATATATATATATATATATATATATGTTATGTAGTGGTATATATATATATGTTATATATATAAGGGTATTATATATGTGAATGGGTATATATATATATATATATATATATATATATATATATATATATATATATATATATATATATATATATATATATATATATATATATATATATATATATATAGATTCTGGTTTTATATATATATAGTTGACTATATATTAGATATGTAAACATATATGTTATATAATTGATGTCTTAGCCTATGGCCTATGTATATAGGTAATGTATATATGTCATAGTGCCCTAGGATTACTAGCCTATGGTTAGTAGCAAGTTAGAATTGACCAATAGGCTTAGTAGACCTAGTTTGACTAGATGGTTGGTCCTTGTTGACCAAAGTCAACTATAGGTCAAACCATGACCAAATTGACCTAGAAATGACTTGAATGAACATAGAAGGACTATTTGACTTGAGTTTGACTAAACTAGATGATTAGGTTGACCATATGGATTATGAGGGTAATCCTATATAGATGAAGATATGTATGGGGTTAAGTGAGATACTTAGGGTTGAGTCATGACTTGAGTTGGAGAATGGGATTAGCTTGATTACAGGATTAAGGTTGGTATTGTACTATATATATTTCATGTGATATACTTTGTATAGGTAATTGTAGTATAGTATCTTAGGTATCCTAAGACAGGTTAGCCTATGTTTGCTTATAGGGTTTGACTGGATGTTGACCATTAGTCAAGATTAACCTAATTGTCTTATTGACTAGTCTATGATTAACCAAAAACCTTAGTTAGTCTAAGATTGACCTGGACTTTGACCTAGCTTGACCATGTTGACTAGTTTGGCTAGAATGTTTGACCAAGAGTTGACTTTAACCTAGATTAGACTTGTTTAACTTTGTTTGACCTTGTATGACTTAGTTTAACTTCTTGTGACCTAGTATGACTTAATTTGACTTAGTTTGACTGTAGTGTTGACCAAGTTTGACTTTGACCTAGATTGGCTTAGAATTCATATAGATTGCATCGTAGATTTCATTTACCATCATTTTGGACATGTCATAACTGTATTGCTCTATTTTAGGATATTGTGACCCTGGTACAGACATCTGATATTACACTACTCTTTTCAGAGTATCAGGCGAGTACATTCTCTGATAGTTCTCTTATTTATTTATCAATTACTGTATTTCAGTTCTAATTAGTTCTATATGATTCTTTGTATCAACACGTATGGATATTTCTGGATTCATGTATCGACACATACTTTACTTACTGGCCTCTATTACTGGAGTCATTGGTATCATTCCGGAATCATTTCTGGAATCATCATGTATTGGCCAGACTCATCTCGATTCTTTTGTCGATTTTGGATTCACTTGCTGGGCGGGGAAATATTGAGTAAGACATGTAGACATACCCCAAATCCGGAATCTCCCACTGGAATCTACCGGAAGCATAGCCATCTCTTGCCCGATCAGTGAGAGATGTGCCTGATACCTACAGCCGTTTACATGTCGACCTCGGTATTTTAAAACACACTGTTAGATCATAGTTGGACTCATCCTGGATTCATTGATCACTGTTGGACTCATCTTGTACTGGAAATCATCTGGTATCAGATTATATAGACTGGACTCACACTAGGATTATATTAGACTTATATCGTACTGTCTGGACTCACACATGATATTCTAGTTCAGTTAGCTTTTATTACAGTCTTCATTGCCATGATTCTTCTCTTGTTTTAGTTACCTTTCTTTCCTTGTATCTTACTGTTTCTTTATGCTATTATTACCTGTATAAAACTGCCATGCTCATCAATAAAACTGTCTATAACTGCTTTATAGTTCTTTGTCATTTACTTGGGTTTTTTCTAGATGAGTTGTACTCGTTTCCGTCCTGATTGGACCTGTTGAAAATATTACAGATGATAATCCTGAGGACACATGCCCTGCTTACCATGGACCTGGCGAGGGATTAGCTACCTTTGGTTCCGACTCTCAGGAGTGATTCAGGAGATTAGCTAGTAGACTACTTTAGCTTTCATGTTTTGGCTTGTTGTATTAAAGTTAAGATATTGAGTTTGTATTAAGTTGGTTTGAGATATTGTATTATTTTAGTAGTTAGTTGTTGTTGTCTTTAATTCCTTAGGTATAACTTCTGTGTTATCTTTTCGTGTTTTAGACTGTGTTTGAGTAGATCATACCCTTTACTTGTCCTCCATTCGGAGCTGATATCTGGACAAGTACTTTATATACACTGCATGAGATTAGTTAGAAACCTAGGACAGCTTACTACCGCCGACACTGCGGCGTAGGCTGGACGTACCCACTTCTCGTGCCCCTATACAGGGTGCGGGTCGTGACACTCTCTCTCTCTCTCTCTTGGTTTATATATAAGGGGCTTATGCGGCTGTGTCAATTTTTGGGGGGTCGGGGAAGCTTGGCTCGGGCTGGGCTTGCTTTTTTGTTTTTATTTATTTTTTTTCTTTTCCTTTTTTTAGCAATATACTTCAAGATATATATCTATAAACCACTATGCCTGCCTATTATGAATATATTTATAACAAGTATATATATGGCCAAAATAAATCCAAAAATCCAAAAATCATCTTAAGAGAATGTTATTATATTTCCAAAGTAAAATATGAATTTAAATAGCAATTAATGAATATATTATATCTAATATATGATTTATAAAATTACTCAAGAGACTATAAAAATGAACTATATATATATATATATATATATATATATATATATATATATATATATATGGACGTCGTTGGTCGTACTACACGACTACCTGGGTTTAGGTTGGGTTCGAGTCAAGTTTGACTAGGTTAGCACAACCGGCTCTCCTAGAAAGTCATAATCTTAATAAATAGTGAATTAATCCATTTATAGAGGTCAAGTCGCAACTCTGACTGGTTTTCTTAGTTAGAACACACCTATGGCCCGGCCTTCCCTGTCATTGCTAAAATATTAGTCAAAGCACACGACTGCACTACCCGTGCCATGATTTCTAGTCATCTTGTACTCCAAATCTTAACCATGACTAAGGTCTTCTATAATAATAATAATTTATTTATTTATAAAATTCCAAAAATTACCATTTGGTTCAAATTAAAAATAAAATATTCTAAAATTTCGGAAAGAGGTTACAGATGCAACTCCAGAAGTGGACAAATCATCTTCTCAATATTGTTCAACCGTCCGGCGTACGGATGACCCAAAAGTGTTTCAGCAATAACATGATTGTGGATTCTATTCTTGACTTCGACTATCCACTTCGCATCTTCTACGTTTGTAATATGGATCTTGAATGGATAACCACATTTTCTCGTACTAATTGTTTGAAACTTTTCTTTGGAGAACTGTATTTTTCTTATGGCATCTGAACAAACCACATCTTTCACATCCCACCTGTACAATTTTTCTTCATGACGGTTTCTGACCAATCTGGAAATCACAATAACTATATTGTTTTTCCGTCCAACTTCTCGGCACCAATGTAGCGCTTCTTCGGTTGAATCAAACCAAATATCGGTCGAGAATAAATTGCCTATATCAATGACAATTGGATGAGGTCCCACAATCTCGGAAGATGATAAGCCCTACAATAGAAATTAAAGTTAATAAAACTAAACAATATTGAATATGAAAACTACTGCAGGAAAACATGACTACCTAAAAGTTGACAGTCTGACAAATAATTAGGATTGCAGGACTTGTGACAGTCCTGTGTTTTTTCAGGACTATCACATTCTTGACAGTCCTGCTTAAGAAGTGGATTGTCACCTGTTTGACAGTCCTTCTTCATTGTAGGACTGTGCCTATTTCTCGCAGTCCTACTTCGTACAGTCATGAAATTAATTTTTCAAATTATTTACCAAGAGTGCTTCTGAAGAACTGATGTGTTCTTCGGACGAAGCGGGACGAGAATTTAGTATAATTGATGACCCAGGTTCTTCGATGTGCATTTTTCTTACATTAAACACATATAATTCAATATATTTATATGCGAAAGTAATATTTGAAACCCTAGTTATATATTAATTCAATGACATACCAAATAACGGTAGAATTTGATGAAACTATAACTACAATTTTCACCCACAATCTTCACAAAATCTAGGTTGGAAAGAAATTTGGGCTAGGGTTTACTTATGTGACCTAGGAAATTTTGGGAAAGAAAAGAGCAAGAGAGGGAGAAGAGAGCAACAAAAAAAATGTTGGTTTTTATACCCAAATGTGGGCTAGTCCCAAGCAACAAATAGTAGTAGCAAACTTGTAAATATTTAGAAAATTTTTGGGCTAGTCCCAAGCAATTGTTGGAGTGCCATTAGAATTAACCTTAGGGTTTGCTTGGTAACGGTGTTTTCACCAGTTCTGGAGTGTTTTTGAACTGACCATTTATGAAAACATGCTTGTTAATTTTTTTGAGGCATTGGTTTTGATCTACTCAAAAACCCTCCAAAATCGGTGTAATGCAATTTTGGGTGGCTTTATAAACATCCCAAATCGGTGAATTTTGAACGTTTTAATTATTTTATTCCATTTATATCCTCACCAAAAATATATAATTATAACTACTAATATCCTTCCTTATTTAATTTTATTCATGTAAAAAACTTTCAGATCCGCTCGTTAGTGAATTACTAAGCATGAATTGGACTGGTTTAAAAGTCTCTACTTAAAAACCACCCAAATCGGACCCCTCATAACCGTTCATAACCAGTCCTCTAAAAACACCTCATAACCATTACCCTTACAATTGTCAAGCAGATCCTTAGACTTCGTTTGGTTCGCAGAATCATCGGGTTAGAAAAGGAAAGTGATTACTTTCCTATATTTGGGTGCCAAAGGAATTGAGGAGGAAAGGAAAGTGAATCCCAATGGAAGAAAAATTAGGAAAAATGTGATTCCATCTATCCAAGCAAGAAATTACTTTTCCATATTGAAATATTCACTTTTATTTCCAAATTCTTTGATATTTTCAAACATTGAGAAAAATTAATGAGAGTTGCAATTTCCAAGGAATTGGTTTTCTTTCACTTCCATTCCGCGAACCAAACGAGGCTTTAATATTGGTTTTTTCTAAGGGCACCACCATTTTTGCTAGGGACAACCCTTACTTGGGGGCAGCCCAAGGAGGTAGAGATTTTGCTAGGGGCACCCACATTTTGCTGGGGGCAGCCCAAGGAGGTAGAGATTTTGCTAGGGGCAGCCCAACCCCCCAAACCCTTCATTCCTTCCCATAACCCATTCTACACTCTCTCTCCACCAAAAGAAAAAAAAAGAACTCTCTCTCTCCCAAAACCCTACTTTCTTCTCCTCCACCACTCCACTCCCAATTCCTCCACCAAGATTTCTTCAACAACATTCCTAGATTCGAAGAGATGACACGCAAGTCGAAACAACCGGAATCTAGGAACGTTCTTCCTTAATTTCTTCAAGAATTTTCTACATTCTATTCAAAACCCTAGAATAATTTTAATTCTCTAAATAGTTTTGATAAATTAGGTTTAGAATCTCTTTAGGGTTCATGAAAGTAATTTTCGAACACGACAAATCCACTTTTTTTCTTGAAACCCTAACCCTAGAAGACGATAAACGAGCATCTCGTTTTGGTCGTTCGGCTGATACAGTCGGGTTTGAGTACAGTAGGACTGTCAGGCCTGTGGCAGTCCTAATGTAATGTAGGACTGTCACAGTCCCTGCAGTCCTCTTTACTGCAGGGACTGTGACAGTCCTACTTTACATTAGGACTGCCACAGGCTTGACAGTCATAATGTATCTTATTAACCCGACTTCAGATTTCACGGGGAGCTCAAGCTTCTAGTTGAAAGTAGTAGAGCATATATGAATTTTATAATGTAACCACTTGTGGAACAATGAAAATGAGCTAGGTGAATTAAAATAAAATGGCAAGGGAGTTACTTCTCAGGAATACTTCTAAGAACGTCCAGGACAAACAAAATTTGCTCATACTGTTCGAATGCTTCAACAAAGCTAGATGAAGTAAAAATAGAATGGACTTCAACCATTCTCAAGATGCCAGAGGACAGGAATTGTTCTTGCTGCTCAAATCTCACATTCCCAGAGCTCTTAAGTATGACTGCCAGGGACCTGGCAATCCAACACTTAAGTAGGATTGCCAGGACCAATACTTAAGTAGGACTGCCAGGACCCTGGCAGTCCTACTTAAGTATAGGACTGCCATGTCCCTGGCAGTCCTACTCTTGGCAGTCCTGGGTGTTGAAGCGGAGAAGAATGGAGATGTCAAGAGTGAAGCAGCAGCAACAAAATAGTCCTTCAGTGGAACTATTACATTGAATATCTATCTACTAAAGCAATCCATGCTCGTGTCCAAAGTGATTTCCCTTCTTATTTTTTCTTTCTTGTTCTCTACTTTTTTTTCTCGATGCTGTTTGGTTGCTGGTCATTCGGTCCAAATGCCATATTGTTTGATAACTAGGAAAATGCGAAGTCTACTACCAAATGCTTACAACCTTCTAACAACCTCTCTCTTCCAAACTTGCTGTCATAGCAATAATCTTTTCAAAATTTAGGTTGGGGAAAATTTTGGCTAGGTTTTGTTCTAACCTAAAATGGAGAGGAAGAAAAGAAAAGAGTTGAGGGAGAGAAGAAAAGTGTAGAGGAAGGAGAGAGGGAAAAAAAGAAAAGTTAGAGCATCTCCAACCCTATTGTCTTGTTAAGTGTTGCGAGTCTTAGGTGGCTCCTATGTGGCATGAGCCACAAGACAATATATTATTTATGTGGCAAAATTATATCTCAAAAGACAATGAGATAGAAAAACTCTCTCCAATGCAAAAGTATTGAGGAGACAATAAAAAGTATTTTTTCCAACTTCCAATGCAACTTTTAAGACAACTACTCATCTTTTTTCTTTTTTCTAATATTTTTTTATTCATAATTGATGACATGGAAGAGAAGACATTGTCAAGTGCATTGTCTAGAACAAGACAATCAACTTCACAATGTCTTCTTTAATTTTTGCCACATAAGCTTCACAATTGACTTGACAATTACATTGGAGAAGAACTTTTGAATAAAATTTTGTCATTCCTATGTGGCAACAAGTTTTTTCCAAAGTCATAATAGGGTTGGAGATGCTCTTAGGTTTTATACCAAAGCTTGGGCTGCCTACAAGTAAAAAAAATTTATGGCAAGCTTGTAATATTTTCAAACTCTTTTGGACTGCTCCCAAATAAAAATGGTGGTGCCCTCAGAAAAAACCTTAAGACTGTGTTTGATTGGGCTTTTTTTTCATGGAAAATATTTCCACCACAAACTTTCCACCAATTGCAGTGTTTGATAGCTTATATTTTCCATGGAATTATTTTCCAAAAAACTATCGTTTTCCATATTTTCTTCTAAAATGGTGGAAAATGAAACTTGTCTAACCCATAGGAAAATATCATTTTCCATGGAAAATAACTATTTTCCGTGAAAAATAATGACAATCAAACAACCAAATTAAATTTTCCATGAAAATTTTTAACATTCCATGAAATTTTTTTCTAGAAAAATAATTCTATGGAATTAATTTCTTTTCTACGTATTTTCCACATTGCAACACACCTTAATATTTGCCTTCCAAAAACAAAACTCGCGAGGCTAACGGGTCCTCCCTGACCCGATAACAGCACTCCCAGTTACATCCCACACACTCCACAGTCCACTGCCGCCCAAACATGTAAAAACCGCCATTTCCGAGCAACATGTCACGCAAAGAAGAGCTCTCCCCTCTCTCTCCCAAAGAAACAAACTCCGCCCCGAAATGGGAGAAAATGGCGGCGGAGATGGAGGAAGGCGGAGCACCTGCTTCTTCTTCCTCTCGACACTTTCCACCACAAGAAGTCACTCGCCACGTGTCCTTCTCCTTCTCCCCCCCTCTCTCTCTCTCCTCCATGCCCGTTCTTTCTCGGATCTAGGGTTTCGAGGAATATAGGGTTAGGGTTTTGGTTCCGATGGTGACGACGTCGAGGAAGAAGTGCTAGGAATGGTGTTTCGATTCCTTCTCGTACTTCTTTCTATGGAAGTTGAGTACAGGTTGTATCAGTGCTCGCAAAAGTTCGATTTTTTACGTGCTTTGTTTTTAAACTTGAATTTTGTTGATTTTGGGGGCAGGGATGCATATGGATTCGCGGTTCGGCCACAGCACTTGCAGAAATATAGAGAGTACGCCAAAATCTACAAGGCATAATGCTCCTTAAGTCACTCCAACCCCATCCCCCCTTTCTTTTGGTTGCTGAATGCTTAGTTTTTGGTTTTAGGAGGAGGAAGAGGAGAGATCGGGGAGATGGAAGGATTTCTTGGATCGGCACACCGAATTGGCCCAGACACCTTCTGGGGAAGAGGATGTCGGGGTCGGACCGGCGGAGGAGCCTTCTGTCGATAGGAAACCTTCAGAGGAAGAGGATGTCGGGGTCGGATCGGCGGAGGAGCCTGCTGTCGATTGGAAAGATGAGAACTTTGTTGAGAAGAACGGTGATTTCGACTGTTTGGAGGAGAAACAGGGGACAAAAGAGGAGGGAACTGCCACTAATGTTCAACTTTGGGCTGATATTAGACCTTCACTTGGCCCTATCGAGCAGTTCATGAGTGCCCGTGTTAAGAAGTCGAGAAATGTGTCCGAATACAAAGATCGCAATGTTAGGAGAAGAGGGGCGACACAACTGGAGCCGATCGAAGAAGGGGAATCCACGAGAGGTAACTCAGACGAGGGTTCCGAGGAAGAGTTTTGTGATGATGCGGAAGCAACTCCAGCTGATGGCTGTGGCACCGGTGATGCGGAAGTTAATCCAGCTAATGATTGTGGGGTCGGTGATGTGGATGTGAACCCGGCTAATGATGGTGGGGCTGGTGATGCAGAAGCAAATCCTGCTAATGATGGTGGGGCCGATGGTACGGAAGCCAATATTGGTTTCCAAGGAGCCTTTCTTTCCTTGGAAGGAGGAATTGGAGTGCATGGTTCATGGGGGTTTGCCGATGGCTCTCAGAGGAGAGGTGAAGTCAGTACTGCGCAATTAAAATTTGTTGATTTGTTTTCATACTTAGTGATGGTAACTCGAGGTTTCTCAATCTTCTATTATCACAACAGCTATGGCAAGCCTTTGTGGGCGTGAGGACGCAGAGAGTCGAGGGTTATTATCAAAATCTCTTGCATCCGGAAGATAGCGAAGCAACTGAAAATGAAAATGGAGATGCACCAAAGAAACCTGAGAAGTGGAAAATACAGATCGAGAAGGTTACCGGATACACCTAATGTGAACTTCGTTTTTTTATTACTGAATGGAACCAGTAAGAAATATGTTTGGTTGGTATGACTTGTATTTTGGTTGTATAGGATTTGCCGAGAACTTTTCCAGGACATCCTGCTTTAGATGAGGATGGGAGAAATGCTTTGAGGCGTCTACTCACGGCATATGCTCGCCACAATCCATCAGTTGGGTATTGCCAGGTACTTGATTTTAGCTGTGGCAGTTGTTCCCATGTGTATTGGGATTTGTAAACATTTTTTGTACTATTTCTATCTTTTGGTCATCATCATCATCATTCAAGCCTTACCCATCAGAATGCTGGTCAATTATGGAGTATACGAAGCTCAATAAAGATTTAAGGAGGAAGAGCGAGAGCTGACTCGACCATAGTCCGAGGAAGAGGGAAGATTCAGTCTTTCCTGCTGCTAACCAGTGTAGCTACTCTTGTTGATTGTACTAGCCATGCTGCTAGCGAGCCCCGAACCAGTTGATATTGATTCCATATATATGAAATGATAAGACTCAACCCACTAGCACGGGAAAGCTGGCGAGGAAACAAGGATTTCATCTCCTTCTGTTGCTGCTAACAAGTGCAGCTAATAGGTGTTAAAGTTTTATGACCGACGACCAACCTGATGTTAACCTCCTATGTTGGTGCTAAATTCTTAGCCGAGATAGCTATGAGCATGAGGTGGTCATGCCATAATGTCTAGATGCCTAGTTGGTTGGTAGGCTGACCTACCTTTTCGCTATATAGTTTCAGCTCATGCAATCAAATTATCAAGCTCCAAGGCGTACACTTTAAGTTGGTGGCGTGGCCAGGATTGGGTATAGCAGGCGTGGCCAGGATCTGGGTATAGCGGGGATCGTCTAGTAAATTTTTAATCCAAAAAAAATTATAACACAAGATATTTTGATGACAAAGTCATATATAACCGACAATAATTGTTTACTATAACCCCCTACGAGTTAATATTTTGAAAATGTTGTAAGATGTCCTCCTCTCCAACTTTTGCAAAATGTCTGCTGAATGTATGTCACCAAACAATCGTCATTAATTCATCTCCCATTCGGTTACGAAGTGTATTCTTGATAAGCTTCATCGCTGAAAATGCTATTTCAACAGCTATGCGTATATTTGTTTTAATTTCAGCTTTGTTTTATTACAAATTAAGCCCCTATACATGTGTAAAACTATTTTTTACCCATATATATATGGGGTCATCTGACCCCATTGCCCTACTCTATCTCCGCCATTGATTTACGTTCCCCTAGATTATAGAGTCTAGAGAAGAAGCTGATACAATTTTATATAGTGAATTGTGTTCATCTCGACGGCATATTAGCCAAAGAGAAGAAATGACAATCCCATGTTGATTACTCTGCAACTCTTTTTATGTGGGATATAGTATTTTAATGTCAACAAATTTAAATTTAATAACAAAATCATATTTTTCTCCAATTGTAAAGAAATGATGGTGTGCTATATGCACCACAAGTTCATCATCCAAGTCCAAGTCAGTATTGGGATAGCAGGACTTTCTTTAATGAAAGTAGATTTTTGATTGCTTAATTCTTAATCGGCTTCTATGGATCAAGGTAGGGTAGCTTATATGTTATGTGGTAACTAAAGGAAAAATTTATCTTGAACATGGTGTAATTAGAGGAACAACTAATCTTGAATGCCTAGGCACTCCATTATGATGATCATATAAGTTTTAGTGTCCAAAACCATGTGCCAATTAGAATTTTTACGCCTTAACTATCACCCACTGCTCCCCCCCTCCGACCCACCCACCCACCCACATCCCCGCGCCCCCTCCCCCAACACCCACCCACACACACATATGCGCGCGCGCTTACGTATGTTGGTTTCCCCTAAACACTAGTAGTCTAGAATCCCTTCCACCCTCTTCCTAATGAAAAGTAATTACAACCTTGAATCCTATTATTCATATTTGGAGTTATTCCCTTGTACAAAGGCAGCTTCTTTTTACATTTTGATTTGTGCATGTTGATAATGTTGGTACTTGTAGATTTTTAAACATGGGGGTATATCCATAATTGTTTGGTCATGGAAAAATAAGAAGAGAGATGGAGAAGAATATTGTCTAGGGTTAGACCCAAGGAAACCCTTGCTTTGATACTATATAAAAAAAATCTTTTTTTAGAGAAAATAACCATCCTTAATTTGAGTCGTCTCTTTGTAAATAGAGAAGTTTGATAGTAGGACATAAATGTTTTTAAACCCAACAACCCAATGAGGCAATACATTGATTTATCATCTGATGGTGTTAATAGATAGAAGTTCAAAATAGTTGTTGTTAAGTCAGTTGCTTGTCAATATTTACCCTATTAAGCATGGGTACTTCATTTAGTAAGACACCCCACTTGTACTCTTGGATATGTATCACATATGCACTCAAACTTTTTTTTTTTCCTTATCAATTTTAGTTTTGGGTACTTTGTGGATACTTCCTTGATAGTTTTCTACTGCAACTCATTGGATATGACCATGTCTCTAAAATATTGCTCGGTACTTATGCTTTATAAATCAAACTTACTTTACTTTTAAACTTAAATCACATATTTTTCGTCTAAAATTCATTCGATGACTGTTGGAAGAATTTAGACTCTTGGTTTTAGTCACGAAGAGGCTGCATAGACACGAAGAAAGATTCAAATACTGAGATTCAAAATGTGCCATTTGTAGAAAACGTAGGTACGAATGCGGTTAGGATACATTGGATAAAGCATATCTATATACATATTTTATAAATTGGATATTAAATATTCTTAATTATCTAATGTTTAGGGTAGCAATTAGGCTTCAAAATGTTCTAGAAATGAATATAAGGGAATTTTACCTTCGCATATTTCAATTATGTTTTGGTACTGACACAACCATGTAAAATTCCTTTCAACCATGTTTTGGATCTCTTTGGAGCCTAGATATCATTATCCATATCCAACTTGAGGGCCAAGGATGTATTGTGTCAGATACGTGTCAAATACGGATATTGATATGCATCTGGCCCTCTGGAGGATTATCGTGGAACATAGGTTACTTGATTATATATATATATATATATATATTATATATATATATATATATATATATATATTTTTTTTTTTTTTTTTTTTTTTGAAAGAGGTAAATGTTGCGAACGCTCCCACCGGGAATCGATCTCCTGACCACTCGGGTGGCATGCATCTCTCTTAACCACTAGGCTAGAGGTCATTTGCATATATATATATATATATATATATATATATTATATATATATATATATCCATTGGGATTCGAACACCGTCCACTCGGGTCTTATGTCTCAACTCTAGCCACTTGAGCTAGCAAGTCTTGATTATATATAGACATAACCCGATACTGTTCGATAATATATATTATATATATATATATATATATATATTTGGAATAAGGGTGAATTTATTCCTCGCATATAGCGGAAAAGGTATTACAGTACATAGATATCACAACTTCCCATGCCCCAAAGTATAATATTATGGGGCCATTACTGATACATCGAATTCTATGTTATGTAGAATTCCAATAGGGGGTAGACAAGCCCTCAAAAATACGTCTGTTCCGCTCCCTCCAGATGTGCCAAACGGACGCGGCAAGACGGACTTTGGCTCTTCTGGCCCACCCCGGATCCGGCCTCTGTGATCTCGGATCCAGCTGAGAATGCTCCGGATGTCTCTATCCACCCCAACTCCTCCTCTCAGCTGCGCGCACTGCTCAGTCCAAATGTGCCAGGTCACCGGACATACAAAAAAGAGATGCCCATAGATTCATCCTCCCCATTACATAGCACACATTTGGCATTCGGGATATGCATTCCAAACCTGAGTAGTCTGTCTCTCGTCATCAGTCTTCCCCTAAGAAGTCGGTATGCACATAGTTGCATTTTACGGGCAACCCCCTTGTCCCAAATGAAGTCCACCTCCTCAGTCCGGTCGTGGTGGGTCCGAACCAAGTCGTAGCAGCTACGAAAATAGAATAGGCATGACCCGCCCCCCGTACCTGGGCCTGCCCAGCTCCAGGAATCCTCATGCTGGCTAGCATCAATAGTAATAAGGCGAATCTCCTCGGCAAGCTGAGCAGTATATGGATATCCTTCTGGCCTCCAAACTCCATCCCTGATGATCCTACTGCATGTGAGCCCCCTGCCCGCTTCTCTGTCCAGCTGACCCCAAAAGCTCGAGCAAAGATCTGGTACCCAACCAAGGGTCTAGCCAGAGGTCGGTGGTCGTCCTATCCTTCATGTTCCTGCAGATAGCGGTCTAAAGCACCGGTCGACACCTCAGAATGGCCTTAAACGTGACCGAAAAATTGTTGTATATTCTGCAGGCCCAGAAGTTAGTCCTCCTTAGGTATCTGTTCGCCATCCATATTGCCCAGAGCGACCCCCTTGAGGAATCTCCAGGCCATCTTCACACAAGCTGCCTTCCTGACCTCATGAAGAGGCCGCAATCCCACTCCTTCCTCCCGAGGCCGACAAAGTTGATCCCAGGATATCGCATGCATCCCACCCCTCCAAATGAAGTCAGCACAGATGGCCTCCACTTTACGAATAGTAGCCGTAGGGATCTGGATAACTGGAGCCAGAACATCGTGATGCCCGCAATAACCAAACGCACCAGCTCAATCCGACCGCCAAATGATAGACTCACAGCTTGCCAGCCTTCCAATCTCCTCTGAGCAAAATCCACCAAGCTGTGACAATCCTGCTCTCTGGCATAGTTGACCGTCAGCGGGACCCCAGGTATTTCACTGGAAGCTCGCCTCTATCCACTCACAAGGCGAAGGCTCTCTCCTCCTGCTGTGTACACCGGGAGCTGAAGTAGACCCTGCTTTTCTTCCTGTTTAACTGGAGCCCAGTAAGCCGCCGAACTCCTCCATAATGTCAGAGAGCGCTCTCATGCCCCGCATGGAAGGCTGGAGGAGCACCAATAAGTCGTCAGCATAGATCAAATGGGATACAACCGGACTCACCAACCGAAAAAGGGGAACGATCCTCTTGCTATGCACTGCCGTATCCATCATGCATGTAAAGTACTCCATCACCAATGTAAAAAGATACGGGGAGAGGGGATCACCCTGTCTCAACCCCTGTTGCTCCTGAAATAGCCATGCGCGTGCTCTGGATGAGGACTGAGAAAGTAGGAGAGCAAATGCACTCCCCTCACCCTCTCAACCCACCTCTCGTCGAATCCCATGGCAAGCATTAAGTGACACATGAAGTCCCGGTTGACCGTATCATAAGCTTTCCGGAGGTCAAGCTTCACACATGCCTTCATCCCCCCAGGTTTGCTGAACTCCCTCACCATCTCATGAGCTAGCAGGCTGTGCTCCGCTATCCCGGCCCTTGATGAATGCGGCTTGATTCTGTGACACCAATCCCTGCATAATCCCCTCCATACGCCTGCACATAAGATGAGTGATAATCTTGTAAAGAAAATTACAGCAAGCAATGGGCCGAAAATCTGCAAGTGAGGTCGCTCCCTCCTTCTTAGGAACCAGCGTCAAAAATGTGTGGTTCATCTCCTTCAGAAGCCTGCCCTCCACAAAGAACTCCTGCACCGCCTCCAGGACATGGGTCTTAAGCACACCCCAGTGTCGCTTAAAGAACCCTGAAGAGAAGCCATCAGGCCCGGGAGCTTTGTTGGGATTAGCCTTCATCACAATATCTTCCACCTCCTCCATCCTCACAGGTGCCAGAAGCATACTGTTCCCATGGCGGGACACCAGTCTCTTCGTGACAAGGGCAGGAACGTGCTAGAGTAGTCCGTCTGCTGATATAGGGCAGTGTAAAATCTGACGGCCTCCTCCTGAATCTCCGTCGGGTCCCCTACAAGACGTCCTCAGCATTCAGAAGTCTGGGGCTGTTTCGGTGTGACGGGTGCGGATTACATCGTAAAAGAATTTGGTGCAACGGTCTCCATCTTTAAACAGGTACATTTAGCCCTATGTGCCGCACTAATCTCCTCCTGCAGTCGCATGGTACTGACCTCCTCAATCAGGATCTTCTCCTTAGCCGCCAGCTCCCCGTTCAGAATGTCAGCTTGGAGGGCCACCTGGGTGTCCCGAAGCTCGACTTCTTTATCCGCCATAGAGGTCCGCGGTCTCGTCTTCACCCAACCCCTGATAGCCCGTTTGAGCTGCTTGAGTTTGTGAACCATGCGGAACTGAGCCATGCCTTCCCGGAAGTGCTGCATCTCTTCCGTAACCACCTCCTCATATCCGGCCGACAGATACCAGCTGTTGTTATACCGAAATGACCTCGCCCTCAGAGTGGGTCTCTCACCGAGGCTAACCCGGATAGGAGAATGGTCGCTAGTTCCCGCCGCCAGACCTTCCGCCACCGAGTTCGGAAAGCACCTGAACCACTCACTATTGCCCAAGGCCCGATCCAACTGACAAGCAATCCGATTATGAGTAGCCTTGTTGTGCCAGGTCCACATATGTCCAGCTCGCTCCAGCCCCCGCATCCCTGACATAAGCAGACACCTCTGGAAGTCATATAAGATCGAGTCCGGAACAGGACGACCTCCCACCTTCTCTTGGCGAAGTAGCATAGCATTGAAGTCCCCCATGATGAGCAGGGAAAGATGCATGTTGTCCGCCATGAGACCCAGATGCACAATGTCGTCCCACGAAGCCTCCCGGAGTCTCCGTCATTGTGCCCATATACAGCACCCAGGATGAATCGGAACCCACCTTTGTTCTCGAAAGTAACGCCGATGAGTTGTTCTGATTTATGGATCTGCACCCCCTCCCAGCTTTGTTCCACCTAACCCAGATCCTTGCCATACCACAAAGATCTAAGTTGTGAATGTGATCCCAGTTTGCCGGAGTCCTACGCGAGAGCATAGCAGCCCCTCTAATCTTCGTCTCCAGTAGAATAGCAATGTCACACCTCTCTCTCCTCAGAACCCCTCCAATCTCCCTCCATCGTCCAATGGAACCCCCCCCTAATGTTCCATGCTAGGACCGACATCTAATTAAGAGATGGGGGTCCCCCTGGAACTCATCTGGATCGACACTCGAGGGAAGTGTCTCATCCGCCTGATCAATGACTGCATCTACCGTAGAAGAGCAAGATGGGCCTGGATCCTGCTGAGAGTAAGCGCCCAGTCAGGATTATCTTCAGTCTGGTCATCCATATCCCTCGCCTGAGGGATATCCTCCCGTGTGGCCGGAGCGTGCCTTTTCCTGCTGTTGTACACCCTGATCTCCGGGGAGGCTTCCATCACCATCTGACCACTACCAGCCGCGCTCATACCCCTGGTCACGATGGTCCTCTGTGGCCTGAACGGGACCAGTGCACCCTGCGTGCTCTCCTGTCTCTGCGGTGATCCTGACTCCAGCCTCCTATCGACCTCCATCCCTGTGTCCTCCTCCATATGTCTGATTGGCTCCGTCTCCCCCGACAGTTGACTGGGGGTCGTCTCCTTCCCAGGTGCCTCCGTCCGAGTCGCCTGTGGCCTGGCAGTCTCCTTCCCCCCTTGTATTTGCACGCACTGGTAGTGTGCCCAAAACACTCACAGTAAGAACACATGGGGGGACCCAGTCATACTCCACCGCCTGTGTCAGGACCTCCCTAGACGGAACCTGATACTCAAGCATACTCGGTAGCTCTGAGCCCGCCTTGATCTCCACGAAGACCCTGGCATACATCAGTCTGGTACGAAAAGTAGTGGCCTCGTCTGCTTTGATCGGCTTTTCCACAAGACTGGCAAGTCGCATGAGGCGGATACTCCAGTACTTTACTGGGAACTCAGGAATCTGACCCATATGGGAATAGCGTTCAGCACCTCCTTCTCACACCTCAGCTCCGGCGTCCACTCTTTCAGTATAATGAGTCTCCCATCAAATGACCAAGGCCCACCCTGAAGGATCCTGGACATATCCTCCGCTAATCCAAATTTGACATAGTAGAACCCGTTCTCCCGAGAGAAGAATTCCATGCTACCTTTGGGTCTCCAGACACGCTCCGCATAACCCCGAATTTGGCCATAGAACGGCTTGTTCCCTAACACATATAACACCAGGGTGTTCTTCCAGAATTCGGAAACCACCGCTATTTCTTCAGCGGAAAAAACGTTTGAAGCCCTCCTCCAACCGACATCGGTGGGACAAACTCCATCGACATCGGGCTTTTCGCAGTCACTGGCGTGCAGACCTCCTTCCATGACCGAGGCCTCTGCTCCTCAGCGTGCATACTGGTCGGGGGGTTCACAGGACCCTGGCTTGTCTTGCCGGTATCGGTAGCAATATCCTTAGCCTTCCGCGCCGTCGTCTTTGGCCTCCAATCCGAAACAGATCGCACCATACCTCCCCTACGTCGCCAGGGATCCATTGGGCCGATCGATGATCCATTCCCATGATTTTCTGGTCCCGTCCTTCCCGAAACTGGGACCGTGCCCCTCGACGTCCTCCAGTCCGTCGTCTCGTCGCAGTCTGCCAGCCTGCATCTCCAGTGTTGTCCCCTCCGGACCCGAACTCGAAAACGGAAGCCTTTCCTCCGGAAGTGCCGCCCGATCCCCTCCGCCCTTGGGGTCCCCCTGCATCCGCCCCCCCCCCCCGACCCCTCCCCGACTGGGGGGTCCCGCCACCGCCTCCGCCCGACCCCTCCCCGCCTGGAGGGTCCCGCCGCCGCCGCCCGACCCCCCCCCCCCCCCCCCCCCCCCCCCCCCCCGCGTGGATGGGTCCCGCCGCCCTTCCCGGAACCGCTGGGCCCTGCCCCGCTGCCCCCGCCTCTTCCCGACCCCCCCGCCTGGGGGGGTCCCGCTGGCTCCTCCCGACCCCCCCCCCCCGTGGGGGGTCCCTTGCTGGCCACCGCCCGGATCGCCCAGAGGCGCCCCCCCCCCCCCCCCCCCCCCCCGAGCCTCCCAGCTGACGAGGCCCCTCCCCGTGAGCGGATCGGGGGGTTGGGGGGGAGGTGATGTCAACCCTCCAAACCCTAGCGGGAGCGATTCCCTCATGTTCCCGGAAATAGCATCCGTTTGATTGTCTTTTTTGACCGTTAAGAATGGAACCTTAAACTACCCAATTTCTTGCGAGATTTTGATCTAATCTGAACGGTTCGAAAAAGACAATCCAACGACTGCTTTTTCGGGGAACATGCGGTGATCCGGATCCCTCATATATATATATATATATATATATATATATATATATATATATATATATTCCGGCAAGCCATCCTCATACCTTGCATTTTAGAAACTATTTTACTGGCCTACTGATACCCGGGTGCTTCATAGTATCTGCTTCATAATTTCCAATGTCACTGCTAAGTTTCTTGTTAAACTTTCTTTCCTGGATGTTCTCATACCATCTTCTAGGGCTTATGGCACGTTATATTTGGTACTTCTCTCTGTTGGTGCAGTATGTGGGCCCTCAATCTGGAAGTCTCTGCTGAGTTCTATATTTTCGCTCTTCATCCAGCACTTTCCAACTCTTTTGTTTCCTCCAAAGTTTGCAAGCAATGGTTGCTCTCTGTGTTCTATTGAGTTCATTATGTATCTTCCATGTTTTGCATGTGAATTTTGAGTACCATGTGATATAGTTGAGTAAAAACTTTATCATTGTAAATAGCATCCGTTTGATTGTCTTTTTTGACCGTTCAGAATGGAACCTTAAACTACCCAATTTCTTGCAAGATTTTGATCTAATCTGAACGGTCGAAAAAGACAATCTAACGACTGCTTTTTCGGAGAACATGCGGGGATACTGATCCCTCATATATATATATATATATATATATATATATATATATATATATATATATATATATATTGAAATAAGGGTAAATTTATTCCTCGCATATAGCGGTAAAAGTATTACAATACATAATATCACATCATCTCATGTCCCATATTATAATATTATGGAGCCAATACTGATACATCGAATTCTATGTTATGTAGAATTCCAATAGTAGGGGTAGTCAGGCCTTCGAAAATACGCCGGTTCCGCTCCTTCTAGACGTGCCAAATGGAAGCGGCCAGCCGAACTCTGGCTCTTTCTGGCCTACCCCGGGTCCCGGCCTCTGTGGTCTCGAATCCAGCTAAGTATGCTCCTGATATCTCGATCCACACCAACACCCCCTCTCAGCTGCACGCACTGCGCAGTCCAAATGTGTCAGGTCATCGGGCAGACAAAGAAGAGATGCCCCATAGATTCGTCATCCCCATGACAAAGCACACACTGGTATCTGGGATCTGCAACCCAAACCTGAGGAGTCTGTCTCTCGTCATCAGTCTACCTCGCAGAGAAGCCGGTATGCACATAGTTGCATTTTTTCGGGCAATCCACTTGCCCCAAATGAAGTCCACCTCCTCAGCCCGGTCATGGTGAGTCCGAACCAAGTCATAACAGCTACTGAAGCAGAATAGACCTGACCCGCCCTCCGACCCAGGGCCGGCCCAGCTCCAGGAATCCTCACGCTGGCTATCATCTATAGTAATAAGGCGAATTTCCTCGGCCAGCGGAGCTGTGTAAGGATATCCTTCTGGTCTCCATATCCCATCTCGGATGATCCGACTGCATGTGAGCCCCCTGTCCGCCTCCCTGTCCATCTGTCCTCCCAGTGTCTCCAGTAATGATCTGGAACCTAACCAAGGGTCAAGCCAGAGATCAGTGGTCGTCCCATCTTTCATGTTTCTGCATATAGCGGTCTTTAGCACCGGCCGACACCTCAAAATGGCCTTAAATGTGACCGAAAAAATTATTGTCTATCCTACAAGCCCAGAAGTTTGTCCGTCTGAGGTATCTGTTTGCCATCCATTCCGTCCAGAGCGAATCCCCCTTGAGGAATCTCCATGCCATCTTCACACAAGCTGCCTTCCTAACCGCATGTAGGGGCCGCAGTCCCACTCCACCCTCCTTCCTAGGCCGACATAACTGGTCCCAGGAGATCGCATGCATCCCTCCCCTCTAGATGAAGTCCGCACAGATAGACTCCATTTTTCGAATAGTGGCCGACGGAATCTGGATAGACTGGAGCCAGAACATCGTAATGCCAGCAATAACGGATCTCACCAGCTCAATCCGACCGCCAAAAGATAGACCCGCAGCCTGCCAGCCCTCCACCCTGCTCTGAGCAAAATCCACCAAGCTGTGACAATCCTGCTCTCTGGCGTAGTTGACCGTCAACGGACCCCTAGGTATTTCACTGGGAGCTCACCTTTTTCTACTCCCAGAGCGAAGGCTCTCTCCTCCTGAAGCGTGCATCGGGAGCTGAAGTAGACTCTGCTTTTCTCACTATTTAACTGAAGTCCGGATAGCCGCCCGAACTCCTCCATGATGTCCGATAGCGCTCTCATGCCCCGCATGGAAGGCTGGAGGAGCACCAATAAGTCATCAGCATAAATCAGATGTGAGACAACCGGTCTCACCAACCGAAAAAGGGGGACGATCTTCTTGATGTGTATCGCCGTGTCAATCATACAGGTGAATACTCCATCGCCAAGGTAAACAAGTATGGAGAGAGAGGATCTCCCTGCCTCAGCCCCCGATTGCTCCTGAAGTAGCCATGAGGTGTGCCCTGGATGAGGACAGAGAAGGTAGGGGAGCAGATACACTCCCTCACCCTCGCAACCCACCTCTCGTCGAACCCCATGGCGAGCATCAAGTGGCATAGGAAGTCCCGGTTGACCGTATCATAGGCTTTCCGTAGATCCATCTTCACACACGCCTTCATCCCCCCAGGTTTGCTGAACTTCCTCACCATCTCATGAGCAAGTAAGCTGTGCTCCGCTATCGATCGACCCTTGATGAAAGCAGCCTGATTCTGGGACACCAATCCCTGCATAATCCCCTCCATACGCCTGCACATAAGATGTGTAATAATCTTATAAATAAAGTTACAACATGCAATGGGTCGAAAGTCTGCAAGCGAGGTAGCGCCCTCCTTCTTAGGAACCAGCGTCAAGAATGTGTGGTTCATCTCCTTCAGCAGTCGGCCCTCTGCGAAGAACTCCTGGACCGCCTCCAAACCAGGGTACTTAAGCACACCCCAGTGTCGTTTAAAGAACCCTGAAGAGAAGCCATCAGGCCCCGGAGCTTTGTTAGGATTAGCCTTCATCACAATGTCTTCCACCTCCTCCATTCTCACAGGAGCCAATAGCATGCAATTTCCATGGTGCGTCACCAGCCTTTTAGTGACAAGGCCGGGGAACGTACTGGTGTAATCCGTCTGCTGGTATAAGTCCGAGTAAAATTTGACGGCCTCCTCCTGGATCTCCACCGGGTCCCCTACCAGGCGCCCCTCGCCATTCAGAAGTCTGGGGATGCTGTTTCGGTGCTGGCGAGTACGGATCACATCATAGAAGAACTTGGTGCATCGGTCACCATCCTTGAGCCAGGTGCATTTAGTCCTCTGTGCCGCACTGATCTCCTCCTGTAACCTCATGATGCTGACCTCCTCTATCAGAGTCTTCTCCCTAGCCGCCAACTCCCCGTCCAGAATGTCAGCCTGTAGAGCCACCTGAGTGTCCCGAAGCTCGGCTTCCTTTTCCGCCAGAGAGGTCTGCGGTCTCATCTTCACCCAACCCCTGAGCGCTTGCTTGATCTGCTTGAGTTTATGAACCATGCGGAACTGAGCCAGAGATGGTCGTCCCATCTTTCATGTTCCTGCATATAGCGGTCTTTAGCACCGGCCGACACCTCAGAATGGCCTTAAATGTGACCGAAAAATTATTGTCTATCCTGCAAGCCCAGAAGTTTGTCCGTCTGAGGTATCTGTTTGCCATCCATTCCGCCCAGAGCGAACCCCCCTTGAGGAATCTCCAGGCCATCTTCACACAAGCTGCCTTCCTAACCGCATGTAGGGGCCGCAGTCCCACTCCACCCTCCTCCCTAGGCCGACATAACTGGTCCCAGGAGATCGCATGCATCCCTCCCCTCTAGATGAAGTCCGCACAGATAGACTCCATTTTCCGAATAGTGGCCGACGGAATCTGGATAGACTGGAGCCAGAACATCGTAATGCCAGCAATAACGGATCTCACCAGCTCAATCCGACCGCCAAAAGATAGACCCGCAGCCTGCCAACCCTCCACCCTCTGAGCAAAATCCACCAAGCTGTGACAATCCTGCTCTCTGGCGTAGTTGACCGTCAACGGAACCCCAGGTATTTTACTGGGAGCTCACCTTTTTCTACTTCCAGAGCGAAGGCTCTCTCCTCCTGAAGCGTGCATCGGGAGCTGAAGTAGACTCTGCTTTTCTCACAATTTAACTGAAGTCCGGATAGCCGTCCGAACTCCTCCATGATGTCCGATAGCGCTCTCATGCCCCGCATGGAAGGCTGGAGGAGCACCAATAAGTCATCAGCATAAATCAGATGTGAGACAACCGGTCTCACCAACCGAAAAAGGGGGACGATCTTCTTGATGTGCACCGCCGTGTCAATCATACATGTGAAATACTCCATCACCAAGGTAAACAAGTATTGAGAGAGATGATCTCCCTGCCTCAGCCCCCGATTGCTCCTGAAGTAGCCATGAGGTGTGCCCTGGATGAGGACAGAGAAGGTAGGAGAGCAGATGCACTCCCTCACCCTCGCAACCCACCTCTCGTCGAACCCCATGGCGAGCATCAAGTGGCATAGGAAGTCCCGATTGACCGTATCATATGCTTTCCGTAGATCCAGCTTCACACACGCCTTCATCCCCCCAGGTTTGCTGAACTCCCTCACCATCTCATGAGCAAGTAAGCTGTGCTCCGCTATCGATCGACCCTTGATGAAAGCAGCCTGATTCTGGGACACCAATCCCTGCATAATCCCCTCCATACGCCTGCACATAAGATGTGTAATAATCTTATAAATAAAGTTACAACATGCAATGGGTCGAAAGTCTGCAAGCGAGGTAGCGCCCTCCTTCTTAGGAACCAGCGTCAAGAATGTGTGGTTCATCTCCTTCAGCAGTCGGCCCTCCGCGAAGAACTCCTGGACCGCCTCCAAACCAGGGTACTTAAGCACACCCCAGTGTCGTTTAAAGAACCCTGAAGAGAAGCCATCAGGCCCCGGAGCTTTGTTAGGATTAGCCTTCATCACAATGTCTTCCACCTCCTCCATTCTCACAGGAGCCAATAGCATGCAATTTCCATGGTGCGTCACCAGCCTTTTAGTGACAAGGCCGGGGAACGTACTGGTGTAATCCGTCTGCTGGTATAAGTCCGAGTAAAATTTGACGGCCTCCTCCTGGACCTCTACCGGGTCCCCTACCAGGCGCCCCTCGCCATTCAGAAGTCTGGGGATGCTGTTTCGGTGCTGGCGAGTACGGATCACATCATAGAAGAACTTGGAGCATCGGTCACCATCCTTGAGCCAGGTGCATTTAGTCCTCTGTGCCGCACTGATCTCCTCCTGTAATCTCATGATGCTGACCTCCTCTATCAGAGTCTTCTTCCTAGCCGCTAACTCCCCGTCCAGAATGTCAGCCTGTAGAGCCACTTGAGTGTCCCGAAGCTCGGCTTCCTTTTTCGCCAGAGAGGTCTGCGGTCTCATCTTCACCCAACCCCTGAGCGCTTGCTTGATCTGCTTGAGTTTATGAACCATGCGGAACTGAGCCGGGCCCGCCCGGAAGTGCTGCATCTTTCCCGTAACCACCTCCTCATATTCAGCCGACAGGTACCAGCTATTGTTATACCGAAACGGCCTCGACCTCAAAGTATGTCTCTCACAAAGGCCAACTCGGATAGAAGAGTGATCGCTAGTACCAGCCGCAAGACCTTCCGCCACCGAATTAGGGAAGCACCGGAACCAGTCACTATTGCCCAAGGCCCGATCCAACTGACAAGCAATTCGATTCTTTGTAGCCTTGTTGTGCCAGGTCCAGATATGGCCAGCTCTATCCAGCCCCGGCAACCCAGATAGGAGCAGACATCTCTGGAAGTCATATAAAACCGAATTCGGGACAGGTTGACCTTCCACCTTCTCTTGGCGAAACAGCATAGCATTGAAATCCCCCATGATAAGCAGAGAAGTTGTCCGTCATATGGCCCAGGCGCACAATGTCATCCCACAAAGACTCCCGGAGTCTACGATCATTGTGTCTGTATACAACACCCAGGATGAAACGGAACCCACCTTTGTTCTCAAAAGAAATGCCAATAAGTTGGTCCGATTTCTGGAGCTGCACCCTCTCCCAGCTATCTCGGTTCCACCTAACCCAGATCCTAGCCATATTGCATAGATCTAAGTTGTGAGTGTGGTCCCAGTTTGCCGGAGACCTACGCGAGAGCATTGCGGCCCCTCTGATCTTCGTCTCCAGCAAAATAGCAATGTCACAAGCCTCTCTCCTCAGCACTCCTCCAATCTCTCTCCAGCGTCCAATGGAACACCTTCCCCTAATGTTCCATGCTAGGACCGACATTAATTAATAGATGTCGGGTCCCCCTGAAACTCTACTGGATCAGCACTCGGGGGGAGTGCCTCATCCGCCTGATCAATGTCTGCATCCACCATGGATGACGGAGCCAGATGTGCCTGGATCCTGCTGAGTGTAAGAGCCCAGTCAGGATTGGCCTCTGTCTGGTCGTCCTAATTCCGATCCTGTGGGATATCCTTCCGTGTGGCCGGTGCATGTCTTTTCCTGCTGGTGTAAACCATGATCTCCTTGTAGGTTTCCGTCTCCTTCTGACTACTGCCAACTGCACTCATACCCCTGGTCACCATGCTTCTCTGAGGCCGGAACGGGACCAGCGCGTCCTGCGTACTTTCCTGTCTCTGCTGTAAGTCAGTCTCCAGCCTCCTGTCGACCTCCATCACCGTGTCCTCCTCCATGGCTCTGTCTATCGACGTCTCCCCAGGTAAGTGACTGGGAGCCGTCTCCATCCCGGGTGCCTCCGTCTGAGCCGCCGGTGGCCTGGCAGCCTCCGTCTTCTTATACTTGCACGCACTAGTAGCATGCCCAAAACACTCACAGATGGAGCACATGGGAGGGACCCAGTCATACTCCACCGACTGTGTTAGAACCTCCCCAGACGGAAACTGGTATTCAAGCATACTCGGTAGCTCCGAACCCGCCTTGATCTCCACAAAACCCTGGCGTACATCAGTCTGGTGCGGAAAGTAGTGGCCTCATCTGCCTTGATCAGTTTTCCCACGAGGCTGGCGAGTCTCATGAGGAGCGGGATGCTCCAATATTTCACTGGGAACTCAGAAAATCGGATCCAGATGGGGATAGCATTCGGCACCTCCTTCTCACATCTCAGCTCCGGTGTCCATTCCTTCAATATGATGAGTCTTCCATCAAATGACCATGGCCCTCCCTGCAATATCCTGGTCACATCCTCCGCTAGCCCAAACTTGATGTAGTAGAACCCGTTCTCCCGGGAGAAGAATTCCATGCTGCCTTTGGGTCTCCAGACTCTCTCCGCATAACCCCGGATTTGTCCATAGAATGGCTTGTTCCCTAGCACGTATAACACCAGGGTGTTCTTCCAGAAGTCAGAAACCTCCGCTATTTCCCCAGCGGAGAAATATGCCCTGAGCCCTCCTCCAACTGCCATAGGTGTAACAAATTCCATCGACAACGGGCTTTTCGTCTCCACTGGTGTGCACACCTCCTTCCATGACCAAGGCCTCTGCTCTTCAGAGTGGATCCTGGTTGGAGGGTTCGCAGATCCCGGGTCTTGCCTACCAGTATCTACAACTATACCCTTTGCCTTCTCTGTTGCCGTCGCCTTTGGCCGCCATCCAGGCACAGTACGCACCGTACCTCCCCCTCGGCGATGGGGATCGACTGTGCCTTTCGAAGGCTGACTCCCATAATTCTCTTGGTTCTGAGCCCCTCGTCGCCCTCCGGCCCGTCGTCTCACCACCGTCTGCCAGCCGGCCTCTCCAGTCCCGTCCATCTCCGGCGTAGTACCCGACCCGAATTCAAAAACCGGTGCCGTAGCCCCCGGCTCTCCCCCGCCTTTGCCGGGCCCTACGCCCAGCCCCGTCCCGCCTCGAGGGGGCCTCCACCCGCACCTGGACCCCCACGTGGGAGGGTCCCGCTGGATCCGGCCGACCCCCCCCCCCCCCCCCCCGCCTGGTTGGTTCCCGCCTCCCGACACCCCCCCCCCCCCCCCCCCCCCCCCCCCCCCCCCCCGGGGGGGAGCCCTTGCCGATCGACCCCCCTCCGCCTGGGGGGGTCCCCTTGCCGTTGTCGACCGACCCCCCCCCGCCTGGGGGGGTTCCCTTGCCGACGCCGCCACCTAGGGTGAGCCACCCCCCCCCCCCCCCCCCCCCCCCCCCTCGTTTCCGCCGGACGCCTCCATCGAGAGGGTCTGGGGGGCGGGGGGGAGGTGTCGTCGCCATCGGGTGGAAAACCCTAGCAGAGCCTTCCGTCACCATCGGATATATAATAAATAAAACAAGATTTTTAGGGTCTCAGTCCGAACCCGATATATATATATATACCTTGCATTTTAGAAACTATTTTACTGGCCTACTGAGTACGTGTTGTACCCGGGTGCTTCATAGTATCTGCTTCATAATTTCCAATGTCACCGATAAGTTTCTTGTTAAACTTTCTTTCCTGGATGTTCTCATACTATCTTCTAGGGCTTATGGCACGATATATTTGGTACTTCTCTCTGTTGGTGCAGTATGTGGGCCCTCAATCTGGAAGTCTCTGCTGAGTTCTATATTTTCGCTCTTCATCCAGCACTTTCCAACTCTTTTGTTTCCTCCAAAGTTTGCAAGAAATGATTGCTCTCTGTGTTCTATTGAGAGTTCATTATGTATCTTCCATGTTTTGCATGTGAATTTTGAGTACCATGTGATATGGTTGAGTAAAAACTTTCTCATTGTACTTTTTATCTTGCAGAACTCACTCTAATATGATGATATATAGGGCACTTCTTCGTACTAAAATCTGCCATGTCCATCCATCTCCGAGACCTCAACACAATACATGTGTCCATCCACACACATAAATTGTTCTTTCTTTGAAATGTAAAATATTGGATAATGAAATGTGGTGGTCACCTTTTAGAAAATACTCTAAGATTTGAGATACTTAGAAATGTTTATACTTATTGAGTTCCTTAATATCTAAACACAAAGTTAACCATGTAAATACAAACATGTTTACTATGCATATATGTTTATAGACAGAGACTTATGTAGCAACGGTCTCCAGTCTAGATTTTGAAGATTGCTGTATTAGACACGTCATTTTTGCCTCATAGTGCGATACGTTTGCCCATGTCAACTATTCATAGCTGTAATTTTTGTGTTTACGTTTCGTTCGTGCTCTTTGTTACGGAAATCATTGAACTTTCAGTGTGCTCCTTATGAGTTGTATAATTTAAGGATGAATAAGAGGTTGGCTGAAATAGCAGTAAGCTAGACACGGGACCCTAGGAGTTGCATACCCCTGGCATGCATAAATAATTCTGTACGGCATCTATTTTTTAGCGAAAAATCAGGAGGAAATATATTTTGGCTTTTATTACTTGTATAAATCCAAGTCATACTAAAATTCAGCTGTATGCGTGCTTTCATGCTGATCTGTAGTGTTATGTAAACGTGTAGGTAAATAATTGTAATAGTGAAATAGTGTTTCTCTTGCTTTAGTTTACTATTCTGGGAACAATCACAATATACTCGCATTTTTTGTTTTTTCTTCTTTCTTTGAATTTTAAACAAACGATGTCTCGTAATATTTGAATATGGTGAGAAGCATAGACACCGTTTTACTCTTCTATTCACATTATTTCTTAATTTAGATACAGTTTTGCATGGCAGGTCTGATGTTTAGTTTTCATATACTTTTTCACTTCATACAGGTTATGCACTGTTACTTTCAGTTAGAACTTGCATTTTCTTTTGTTTCAGCATCATTCACTTCTGATTTTACCTGTTGATGTTTTGTATCTCTTATTTTATGTTATTTTGCTGTGTTTTAATTCTTTTTACTGTTCATGGTCTGCATAATTTTGGCCACAGGCCATGAATTTTTTTGGAGGTTTGTTATTATTGCTGATGCCGGAGGAAAATGCATTTTGGTAAGTTGCAACACGCAGGAATAGTTATTTGATATGGCATTTTTTATTGTAACAACATGAAATGATTATTGTCAGGACCTTAATGGGTATACTAGATGACTACTTTGATGGCTACTATTCAGAAGAAATGATAGAATCTCAGGTAGCATTTGTTTTTCATAGATTTTTGTTATTTTGGAGCTGTATGGCATCCACCTTGCTTTCCTTATTAGTGTTCAGCTCGTCCTGTTGAGTTTTTTCCCCACTTGCAGTCTATAAACAAAGCATTACTTTTAAGTAATATGGAACTCATTCATCATTTTTCTGCAGGTGGATCAACTTGTATTCGAGGATTTAGTGCGTGAGAGATTTCCAAAATTAGGTTGGTGTTAATTGTATATACGAATATATGGTTTGATTTGTATATGAGCACATATTTACACAGTACAGATTCTTCTGAAATTTTTGTTGATACTTTTGTAGTTAATCATCTAGACTACCTAGGAGTGGAAGTGGCATGGGTTTCTGGAGCTTGGTTCCTTTCAATTTTCATGAACATGCTTCCCTGGGAAAGTGGTCAGGTTTTATTTTATTCTCTTGGATTTTTTATTTGAGAAAACAAACTAGTTGATATCTCCTTGTCATTTATCTTTAAATTCCCCCAAAAGGAATTTCAAATTATGAAATAGTCTTATAACTCGTTGCAAAACTTTGTCTGTGATGGTGTTTATATTCAGTTCTTCGTGTGTGGGACGTGCTTCTCTTTGACGGGAATCGCGTGATGCTATTTAGAACTGCACTTGCTTTGCTGGAGTTATATGGTACTTTGGTAAATCACTTTCGGTTAAGTCATTTTTGGTCTCATGGATATAAAAAACGTATTCTTTCTATGCATCTACTAGTCATTATTAGTATTCTATTTTTGTGTAGGCCCTGCATTGGTGAGCACAAAGGATGCTGGAGATGCTATTACGCTACTGCAATCTCTTGCCGGTTCAACCTTTGACAGCAGCCAGCTTGTCCTGACAGCTTGTATGGGTTATCAGTCTGTAAGTGAAGTAAGGCTACAAGAACTAAGGGACAAGCATAGGCCAGAAATTTTAGCTGCCATGGAGGAAAGATCCAAAGGGCTCAGTGCCAAGGATTCCAAGGGCTTAGCATCTAAGCTATACAGCTTCAAGCATGACCCTGGACCATTACTCCCAGAAACAAACTCCAAAGAACCAAGTGACATGCATAGAAATGGGGATATAGGGGGATACTTTGGTAGTCAAAAGGCTGATGCAGAGGTGGATTCTGTACCTGATCTTCAAGAACAGGTAACCTTTTTACTTTTTTAGTCCTACCCATATTATGCTTTTTCCCTCCCTGTCTTCAAAAATGCTTTTGGAATACTACCAATGATATTCTCCTTTATGGCAGTCACCTTTGCCTGATTATCGTAAGTGGTATCTGATCCAGTAAACGATGTTTCGAGATTTATGTTACAAGGGTGCCAAAGTGCTGTTGTTTTGTATCCAATAATATTCTTCTTTATGGCAGTCACCTTTGCCTGATTATCATAAGTGGTGTGTGTCACGTTCCGATTCCGTAGAATCGATAGTCCTCCGGGCGTGATGCCGTGCGAGCCTAAGTTGCACTCACACAAGGCAGGGTCATAAAGTTATCCGAAACACAACAAATCAAATATAGCATGCAGAAAAATTGAACACTTGCATAAAAGGAAAATTTGCTTTATTGATAATGACCATAATTTACAGACTATTACAAGAGTTGCCGTACTGGCTAACGAACTTGACATAAAATGAACGATGATGAGATAGTCGTTCCATACATTACTCCCCTTTATACAACCAAAATATTCTCTGCACCTGGAATTGGGGAAGGTTGAGTCATTCCCGTTGGAATAGTGCATGGACTTCAAAATGTTGAACAAGCCTTCGCACTCGAGAAGGATTTCAAAATGCACGAGCGTCACCTTTAGCTATATGACACGGTCTCCCTGGTTCGCAGCACCTGTAGAGAGCGAGGGTCAGTATATTGTCGTGTACTGGTGAATGACTAATTAAAATCCTACGCTCTCATTTGTTCAAGAAGTTATGTGAAATATACAATATAATTGGCGATCTTTCTAGCCATTCTAGTAGATTTGCATGTGAACATTTGATAAGCATATCAAAATAAACTATGTTGCAACTTGTCCACGGCAAAGTCTGTACCTGAAGTTAAAGCTTACAATGTTTTTTTCCTATCAGTTTGATATCGTTAGCTAAAACAATGCGTATCTGTGGAGGTCACTGCAAATCTAGCCATATTGGACGTATAACTTGGTTTAGACGACAATCATTTCAGCGTGAGTAGCGAGCTCCACTGAAAGTTTTCAAAATGATCCGTGCTAGCATCCAGCACATCTATCCGGGTTCCTCCTAGTCCGAATCGGTCCCGTGGCTTCGGGATACCGTTCGAAGAACCCAAGCCCTTGTGCACAAGTTGTCCATGACCGTGCGAGACTAAACTAGTTACTTAAGCATGGTCTACGAATTCGTAAAAAACTTAACCATTTTCAGTGTGTTCCGCCTTATCGTTGCAACATTTATTCATTGAGTCATCTTTACTTAGCACAGTTCTATAACAGGCATACATAAATAAGCATGTAACAGTTTCATGATATGACAGTGTATACATAAGTAAACATATAACAGTTCTATGATTCAGTTCTATCGGAATAAGCATTTCCACTTTATATCTTTGCATCTACATCTAACATTTTATTTTATCAGTATCGTCGATTGATTGGAGAACAAGAGGGTTAAGGAGAGAAATGTCAAACCACTCACAGTTGGAGAATTGACCTTGAGAAAGGTCTTTAGAACACTACGCGTCGCCTACGCGATCACCTGCAAACATAAGCAGAAGATTAATACTCGTTCGTTTCTCGCACAATTCGATATGAAGTACAAAGTTCAAAGACCGCAAGCAATAAAATCCATTGAAAACATTCTCGAAAACATTCATGAAAACCAACGCGAAAGAGGCAAGTGAGGCATCAAAAACAAAGCAACGGAGAGGTCTCTTGCGACTCAGCCGCAAAGTTCTTTCTCGAGTCGCAATCCGTTGAATATGAGACATGATTCCGAAAAACCAATCCATAACGAGGAAATGATCTTTGATTCGATCTGTCCCGATCAATTGATATCGATAGTATTTCTTAACCGCGCTCCCCGCGAGTGAGGAATAGGACACGATGTTGGGACGTGACACTACAATATCTGGTCCAACAAACGATGTTTAGAGATTTATCTTACAAGGGTGCCAAAGTGCTGTTATTTTCCATGTATCCAACATATACACCTAGGTTTAGACGAGCCGGGTCAATAATTGTATTCCATTCTCCCAAGTTTCACCGATCTCGGATTTTAGTATTGGAATGTCGGGTTTTGAGCCTTTTGACACTAAAGAAAATTTTGTTACACTTCTTATTATGTAGTTTTATGTTGGTAAGTTGGTTTCAATGAATAGGTTCATGTTTCTATACATGACATGACAAGTAGCAAGCATTGCATAGTTAACATCGGGGCAATGCTTGGTATTGGTAATCACAATGCTGGTGATACTACGTAATCCACATCCATGCTTGTGTTACCACCTACTGTCATCTAGCTCCCCTCATTAACATTTCCACCTTTGTGTGCTCAAGCCTGACGATGCCCTCATACATCTTTGTACTCTGGTAGCTTAAGTTCTTATGATGTTACCGAAGCTAAACATTGCCAATCTTGTTTTCAAAGGAAATCACCGCCGCAATGCCATATGTTTCGTCCCTATCCAGCAACTTGGACCCATATGCCACTGTTATGTTTCTTTCTTCATTTCTCAGTGTTTCTGTCTCTCTCTGTTTTTTCTCTCATATGAACAATGAGGTTACGTCCCTTACCGTAAGAAACCTACATATAACCTAATATTAAAGTCATGCTATACGGTTAAGGGTAAATAGTTGTATTATTCCAACACGCCCCCACAGGTTGAAAGCCCATTATGCGTTGAGAGTTGGATTCTTTCTTTAATACTGTGTAAAATTTGTGCATTGCACGATGAACATTACTTTCTCAGGTACCATGTAGTAAACTTCATTGGATCATAGTTGTTAAAAGCACACCTAGATATGTACCATGTAGAAAACTTCAATTTGGATCACTGTTGTTAAAACCACACATATATATCTCTTCTCACAACAATCAATATCTCCTATCAGTATCTTTTCTTCACCTAAACTCCTTCCTCCTCGACTTCACCTATGTATTTATCACATGCTTATGAAATATATATATTGATGAAATATGCATATTTTATATTATGAATGTGCTTTTACCTCGTGCACGCACCTCGGCCTTATGCTTTACGCATTGGGTCTAGAGGACCTTTGTATCTAAGAGTGTTCTCCAGCTCTAAACAACTATGGTTGAGATACCTCATTGACATGGGGGGGGGGGGGGGGTGTTTGTGCAGGGGTGAGCAACGGTTCGGTTCAAACCGAACCGAATACATAAAAATCGAAATAATCGTAAACCGTATTTTTCAAAACCGAAAATCGAACCGTTTTTATAAAAACTGAACAAACGGTCGGTTCAGTTTCATGGACCAATGAGCCCGACCTTCAATTTTTTAGCAAATGTGCCTATTTAAATAACAATTTTTTAAAAAATGACATTGTTGTATTTATGAATTATTACAATACAGAGTAAAAAAAAATTAGTATATATAGATTGAGGGTAGAGTGTGCTCAAAGAAGCACCGAGTAGAGAATAGGAGAAGAGAGTGCTCAGTTAGGGATTAAAAAAATATTAGTATATTTAGATTGATGGTAGTTTGATAAATTACTAAATCAATTTTCGGTTCGGTTACTCTGATCAAGAACCGAAAACTGAATCGTTATTTCAAAATTTTAAATTTTCAAACCGAAAATCGAACCGATAACTGACAAACCGAACCGTTTGTCATATTTCGGTTCGGTTTTCGGTTTTCAACCGTTATATGCTCACCCCTCTTTATATATATATATATATATATATATATATATATATATATATATATATATATATATATATATATATATATGAGCAAATTGCTAATATATAATTGCTCATACTGTAGATATATTGCTCATACTGTAGAATGAGCATTTGCTATGTTGGACCATGTTTCGTTGGCTCATATCCCATATATATCCAATCCAACATAGCAATTGCTCATTCTACAGTATGAGCAATATATCTACAGTATGAGCAATTATATATGAGCAATTTGCTCATATATATATATATATATATATATATATATATATATATAAGATGCAGCAGCGGCGCGACCCCTCTGCTAGGGTTTTGGCGACGGCTTCCTCGCCTCCCCTCCGACCCCCCGATCCGCTCGCGGGAAGGGCGGCTCGGCGGCTGGAAGGAACGGGGGGGGGAGGGCGACATCTCCAGCCCAGTGGAGGACTGGGCGGCGGCCAGCAAGGGACCCCCCCACGCAAGGGGGGGCCGGGAGGCAGCAGCGGGACCCTCCTAGGCGGGGGAGGGTCGTCTGGAGGCGGCGGCGGTGTGATCTCCCCGGAGGGGGGGGGTCGGGAGGCGGCAGCGCCCCCCCCCCCCAGGCGGGAGGGGGGCGGTTGGAGGTGGAGGAATCGGGGTTGGGCCCGGCGGTCTCAGACCGGGTGGCGGCGGCGAGACCTTCCCGGAGGGGGGGAGGTCGGGCGGTGGCATGGGGGGATCGGGGGCTTCGGCTCCCCTATTCGAATTCGGGTCTGGGTCTGGGGTGGACAACCCATAAGAGGCGGGCTGGCAGACGGTGACGAGACGCCGGGCTGGAGGGAGACGAGGGACCCAAACTCAAATATCGGGGCGGACGGGGCCAGGGAAGTACGGGACCCGGTCATCTGCAGGCACAACTGAGTCCCGTCGTCGTGGGGGAGGTATGGTGCGCACTATGCCAGGATGGAGGCCAAAGGCGACTGCGGCAGAGAAGGCTAAGGGTATTGCTGTTACTGATGGCAGTAAAGGCCCTGGAGCTGTGAACCCCCCGGCCAGGGTGCACATTGAGGAGCAGCGGCCTCGGTCTTGGAAGGAGGTGTGCACGCCGGTGGTGACGAAAAGCCCGTTGTCGATGGAGTTTGTCACACCAATGTCAGTTGGAGGAGGGTTACGGGCGTATTTTCCAGTCGAGGAAATAGCGGTGGTTTCGGAATTCTGGAAGAACACGCTGGTGTTGTACGTGTTAGGGTACAAACCGTTCTTTGGCCAAATCAGGGGCTATGCGGAGCGTGTCTGGCGACCCAAAGGGAGCATGGAGTTCTTCTCCAGGGAGAACGGGTTCTAATATGTCAAATTTGGTCTCGCGGAGGATGTGACTAGGATTCTGCAGGGAGGGCCTTGGTCATTTGATGGGAGACTCATTATACTGAAAGAGTGGACCCCTGACCTGAAATGTGAGAAGGAGGTGCTAAACGCCATCTCCATTTGGATCCGATTTCCAGAGTTTTCGGTAAAATATTGGAGTATTCCGCTTCTCATGAGACTGGCCAGCCTCGTGGGGATGCCGATCAAGGCAGACGAGGCCACTGCTTTTCGCACCAGACTTATGTATGCCAGGGTCTTCGTGGAGATCAAGGCGGGCTCGGATCTTCCGAGTATGCTGGAGTATCAGGTACCGTCGGGGGAGGTTCTGACCCAGTCGGTGGAGTATGACTGGGTCCCACCCATGTGTACACACTGCGAGTGTTTTGGGCATTCTACCGGAGCATGCAAATACAAGGGGAAGGAGGCCGCCAGTCCACCGGCGGCTCAGACAGAGGATACCGGGTTGGAGAAGGCACCCAGTCACTTACCTGGAGAGTCGTCGCCTGATAGACATGGAGGAGGATACAGTGACGGAGATTGGGAGGGGACTGGAGCCAGGATCACCGCAGGGACAGGAGAGCACGCAGGGCGCCCTCGTCCCTTTTCGGCCACAGAGGACCATGGTGACCAGGGGTATGAGCGCGGCTAAGAGTGGACAGATGGTGACGGAGGCCCCCCCGGTGCTTATGGTTTACAGTAGCAGGAAGAGACGCTCCGGCCACGCTAGAGGACATCCTCCAGGCGAGGGATACGGACGACCAGACTGAAGCCAACCCTGACTGGACACTTACCCTTAGCAGGATTCAGGCCCATCTTGCTCCTTCCTCCATGGTGGATGCAGCCATTGATCAGGCGGATGAGACTCTTCCCTCGAGTGTCGATCCAGATGAGTTCCAGGGGGACCCCTCATCTTTTATTTAGATGTCGGTCCTAGCATGGAACATTGGGGGGGTGTTCCATTGGACGATGGAGGGAGATTGTAGGAGTTATGAGGAGAGAGCTGTGTGACATTGCTATCCTACTGGAGACGAAGATTAGAGGGGCCGTTATGCTCTCGCGTAGGACTCCGGCAAACTGGGATCACATTCACAACTTAGATCTTTGCGGTATGACGAGGATCTGGGTTAGGTGGAACAAAGGTAGCTGGGAGGGGGTGCAGATACATAAAACAGAACAACTCATCGGCGTTACTTTTGAGAACAAAGGTGGGTTCCGTTTCATCCTGGGTGCTGTATATGGGCACAACGATCGGAGACTCCGGGAGGCTTTGTGGGAGGACATTGTGCATCTGAGTCTTCTGGCGGACAACTTGCACCTCCCTCTGCTCATCATGGGGGACTTCAATGCTCTGCTGCTTCGTCACGAGAAGGTGGGCGGTCGACCTGTTCCGGACTCGATCTTATATGACTTCCAGAGGTGTCTTCTTATGTCAGGGATGCGGGAGTTGGAGCGAGCTGGACATATCTGGACCTGGCACAACAATGCTACTCAAAATCGGATTGTTTGTCAGTTGGATCGGGCCTTGGGCAATAGTGAGTGGTTCAGGTGCTTCCCGAACTTGGTGGCGGAAGGTCTTGCGGCGGGTACTAGCGACCATTCTCCTATCCGGGTTGGCCTCTGTGAGAGACCCACTTTGAGGGCGAGGCCGTTTCGGTATAACAACAGCTGGTATCTGTCGGCTGGATATGAGGAGGTGGTTACGAGAGAGATGCAGCACTTCCGGGATGGCACGGCTCAGTTCTGCATGGTTCACAAACTCAAACAACTCAAGCGGGCCATCAGGGGGTGGGTGAAGACGATTCCGCGGACTTCCCTGGCGGATAAGGAAGCCGAGCTCCGGGATACCCAGGTGGCCCTCCAAGCTGACATTCTGAACGGGGAGCTGGCGGCTAAGGAGAAGCTCCTGATTGAGGAGGTCAGCATCATGAGACTGCAGGAGGAGATTAGTGCGGCACAGAGGGCCAAATGCACCTGGCTCAAAGATGGAGACCGCTGCACCAAATTCTTCTATGATGTGATCCGCACTAGGCGGCACCGGAATAGCATTCCCAGACTTCTGAATGCTGAGGGACGTCTTGTGGGGGACCCGGTGGAGATTCAGGAGGCGGTCGTCAGATTTTACACTGACCTATATCAGCAGACGGACTACACTAGCACGTTCCCAGCCCTTGTCACGAAGAGACTGGTGTCCAGCCATGGGAACAGGTTACTTCTGGCCCTTGTGAGGATGGAGGAGGTGGAAGACATTGTGATGAAGGCTAATCCCAACAAAGCTCCCGGGCCTGATGGTTTCTCGTCAGGGTTCTTTAAGCGACACTGGGGTGTGCTTAAGGTCCCGGTTCTAGCGGCGGTTCAGGAGTTCTTTGTGGAGGGAAGACTTCTGAAGGAGATGAACCACACATTCTTGACGCTGGTTCCTAAGAAGGAGGGAGCGACTTCTCTTGCAGACTTTCGGCCCATTGATTGCTGTAATTTTCTTTACAAGATCATCACTCATCTTATGTGCAGGCGAATGGAGGGAATTATGCAGGGATTGGTGTCCCAGAATCAAGCTGCGTTCATCAAGGGACGGTCGATAGCGGAGCACAGCCTGCTAGTTCATGAGATGGTGAGGGAGTTCAGCAAACCTGAGGGGATGAAGGCTTGTGTAAAGCTTGACCTCCGGAAAGCTTATGATACGGTCAACAGGGACTTCCTGTGTCACTTGATGCTTGCCATGGGGTTCGACGAGAAGTGGGTTGAGAGGGTGAGGGAGTGCATCTGCTTCCCTACTTTTTCAGTCCTCATCCAGGGCACGCCACATGGCTACTTCAGGAGCAACAAGGGGTTGAGGCAGGGGGACCCCCTATCCCCGTATCTATTTACTTTGGTGATGGAGTACTTTACATGCATGATGGATACGGCCGTGCACAGCAAGAGGATCGTTCCCCTTTTTCGTCTGGTGAGCCCGGTGGTATCACATTTGATCTATGTTGACGATTTATTGGTGCTCCTCCAGCCCTCCATGCGGGGAATGAGAGCGCTCTCTGATATTATGGAGGAGTTCGGGCGGCTCTCTGGACTTCAGTTAAACAGGGAGAAAAGCAGAGTCTACTTCAGCTCCCGGTGTACACAGCAGGAGGAGAGAGCCTTCGCCTTGGGAGTGGATAGAGGCGAGCTTCCAGTGAAATACCTGGGGGTTCCGCTGACGGTCAACTATGCCAGAGAGCAGGATTGTCACAGCTTGGTGGATTTTGCTCAGAGGAGAGTGGAAGGCTGGCAAGCGGCGGGGCTATCATTTGGTGGTCGGATAGAGTTGGTGCGTTCGGTCATTGCGGGCATCACGATGTTCTGAATGCAGTCTATCCAGATCCCTACGGCCACTATTCGGAAAGTGGAGGCCCTCTGTGCCAACTTCATCTAGAGGGGAGGGATGCATGCGATCTCCTGGGACCAGCTTTGTAGGCCTCGGGAGGAAGGAGTGGGGTTGAGGCCTCTCCATGCAGTTAGGAAGGCGGCTTGTGTGAAGATGGCCTGGAGATTCATCAAGGGAGGATCGCTCTGGGCGGAATGGATGGCGAACAGATACCTGAGGAGGACTAACTTCTTGGCTTGCAGGATTGACAACTTTTCGGTCACGTTCAAGGCCATTCTGAGGTGCCGACCGGTGCTTCAGACCGCTATCTGCAAGAACATGAAGGACGGGACGACTACCGACCTCTGGCTAGACTCTTGGTTTGGTTCCAGATCCTTACTCGAGATATTGGGAGGACATCTGACAGAGAAGCGGGCAGGGGGCTCACATGCAGCCGGATCATCAGAGATGGAGTTTGGAGGCCAGAAGGATATCCATATACTGCTCAGTTTGCCGAGGAGATCTGCCTTATCACTATTGACGCTTGCCAGCATGAGGATTCCTGGAGCTGGTCCGGCCCAGGTACGGGGGGCGGGTCAGGCCTATTCTGCTTTCACAGCTGCTACGATTTGGTCCGGACCCGTCACGAACGGGCTGAGGAGGTGGACTTCATTTGGGACAAGGGGGTTGCCCGAAAGATGCAACTATGTGCATACCGTCTTCTCCGGGGTAGACTGATGACGAGAGACAGACTCCGCAGATTTGGGATGCAGATCCCGGATGCCAAATGTGTGCTATGTAATGAAGATGATGAATCTATGGGGCATCTCTTCTTTGTATGCCCGATGACCTGACACATTTGGACTGAGCAGTGCGCGCAGTTGAGAGGAGGAGTTGGGATGGACAGAGACATCCGGAGCATTCTCAGCTGGATTCGAGATCACAGAGGTCGGGATCCGGGGTGGGCCAGAAGAGCCAGAGTTCGTCTCGCCGCGTCTGTTTGGCACATCTGGAAGGAGCGGAACAGGCGTATTTTCGAGGGCTTGACTACCCCCCTATTGGAATTCTACATAGCATAGAATTCGATGTATCAGTAATGGCCCCATAATACTAGATTTTGGGACCTGAGAAGTTGTGATATTATGTATTGTAATACCTTTTTCGCTACATGCGAGGAATAAATTCACCCTTATTCCAAAAAAATAAAATAATATATATATATATATATATATATATATATATATATATATATATATATATATATATATATATATATTTTTGGAAAAAAGGGTAAATTTTATTCCATCAACTCAATAAGGTTACAACATAGTGATACAATCCCGGCTCAGGAGGACATTACTAGTACATCCGACTCAATGTTATGAAGTATGCCCACCAGTGGGGTGGATAATCCCTCATACATGCGCCGGTTCCTCTCCCGCCAGACATGCCAAACTGATGCAGCAAGTCTCAATCTAGCATGCCTGGCCCAGCTCTGCTCCTTGCCCCTGCAATCCCCAATCCACTTAAGGATTTCTCTGAAATCCCGCTCCATACCAACCCCTCCCAAGTGTCTCCGGCTCTGCTCTGCCCAGATGCTCCATGCCACATGGCATTGAAAGAACAGATGCCCAATGGATTCAGTCTCTGTCTCACACAAAACACACTTAGGATCAGGGACAGAAACCCCGAACCGGAGCAGTCGGTCCCTAGTAAGCAGTCGGCCCAGCACCAGTTTGTATGCAGACAGTTGCATTTTCCTGGCAAGCCCCTTCCCCCAGACAAAGTCGAACTCCTCAATATCATCGAAGTGGGTGCGGACAAGGTCGTAGCAGCTGCTAAATCGGAACTCCCCTGCACCCACCGAGCGTCCAGGAGGGGCCCAAATCCAGACATCAGACAGTGCCGTAGGAGTGATCTGCACCTGTCTGATCTCCTCCCCTAACGGAGCAGTGAAATGATACTCCTCTGGCCTCCAGACCCCACCACGAATGATGTGCCTACACGTCAAACCCCTGTATGCCACGCCGTCCCTCTGGGGGCCCAGTATCTCTAGGAGGGACTGACCTGAGATCCACGGATCGAGCCATAGGTCCGTCTCCCCTCCCTCCCTCATCCTCCTCCGCAAAGCCGTCCGAAGGGCAGGACGGTTCCTCAGGATATGCTTAAAAGACACAGAGAAGTTGTTGTCAATTTCACATACCCAGAAATTTCTTCCCCGGAGATATCGACTAGTCATCCAGGCCGACCATAGAGAATCACCCTGAAGGAACCTCCATGCCAGCTTGATCCCCGCCGCCTCCCTGACAGAAACAAGTGATCGCAGACCCACACCTCCCTCTTTCCTGGGCCGACAGAGCTGCTCCCAAGAGATGGCATGAATCCCCCCATGCCAGATGAACTTGGCACATATGCCCTCAATCTTTCGGATAGTAGCCAGAGGGACCATAATCGATTGGAGCCAGAACAGCGCAATAGCAGAGATAACTGAGCGAACCAGCTCAATACGCCCTCCAAACGATAGGCCAGCCGCCTGCCAGCCCTCAACCCTCCTCTGAGCAAAATCCACCAGACTCTGACAATCACGATCCTTCGCGTAGTTGACGGAAAGGGGCACCCCCAGATATTTCACCGGGAGGTCCCCCTTTTCCACCCCAAGCTCCAAGGCCCGCTCCTCCTTCAAAGTGCAAGAGCTGCTGAAGTAGACTTTGCTTTTGTCCCTGTTTAACCGAAGGCCCGATAGCTGTCCGAACTCCTCCATCACGGCCGCAAGCTCCCTCATCCCACGCATGGAAGGCCTCAACAGGACCAAGAGATCATCTGCATAAATGAGATGAGAGACCACCGGGGATACCCTGCTGTATATCGGTACAATCCTCTCCCGATGTACCGCGATGTCCATCAGACATGTGAAATACTCCATCACAAGGGTGAATAGGTATGGGGAAAGCGGATCCCCCTGCCGAAGCCCCCTGCTGCTACCAAAGAACCCGTAAGGGATACCCTGGATGAGGACCGAGAAAGTAGGAGAGGTGATGCACTCTCTGACTCTATCCACCCAAGTTTCGGAGAAGCCCATCGCAGCCATCAGATGGCAGAGGAAGTCCCTGTTGACGGTGTCGTAGGCTTTCCTCAGGTCGAGCTTCACACATGCCTTCATCCCTCCAGGCTTGTGGAACTCCCGAATCAGCTCATGAGCCAGCAGGCTATGCTCCGCAATAGACCGCCCCTTAATGAAGGCCGCCTGATTCCGAGACACCAGACCCTGCATAGCATCCTCCATCCTTCTGCACATAAGATGAGTAATTATTTTATACAAATAATTACAGCAAGCAATCGGTCGAAAGTCAGCAAGAGATGTCGCCCCCTCCTTCTTGGGCACAAGAGTCAGGAAGGTGTGGTTCAGCTCCTTCAGGAGCTTGCCCGTATCAAAGAACTCCTGAACAGCCGCAAGGACCGGGGCCTTGAGGGTATTCCAATGGCGTTTGTAGAAACCACTGGAGAACCCGTCCGGCCCAGGAGCCTTGGAAGCATCAGCCTGCATCACAATTGTCTCCACCTCCGCCATCTGGACAGGGGCCATAAGGAGACTATTGCCATATTCCGTAATCAGCGTCTTCGTAATCAGCTGCGGGAAGACCGAGGGATAGTCCGTCTGATGATAGAGCTCAGAGTAGAAATGGACAGCCTCCTCCTGGATAGCAACCTGGTCAGTCACAAGGCGCCCGTCCCTGCCAATCAGTCTCTGGATACGGTTCCGGTGCTGACGCGCCCGGATGACGTCATAAAAGAATTTGGTGCAACGGTCCCCATCCTTGAGCCAAGAGCATTTGGCCCGTTGGGCCGCACTAATCTCCTGCTGAAGCCTCAAGGTGTTGACCTCTGCAGCCAAACTCTTCTCTCTAGCCGCCATCTCCCCACTCAACATGTCGCCCTGCAGCTCTGCCTGCAGGTCTCGCAACTCCGCCTCCTTCTCCTGTAGGGAAGTCCGGGGAAGTGCCCTCACCCAGTCCCGGATGGCGCGTTTGGCGTTTTTCAGCCTGTGAACCATACAAAACTGGGCAGTGCCGTCCACCTCCTGGCCAAGTCCTCCCGCCACAGTCTCCCCATAGCCAGCTGATAGGAACCAACTGTTGTCATACCGGAATGGTCGGGCTCTCCATCTGGGACTCTCCACGAAGCGCACCAGGATCGGCGAGTGGTCACTGGTCCCCGCAGGGAGCCCCTCAGCCACAGAAGAGGGGAATAGGCGGAACCAGTCACTGTTCCCCAGAGCCCGATCCAGCTGGCATGCCACCCTGCTCACCTCCGCCTTGTTGTGCCAAGTCCATATGTGTCCTATCCTCTCCAGGTCCCTGAGCCCTGACTGGAGAAGACAAGACTGAAAATCTGAAAGTATCTGGTCCGGCACCGGCCTCCCCCCCAGCTTCTCTCCCCGGTATAGCGTAGCATTGAAGTCTCCCATAATAAGAAGAGGGAGGTGCCGATGCCTCGCTAGTGAGCTCAGCCTGATGATGTCCTGCCACAAGGTCTCCCGACGCCTCCTGTCATTGTGCCCGTAGACGGCATCCAGTAAGAAGTGGAACCCCCCCTTGTTGGTGAAGGAGATAGCCACCAGCTGGTCAGACATGAAAACCTCCTCACCCTCCCAACTAGCTCCATTCCATCTAACCCAGATCCTCGCCATATCACAGAGACCAAGGTTGTGAAGCTGGACCCAATCCGTAGGGGTTCTACGGGACAGAGTTTTCGCCCCCCTGATCTTAGTCTCAAGTAATATCGAGATTTCACACTGTTCCTTCCTCAGCACCTCACTAATCTCCCTCCATCTCCCCAGAGAACACCCCCCCCGTACATTCCAGGCAAGGGCCGACATCTAAATCACGGGTGGGGTCCCCTGAACATCCTCTGAAGGGGCACCCGGGGAGAGTGCAACCTCCATATCTCTGGTATCCTCATCTCTATCCCCCTGTAGAAGGAGGGGGGCCGTAGCCCCGTGTGGGTCCCCCTGTGGGGTAGGCTGTGCTAGTACTGCCACCCATTTAGGGTTGACCTGCCACACTCTCTCTGTCCCACCCTGCCCGCTATCCTCACCATGTGCCTCCGTAGCCTGGCGCTTCCGACTGTACACCTGAATAGCAAGCGCTTCTTTATCTCCCTGTCGCCTGTCCTCCTGCCCCATACTCCTGGTGGTCATGGTCCTCGTCCCCGCATACTCAACCAACGCTCCAGCAAGATCCTCCGTCGGGGGCCCCTCACCTTCCCCCGAGATAGGGGGAGAGTCTGCCTCCATATCATCCTCCATCACGCCCACCTGGTCCACAACGGGGGAGTCATCTGCACCACCTGCCACCTGCACAGCCTTCTCCGGCACCACCTCAGAAGCTCCCCCACGTCTACACGCGCTCGGAAGATGCCCGAAGCAGGCACATGCCGGACATCTGGGGGGGACCCACTCATACTCCACCTTCTGCCAAGCGAACTGGCCAGAAGGTGTCCTGTACTTCAGCTGCTCAGGCAGGTCCAACCTGGCGTCAATCTCCACAAAGACCCGTGCATACATCAGTCTAGACCTGAAGGTGGTGGCATCATCCGCCTTAATCGGCTTGCCAATGAGGCTGGCAAGTCTCATAAGCAGTGGGACACTCCAGAAGCGTACCGGAAACTCAGGGAAACGAACCCACACTGGCACAGCATTAAGCACCTCCTTCTCGCACCTCAAGTCGGGGGTCCATTGCTTCAGAATGATGAGGCGGCCGTCAAATGTCCACGGCCCTCCCTGGAGTATCCGAGTCACATCTTCCGCCAACCCAAATTTAACGAAGTAGAAGCCGTTCTCCTTGGAGAAGAACTCCATGCTCCCCTTCGGCCGCCAGACTCTGTCCGCATATCCTCTGATCTGCCCGTAGAAGGGCTTGCTCCCCAACACGTATAGCACCAATGTGTTCTCCCAGAATGCCGTCACCTTCGCCACTTCATCGGCCGGGAAGTCGGCGCAGAGCTCACCCCCAATCGCCATAGGTGCAACGTACTCCATCGACGCCGGCGTCTTGGCGACCCCCACCTTGCATGCATCCGCCCAGGATACAGGCCGCGGACCCGAACTCCGAGGTGGGGTCGTCGGAGGTGGCCTGGCACTCGTGCTCGCAGCAGTAACTCTCCCTCCGATAGCTGGGACAGCCGTCCCCGTCGCCCCTTTCGCACGAGGCCGCCATGCAATCCTGGCTTGTCCCTCCCGATCCCCCGAGTGTGCCTGTCCCCCCGATGGACCCGCTCTCCTGGCTATCCCCGCCCTCCTGTCCGATCCCTGCGTATAAGCCCTCCTAGCCTCAGGGATCTGTGATCTTTGCCCTCCTTCGCGCCGAACCCTCCGATTCTGGACCGTAGTCCAAGCCCCCTCCTCATCCTCCAATCCCGACGATGTTCTTTGGGCGGCGAACACCATCGGGGACCCCCCGGATGTCTCCGTCGTCGAACCCCCAGCCGAAACCTTGCCCGGGAGGGATCGAATCCTATGGGCAAATGAGCTCTAGCCTAGTGGTTAAGGGAGATGCATGCGGCCCGAGTGGTCAGGAGTTCGAATCCTAGTAGGAGCGATTCCAGAAACAATTTACCTGGTTCCAAAAAATATATATATATAGGGAGATCCTATCACTGTACCTTGTGAATCAGTGCAGAGAACTATTTCAGTGCAGGAGTGTCCTCATGATCTGGTGCAGGAAACTAGGGTTAAGCGCGTACATTCAGATGCTAGGCCACAGGGTCTTACCACTCAGTCGAGAGAGTAACTACAACAACACAGTACTAGTAGATTGGGAAGTACTAATTCTTCAGGTCAGGAACTAAATGTAGACATCAGCGGGAAAGGTACAGGGGCAGCTGTCAACATTCCAATGATTCATACTCCTAGGCAATGCCAGACTTATTAGCTTCCTTCAATGGATTGTATATCCAACGCCGAAGCTATTCAACAAGACATCCTGGAAGGGGAATCAGCCATCTATCCTGTCAGCAGCAGCAGTTCCTCAAGAAGATCACGAGGGCACACAAGGAGAGGATGAGGACGAAGGCACTAGAGAAAACCCTAATTGGAGAAAAACTGTGGAGGCTTTGAAAGGACAGAAACCACAACAATATGGGAGAAAGCCTAAGAATGATGAAAAAAAGACCCCTGCAATCCTCAGGACGGGTCTTGGGGATCTAAGAGGAAACAAACACTAATTATGTCTATGTTAGTGTGGAATGTGAGGGGGCTCAACTCTGTGAGCAAGTGGAACGATGTGAGGAACATATTAGTGCTCATAAGTGTTCCATAGTTGGTTTACTGGAGATCAAGTAGAGGATTAATACTCGTTCCTTTCTCTCAGAATTCAATATGAAGTGCGTAGTTCAAAGAATGCAAGCAATGAAATCCATCGAAAATATTCTCGAAAATGCATTTATGAAAACCAATGCGAAAGAGACAAGTGCGGCATCGAAAACAAAGTAGCAGAGAGGTCTCTCATGACACAGCCGCAGAGTATAGGACATGATTCTGAAGAAACCAATCCATAAAGAGGAAAGAATCTTGATTCAATATATCCCGAATACTGACAATATTTCTTAATCGCTTTCCCCGTAAACGAGGAACGTGGCATGGTGTTGGGACGTGACACTACATTATAACCAACTAGGAAAGTGTTTCGTCCATGAAACTTAAGAATAGAACCTACCACTAAGAAAACAATGATGGAAAAGTTTCCTTCATTTCAGACTCAAGTTTCCAAGTCAACTCTTCGACCGAGTGGTTATTCCAGAGTACACGAACAAGAGGGATCACACAATTTTGAAACAATTTATCTTTGCGTTCCAAGACTTGGATTAGTTCTGACACGCAGACAAGTCTGCCTTCAGGTTAGCTGACCAAAATCTACCATATGGCATGTACTTCCGCAGTTGCGAGACGTGGAAGATGTCGTGCACATTCGACAGTGCTGACGACAATGCGATTTGATAAGCTACTGGGGGACTCGCTTAGGTATTTCAAAGGGACCAACAAATCTCGAACTCAGCTTGTCTTTTACTCAAAATTCGGTGACTTCTCGCATGGACGTTACCTTCAGAAACACGTGATCGTCCTCCATAAACTCTAGAGGTCGTCGCTGGGTGTTGGTATAGCTTTTCTGTCGACTCTGAGCTGTCTTCAGTCTCTCTCGTATCAGCCTGACTTTCTGCACGGTCTGCTCCACCAGCTCTGGGCCAAGAATTTGCCGCTCCCGACTTCATCCCAGCAAAATAGTGATCTGCATTTCCTTCCGCATAATTCTTCATACGACGTCATCTGAATGCTGAATTGGGAGCTATTGTTGTATGCAAATTCTGCTAGCGGTAGATGAACGTCCCAGTTTGACTTCAAGTCTATTGTACAGAGCCGTAGCACGTCTTCGAGAATTTGATTCACCCGTTCTGTTTGGCCGTCGCTTGATGATGATAAGGTGTGCTGAACTTCAACTTAGCCCCCATAGCCGGCTGAAGGCTACTCCAGAAGCATGACAAGAATCGTCTATCCCGATCTGAGACGATGGATACTGGAACTCCATGTAGCCGTACTATCTCGTCAAGGTAAATCTTGACCAGGCGATCGATGCTCCAAGTAACTTTAATGGCAATGAAATGCGCTGACTTAGTTAATCAATCGACGATGACCGAGACATCGTTCTCTCGTAGCGTCTTTAGCAAGCCAATAATGAAGTCCATGCTGATATGCTCCCACTTCCATTCCAGATGGCGAGGTTCTGCATCTCCCCGTCCGGCCTTTTGTGTTTGGCTTTTATCCTCTGACAGGCCATGCATTGCGACACAGAGTGCCACTTCTCTCTTCATCTTGTGTCCACAAAAATTTCGTACGGAGGTCCTTATACATCTTCATACTGCCTGGATGTAAGGAATATATCGTATAGTGCCCCTCCGATATTATCTTTTTTTTTAAGTTCTGTGTCATCCAGAACACATAGCCGATCCTTCATTCGCAACGCTCCGGTCTCGTCTTTCCCGAAGTCGGTCGCCTTACCCATTGAGATCAGTTCTCACATCTTCTTCAGGTATAGGTCGTCATTCTGTGCGGACTTGATTTTTTTAACAAACTCGGCTCTAGATATAGTTGAGCCAGTTGCACTTCCACAAATCGAACCTGGAGTTCGATGTCCATATCTTCTAAGTCGTGCAGTAGCCTGTCGTTGATAGATAGTGATGCCATATACTTCCGGCTTAGTGCGTCCTCTACATCATTCCCTTTGCCCGCGTGTAGTCAATCGTCAAATCGTAGTTTTTAATTAGCTCCAGCCAATGCCTCTACCGTAAGTTCAGCTCTTTCTGAGTGAAAAGATACTTGAGCCTCTTGTGATCCGTATAAATCTTGGACACCACACTATAAAGGTAGTGCCGCCACAAGTTTAACACGAATACAATTGCCGCTAACTCCAAGTCGTGCGTGGTATAGTTCTTCTTGTGCGGCTTCAACCATCTTGAAGTGAAGGATATCACCTTGTCCCTTTGCATGAGCACATATCCCAAGCCCTGGCCTGAAGTATCGTTGAAGATTTGAAATTTCTCAGTCCCATTCGGAAGTGCGAGTACCGGGCCGAAACGAGCTGTTGCTTTACCTCCTGGAAGCAAGTCTCGTAGTTGTCTGACCACTCGAACGCGAGTCCCTTCTAAGTGAGACGAGTCAAAGGCGATGCGATCTTCACGAAGTTCTTCACGAACTGTCGTTAGTATCTCGCCAAACCGAGGAAACTTCGTATTTCACTGGCTGATGCTGGTCATTTCCAACCAACAACAACTTCAACTTTCTTCGGATCGACGGAAATGCTTTCAGCAGAAATAATGTGCCCAAGAAACGATATGCTGCTCGATCAGAATTCACACTTGCTCGCATATAACTGGTTGTCTCGAAGGGCCTGGAGTATGGTCCGCAGGTGCTCCGCGTGTTCCACTCTGTTCTTTGAGTAGACGATGATGTCGTCGATGAAGACTACTGCGAACTTGTCAAGGAACGGTCGAAATATTCGATTCATTAGATTCATGAAGGCAGCAGGAACGTTCGTCAGGCCGAACGACATGACCAAAAACTCATAGTGGCCGTAACAAGTGCGGAAGACTGACTTCAATACATCGTCTGGCTTGATCTTGAGCTGATGGTAGTACGATCAAAGATCACTTTGAAAATACCGAGATACCTTACAGTTGATCAAACAGGCCGTCGATGCGGGACAATGGGTATTTGTTTCGGTTGGTGGCCTTGTATAACTCTCGATAATCTATGTATATGTGCATTGGCCCGTCTTTCTTCTTTACAACAACATTGATGCTCCCCAGGGTGAGATGGTAGGCCGAGTGAATCACTTGTCGAGTAATCTTGCAACTGGATCTTGAGCTCCTCCAATTCCTCAGGGGTCATTTTGTATCTGGCTTTGGAAATTGGTCGGGTGTCGGAAAAGGTGCTGATGTTGAACTTGATTTCTCGATCGGGTGGCATGCCGGATAGTTCGTCTGGAAACACGCCGGAGAATTCTGCTACAGCGTTAGTTTGACCTGCGTTTGCATCATCCTATCGAGTGTCCCAGACAGACGCTAAGTATTCTTCGCAGCCAAAATGCAGCATCCGTCTAGCAGACAATCGACGCTTGACCACACGAGTAGCATAATTCAGTCTCTCCAGGTAGGCGGAATACGACTTTTTTTTTCCTGTACAATCGATGGTGGCAGAGTAAGCGCATAGCCAATCCATTCCTAAGATGATGTCGTAGTCCTTAAGGTCTAGAACTATCGCATCGAGAGACTATCTCCTACCTCCGATACAAATACAACTGTCCCTACAGACTGATGGTGCAGGTAATTGCATACCCGACGGGGTGCTAAAACTAACGGGGTCATAGGTTGTGTTCCTCGGCAAAATCTGTCGATATAAAACTGTGTGGCACCCGAATCAAATAGTATACGAGCATGCATATCATTGAAAAGTAATATACCTGACACCCCTGTATCAGAGGCGAACGCCTCGTCCCGTGTCATGGCATAGATGTGTCTTTGGGCATTAGGCGACAGTCTCGGCCCTCTTGCGGTGCGGCTTGGGGAGCTCGAGGCGCCCGACCTCGATTATGTTGATATTGTTGCCGTGGGCGTTCCGATTTGGTCTTCGAGGTCAGCCCTACGGAAGTGGTCCTTGCGACCGCAAATGAAGCATCCCCCATCAGCAACTTGGCAGTCGCTAGTCTGGTGGCCGTTTTAGTTGCACTTGGTGCAGCTAGGTCCCGGGTTCCGTCCTTGATACCCATTGTTTTTTGGACGCTTTGACGCGTTGTTGCCTCCCGCAAAGTTAGGGCACTTGTGATGGAAATTATGCACAGCGTCGGCAATGGCTTGAGGATACGAGGCTCAACGCGGAGGGTGTGATTGAGTGAATCGCCCATCGTTTGGTATTCCGGAACGATCACATGAGTAGATATGGAGGGCCGCAGGCCCACTTCGAATCATCAAGATCAACTCGCAACTGTAGGGAGATAGGTGCTCGCGAATCAGGCCAACTTGTTGAATTCAGCAACATACTGATGCATCGTCATGTTCTATTGCTTCAGCTGCATAAACTTGTTCTCCTTCGCTTGGCGAATAGCTGGGGGAAGGTACTCGACTTCGAACGCCTTGCGGATAGTGGCACAAGAGACCGGCATTGATGTGTTGTCGTGATGAATCACGTGTTTCTGCACGCCTACCAGTGATGCACGTTCAACCGGAGTTGAAGGTGAGCGCAAGCGACTCGCTTCGATTCTTCAATGCCAAGGAGCTTGAAGTGGTCTTCTAACTCTTCCAACCAATCAATTGTTAAAGAAGAGTCTTCGGTGCTGTTGAAGGAAATGCGAAACGCCTTCTTGAACTCAGAGATCTCGAAGGTGTGACTCCTTTGCGGCACAGGCTGAGGCTCGGGCTCCTCCGGTTCGACTTTGATAGGTCGGGACGTTGGCTCGGTAACAACATGTGTTGTTGCGAAACTGTTGTTAGCCACCACTGTCTGTACTATCTCCTACAGAGTGTCAAGCTGCTTTTGTTACACCTTGAATTGCGCTTCGAACCGAGCTTCGAATTGGGTCTGCCACGTATCAGCTTGTCTTTGCTGCTTCTCGACTTGCCTTGATGGCTCTCTGTTTAGCGCTGCTGTGTTTCCAGCATGCGCAACATCCGCTTTATTGGACTGTCCGAAGATTCGGCCCTTGATCTACTCGAGCCACTTGAAGTACTCAAATTATTCGCGGCCGCCCCTTCTTTCGAAACAAGACAACTCACATTAGTCTCAGAAAATATTACAGACTCATTGTATGGAACAACTCATCTCATCGACGCGAGGTCAAATGTTTTAAGACTCGACTCAAGACGGAAAGCCAAAGGACGTAAAGTCATCCTACCAATATGTCATGACCCAATTTTGTAGAATTGATAGTCGTCCCCTGGGCGTGACGTTGTACAAGTCTAATTGCACTCGTACAAGGCAGGGTCGTAAAGTTATCCGGAAACACAACAAATCAAATAGAGTATGCAGAGAAATTAAACACTTGTATAGAAGGAAACTTTGTTTTATTGATAATGAACATCATTTACAGACTCTATTATAAGGGTTGTCGTGCAGGCTAACAAGACACAAAATGAACGATGATGAGATAGTCGTTCCATACATTACTCCCCTTTTATACAACCAAAATATTCTCTGCACCTGAAATTATGGAAAGTTGAGTCATTTCCGTTGGACTAGTGCAGGGTCTTCAAAAAGTTGAACAAGCCTTTGCACTCGAGCAAGGATTTCAAAATGCACGAGCGTCTCCTTTATCTATACGACACACCCTCCTTGGTTCGCAACACCTGTGAAGAACGAGGGTCAGTATATTGTCGTGTACTGGTGAATGACTAATTAAAATCCTGCGCTCTCATTTGTTCAAGATGTTATCTGAAACATGCAATATAATTGGCGATATTTCTAGCCATTCTAGTAAATTTGCACGTGAACATTTGATAAGCATAACAAAATAAAAAAATGTTGCAACTTACCCACGACAAAGTATGTAGATGCAGTTAAAGCTTACAATGTTTTTTCCAGTTAGTTTAATATCGTTAGCTAAAACAGTGTGTATCTGTGGAGGTCACTGGCAAATCTACCCATATTGGACGTATAACTTGGTTTAGAAGGTGATCCTTTCAGCGTGAGTAGTAAGTTCCGCTTAAAGTTTCCGAAATGACCTGTGCTAGCATCCAGCACAGCTATCCGGGTTCCTCCTAGTCCGAATCGGTCCCGTGGCCCCAGGATACCGTTCGAAGAACCCAAGCCCTTGTGCACAAGTTGTCCATTACCGTGCGAGAGTAAACTAGTTACTCAAGCATGGTCTACGAATTTGTAAGAAACTTAATCATTTTCAGTGTGTTCCGCCTTATCGTTCAACATTTATTTATCGAGTCAATCTTTGCTTAACACAGTTCTATAGCATGCATAAATAAGTAAGCATGTAACAGTTTCATGATATGACAGTTCTATAGCAGGTTTACAACTTTACATAAATAAACATATAACAGTTCTATGATTCAATTCTATTGGAATGAGCATTTCCACTTTGTATCTTTATATCTACATCTAAAATTTTATTTTATCGGTATCGTTGATTTATTGGCGAGCAAGAGGGTCAAGGAGAGAAAGGTCAAGCCACTCACCACCGGAGAATTGGCCTTGAGAAAGGTTTAGAAGATTACGCGTCGCCTATGCGATCACATGCAATTGCATAAGCAGAGGATTAATACTTGTTCCTTTCTCTCAAAATTCGATACGAAGTGCGAAGTTCAAAGACCGCAAATAATGAAATCCATCGAAAACATTCTCGAAAACGCATTCATGAAAACCAATGCGAAATAGGCAAGTGCGGCATCGAAAACAAAGCAACGGAGAGGTCTCTCGCGACTCAGTCGTAGACGAGCCAGGTCAATAATGGTATTGCATTCCCTAGTTTCACCGATCTCAGATTTTAGTATCGGAATATAGGGTTTTGAGCCTTTTGACACTAAAGAAATTTTTGAAATTTTTGTTACACTTCTTATTATGTAGTTTTATGTTGGTAACTTGGTTGCAATGAATAGGTTCATGTTTTTATAATCACATGACAAGTAGCAAGCATTGCATAGTTAACACTGGGGCAATGCTTGGTATTGGTGATCACGATGCTGACGATACTACATAATCCGCATCCATGCTTGTGTTACCACCTACTGTCATCTACCTCCCCTCATTACCATTTCCACCTTTGTGTGCTCAAGCTTGATGATGCCCTCATACATCTTTGTACTCTGGTAGTTTACTTATGTTCTTATGATGTTACCTAAGCTAAACATTGCCAATCTTGTTTTCGAAGGAAATCACTGCCACAAAGCCATATGTTTCGTCCCTATCCAGCAACATGGACCCATATGCCACTGTATATGTTTCTTTCTTCATTTCTCAGTGTTTCTCTGTCTCTGTCTCTGTTTTTTCTCTCATATGAATGATGAGGTTACGCCCCTTACCGTATAAGAAACCTACATATAACCTAATATTAAAGTCAATTCTACTGCACCATAACTCCAGAGCCGTGGTGACAGTTGAGGGTAAATAGTTGTATTATCCCAACATGCCCCCACAGGTTGAAAGCCCATTATGTGTTGAGAGTTGGATTCACAAAAAGGTTTCTTTAATACTGTGTAAAATGTGTGCATTGCATGAGATTTGAGCATTACTTTCTCGGGTACCATGTTAATGTTACCTGAGTAAGTAATGTTAATGTTCTTTACATAATGTTTTTTTCTATACATTCAACCCTAGTTGTATTTGGATATATGGAGTAGTTATTTGTAGAACAAACATATAGTGTAATAAATTATCCTTTAAACAATAATGAGTTTGTATTTTCTTATGCAATGACATGCTTTTCTAAAATAAGGTTAGTTGATTGGGATTATACAGTCTCCCTGTATGGAACATGGTAAACTTGTAGAGGCTATATTTTAAAATTACTCTTGAAATATGATGGTCTGATGGTATTTCTTATAACTTTTACGATATTATCACTTTTTGAATTTTTAGAACAAACCATCTTTTCCAGGTCACTTGGTTGAAGGTGGAGCTATGCAGATTGCTGGAGGAGAAAAGATCAGCTGTTCTCAGGTTTGTATTGTAGCATCAAGATGGTTATTTGATATGTGAATCCTCTTTAGGAGATATTATCAGCTTACTCGTAAGCAAACTGAATTCTTTGTCGTGTTTTTCCACGGTGTTATTTTTGATTTGCTTTAGTGCTATTTTTAGAGCTAATTGTGATTTCATGTGTTATTAGAAGACTGAGATTGTGATGTTTTTGTCAGAGCGGAGGAGTTGGAGACCGCATTAATGGAGATGGTCAAACAGGACAATAGACGGATTTTGAGTGCCAATGTAAGCATTTACTCGTGCTGCATCTATTGCTTAGCTATTTTGTTAATCAGTTTTAGTGTATAGTTGTGGCAAACATGGTTTTCTTCATTACTTTTATTATGGATGTATGAATAGAGAAGAACCTTTTTTTTTCTTTCACCAAACACTTTTTAGGTGTTTACCTCTCCTTCACTATTTTTTGCTTTTGCATATGAATTTTGAATCCAGATTTCTTAAATAACCGCAATGACTTCATCTCTGAACTGCAGTACCGTCTGCAAGTTACAGTTACTGTAGAAACCACATATACAGTAGACATGTACTTTGTGTTGGTGGTTGACTTTTAATTATAGTAGAGCTGTGCTTTGATGCCCAAAGAAAGATAATACCTAAAGAAGTCCATATATTTATTCAGTGTTCTATATAGTGAAGGATGCAGAAGGAACCTTACCTGGGATTGACTATATATTTTTTTAATTAGAGAATATATAGTTGTTGTATTATACTTACTCGTATGTGCTGGCACGTATTGGGCTAAAGGTAGTTTCTTGCATAGGTTCAAAATATCGGGTTCGGTTTCGACAGTATCAGCTGGTTCGGATCGAGTATAGGGTTATTCGTTTCAAAAAGACAAAAATGATAGAATTTCTTTTAAAAACCTAGACAAATCTTTGATACATTTAGACATAATTTTATATAGTATACGTTGCTTCTCGTTAGTTTTAAATGGAATAATATCAATATGGATGAATGTTGTGAATTTATAGATATACAACTTTGACAAATGATAATGGTTTTAGTTTATCAATAAGGAATCGTATGATATTATATAACATTGTCAGTGAATGACTGCGTTGACACTATTTTTCATTTTTCTCTCTTTTTCGTTCAATTTTCTCTGCCAAATTGACTAGGAAAGAAACCCCCAACGTCGGTATTAGTCCGTATCGATAGCGGTTGATAACAGATCAGAACATGCCAAACCATATCAGTATCGGCTGATATTGTAAAATATGGTTTCTTGTTCTTATATCCTTGATCGAAGTCATAGAGCTCTTATGCAGCATTGATTGATATTAGGCAAGGCTGAACCTTGTAAATTATGATAACTGTTAATTTTTGACAATATCTTATGTCTTAGGTTCTTTTAGGTTTTGTGGCTGGATCCTATTTTAATAATTTAACTTGAGAAACATAAGTTTGTATCTTGATATGTGACCATATTTACTCAGTTGTGGATTAGACTTGTCTTGATCACTTCAGCCCACAAACACCTCTTCCAAGTTTTGTAATTTCACGTATATGTAAACTTGTTATAAGCCTGAATTTTCACTTTCTGTGGTGATTAAGAGTGTTTCCAATCAAGAAATGATGAAAGTGCAGATAAATCCAATTTTAGGAACTCAAGAAATTTAAGAGCTGCACAATGTATGTTCTGCTGAGCAGACTCATCTTTTTTCCAGTTAATAGAAGCTTTGCATGAATTTCATGAAGCATTCATAATTGAAGTGCCCATATTTTTTTTTTTTTTTGAATTATCTAATGTTTTATCATTCTTCATTCATCTGGTAGGTTAAGCAGTTGGAGCAAGAGGTAAAGGAATTGCGGCAAGTTCATTCAGACAAGCAGGAGCAAGAGCGGGCCATGCTTGAGGTTTCATCCATTTTATTCCTGTTTTACGACCCTGATTTTCTCTTATGAATTAACCACTGCCTGTGTGTGAATATACAAATTTAATGCATTCTGGTAACTGAATAGGTCTTGCTCCGGGTTGAACAACAACAGAAGGTTGCTGAAGATGCACGTATATCGGCTGAGCAAGATGCTGCTGCTCAACGTTATGCAGCTCATGTGCTACAGGTTCTTTCTACTCATTGGGATATAGTCTATGGGTGCATATTGGAATTTTACTTTGTTTAAAGCTTTTCATATGTAAGTTCTTATAGGTTATATGGTTGCGAAATATGACTGAGTTCTCCAATTTGTAAATTGCATGCCCATCAAGGCATCAACCAGTAGCAAAAGTGAGGGAGTTTATTGGACTGAATGAGGCTTAAATGTGCCACTGGTGGACTGAAAATATTTTCAGTTTGACTAGGATTTATGGTCAAGTTTTTTTTTTTTTTTTTTTTCTTTCAAATGGAAGGTTCTAGTGTTTGTGTGAATTTCACTACCATTATTAACTAGGGATTTTAGGTCCAGTAGGACTTTCTCTCCTTTTTTTTCCTTTTCTTTTTTTTGTTTCTTTTTGCATTCTTGTCACCATCTATCGCTAATTTATATTTAGTTAAGTTTGGACTCAAATTTAAAGTCTACTGAGAATTTTTTTTTTTTGCTTTATGGATATGGAGAACTTTCAGAACATATTTACTTTTCTTTGACGATCTCTATTTAAATGTTACAGTGAAGTCTTTCCCAGGCATTACTTATATCTGCTTTCACCTCTTGTTTTTAACTAATCTTCCATCCATACCCAATCTATTTTTACTTATAATGCAGCTATTAAAGGCTTAGAAGATAAAGCTCTCTTCTATCAATACATTGCTATTTTCATGTTTTATTGCATTAAAAATTTTCTGCGGACTTTTTTCCCATCCCTCTCTTTGTATCATCGATTCTATTATCAAAAGGTTGTTTATTTTTCTAGCACTTAGTTTGATGCATGAGTGAAAAGTCCCCAGGACTTGCTTACTTTATTGTCTGTATTTTGAGGTGTGCAGATCATGGTAAATACTGTTGAATTCCACTGGGAATTTTCTGTATATGCTTTAGTGGGGAAAACCTTGTTGGTTTGCCTTGGGGGCAATAAATGGTTGTGTATAAATTCTGTTTTATTCTCCACTTTTTATGTTTTTATCCACTCTTACCAGATTCTTGCAGGAGAAATATGAAGAGGCCATGATTCTATATTCACAAATGGAGAAAAGGGCTGTAATGGCAGAGACAATGTTGGAGGCTACAATACAGTATCAGTCTAGTCAACTTAAAGCCCAACAACCTTCACCTTTATCTCCAAGGTATCTAACTGTTGATTGTTTACTGTTGTCCATGTGACCTCATTGTTATATTACTTTTGAAGGCCGACAAGGTCCAAATCATTGTTTGCAGGGTACCTTTTCTTCTTATTACATTCATCTTTTATGATAATACGTATCTAAATGTAAAACAATTAATGATATTCTATTTGAACTATACCCACATTTCTAGCAGCCAACTGGTGCACCAGCTGTGGTTATTTTCTGCATGCTGCACTCTCACACTATATATATATATATATATTTTTTTTTTCTCTCACACTATATATATATATATATATATATATATATATATATATATATATATATATTGCCTACACCCACCTTATATCCGTTAACTTTCTTACTGTATATGATTCCTTGTAGAAATCCACGTACGGATTCCCGGGCCAATACGGACTTTTCACCCATGAGAAAAGTAGCCTTGCTTTCTAGGCCATTTGGACTTGGCTGGCGTGACAAGAATAAGGTGCTTTTCTCATTTCCTTTTTTGCATAATTTTGAGACATGAAGAGATGTTCATTTTTCTCTTTCGTAAAAAATATCTGATGTGTTAAGATATTGTTGTTTAAGCAGTGATGCTCTGACTAGTTGGTGTTACCACTGACTGGATATGCAACACTACGATTTTTTTGGCATGGTTTCTACATTTTCAAATGCAATCTTACATAATGTTGTATGCCAAAATACTTATATTGATATTGTTGAGAAGATGACTCAAGTTAATAGACTTAATTTCAGTAGAAATAGAGAGTACATATTTATAGACTAGGGGGGAAAGTTATAGACTAGGGGGACACCCCTCCTTGAGCCTATCCGATTTGAGACTAAAAGAGCAAAATAGACACTTAGGCTGTGCAATGAAGAACAAACTCAATGCAACACTAGCTGTCTTCTACACTCTGCAAGCTGGAGCGTAGATGTTAAGAGTTCCAAGCTTAGATACAAACTGAAGATACAGAGGGTGAGGCAAAGCTTTGGTGAGGATATCAATACTCTTGTGACACAGCAGAAACATGCTGGAGCTGAAACTCATGAAGCTTGACGTTCTCTCGAATGAAGTTACAATAAACCTCACTTTGCTTGATTCGCTCATAAAAAAATGAATTGTCAGCAATATAAATGGTGGTTGCCTGGTTATTATAGTAGAGAATAACAAAAGAAGAGAGAGCAACACCAAGATCTGTAAATAACAAGAGAAGAGAGAGCCATGTGAGCTCAGAAACCGCATGAGCCATTGAGTGATACTTAGCTTCGCCACAAAAGTGGACAACAATTGTCTGTTTCTTGCTTCTCTAAGTAACAAGGTTGGGACCAAACTAAGTATATAAACAACTCGTCGAACGATGATCGTCCAAAGAACCCTCGTAATTAAATGAGTAAGCGGTCAATAAGAGAAGGGGATGACTAATAAACACGGCTCTGGCCAAAAGTTTTTTTTTCCCTCCAGGTGGCGATGTCACGACCGACACCCACATGATCGGGTATGAGTGCGTGGATACGTCTAGCCTACACCGCAGAATCAACGATAGTTAGCTGTCTAGACATTGAAAATCATCAAATGATCATGATATCGATCTATCTCAATCACATAACTAGTAAACGGAAAACAACACAGCACATACTCATACGATCACAGTCCACTATATCTCTTTTGTACATGATACATGTCCATCTCATCCAGGAGACAAATCCAGTAAATCCTCGAACTCATATACAACATGAATAATACATCGATGATCTAAACTAATTCTAAATCCTCCAAAGCATTCCTCCATGCTGGCCTGCTATCACCTGGTAGATAACGATCCAATCAAAAAAGGAGCAAAGTACATCCCCGTATAAATGTCACATAATACTAAATAAAGCATTAAAAGTATATAGAAAAACTGAACCATACAATGCAATGAAATACTATAATGAAATGCAACCCGCAATACGAGAAACTATGAGAATCATGATAAAACACGATAAATACAACTAGTCACAGAATCAGACAATGAATTAAGGATGCACAACTAACAATCTATGTGATTTGAAGTACTGTTTCGATAAGTGGTCGGCTAAGGTTTAAATTCGGACTGGTCAGGCTTGAACATACGTGCAGTGTATGTCAAGCTATGCTTCGGAATATACTGGGTTGACCACATATATACTCGGTATTTTCTCTTTTTCCGTGATTCGGAAAATCATATCAAACAAGATTCGGAACTTGATGTCTTATGATTCATGATTCAGAAATTTATAACAAACAAGATTCAGATATGTCTTTGTCAAAATCATGAGTTAAATCAATAATACGGAATCACGTGACATAATTCGTGTCGCAATATAATTCATAGCAATTTAAGGAATAAAACAAAGAACTTGCATATATTTAATATTGAGAAACATAGATACAGAGTACTTGCCTCAAGTCTACTTTTGTTTGTCTTTGCTCCTAGTCCAACCTAATAAAATACAAGATTCGATTATCAGATTCCTATACTAAACCTCAAATCGTTTACTCATAATAGGTCAAGTTCAGATTTCTCCTAAAGCCCAAAGATTCTTATAATGTCCATAAGACGAATCCATTAGTGTACCAAATCACCTACTCCTATGCCTATAAGCCCACATTCAGGATTTGTAAATTCCCAACTTAATGATTCTAAACATACTAAAGGTGAGCCCAACCATATTTATATTCACCCCAAAGCCCACAAATTTGGCCCAATCTTCTTTTCATTTTTTTTCTTTCCTCTCTTTTTCTTCACAGCCTTCGGGCCAAGCCCACAGCCCAAACTCATCTAGCCCACATCAATTCTTATAAACCCTTCTCTCTTTTTTTAAACAACTTTGGCCCTAAGGACCCGGCCTGCTGGCCCATTGGAACCCGGCCCACTCCTAACTTACCCCCCTCTTCCTTCTCTCTCCTTTGAAAAGAAAAGAAGGAGAAGGTTGAGGAGAAGAAAAATCGAAAGAGAAAGCTCACCTTGATCCGATCGCGACGACAGGGGCGAAGCTCTGGTGGCTTAAGGTGATCTTGAAGGAGGCGGCTCGTCGAGGTCTGGCGGTGGCTCCGCTCAGGGTGGCAGAGCACGACTAGCGAGGTTGGCTCAAGGGCGGCGGTCGAGGGTTTTCGAGGTGGCGCGGTCGTGAGGAGGTCAAGGTGGTGGCGGAAAAGACCAGATCCGACAGGAGGTTGGGACCAAGAAGCAGAGGCGACCGTAGGGTTTCCTTCGCTGGGTGGCGGCGCGTGGCACGTCGATCTGGAGCGGTGGTCGAGGTATGAAGCCGCTGCACCGATGGCAGTAAAATCAGTCACTGTTGGTAAAGTGAGCTGCTAATGGCGAGCTCCGTTGGTAGGCGGCGGTAGTTCGGCAGATTGATGGCGGATGTTCGAGAAATTGAGGTTCCAGCAGTGGATGGCGATGGTGGTTCTAGGGTTCCGGCAAGGTCCGAGGACGCAGTATCTGATGGTACTGGAGACTCCGTGAAGCTGGGAGAAGAAGGCTGGAGAGGAGGCGCAGTCTGTCGGAAGTGGTCGGAGGACAGGGCGTGTCCGTCAGTGTGTCCAGACACGACGATTAGCCCGAAGACAACAACAAACTAGGGTTAGGGTTTTCTTATAACGATGTGTCAAGGTGTCCCTGTTCGCAGGACATGGTGTGTCGGGAACGGGGTCGGGAATTAGATATGTGGTATCGAAAATGGGGTGTCAGATGGAAAATGATGTGTCCGTGTCCTCGAAGTCGGACCCGGGGACACGAAGGATGTTGTATTTGGATTTGTGGATTGGATCGTATCGTATCGGACACAGGGGTGTGGGGATTGTATTATTAATAGCTAGGAATCTAATAAAATGGAATAGACATGCCTACACGGCTAGACACGATTCTTGGAAGTGGACACATGGTATGGACACAATTTGGACACGGTTATTAGGACCACATAGGAATTTGGGGTGATTAGTATTAATGACAATTAGGGGTATTTATAGGAGCCATTAGAAATAATCTAGATACTATTAGCACATGGCTCCAAGGAATATCCCTAGAATATTCCATAGAATATTCCAAGAAATATTCCTAACTCTAGATCCTTTGGGATTAACACTAATCATAATTAATAAAAAGAGAGCTAGAAGGTTCCCACCAATAGCTAGCAACCCATTCATGTCATATTACTACAAACCAAAATGCAACTGCACTTCTAGGTATTTACCGATCTGCCACTCCTTTTATATAATTCCTTAATGACCAATCCCCTCTATGGTAATTACAAAAATGCCATTCCCTTCCCATGATTACCTAAATAATTTCCAAATAATTTTAGAAAAATAAAATTAGAAAATTAGGGATTGCAAATTCCGAAATCAGGAGGGTTACAAGCAAAGAATGTGCTCAACGGCCTGAAGATAAGATGTCCTAGGAGAATGCATATACAGACTCACAATACTCGCAGCAAATGAAATATTTGACGAGTGATAGTGAGATATATCAACTTCCCTACAAGACGCTGATAGTAATCATGATTGGGTAACAAAGAGTTCGATGTAGAACCAAGCGAGGTAAGCTTCTTCACATTCATAGGAGTATCAATTACCAAATAGCCAGCCTCATGTAGAAGATCTATACAATATTTCAAGGAATCATCACATCCAGCAACCTTAATCTCCAAAAAGTAACAAAGAAGAGTAAAGTCCTCAGTACAAAAATGAGAGGACAGTTCCCTTTAATCATAGAAATCCTAGCAGTATCATTATCAGTAACAAGAATATCATCAATAAAAAGCAAGAGAATCACTCCCCAAGCTGCCAAGGTTGTCAAAATCGCTAGGCGCTAGTTGGACGGGCACCTATTGCATAGCGCTAGTCCGCCTAGACATCGCCTAGTTCTAGGCGGTCCAAAAAAAACCTTGCTGAAAATAAAACCTTGGCGAACTAAATATAAAATCCCAAATTACTTGCATAGTCTTACATAATCAAACATGCTCAAATTCAAAGTAGAAGTACAATCATAGTTAAGGCGGCCACCTATTTCTAGGCTTGTCCAAAAAAATTATGCTGAAAATAAAACCATGTTGAACTAAATATAAAACCCCAAATTACTTGCATAGCCTTACATAATCAACAAATTATTGGTATAACCTTACATAATAAAAAATAGTCAAATTCAAAGTAGAAGTGCAAACATAATTTACATAAAACAAAATAATAAGAAACTAGAGACCTCTCTTTCATGTAGGGGGCGTTTGTACATGATATTTTTTTATTTTTGGACAAATTTTGTGTGTGAAAACTATTTCCATGTTTAGTTTAGGTTGTAAAAATTTATTCCAAGAAATTGCAAATACCCGGGTAAACAATTTACCTATAAAATATAAGGGTCCGTTTAGATATGCTTTCTGAATTCTTTTTGTGAAAACAGTTTTTTGAAAGTAAGTTATAAAGTTATTTTTTGGGTGTAAAAATTCTGACTTTGCGTTTGGTTACTTTCATTTGAAAAATAGTTTTATGAAATAAAAGTTCCAAATTCTGTTTGGTAAAATATTTTGTGAAAATAATTTTTATTAAAATTTTATATCTTGTCCAATAAAATAACTTTTTCGTGTCCAATAAAATACTTGTATCCTATCCACTCAACTCGTGTCCGACACAGACCCTACTCTTCAATCCAATACCTTCTGTATCCGGTGGGAGGAGCTCGACGAACCGGTCCTTGTCGTCCAGTTGCTCGTCGTCGGTCTGGGTCAACAAAGCTCGAATACGATGACCGTGGCGGCAGCGAGGTCATTGTGTCCTTGACGAGCTCGAGGTGTCCGTGTCCCGAGCCCAGCGCGACTTCCTCGAAGCCGGCCACAGCGGCGGCAGCGACGTCACCGTGTCCCGAGCCCACGACCGCGACGGCAGCGAAGCTCGAACACGACAACCGCGGGGGCAACGAAGCTCGAACACGAGGTCACCGCGGCGGCAACGAAGCTCGAACATGATGACCGCAGCGGCAGCGAGGTCACCGTGTCCCGAGCCCAACGAGACTTCCTCAAAGTCGGCCATCGCGGCCGTGTCCCGAGCCCAGCTCGCCGGTGACCCCACCCGCCTGACCTCCTCCTTGGCAATCTTGGAGACGGCCACCACTAGCTCTCAAGAACCGACGAGCTCGAGGTGAGCCCCTTTCTCCTTCTCCTTCTTCATCTTCTTCTTCCTCTTCTTCTTTTGCTGAGTTCTGCCATAATTTTTGGGGAGGGGGAGAGAGAGAGAGAGAGAGAGAGAGAGAGCGTGAAAAGGGGTAGGGGTAGGTGGAAGGTGGTGGGGGCCCGCAAACAATGTAAAACTGTTTTGAGAAAACAGCTTTCTGCTGTTTTGTGAAAGCTGAGCTTAAAATTTTATTTCCAAAATTCTTTTGGGGAATGCAGTTTCTGAAATTGGACTACCAAACAGAATTTTTGGTGCAAGTGACGTTTAAACACAGAAAACAGATATTAAACACCTAACCAAACAGGCCCTAAGAATCTTATCCCTTAAGAATTGGTAGGTATATTTTTTTTGCCTGGACTTTTTTTTTCTTCTTTTTCTTTTTTTTTTGATTTTTTTACCTTTTTAAAGATTTTTTGGCCTTTTTGTTTTTTTCAGTTTTTTTCATTTTTTTTCCATTTTATCATTTTTTCCATTTTTTAAGAATTTTTTTCTTTTTCATTTTTTAAGATTTTTTTGTGTTTGTTTGTTGTTATTTAGTTTTTTTCCCTCAGTTTTTATCCCTCTTTTATTTTTATTTTTAGTTTTTTTTACCATTTTTATTTTTTGGGAATATTTATATAGTTATCAAACATTGAATATAATTTTCCTGGAAATTTAATTACCAAAAATTTTCTGGCTGAAAATTATTCCGCGTACCAAACGCTCCCTAAGTATCCATTTGCATCCCCACGGACCCCACTTCATTTTCATAATCAAGAAATGCTGTAGAAGGATCATCATATTTATATTCAACTTTCTCATCTCCTCCCCCATATTCGATGACATCATCCGATTTAACTTATTGTTCTGGCACGGCAATTCTAATACTTCTTCTTGGTTGTAATTTGCTATCCATACTTGAACTTGTGCAACCATTGTCCAAGTAAGTCCCGAGTGTGGTTCACTATCACCACCACAGCCCATCCTTGAGTATGTATTCGCTCGCTTTCATGTAGCACAGTAGTCACCTCTTTCTTGTTGTTGATGAGTTTCACATTGAATTGCACATAGACTAACCTTTCACCACCTAGCATATTTCTTTTCTTTGTATCTACATGAAAAAATCAGACAATTAGATATTGAGATTATGTTTTACTAACCCTCTCAAAAGTGCTCAAATTTCTCTCACATCCACATGAACTTTAAGTTAAAGCGAGATTTTTTTTAATTACAATTTTCAATAAATTGAGGGTAGAACCTCCATAGTTTTACCTCCAAATTACTTTGATCTAAACAAATTACAATTATTAGAAAATAGAAATTTAATTTACATGAAACATAAATGAAACCTTAAATAATTCTTTGGTTCTAATTTTACCTGGATTATACTTCTCATCATTGTTTACACATCCTTTCGGTACCAAGGCTCTTCCTAATGAACCATCTTTCATTTTGTACTTACCCAACTTCTTCGCATTCCTCATTCGATTTTACATGTCCAAATTATTGGAGAAGAAAGTCTCAACACATTGTATTAGCCCATCGTAAGCACCAAATTATCAAAGTTACTATTATCCTGATATGCATAATAAGGATTAAATAAGTAGCCCGCCAAATGCAATGGACTATCAATGCGACACATGGCTTTTGAATCAATAATATATATGATTGGTCGGTAGCTCATCTCATTGTTCTGATATTACTAGCTCCCTTTCTTGTTTAAGCTCCCCATCAATAAATCTCATTAATGGCTTTTTATCTTCATCGGTTAATTTAAGTAATTTTACTAATGGAGCAAACACTCGCAAACATAGTGCTACACTAGTCCAAAATTTTGCACTCACCACAATGGCATGTCTTCTTCCCTTTTGAGGTATCATGACACAATTTGCTCGTTTCTCAGTCAAAACAGCCCACCATTGCATGAAATTGATGTCTCTTCTCATACAAACTTTGCAAAGTCAAGAAGGTTATTGCAAATCGAGTCACACCCCGTCGTACTATGTCATGCCTTTTTGTGTATTTTTCCATTAGAATAAATGAACACTGTGAACGTTTTTGCTTTCTGGAATATTTTGAATTTTGGTAGCTTAACAGTCTCTTAAAGCATGAGGCCTCGTGTGAGTGACACACAAGCTCCAAAAAATAGTAGGCCTCTTCTCTTTTAGCAACTTGGCTACCGCCATGTTATTGGAGACACTATCCGTCACAACTTGAAGTACACTTTTTAATCCAATTTCTCCAATCCACTTGTCAACATATTGAAATATGTATTCCCAGTATGTGCATGTGCTGAAGCTTTCCATGAAGAATGGAAACTTGTGCCTTCAATATAATTGATGCACAAATTGATAATGCTTCTCTTGCGATCGGTCCAAACGTCACTCATAATTGAACACTCACTTTTAGTCCATTCTTCTTCGTGCTTCTTGAGTGATTCTTTTGTTTTCTCCATCTCTTCTTTAAAAGTTGTTCCCTCAACATATATTGGCTTGGCTTTCGATAATTACTGTTCTAAAAGGCGGTCTAGGCGGCGCCTAGGCGCTAGGCGCTTGGTGCCCGTCCGATGCTCGCCTAAGCGTCCGCCTAGGCCTCCAGACGTCCGATTATGCATGTTTTGGGGGGTTTTATGGACTTTTTTCTACAATTTTCAATAGATTTTTTGGATTTATTTTATTTAATTTTGAACCGCCTAGGCAACCGCCTAGACGGGCTAGGCGCTAGGTGGCGGGTGCCCGCCTGAGTTGCAACGCACTTAATGCGCGCGTCCGAGCGAAGCGAGGCACAAAAATAATAATAATAAAAATATACATAAAATAAATAATAAATAGTAATGCAAAAAATAAAATCAAATAACATATTAAAACCAACAAAAACATGTTAAACATAACCAAGTGAACTACTAAGCATCCGTATTAATAACAGTCAACAAAAACAAACAAAAAACTGTATTCTTCCTACCAAAGTTTAGTAAATTTTAGTTTTTCTTAGTTTAATTGTAATCAACTTTGACAATCGTGGAAAGGGCTACCTCTCTCCTATTTGTATGAGATAATGGTCCTCTCCCTGCCTCAAAGTTTTTTTTAATATAAATATATACATAAAATAACAAAAAAAATCATAAGGCGCACTCGGGTGTGCCTTTTTTTGTCGTGCCTTGCTGAAAGGCGTGCGTTTGGTGCGTTCGAAGAAAAGTGCCTCGCCTAATAAGGTGTGAGCCGCAACTGCTGCGCCTTTCTCTTAGGCATGTCTTAGACGTGCCTGAGGTGCGCCTTTTGTCACGTCCCAATTCGACAAACCGTTCGTCCCTATTCCCATTATGCTGAATCGATCGTCCTCGCTAAGGCGTGATGTCGTACGAGTCTGGAGTTGCACTCGTACAAGGCAAGAATATTACATTTGATCATTTATTTGAAACATCAAGTTGAAACTTCACAAATCGCAGAGTAATTGAACACGCAGTATAAGAAGATAGAAATATGCTTTTCATTGGTAGCTTGTAATGAAGTGCAAGTCATATTACATTGGATATGTCGTTGCGGCTACATTGATTGAAACAAAATAAATATACTTGACAAGCTGTCTGAACTAACACTTGTCGTTCCATACATTCACCCTTTTATATATTGAAAGCCTTCGATGAATTAGCTTCAAAATACTTCATAATATGAAGAGCTTCAAAATGCCTCTCCAAACTTCAGCTTTGGCTTAGCGACATACACCCCCAGAGTCCTTATCACCTGTGGGATTGGGGATTAGTACACTTGTAAATGCACTAGTGAGCGGGACGAACCTGCTCGTCTAAACCGACTCTGATTGTTAAGGTAGGCATGCATTGGAGTTTTCTTTCTATTTAGGACTAAATGAATTCAGTTCATATTAATAGCCTTCCATTTGAAACAGTTAAGCAGACAGAAATCATCGCAGTTTATCTCATTCTTACCACGGTCGTGCTCGTCCCTGCATAAAAACAGAGATTATAATTTTCACCTGCATAAGATAACAGGTGAGCATGCTACTATCTCATATGCGGACATTGGTGCTATGCACTACGAGGGACTTTTATATGTCATTGCGATGTGCCCTATCAGTTTGGGTTGCAAGCCCTACTAGAGGTCTCGTAATGCCCCGTGCCGAAGTACGATTTTATATGTTTCCCCTAGGTCGATACGGTTTCGATGCCCCGGATACCGTTTTGAGAAAAGTTAAACTTGTGCACAAGTTGTTCATGACCATGCCAATGCGTGAACAGTTTAATACATGAAACAGATTGCATAGCGTGGACAGTAATAAGCAACATTATCATTTTTTTCAACTCATGCAACAAATCATTTTTCCTAAAGCCGTACTTCCAATTTAGCGTCCCGTAGGCACCAAATTTCCCGAGGCACCGTATGCCGCAACCAACCTTTCATCATTTTATTTTACAGATCGTGAAATAGTTTCTCTTTTCTAGAACTTAAACTTTCTCATTTTGGTGCGAAACTTATATTTTCTGAGTAACTTACTCTAAATCGATACATTTTTTCCGAGTTCTTGATTTTAGTGGATTGACATGCATTTAACTTGGCATCGTCGATTTGAATATGTTTGAGGCAAAAGAATGGAGTAGAAAAGAAGGGGCCGAACCATCCACCAAATATTTGATCGTGCCGAGGGTCGAAGCGCTTCGCAACTTTCAAGCGTCAGTTACGTGAGCTCCTGCAATGGCACAAACACTTAGTCAGAATTCCTTCTTTAATCCTTCGTTTTGAAATTCGTAAAATGCATTCAGAAATCGACGCGAAAACACATTCATCAAAACCAAGCAGTAAAAACTCAAAAAAATCATACAGCAGTCCGGTACCGTCGAAGGGACTCTTATATAGAGGTCACTCGCCGAGACGCAGCCTGCTGCATCTAGGACTTATTCCAACAGAAACCGTTCTATTAGTTGGATCAATTCTCGTAATATTCGTCCAAATCGATTTATTCGATGCCGCAAAGGGTTATCGTAAACCAAGCTCAGCGATCGAGTCAGATAGCTATCTAAGTTTCCGACCGATCTGACTCGCCGCAAGCATATTACATAGTCTGTTGCCTATCGGGAACGGGGCACTACACCTTTGACTACAATGCGTGGTATGAATATGATACTAGCCAAAGGAAAAAAAGCTCTTTGTCTCTTTTAAGTCTCATCGTCTCTCTCGCTCTCTCTCTCTCTCTCTTAATTCAAGAGACTCTTAAATCTCATTCAAAGCTTTGGTATGCAAAAGGGAAAAAAGAAAAAGAAAAAGAAAACTTCACCTGTGGTCGACTTCAAGGCGGGTAGCAGACCCATATATGACCACTCGTCGTTGCTTGGACTGGTCAGTCGGGGTCGAAGACTCGCTTGGGGGTCGGGGTGGCCGGTGGCGGATGTCGGCACTCGCAATGGGCGGCTCCCTCTTTCTTCGGTTGCTCACAAGTATGTTTTTTTTATTTTGACTCTCTCGTGGAAAGGGCTACCTCCCTCCCACTTGTATGAGATAAGGGTCCTCTCCCTGCCTCAATTTTTTTTTTTATATAAATAGATATATAGAAGAACAAAAAAAATCATAAGGCGCACCCAGACGTGCCTTTTTTTTGGTCGTGCCTTACTGAAAGGAGTGCGTTTGGTGTATCCGGAGAAAAGCGCCTCACCTAATAAGGTGCGAGGCGCAACTGTTGCGCCTTTCTGTGAGGCATGTCTTAGATGCGCCTGATGTTCGGCTTTGACTACAATGCTTGGTATGAATATGATACTAGCCAAAGGAAAAAAAAGCTCTTTCTCTCTTAAGTCTTATCGTCTCTCTCTCTTTCTCTTAATTCAAGAGACTCTTAAATCTCAATCAAAGCTCTGGTATGCAAAAGGAAAAAAAAAAGAAAAAGAAAACTTCACCTGTGGTCGACTTCAAGGGGGGGTAGCAGACTGGCGGTGCATATATGACCACTCGTCGTTGCTTGGACTAGTCAGTCGGGGTCGAAGACTCGCTCAGGGGTCAGGGTGGCCGGTGGCGGATGTCGACACTCGCAGTGGGCGGCTCCCTCTTTCTTCGGTTGCTCACAAAGTTTTTTTTTTTAGGCTGACTCTCTCAATCTGGGAGGGAGGCATTCAAAAACATATCGGTGTCGGGTATTATATGCAGACTAAAAAATTGGAAACGTACCTAGGCGACTGCTTAGAGGAGTCAGTAGGTTTATCTAGGTGTCCATCTACTCGCCTAATCAGCTAATTAATGTCGATTTTTTAGGCCACCGTCCAATTGGCCGACTAGGTGGAAATCTAGGCGTCATATGGCCGCATAGTGTCTAAATGCTGCTTTTTCCGACTTTTAGAATATTGCTTGCTGCCTGCGATAGGTAATAAAGAGAAGTCAACAATGCTCAGAGATTGCTTGAGGCCATAAATTGACTTGCGTAAATGAAACACATGAGACTCTTCTGCAGTTCTGTAACCAGGAGGATGCTGCATATAAACGGTCTCACTAACATCACCATTAAGAAAAGCATTCTTAATATCCAACTAATATAAGGACTAAGGTGTATCACAAGAGAAATCAATACACGAACAATGTTAAGTTTAGCAATGTGGTAAAAGGTCTCATAGTTAATCTCATATTGCTGAGTAAGACACTGTGCAACAAAGATGTGCCTTTAAGTGCTCAACAAAACCATCTGAATTATGATTCATTGTAAACACCCACCGACAACTAACACGAGAATGAGTAGGTAGGAGAGGTGCCATGTCCTAAGTACCATTAGACCAAAGGACTTGTATCTCTTCATCCATTGCGGTCCACCACCCTGAATGCTGAAGTGCCTCTTGTATAGAAGAAAAAGAATAAACAAACTTGTGCAGTGATGGAGCTAGACGATGATAAGAAAAGAAATTATCAATAGGTTGCATAGTGCAAGTACGTTGTTTTTTTACGAAAAGCAGTAGGAAGATGATCCATAGTAGGTTCATTAATAGGGGTGGTTGGTTTGAAAATAGAAGTATTATAGCGAGCGTTTTTACGGTCACACGTAGAAGGTGGTTGTGGTGCAATGGGGGAAGTAGGTGATATTGGAGATGACAAATAGTCCATAAACGTAAACGAATGGATGTATAGTCCTTGGCAGGAGGGAAAGCCCAGAGGGTTGGGATGTCCTAGTTGGAGTTAATTTTGGTTGCCCCTTGACTCCAGAAAAAGATATAAAAACAATTACAATAAGCTGAAAGCTATAAATGTTGTAGCTAGGAAAAATAAGACCAATAATTTTTGACAAACGCTAAGAAACCAGTTGTCTTCGGTTCCGAAGGAGACATGGAGCTCGTATTCCGAGTTCCCCGCATGACTCCTGATCTACTCGAAGCATTTCCAGTGAAATGTCAAAATTTGGGTACAAGAGATTGCCAGTTCAACTGACAGGAAGAAGTTGGGGTGGACCGATAAGACTCTATCGATGGAGAGCCGGAGACTTAGGTGCCTGGGGGGTTGCCCTAACCAAGGGGAGTTGCCCAATCCCGATGGCTTGTCTGGCTTACCCGAGGGCCGGCCCTGCTTGCCAGTAGTGGTGGTACGGGAGATATAGTAGGGATGTATGGTCTATTGAAAGGAACGAATAAATGTGGAAGCTCTGGCGACGACGGTAGTGTAGTGACCGGAGGGCGGAAGAAAGAGTAGTTCTTAAGAAAGGTAACATCAGCCAAAGTAACATGTTTGCTGTCAGAAGAAGAATAATCAGCATTACCTTTCTGTGTAATAAAATATCCCACAAAGATAAACTTGGCAGCATTTGGAGTTGACTTATTGACAGATGCTGAACATAACATGTACAACTAAACGCTCGAGGAACCTCAGAGAGGGGTTTCTTCATAGTAAAAAGGATAGAGAAAGGTGACTTGTGATCCTGAATCTCGATGTCCATACGGTTAATAATATGACAAGCAGTAGTAACAACAAAATTTGAATAAACCTAAGGAACATTCTTCTAAACAACCTGAAGGATTGATGATTTTTATGTTCATCCATACCATTTTGTTGCGAAGTGTATGGACACAAGTCAGATGAAAAATGCCATTTGAAGAACAAGTATCATGAAAATTCTTGCTAATATAAGCATCATCAGTTGGCACAATTTTAATCATGGTAGAAAACTGTGTACAAGTTTGAACAATAAAATTGTGGAACATGTGCATGATTTCAAAGCGATCACGAAGAAGATATAACCACGCAATACGAGGATGATCATGAATGAATGTGGCAAAATAACGAAACACAAACAGACTTATTGTTATATATGACCCCAAATATCAGAGTGTACCAAAGAGAGCATAACTTCTAGAAAAAGTATGTGAGAACGTAGATCGATGTTGTTTTATGAAAATTCATGTCTCACAATATAACTCAGAGACAAAAAATTAGGAAGCATTTGTCGAAGAATAAAGAAGGGAGTATGTCCAAGTGTCAATGATGCTAGTCGACGGAAGAAACAAATCCCAAAATAGGTGGTGGATTGTCCAAGATGTATAAGTCATTCCTTTCGACCAATGTCTATAACTGCTAAGATTCCGAATCACAAAGGATGGAGTGAAGGTGATGGGGCAATTATAATCTCTGGTAAGCCGACTAACAGGCAAATTATTAAATTGTGATCCAGAAACATTAAGTGCATAAAAAAGATGAAGTGTAGAAGTAATAGGCACTGTCCGGATCCGCGAACAGGGGTGGTCTCGCCATTGGCTACTGTCATAAACTTTGGAAATGTACCTCTATAAATCTGACAAATGAGACGTTATGCACCAGAATCAACAACCCAAGATGAACTATGAGTCGAGCAAGATATACATGTGGTCGAAGCATAAAACACATATACAGATAAACGAAAAATAGGACTAGGTAAACTTTACACCTCATTTTGTAAACTCTACAATTCATCAGATCTGGATCTAGCGATGGGTGAAGAAGAAGTAACAGTTGCACCCTCAGTTAGTGCAGAATGGTGGGGTGAAGAGAAAGCACCCTATGTAGAAGAAAAATAATCCGAAGAAGTCGTTATAAGTCGTAGTCAAGTTGCAAATCACCAAATAATAGACAAGAAAAGAGGTGCGCAATATCCAAACCCTAACCAAGAGAAGAAGACAAATCTTGAGCAACAAATTACGGAAGTTGTAGAATATCCGAAAAAAATCGTCATAGCACACAATATCCCAAGTAGTAGAGAAATCCTAATACTCAACACAATCGCACACAAGAAGAACACTGCACTATACACTGAGACGAGATGATAGAATAGTCGAAGTAGTAAAGAAGACGTGAGCAACCATATTAGACGCAGTGTAACAGGCTGAAGTAGCCAGAGAACAAAGGGTGCTAGTACAGTATCAGACGCAGTGTAACAGGATGAAGTAGCCAGAAACAAAGGGCGCTAGTACAATGAGCTAAGTATCATCACAAGTCCAACAAGAGTAGTAATAAAACTGGTAGGAGTCAATCCCCAAGTAGCCATACCGATATGAATAACCAAAGTATATGTAGAAGCTAGTACAGTCTCCATTAAATCTCCATTAAATATCTAGCAAAATCTTGCACAGAAGGCAGTGAAACTATTGTGAGAAAACCGAAACATCGCAAAATCTCGCACACAAGTGAAAAATATCTTGAGAATATCAAAATATCATGAGATAATCTAGTCTTCTACGCAGCCAGAATAGAGAAAATTTATCGTGAGAATAGCAAAATCTCCTGATATGGAATATCGAGCACATCCACAAGCAGAATAGGAGGAAAAATACCATGAGAACGCCAAATAGTTGCGAGATGGAAGCCCGAAAAGATCCCGAGCTAAGCAAGGATGCTCGAGGTCGGCATCAATGGCGATATCGTGGTGAGAATTAAGGGTAGTCAAGCAGAGCCATGGAGTCGTCGTTGTGGATGAGATAGCCGCCGCCGACGTAGATCTCGGGGGGAGAAGAACTCGACGAACGTCGTTGGTCATAGAGGGTCGTCGAGTCGGTCATGGTTGTCGTCGATCTCAGAGGTGGCATTTGCTCATGTTTTGGCTAGGGCTAGGGTTCTATTAGAGAAAGGGGATGGCGGCTATGGCTGAAAATTAGGGTTTGGATATAGTTTACAGTATCTACCGATCCGATACGGCCGATACCGATACGGTTTGGCATGCCCCAATCCGATACCGATTGATACCTGATACCGACCGATATCGACATTGAGGGTCTTTTGTCTGGTCAATTAGGCAAAACATTGAACGAAAAAGACCAATTAGCAAGGGTGTAAGGTTGTAAAAGCATGTAAAAGAAGAAAACTTATCTATCGCATGTAAACCAATCGACAAGGGTGACTAATATTTCATTCAATTTCAAAACTACTAAGAAATAACACTAAAAAGACTTAAAATTATGCCTAAATATATAAAATATATTTTCTAAAATATTTATAACTATTTGTTTTCCGATACCAAAAAATCCGATACTCCGATTCGAAACCACCGATACAGCCGATCCTGCTACTCATAGGAATGGTCTGATACAGAATCCGATTCCGATACTGTGTTGGGAAGGATTCTAGGGAAGATGGAGGTGGTGGCTCCAGGCTAGGGTTAGGACCAGGGTTTCAAGAAATTAGGGATTTGGGTATTTTGGAAATTAGGGTTAAAGGCTTTGGAGAATTTGGAGAAGAATTGATAGAATTTTGGAAATTAGGGATTTGAAGATCTGGGGATTTAGAAAATTAGGAATAATATTTGGAGAATTTGGAGAAAAAATGGTAAAATAACTATTCCAAAATAAAGGAACCTTCTCTGATACCATGTTGAGAAGTTTGCTCAACTTAATGGACTTAATTTGATTAGGAATAGAGACTACATATTTATAGACTAGGGGGACACGCCCTTCCTTGAGTATATCCGACGTGGGACTAAAAGTAAGGGCAAAATGGACATGCCCTTCCTTGAGCCTATCCACATGGGACTAAAAGTAAGAGCAAAATTGACACTTAGAACATGCAATGAAGAACAAACTCAATGCAACACTAGCTATCTTCTACCGATTCAATAACCAGGGGTACAACCGTACAAATAATTGAAGCCAGGCATTCATGTTATGCTGAATGGCACTTTACGAAAGGTTCGTGTAGATGTTGATATTTTCATACTATGGAAAGGTGTATATATTAATTTTTTTAAGGAAATATGGAAATCTAATCTGGGTTCATGTTAGCATAATGTCATGCGTGTATTAAACATGACACAAACACTCCAAAATACACTAAGATGTTCCAATTATGTGTCGGACGACATAGTTACCTTTAGTGCAGTCCAATCATGGTACAAGTTCATGGATGGGTACACTACTTGTCTTTATTTTCAGTACAAAGGGGCTACGACTAGTTGGTTTGCCCATGCGATTCACAATACGCCTTAGAACTTTGATTGGGTCAATACTATTTACTGCATTAAATTTGACTCAAATAATTGTGTCATATACAATACATACAGTACATACAGTACAAAAACCTTATAAAACATAAGAAAAATTTAAAACTCATATTACTTTAATCAATAAGATGCAAAACTTTTCTTACTCATACTTCCACTGAAAAGCAACATTCCAAAATAAAATGATACAATATTGCGAAATCAAAACATATAAATAAACCATAAAATGAAGTAAAATAACATGACAAACGACTTAGAACCTTCACATTTCACATTAATGACAAAAGCATCATAAAATATCATAAGCTCTTTCTCTTCTTTGCATGTACAACTTGCAAAGTAGAGTGGTGGCTTCTAAAAATCGGGATTAGTTGGCTCCTAGGTGATAGGCGCCAAGTACCCGCTCATTATCCAACAACTAAGTTACTTGGGGTTTATTGGCAATTTTCAACAATTTTTTTGGATCGTTTTTTTTTGGACCGCCTAGAATTAAGCGGCGCCTAGAGGTACTGGGGCTAGGACCTCGGTGCCCGTCCGACTACCGTCTAGCGACTTTTACAACCTTTGTGGTGGTCCATGAGGAAAGAAGAAACCACAAAAATGCTCATGAGTCATGAGCCACCACCAAGGTACATAATACAAAATCAAAGTTCATAAGAAATATATATATCCATTGAAGCACAATTGGCAATAAACTCAAGTTTTTTTCCGACTTTCTTTTCATTAAAAGAATGGTAAAAGTAAGTTTTCTAGTAAAAATTAAATTGGATTGATTCAGATTACCAAATTTAGTGATCTAGATCGAGTAGCATAACAATCTGGATCGAAAATGTACCCCTAAATGGAAAGCTCGTACCGAAATGTGGTTCGATGGAGGTTTAGATGTACCATGTAACATGGTTGGACCCCGTGTAACCTTGTCTTATAGCCTCATACCTAATTGGAATCCGTGAAACATAGGTGTTTATAGAATCTATAATGGTCAAAAGTTTAGTGTTCACATCATCTTTTTTCCCAATTGTCTTTTAGGAAGGGATTCCAAGAATGTCATCAAGAAAAGAGAACATGTAAATGTTACTTCTATGGGATTAGTTGGCTCCTAGGTGTTAGGCGCCAAGTATCCATTCAGCGCCGACAACCAAGTTATTTGGAGTTTATAGACAAATTTCAGCATTTTTTGGACTGTTTTTTGTGGACACCCTAGAATTAGGCGGTGCCTAGATGGTGCTAGGGGCTAGGCACTCGGTGCCTGTCGGACTATCGCCTAGTGACTTTTACAACCTTGGTGGTGGCTCATGAGCAAAGAAGAAACCCGAAAGGTACATAATACAAAATCAAAGTTCATAAGAAATATGTAGCCATTGAAACACAATTGACAAAAACCTCAAGTTTTTTTTTTTCTTCCAGCTTTCTTTGCATTGAAAGAGCAGCAAAAGCATGTTTTGTAGTAAGATTTAAATTGGATTTATCCAGATTACCAAATTTAGTGATATGAATCAAGTAGAATAACAATCTGGATCGAAAATGTACTCCGAACTGGAAAGCTTGTATCGGAACGTGGTTCGATGGAGGTTTAGATGTACCATGCAACATGGGTTGGACCCGTGTAACCATAACTTTACAGTCTTGTACCTAATTGCTACTGGTTAAACATAGGTACTTATATAATATATAATATATAATGATCAAAAGTTTAGTGTTCACATTGTCTTTTTTGCCAATTGTCTTTTAGGAAGGGATTCCAAGAATGTCATTAAGAAAAGAGAACATGAAAAGGTTAGTGTCTTCCAATCACACCCTCTATTTGTAGATACAAAACCATCTCGATTGCAATCTATTGTTCTAGAATTACTTTGTATGCCAAATTAGGGGAAAAAATAGACTCAATTATTAGTTCAGCATGATCACCCTATAACGTAGGCAAATAAAATAATCAGTTAGAAAGCAAATATGATGCGAAAAACATTAATCAAATAAAAAAAATCAGAATAATCAGCAATAATTTCATCAACAAATAGGCGATATGATTTTTTTTTTTTTTTTTGAAAAAACATATATCTAATAAGAAATTCTTTGTTAAAAGTAATCTAACTTAGACTTTAACATGGAAAGATCGAGAGTTCTTTAGCAAAGTTTAAATTTGCCAAAGCACTCAAAGGATTCCACTAGTGTTCTCGAGTCCTATAAACCTTCACAAAGTAAGAACTAGAAAATTGGGAGACAAGATGGGAATAGAGCATGGGAGGGAGGCACTTCAAGAAGAAATAAGGGAACTACTTGTTTATGCAGAGTTCTTGGTTATGCATTATGTTCAATGGTTTAGAAGAGTGTCTCCATCTCATTTTTCTCATTATGTCCAATAGAACTCTGCGATGCCACCTTCAACTGCCAAGTAGAACTTCCAATCACTGAAACCACATCGTATTAATCATATCAAAGATTTGAACCAAATTTTCATGATTGCTACATAACTGTTGCTACAATGACTTCCATGCATAGCCCAATTTTGTACCAAAATTAATTTTCATGATTGCTACATAAGTCTTGCTACAATTACTTCCATGCAAAGCCCAATTGTGTACTGAGTGTGAAATCAACATATTATAGTTTGAACCAAATAGGGAGGAAACGGCCCAAACAAACTCAAATGGGACTGTAACAAGAGTACATGTCCATTCATCAGCATGGATGAATACAGGTCCGGACATAATGAACTGCAGGGTCAGAGTGTCTAGATTCTATTATGTGTCCCCATAAGAAGAGAACAACCTTTGCTGTTTTCTATATGGTACTTTTGTTTAGAATTTATGGATACTCTAGTTTAAACCCACATTGGCTAGGATAGGTAGCGCAATATGTAATGATATAGTTGGTTTGAGCCTAGGGAACGTATTCTCAACACCACCACCACCACTACCACCAAAAAAGCTTTTATCCCAAATCTTTTAGGGTCAGCTGTTTGAATCCTCTTCTTCCATTTGGCTCGGTTAAAGGCCATGTCCTTTGTGAAAGAATGTTTTCTCAACATTGTACCAAAATTTAGTCTCTACATTGGTATCAACAGTGTTTTAAAAAGCCCTTCAGGAGCGTTCCTAGACGCACCTGATGTGTGGCCTCACCCTTGCGCCTTGTTTTCTATGAAAGGCTCATTCAACTAGGAGCACCTGAGGCGTGCACCTCGTGCCTACTTTTGAGGCGCCCCTAAAGCGCACAAGGTTCATCCATTTAGTGTTATTTCTTCTTTTTCTTTTCTGTAATAAATATGTTTTAGTATTTTAGTGTTTGTATAATTTCAAGTAATCTTTCTCTTGTATTTTAGTTTGTATAAATATGTTTTAGTATTTTAGTGTTTGTATAAATATGAGGCGCCCCATAAATATTATTTTTGATATGATCAAATCAATCAAGAAAAGATCATTAGTTGAAAATATTGTCAGCAATTGGATCGTAAGGACAAATACACTATCAAAGCATCAAGTCAATCAACTAATTTTCTATTGTAATTTATAGGTTTTGTATTAAATGATGATGAAGGATACAAATCCTGTGGTAGTGTTGGTGATGGAGAAGAAGATATGCTTGATAATGATTTTTTAGGGTTTTGTCGATTTTCTATTAAGATATGGTTGATGACTATGGTTATTGTTATCTTCATGATTTTATTTACTCAACTTTTTGCTATACTAATGGTGTTATGAATTGATTACATATAATATGATTTTTGTGTTTTGAAACTATATTATTTAAAATACATCTAAAATGTGTATCTCGCTTCGTTGAAGCCCATGCCTATGCCTTTCCAAACACTAGGTATAAGAGTGTGGGTGATGATGATGCTTATGTCTCCACCCTTAACCATCAGCCGTACATCCATATCCTCCTTATTCCCTTCTTCCTCGCAAAACCTTGGCCTTTATCCTCTTGCTCTTATAAAACCCTACCGTCGCCATCAAGTCCCCTGAACCTTCTCTTCTCTCTCTCTTTTTCACCCCTACAAAAAAGCTCCACAATAAAATTATATTCCACCTATAAATTCATTAGACCTTCCTATTAATTACCATCATCAGAACTACTCTATTTATCTCATCCCAAACATAGCACATCTTCTTCCTCCTTTTCCTCTCCCGAAACACAAAGGACCCAATGGCAAACCAAGCTCCACCAATTCCTTCTCCCTACTTAAATCCCGAGCTCTCCCTCATTACGATCATAATTCCCTGTTGTTTAGCCACCTGCCTATGTCGGAGCATCACCGTCTCCTTCCAAGGAATGTTTGAAATATCACGATTGTTATTGGTTTCAGCCCCTTCCTATGAGTATCCGTATCGATCGTTTCGACAGTTGACTGTTTCAGATCAGAATACCAGGTTATTCGTTTCAGGAAGATAAAAAAAGTTTTGTAAAAAACTAGAAAAATATTTAATACATTTAGAAATTATGTCATTATTTTATTTATTATGTTGTTTTTGTTAGTTTTAAATGAAATAATAGTAAATGGATGGATGTTGTGAATTTATATATATACAACTTCGACAAATGATAATGATTACAATTTACCAATAAGAAATTATATCGATACACTATAACATTGTGATAGTGAGTGAATCATTGTGTTGACACTATTTTCTCTTTTTCGTTCAATTTTTTCGGCCGAATTGAATGGAAAAGAGACTCCAAATGTCGGTATCGGTCAGTATTGGATCGGAACATGCCAAACCATATCGATATCGCTGTATCATATCGATATTGGATCTTGGATCGGGACATGCCAAATCGTATCGTTATCGACTGTATCGTATCGATATCGGACGAAGGTTGTTTGTGCAAAGTTATGTTCCGTGGCACCTTCAGGTGACCCTGGGGGTTTGTTTCTCCAACATTCTCATGTTTCCGATCTAAGTGTCCTTGTGCACCAACAGTTTTTTCGGGCCACCCAACTATTTGTTTTCTGTATTCTGTTTTTTTTTGTTTCTCATAACTTAACAAGGTGGACGTGTTCCACATATTCCAACAAAGAAGGGGTGTGTGCGTGTTGGGGGGTGGTGTGGGGCTAGAGTGTTAGAGTTTGTCTGTACTCTAGTTTAGTCCCACATTGGCTAGAATAGCTAACCCACTATGTAACTCTCCGTATTTACAATTGCATTGACCTAATGAATATATTATACCATAATCAATTTTTTTTTATAGATATAACTCTGGGAAATGTTGTCTATAGTGTTAGAAGTTGCTATTTTCGTCTGAAGCTATAGATTGCTCATTAAGATGAACAATTTTTTTTCCCCAGACTAATTACTGTTTTATACAGTTTATGCTGCACCCTTTTCTCATTTTCTTCAAAACTCGTGTTAAATTAATCCAGGGCAAACCAAGCAATTGCGAGGAATCTAATGAAGGCAAAACCTCGATGGATGGAGGAGGAATCGTTTCGACCCCAAGAAAAGATGCAAATGATCAGTAACCACCTTAATACACAGCATACATGATGGAGGATCGAGAACATTAATGTGGGGGACTAATTCAAGTATTCTCGACTGTCAATGAATTTCAGAATTTGAGTATATTCGTGGGTGCAATTGGCTGCCCTTCTGTTGTATATAGAGGTACACTATGTGGTCCAGGCAACACTTGTATATATATTTTTTCAGTCATTTTTTTTTTTAAATTTCGGATAAGGTGGTAATTGTAATTTATTAGAGGAAGTTGTGTACAAGCTGGCCAGCAATACCATTCAGTTAGAATAATGCAAAGAGGTAGAAAAATTCATAGTGCTGAGTGTTGTTGGGTCATTCTCTTGCTTCTATGAGGGCTACAAAATAATGGTAGGGCGGAAATGTAAACAGTCAAAATCTGCCACTTGCTCATGATTTAGACATAATCTATGTACTGTTTCTCCAACGTAATTGTATTGATATCATCATGGATTATATTATAGAGCACAGCTTACACTCCATCTGTCCATTCTACATCTATTACTAGCAATACCTGGATTAATTATATATTTCTGTGGGTCTTGATCAAGACCAATTTGCTGAAAACATGGAAAAAAGAAGTATACAAAATGATTGGTGATAGGTATAGCTTTGTCTCCATTTGGCATATATTCTTGCAGTGCTCAAGGAAGGCTTTCTTGTATTGTCTGTAGCCAGTGGCCTTTGTGGATATGACCACCTGTTTGACTAATAATATATGAGGCCTCTTGATCCTAAATGTTGTAGATCTATTTGAACTTTAATTAGAGGCCACAAATAAAGGTACTGATAAATACGGATAAAGGCCCTATGGAATTTGGTTTTTTTATAAGGGCACATCAAAAATTGATCAGAGCTGTCCCATTCTTAACTTTTATTTATTTACAAGTTTGCTACTGAAAATTTTTCCCAGGACTATCCAATTTTTATGTATAAAAGACAACTCTTTTTATTTTTTTACTCTCTCTTCTCCTTGTGAAGAAGAACAAAGAAGAAGAACAATACGAAATAAGAAATAAGAAAGAACAAGAGTAAGAACAAGAACAAGTTGAAAGAAAACAAAAAGAACATCTCTTTCTCCAAATTCCTTTTTTTTTGTTCTTTTCTAATTTCACATTTTTTTTTCTCTAAACCCTAGTTTATGGATGAAACCCTAGTTATAGAAGAAATTGGATTACCAAATCTATCAAATCTACTAATCTATTAATTAATTTTTTTTTATTAATAGAAGAAATTATGGATGAAATCTTATTTCTAGAAGATATCGATTTGTTGAGCAAGTTTATACCAAGACTGCCACAACTTCTGCAATCCTAGAAGTATTGAGGACTGACAGAAATTGTGGCAGTCCTGAAAGGAACTTGCTGTACAACAAAACTGCCACAATTTCTGGCAGTCCTAGAAGTATTAAGGACTGCTAGGAACTGTGGCAGTCCTGAAAGGACCTTGCTGACCTTCCTATACAACAGGACTGTCACAATTTTTGGCAGTCCTAGAAGTATTGAGGACTGTCAGAAATTGTGGCAGTCCTAAAAGGGACTTGATGTACAGTAAGTACATTTTAGGACTGTCACAATTTCTAGCAGTCCTAAAGTCGAAATGGCCGAACGAAAAACATATATTAGGATTTATTTCCATCTTGATAATATAGTGAAATATACATTTTAGGGTTTATTTTCATGCATTTTTTGTGAGAAAGAATGAAATAAACATGTTAGGATTTATTTTCATGCATTATTTGTAAGGAATCAAAATGATAAGAATGAGAATTGTGGAGAGGAAAACTAGGGTTTTGATGAAAATGATGGAGAAGAAAACTAGGGTTTAGAATGAAAAACTTGTGGAGAAGAAGATGAAGAAGAAGATATATAGTTTGGGGAGTGGAAAATGGTGAAGAAGGAGAAGGTTAGGGTTTTGGAAGAGAGAGAGAGAAATTTGGGGTTGGGGGGGGGGGGGGGGGGCGGTGGAGTGGAGTTGGGACAGCCCCATGAGTAAAAAATAGGATAGCCCCAGTAATTTTCCCTCAAATATGGGCTAGCCCCAATCTTGGCTAGCCCTGATCAAGTTTTGATGTGCCTTTATAAAAAATTAGGGGCATCACAGTTTAGTCTTTCCATTTTTTTTTCTTTTCATTTTCGTGCATATCGAAGGCTGTCAAAATTTTCGTTGGCCACTATTTTATGAACTATTTCCAATTCCAAGAGTGAAAAGTCCTGAGAATATTGAATGAGGTCTTCTAACATAGGAACATAGTTACTTCTTCAAGACCAATGTGTCCTGAAATATTTAAATTGCGCTTTTGTACTACAAGATATGTTTTTGAAATAGTCTTGATATGCTTCAAAATGGATGAAAGGTGCTTCATAAGAGCAGTTTGTGAAGTTGGGTAGAACAGTGAACTCAAGGTACCAAAAATATATCTGAACGTTATAGTTGAGTACCATTATGGTAATTTAGTCTGCAAATTAAGTATAATATGTATCATATACTTCTTTACTGTAAGATTTTGGATTGAGGACGTTCAAATTCTTAGAGCGCGTGAAGTAATTCCACAGTACACAAATGCAATATGAAGCCACCGATCTTTTTTCTCTGAAGGACATTTATAAATAAAATGCATTATGAAAATTATTGGGGTAGCGATTATGAGGTATTTTTAGACTACCGGTTATAAGCAACTATAAGGGTTCAGTTTTGGGTGGTTTTAAGTAGCGGCTTTTAACCCAGTCCAACCCATATTTGTTAATTCATTAACGAACAGTTCAAAAAAAAATTAAAAAAATAAAATTACCTATATGCTCATATATAAACAAAAGCTCTTCCAAAGTTTCATTTTTGATATTGAAGTCTTCTCGATACATAATTCTTGAAAGTATCTTTATGGGTGTTTATCATACGGTGTTCGACTTCGACAATAACCATAGGATTTATAAGAATGATTATCTGAATAAAGATAGTCACCATAATAATGATCTTCTGGATGAAAATAGGAGAGTATAGAAAAACAAGATTTTAAAATCTCACCGGAGGAAGTAATCGCAGTTTGAAAGAAGTTGAAGAGAAACAAATATGAGAAAAGAAAATTTATGAAATGCCCAAAAATTTAAAAAGTTTTATGAAAACCCACCGCAAAAGAAACTTTCATCGCGTGCCCAACATTATCTTAAAAATATATAAAAGGGGACGGCATGACCCTTTTGCCCTTCTAATTTATTAAGAATATCCACAAACCCAGCAACTCTTCAGATAAACGGTTCGATTCCAGAAGAGGGAGAATTACATACAAACCCAGCAACTCTTCAAAAAAACGTTTCGATCGCTCCCTCCTCTTCCATACTCTGTTCGCTTTCGATTTTAGGTCATCTCCTCCAAAAATCTTAGAAATTTCTTACAAGAAAGCGCCAGCGAATCTCCATTCGTAAGTTTCACACAATGTCGCAATCATCATCAATGGATGTAGACCGAGTTAGAAAAGACGGAGAACAAGTAGATGTTGGAAAACAAAAGAAACAAGGGGTGAAAGTTAAGAGGGTTGCTCGTAAACAAAACATCACAAAAGAAAAAGAAGTGCAAGAAGAAGTAGAAGAACAAGAACACGGAGAACAACAAGAACAACAAGAACAAGAAGTAGCAGGAGGAGAAGAAGAAGATCAAGAAGAAGGGAAAAAAAAGGTAAAACTTTGAGTCCTGTTCATTCTCCGTTTATATTGACGCGGCAAATGAGAATGATCATTCTCCGTCTATAAAATACACGGAGGATGCCCTTTCTGTGTCATTTGAAATAGAAATGACCATTCTCCGTGTTAAAATACATGGACAATGGCGTTCTCCCTTGTATTTTGACCTAGAAATGGTCATTCTCCGTGTATCTAACACAGAGAATGAATATTCTCCGTGTTAAAACACACGAAGAATGACATTTTCTGTGTATTTTGGTAGAGAAATGAACATTCTCCGTGTTTTAACACTGAGAATTACATTCTCCGTGTTAAAATACACGAAGAATGACATTTTCTTTGTATTTTGACCTAGAAAAGGCCATTCTCCGTGTGTTTTTGACACGGAGAATGTTATTCTCTGTATTTTTTGACACGGAGAATGATCATTCCGCGTGTTAATACACACGGAGAATGGCATTCTCCGTGTTAAAACACACGGAGAATGGCATTTTCTGTTTTTTTGACCTGAGAATAAGCATTCTCCGTGTTTCTCACACGGAGAATGTTATTCTCCGTGTCAATATACACGGAGAATGGCATTTTCTTGTATTTTGTCCTGAGAATGAGCATTTTCCGTGTATCTAACACGGAGAATGTTATTCTCCGTGTTAAAATACACGGAGAATAGCGTTCTCCCGTGTATTTTGACCTAGAGATGGCCATTCTCCGTGTATCTAACACGGAGAATGTTATTCTCCGTGTTAAAATACACGGGGAATGACATTTTTTCTTATATTTTGACCTAGAGATGGCCATTCTCCGTGTATCTAACACGGAGAATGACCATTCTCCGTGTTAAAACACACGGAGAATGACATTTTCTGTGTATTTTGTCCTGAGAATGAGCATTCTCCGTGTTTCTAACACGGAGAATGTTATTCTCCGTGTTAAAATACACGGAGAATGACATTTTCTTGTATTTTGTCCTGAGAATGAGCATTCTCCGTGTTTCCAACACGGAAAATGTTATTCTCCATATTAAAATACACGGAGAATGGCGTTCTCCCGTGTATTTTGACCTGGAGATGGCCATTCTCCGTGTATCTAACACGGAGAATGTTATTCTCCGTGTTAAAATACATGGAGAATGACATTTTCCCTTGTATTTTCTAGAGATGGCCATTCTCCGTGTATCTAACACGGAGAATGACCATTCTCTGTGTTAAAATACACGGAGAATGGCATTTTCTGTGTATTTTGTCCTAGAAATGAGGCATTATCCGTGTTTCTAACACGGAGAATGTTATTCTCCGTGTTAAAATACACGAAGAATGACATTTTCTGTGTATTTTGTACTGAGAATGAACATTCTCCGTGTTTCTAACACGGAGAATGTTATTCTCCGTGTTAAAATACACGGAGAATGACATTCTCATTGTATTTTGACCTAGAACTGGTCATTCTTCGTGTATTAACACGGAGATTGACCATTCTCCGTATCAAAGTAAACGGAGAATGATCATTCTCCGTGTAAAAATACACGAAGAATGACATTTTTTGTGTATTTTGTCTTAGAAATGATCATTCTCCGTGTAAAAATATACGGAGAATGTCATTCTCCGTGTAAAAGTAAACGGAGAATGTTCATTCTCCGTGGTTGAATAGCGGAGAATGGTCACTCTCCTTATTATAATAAAGAAGAATGTTGACGTAAACCTAATTGTTGTTTTTTTTAGGAAAAAAACTGTCAGGAACAAAGAAGAAAGACTTTTTCGTGCAACATTCACCCCAATACTCTCTCTTATGGATGAGGTGAAGGAAAAGTGTGGCCATTTGCCTGAAGCAGTTATTGAAACCTTGAAGAATGTTGGATTCTACAATTTCGTAGATGTATTCTACAGATCCAAGGTGAAAAAGGCAGAACTATCTAATGTCACACAAGGTCTGGAGAACCTGATGGGGACTTACTTGGAAGAAGATGGCATTGGATATTTCCAATTGAGCAGCAGTGTCAAGGTAGCACCAACTGCTGATGAGATGGCAACCATTTTCGGTCTGCCAATGAATGATGACAGTGAAGTTGATGAGAAGTATCTAAAGATCATCACTGAAAAACAGAAGACCCCCCCCACCAGCAGACTCATTCAGCATGTGTACAGAACACTTCAAAAGATTGCTGACAAATTCCAAGGAAAAAAATGCAGAAGTCTCAAATGCAGAAGTTAAGAAAAGGATCTTAGAGCTGTTGGGGGACAGAAATGCAAGTCCTGATGAGTTGGCCAAGTTAATAGTATTCAACTTGTGCCAAACAGCATTCTTCACCATAATGGGTGGGTCGAACTTGCCATACAAGTTCTTCGCTCTGGTGGAGAGCATAGATGTTATAAAAAGCATCTGTTGGCCACGGATTATTTTGGGGTACGTCATGGACAACATAAAGAGGGCTGTTACAAAAGCTGAAGATGGGAACATTGAGATATCGTACAAGAAGATTGAAGGTTGTACGATATATTTCTTGTATTGATTTGTAGAGCACAGTCAACTGTTAGAAAGGAAGTGCAAACCAATAAGCGTATACCCGAGATTCTATACATGGGATGGGAATAGAATCTCGATATTCCTCAAAAATGAATATCAAGGGGCTCAAACGAATTCTGAATTGATATTCAAAGATTTTGTTACATTGACTGTTGAAGAAGTAGAAGACCCAGCAGAGCAGCATAGTATAGAAGGTGGAGATAATGCTTTTGATGAAGAAGAACCACAAGCTGAAGCCCAAGCACCAGCAACAAACATAGCTGAGAATGAAGATATGTTGCGTGTCTTGGAGGAGAAATCTCAGCTTATCGCTGAGAATGAGCAACTCCAAGAAAGAGCCCAAAAACTAGAGGCAGATGTAGCCCAACAACGTGCTGTGGAGCTCGTTACTGATGGCTTGGAGAAGGAGTTAGACTCTATAAGTAACAAAAAATCGCTCCTTATTGCTGATAATGAGAAACTCCGTAGAAGAGTTGAAGAACTGGAGGCAAAGGGGTCGGAACAGGAACTAGACTCCCTGAGAAAGCAGAAATCTGAGCTTACTGCTGATAATGAGAAGCTTCGTCAACGTGTTGAGGAGCTACTTCTAAAAGGTAAAATATTCTATTTTTTCAAAATTTTTATTTGTAATTATGTGTATCTAACACGGAGAATGTCATTCTCCGTGTCAAAGTACACGGAGAATGACGTTTTATGTGTGTTTTGACTTAGAAATGATCATTCTCCGTGTTTCTAACACGGATAATGTTATTCTCCGTGTTAAAATACACGAAGAATGTCATTCTCCGTGTTAATACACACTTAGAACGTCATCCTCCGTGTGTTTTGACACGGAGAATGACATTCTCCGCTAGTATTTTAACACGGAGAATGACATTCTCTGTATTTTGACCTAGAAATGGCCATTCTCCGTGTGTTTTTTGACACGGAGAATAACATTCTCCGTGTCAAAATACACGGAGAATGATCATTCTCCGTATTAAATACACGGAGAATGTCACTCCTTGTATTTTGACCTAGAAAAGACATTCTCCGTTTAGCTTAACACGGAGAATGGCATTCTCCTTGTATTTTGACCTAGAAATGACATTCTCCGTGTATTTTTGACATGGAGAATGTTATTCTCCGTGTATCTTAACACGGAGAATAGTCATTCTCCGTTTATGTTATACGGAGATGCCCATTCTCCTTGTAAGTCTAACAGAGAATGATCATTCTCCATTTACTTTGACACGGAGAATGACATTCTCCTTGTATTTTGACCTAGAAATGACATTCTCCGTGTATTTTTGACACGGAGAATGTTATTCTCCGTGTATCTTAACACGGAGAATAGTCATTCTCCGTTTATGTTATACGGAGAATGCCATTCTCCTTGTAAGTCTAACAGAGAATGATCATTCTCCGTTTACTTTGACACGGAGAATGGACATTCTCCGGATTAAAGTAAACGGATAATAATATTTTTCATTATTTTTAAAAAGAAGATTATATAATATTGACATCATACCTCTTGTTGTTGTTTGTTTTTATATCAGTGAAAAAAACAGACAATCTCAGAAAGGAGAATGAAAAGCTCATTAATGATAACAACAAACTTCTAGAGGAAGTTGCATCATTGAATGACGAAATCAAACAGAAGAATGATACAATTGTTAACCTCGAAGCAATGGCTAAAGCATTGCAGCTTGGGGAGACTAAAGCAGTTCCTCAAAAACATTACACAAGAGCAAGAGAACCAGGAGGGATTAAAAAACAATCAAATGCTCCAGCGGATGATGATTTTACCACATTGGAAAAGAAGAAAACAGCTGATGCTACAACAAGTAAGAATATAGCTGCTGGTCGGAAAAGAAAAGCTCCTTCCAGTCCCAATAAGAAAGTAACTTCTGATGAGAAAAGAAAAGCTCATTCCAGTCCCGAGAGGGTAGACGATAAAAAGAAGATGTCAGAAACTGAAGAAGTTGAAGAAGAATCTCCTCAAACAACCAAGCTAGTGAAAGAGGAAAAAATGCTGATGCAATGTCAAAAACTCAGGCTTTGGAACCAAGCAGACGATCAGCTGAAGCATCTATACAGGAGAATCGTATACCCAAGAAGGATGTCTCCAACGTAAGTATTCTAAACTTGAACCAATTTCTGTACAATTCACAACGGAGAATGATCATTCTCCGTGTCATTTGAACGGAGAATGAATATTCTCTGTGTATCTAACACGGAGAATGAATATTCTCCGTGTAATTTGGACGAAGAATTGTCATTCTGCGTCCTATTCATAACGGTCATTCTCCGTCCAATTCATAACGGAGAATGATCATTCTCTCTATTGGAGTTACTTTTTTTTTACAATTATATCATTAGCCTATATTATTAACATAATCGAAACTAAATTTATGTGCAGTGATAATGTATACCAATACTTTCCAACTGCTCCAGAAGATTATAAAATAAGAAGAAGAAACAATGATGTTACCTTGATATTTAATGCTAAAGAAGTACAAGACATATTAAATATGGAAGAAATAGAGGCCAATGTTATGAACTTCTTAATAAAGATTATGAACGAAATACAAGTCGATACAGGACGTACCATTCAGTCAAGCTCGCAGGGTGCACAATGTAAATGGTCTGCAATCATGATGCCCCATTCATTGGTAAGAATCAAAACTGAAAAATAAATATTAATGTGTACACCTACTAATATTGTTGTAAAAAACTAACTCATGATATTATTTTTTGTTTTTTTTTTGTTTTTTTTTCTGGAAAACAGCGTACCGTTCAGTTTGTCGATGTAGTAAAACCAACATCTGGAGCAATGTACAATTTCAAAGCTGAAATAGAAGATTTTATCATGGAGTTGGAGGATGAAATCGAATGGCTATTCGTGCCACTCTTCCGTGAAGAGAATAAACACTATACACTGCTGGCATTCAACTTCAGCTCCTATGTTTGGACACACTACAACTCATTGCAGAAAAACACGGACGCTAAGGGAATCGAGGATGCAAAATACATGAAGAGTAAAATCGAGCCAATTGTAATGAAGAAGATTGCATTAATGAGGGAGAAAAGCCCAGCAATTCAGGAATATGAAACAACAGAGCTCAAGGTATGTAAAGATTGCCACAGCAACTATCACCCAACTGCCTGCTGTATGTTGTGTATTATATTGAAAACTTATCGAATGCTCCATTTGATTTATAAAAGAAAACAAACAAAGTAGTTCACGATATTATTGTAAAGAGCAGGTTAACTTTGGCTAAGCTTTTGCTTATGAGTGATTGTGCAATTCCTTTTGTATCATAAAATAAAATGACAATGTAAATTGGCTAAGAAATTCCTTATATATATTCTGTCTGTCAGATTTCTTTTGTAATGTATTTGTTGTCCTTTGTAATGAAACTCAATTTTTCGACTAATTTACATTGTTCTATATATGTAAATCTGTTTTGTTAAAGTTCTGTTGTTTGATTCTGTGTTAAAATACACGGAGAATGACATTTTCTTTGTATTTTGACCTAGAAATGGCCATTCTTCGTGTGTTTTAGACACGGAGAATGTCATTCTCCGTGTATTTTGACACGGAGAATGATCATTCTCCGTATTAATACACACGAATAATCTCATTCTCCGTGTTAAAATATACGGAGAATGACATTTTCTGTTTATTTTGACCTAGAAATATCATTCTCCGTGTTAAAGTAAACGGAGAATGACCATTCTCCGTGTTAAAACACACGGAGAATGACATTCTCCGTGTTAAAACACACGGAGAATGGTCATTTATAGGTCAAAATACACAGAAAATGTCATTCTCCGTGTAAAAGTAAACGGAGAATGTTCATTCTCCGTGTTAAAATACACGGAGAATGACATTCTGTGTATTAACATAGTGTGTTAGCATAGTGTGCAGGAAGCTAATTTTTCACGTGGGCGCATATGCCATTGTGGGCGCATACAACGCAATGGGCGTATGGACGCATACAACAAGTGAGCGCATAGGAAGTAGCCCGTACCTATAAATGGCCATTCTCCGTGTAACTAAAACGGAGAATGATCATTCTCCGTGTCAAAATACACGGAGAATGATATTCTCCGTGTATTTTAACACGGAGAATGAACATTCTCCGTTTACTTTTACACGGAGAATGACATTTTCTGTGTATTTTGACCTATAAATGTCCATTCTTCGTGTTTCTAACACGGTGAATGATCATTCTTCGTGTTAATATACACGGAGAATGACATTTTTCGTATTAATACACACGGAGAATGACATTTTCTGTGTATTTTGACCTAGAAATGACCATTCTCCGTGTGTCTAACACGGAGAATACAATTCTCCGTGTTAAATTAAGCGGAGAATGTTATTATCCATGTTAAATTACACGGAGAATGTTATTCTCCGTGTTAAAATACACGGAGAATGACATTCTCCTTGTATTTTGACCTATAAATGGCCATTCTCCTGTATCTAACACGGGGAATGATCATTCTCCGTGTCAAAATACACGGAGAATATCAATGCCCTTTCTGTGTATTTCGAGGATGACATTTTCTGTGTAGTTAATATATACATTGTTCTATATGTAAATCTGTTTTGTCAAAGTTCTGTTGTTTGATTCTGTATTAAAAAATACAGAAAACATGAACTAAACATGTTCGTTAATTGAACATGAAGAATAGTCATTTTCATGGTTATATGTTTTTAACATATAAATGTAATGCTTGGAATGATCATTCTCCATGTTAAATCATGGAGAATGGTCATTCAATGCATTATAAAATCAGAGAGTATAACGGATAATAAGTTCTTATGCTGTTAATATATATGTGAAACATCAAATATGCAGAGTTCAAACTATTACCATTGATATCAAAAAATGTAAGATATGTATTCAAAAAACAATTATATAAAAGAAGGAATATATGTGTATGTATTAACCCGTAGCAGCACGTGGAGGCAGAGGACAAGTGGTGCGATTGTGATTGCATAATTCAAAACAATTCTGGCACCTTATCTTTCTCTTCTCTTTTCCATTGTTCTCATATTTGCTCTTATAATGGTCCGTTTTTGGTCGTCCAGGACCATGTTTCGGAACATGGGGTAGAACAACATCAGTGGGATTATTTTCAAACTGTTTTTCACAATCTGGAACTGGACGAATAGCACATGAATATAACTTCCGGTAATAATCTGATGTCCAATACTGCTCCACAAAGTCGTAAACAGATTTATCTGAACCAACTCTGATGCATTGAATTGTATGGCTGCATGGGAATCCATATACCTTCCATCTACGACAACTACAATGACAATCAAGAAGATTCACCATGTGGGAGGAAGTATCTGCGATCACCTCAAATTCGAAATCACCGGACCGATATACCCTATAACACATGCCATCATCTGTAAGCTGCTTCAGCATATCCTCAGCGTATGGAGTCAATTTGCTATTCAAACCAATTGCATCCTTGTGGCGATCTGAAATCATCTTCATCATCTTCACACGGATGACATTTACAATTGCTGATATAGGCAATTTCTTCTCAGCCTTTATCCATGCATTGAATGGCTCTGCACAACTAGAAGCAACCTCACCGTATCTACATCCCGGGAAGAATGCGTTTGACCAGTGTTCAGGTTTTTGTTTATTCATCCAATTCACAACATGACCATAATTCAGATCATAAATCTTCTTGATTGCTTGTCTATACCCACCTTTATACACAAAAACAAATAATTAATAAAGAATTAGGTCAATTCACAAAATTATTAAAAATAAGTGCATTCTCCGTGTTTAAAATAAGGATAATAGTCATTCTCCGTTCAAAAGCTAACGGAGAATGATATTCTCCGTTCTATGCAGGACGGAGAATGATCATTCTCTGTGTGACGGAAACGGAGAATGAACATTATCCGTACTATGCAAGACGGATAATACCATTCTCCGTTCAAAAGCTAACGGAGAATGATATTCTCCGTTCTATGCAAGACGGGTAATGGTCATTCTCCGTGTGACGGAAACGGAGAATAAACATTATCCGTACTATGCAAGACGGATAATACCATTCTCCGTTCAAAAGCAAACGGAGAATGATATTCTCCGTTCTATGCAGGACGGAGAATGGTCATTATCCGTGTAATACATACGGAGAATGACTATTCTCCGTCTTACTGACGCGGAGAATGGTCATTCTCCGTGTTAAATTAATGGTAAATGCATAGAAAATATGCATATATCTGTCTCATTAACACACCTGGAGTTAGAGCATATACTGCTTGCCTCCAAGCTTCAAGTACATGCGGATACACTCTTTCATTTCCTTTCTCTTTCAGCGGTATGTTATTCTTCATGTGATAATAGCAATAGCTATGGTAATCATTATGAAACACTTTTGGGACTTCAGAAACTAGACCGGTGCCTTGATCCGAAAGAAAAACAATACGCCTACTACATCCAACAACATTTTTTAGATTTCTAAGGAACCATTTCCAATTGTCACCATCTTCGCCTGAGACTATACCGTATGCAAGAGGGTAGAACTGTTGGTTACCATTCTCCGCTGTAGCAGACATCAAACATCCTCTAAACCTTCCTGTAAGGAAAGTAGCATCCAAATATAGCATTGGGCGACAATATTGAAAGCCTTCTACGCAAGCCCCATATGAAAGAAAAAGCCGCTCAAACCTCATTGATGAATCATCTTTCTGGAAGTCGATAACGGAACCATTATTGGTTTCCTTTACCTTGTTGACATACCAACACAAGTCACTGTAAGATCTAACATTATCTCCGTACATTTCCTAGTGCACCAGCCTAATTCCGTGGTATGCCTGTCCATATGTAACAGATAAACCGTAGTCGACCTTGAAATCATCGACAACAGATTTTGCGAACTTTTTAGGATGCATCCGAACAATGTCACTAACCAAACTTTTCACAAACTTTGCTGGAACAACCAGATTACCTTTATCCATATAGCCAGCTCCACAATTATGTTCTCCCACATACCTCTTCACCTCAAAAATTTGATTATCTTTCGAAATAGATATAGCATGGAAGCTCCACAAACAAGCATGTGTCTTGTAATTCTTGCAGCAAACAGTATACCTCCCCGGCTCAGATTTCAAAATGTGGAATGGATGACGAGATTCAAAACATACCTTTCTAACAGCATTCCTAACTTCTTCAACACCATTTAGAAAAATCTGACCAACACTAGTAATTGATCCAGGCCACATATCCGATTTCCTCTTCTTCACTGTCTCAGTTGAGCCCTCATAAAATTGTACTACTCGTTTGTCCTTTACAGTAGGAGAACATCTACTCAAAGAACTAGAGGAGGAAGACGAAGGTCCCATGTGAAAGCTTTGACAAGGAAAAGATGTTGATGAAGAACATGGAGAGTATATTTGCTCCACAAATAGATCAAAACTCACATCATGAGTACCGTTAAAACCACCAACCAATGAGCGAAGCCAAAAATCACTTTCAACATACAGTTCAGTCCCATCAGAGTGCAAAAACCTGAAACGGAAGGAAAGTGGATCCAAAGAAGTCCATCGATCGCACACTTTAATTTTAAAAAAATCCACGGTACTTTCATGTGTGACACGGCAGGAAACTATGTCTCCCTTGAAACAAATGTTAACTAAACAACTTGATTCCATACCTTCCCCCCTGATAACATAAAAACATAAGAGGTCACAAATAGAACAATAAAATTGTCGTCTAATAATGATTATTCTCCGTATGAAAATAACGGAGAATAAATATTCTCCGTTCGGAACTAACTTATAATGATCATTCTCCGTCTAAAGTAAAACGGAGAATGACATTCTCCGTCTAAAACACACGGAGAATAGACATTCTCCGTCTAAATATAACGGAGAATGATTATTATCTGTCTGTAACTTATGGATAATGCTCATTATCCGTATAAAAACATACGGATAATAATCTTTCTCATAAGTAATTGTCATTCTCCGTTAAAATATAACGGAGAATGCTATTCGCACAAAATAACAAGATTAAATATCTCTCTAACATTTTCTAAGTTAATAATCTTCATAACAAATTCAAATTCAGCATAAATTTCGAGATATACGAAGCTGATGGATGAATTTCTACAGATCTGAACTCTCACCTTGTTTTAAGATCTATAAAAAGAAAAGAAGAAGATCTTCTCTCCACAATTGACCTAATCGCCGGAAACCACGAAGAAGATGATGATGATGATGATGATGATCGATGATGATGAAGGATGATCGACGTTCGACTGACGAAAACCACAGTGAACTACGAACGATTTTGCGATCTCTGATAAAGATGATATCAATGGATTTCAAATTTCTCGTGAAGAAGAAGAATACGAATTTCCCAATCCAAATCTGAGTTTGCGAATTCAAAATTATATATAGATGTCCAAATTTGCGCGAAGGGGTATTTTTGGAACTATGATAATGGCAAATTTTGTAAATACAGAGCATCTAGAGAGAATCTTGAAATATTTAACGTGGAAATACTTAATTCTGGGTATTTCATAAAAATAATCCAGCGGGTGGGAATTTCATAAAAGTCCACCCCGAAATTGGGTTTCTCAGCAATTTCCAGATATGAGAAAATAGGATAAAGTATTAGTAGTTATAATTATGTCTTTTGTGAGGATATAAATAAAATAAAATAGTAAAATTATCAAAATCCTTCGATTTAGGGCATGCTTGGTAACGGTGTTTTCACCGTTTTTTTAGAGTTTTTGAACCGTTCGTTTATAAAAACTCATGCTTGTTAATTTTTTGGGACTGGTTTTGGTCGGCTCAAAAATCTCTCAAAACTAGTGTAATATAATTTTGGGTGGCTTTATAAACACCCTAAATTGGTAGATTTTGAGGGATTTTATTATTTTATTCTACTTATCCTCACCAAAAATATATAAATATAACTATTAGTACTCTATTTTATCTTTTTCTTTCTCATTTGTTTGTTTTCTACTTCTTCCAAACAATGACTACTTTTTTCGGTAAGTTTTTAAATTTTTTTTTCCTACTTTCAACCATATGTTTATATCATTTCTTGTGTTTCTATTATTTTGATCAAATATGAACTTCAACTCCTGATCGAGGCGTGGACTAGGTGGCAGTTTCCACACTCGGGACCGTTTTGTTTACTGGAAATTGCTGAGAAACCCAATTTCGGGGTTGATTTTTATGAAAAACCCACCCACATGATGGATTTTATGAAATGTCCAGAATTATATATTTTTCACGTTAAGTATTCTAAGATTTCCTTTAGATGCTCTGTATTTACAAAATTAATACCATAACTATCCATCTGCACAAACTCAGATTTGGATTGCGATTCTCGTCGTCGTCTTCTTCTTCACGAGATATCTGAATTCCATTGCTCTCATCTTCAACAGAGATCGCAAAGATCGTTCGTAGTTCACCGTGCTTTTTTTTCAGTCGAGCTCCGATCATCGCTCATCTTCTTCTTCTTCTTTTCCGACAATTAGGTCAATTATGGAGAGAAGATCTTCTTCTTCTTTTCCATAAGAGTTAGCATCGTTTTGAAAGAAGAACGAAAACTCTTAAATTTTTATTCATGTCAAATTTTTTTCACAAAACAAAAAAATAAAAAAATAAGTTTCTGTCAACTGTTCTCCGTCGATATAATACGAAGAATAGTCATTCTCCTGCGTTTTAACACTGGAATGACCATTCTCCGTCTTAATTTACACGGAGAATGGTCATTTCTCCGTGTAAATTAAGACGGAGAATGCCATTTTCCGTGTTACTAACACAGAGAATGGCCACCCGCATGCGAAATTAACATTCTTCGTGTTCTAACACGGAGAATGGCCATTCTCCTGCATTTTATGGTCAGTTGAAACTTTGGAGGGCCATAACTTTTGACCGGGAGGTCGAAACGAGACCGGTTTGTCGCAAAATGAGCGTATCTTCGAGGAGCCTGAGATAAACCGTTTCATCGTTTGTCAGCCTTCCGAAATTTTAGAATTGCAAAAAAAATGATGTTTGGACCTCCGTTTTAGCACTTTTGTCGTTTGTCTCGGTCTTTCCGAAATTTTTCGACAAGTTTTTGAAGATTTTTGAGGAGAAAACCTAGATTCGAAAGTGAGCAGCGTATGAAAGAAGATGAAGTATCGAAACATTTTTTTAAGAGTAGTTTCGTGGGTGTTTTCAATAAATTAGAATGAAGGGCAAAAAGGTCATTCAGAACCCTCTTTATATATTTTTTGCTAATTCTGGGCACGCGGTGAAATGTTATTGCGCGGTGGATTTTTCATAAAACTTTTTCGTTTTTTTGGGCATTTCATAAATTTCCCCTTTTGTTTATATATGGACATATAAGTCATTTTGTTCATGTAAAAAGCTTTCAAAACCGCTCTTTAATGAATTACCAAGCATGGGTAGAGCTAGTTTAAAAGTCACTACTTAAAACCATCCAAATCGGACCTCTCATAACCGCTCATAACCGGTACTATAAAAATACCTCATAACCGCTATCCCTACAATTGCCAAGCAAACTCTTGAGGTGTTATAAAGACACTCAAAATTACACTACACCGGATTTGGAAGATTTTTGAGCCAACCAAAACCAGACGCTTCATAAACGGCCCCGGCTCAAAACCCCTCCCAGAACCGATAAAAATACCATAGCCCATCATACCCTATGGCTAACAACTAATAAACACCAGACTTCAATAAAAGAAAGAACCTGTCAAAACCTATACAGAAAAGAAGAAGAAGAAGAAAAGAGCTGGATCTGCGCAGGCCAAATTTTGGTATTATCAATTAAATGCTCAGAATGTTTTTGTGTATTACATAAGTCAGAGCCAAACATGTTAGGACAGAAATACCAGGAGTCCACATAAACTTCACTACTCCAGTACAGGAATTAAGACAACAAGACTCGAGAGGAACTTTGATCTGTATGTTACTATACTAGATTAAGGAACACCATATCCATCAAAGTGGAAATGGGAACTACTAACAACATATGCCTTCTAATAACCCAAATCACATGTACAACAACCAAAAGGGGAAACTTTCCCAAAACAGTCTTGGCATAACTTCATCATTCATTCTTCTTTCCATGATGCAAAATTTGCTACCCAGGAACCACAGACAGCCTAGAGAGGGGATCTCAGTGAGCTCCGGACCATGATGAAAACAACATGGAGACCCCAGGTCTATCGAAACATTTTAGTTGTCCTCCCTCGGATCCACCAGATTGTTGCTCTAGCCATCCCTTCTTGTTCGGGATGGAGTGGCGGGTGTTGTTGAGCGGGAAGAGTTGTGGCCCGTGTAGGCCTCGGGGCTGTGTGTTTGGGAAGCAAGGTACGTGAGAGCTGTCACCACGTCAGCTATTAGAGGCCTCATTGTCGGCTGCTCCTGAACACACATTGCGGCGACAGCAAGGGCTTGGTACAAACCCCTCATTGGGTATTGTCCCTGAAGCATCGGGTCAGCCATCTGGGGGAATTTCCTCCGGTCTTTGAACAAAGGCCGCGCCTGCCACAATTATGAAACTTGATCAGAAGAATCACACAAAATGAGTATCTAATGTAAAATTTAATATCTTCATAGGGGGAGAACTTCTCCATTAGTGTGAGTGGACTAACAAATAGATCTTCTCCTTGGAAAGACTCGAGAAGACCTAAGAAAGATGGAACTTTTGATCGAAGCCGTACATCCAATTTTTCTATTTGTTTGGATTATGGTGCTTAATGTGTAGGTATCAATGTCTTAAAAGGCGAAGACGCCAAGTGAGACGTGTAGGCCTCCTTTGGGCAAGGCGTAAGTTCTTGAGACGTGGGGTGTAAGTTTCTTGGACATTAAAATTGTGTATCTAAAAAAATTATTTTATATTTAAAAATACTAAAGAATGAGTAAAATTGATCAATAATAAAACATAAGCTAAGAATATGATTTAAATTCCATATGGCATCCATCAAGTATATTACATACCATTCTTTGAGCGATAAAAAAATCCAAGACTACAATAGTTTGGCAATAAAAAAGTAGCAACTAGTTGTTGCTTATCAAGTAACAGATAAGGTATACTCCAAAGTAAGAAAATAACAAACAATTGGTAAGAATAGATCTATAGTAACACAAAAGATGAAAACGAAAAGGTGATAAAGAGAGGGGAAGAAGAAGATTTGATGTTTGCATCCGTAGAGGAGAAGAAGAGGGTCTTTCTATGAATCAGGGACTTGTGTCTCAGGTTGTAAGCTAGTAATTGGACCTTGTTATAAACCACAATCCAAAAAGAGATGACTCATATTGGGCGTAAGTTTTATATACGGGGCATCAAAAGCGTATCCCTCTTGTAAAAAATGTATGCCCCAATAGAAAAACGTACACTCCTAAGCCTTTGGTTTAATCAAACAAGTCCCATGACTTTTCTAGGATGCCCTGCCTCGAAACGAGTCCCACAAAGTTTTTTTTTTAAAAAAAAACATTGGTAGGTATCATAAAAGACTCACCAATTTGATTGTGTCATTGATCTGTTTGTATGACTGTACAGTCTGAGGGCATACTGAAAAAAAATTAATATGAGATGCAAATTATAGATACTTTTCCCCTGGACAACTCAACAACCCAGCAATTTGAGGTTTAGGTCAGAATATGAGGATCCCGCAAAATAAAAGATTACGAGTCATGAAATGGAATAAATTCCATGTACAAATGCCACTTGGTGATGAAACTAGCAATTCTAGTTCAAATATTTGACCGTGGTTGATCAGGCACAGTCTGAGACTCTGAGCCCAGTCAAACTAGAGGAAAGAGAAGCATGTACAGATGTTAAATGGGATCACATTGTATAGTTGAATGAAACAAGTTCTTCGAACGAATGACAATTGGGATGAAACTAACGACAACTGCAGTCTAAATATTTGAATGTCATTTATTTAGGAAGGCTGAGCCTAGTCAAATTAAAGAAGGTGATCAACCTACATTTATAACCTGAAGCAAACTCTGTTTAGAATCAAGATTGATAAACTCTGTAACAGAACACCCACTATTTCCAATGTAATTTGTCATAATGCTCTGGTTATCATTGATATACATCTTTCATGACTTCAAAATCTGGCACAGAAAAGGAAGAGTTTATTTCTTGAAATTATAAATGGAACGTTGACTGGAGTCTCTTACCCATGCTACTAGGTTGTGCTCCCCAGGTGCTCTGGAATTGTCAATAGCTTTTCTTCCGGTGATAATCTCCAAAAGAACGACACCAAAGCTATAGACATCTGATTTTAGGGTCAACTGCCCAGTCATGGCATATTCAGGTGCACAGTATCCATAAGTACCCATCACTCTGGTGGACACATGCGTCTTATCACCAACAGGACCAAGCTTCGCCAACCCAAAATCTGATAGCTTTGGATGAAAGTCCTCTCCAAGCAAAATGTTGGAACATTTCAAATCACGGTATATAACAGGCGGATTGGCTTTATCGTGCAAATATTCCAGCCCTTTAGCTGCACCGGCAGCTATCTTCATTCTTGTATTCCAGTCAAGCCGTCTCTTGTCTGGCATAAGATCTGTTGCAACAATGAGATATTGGACAAACCGTTCAGTATTCTTAACCAATGTTACAGATGCCTGATTAAAATGAATCAGTTATATATACAACATATAGTTACCGTGAAGATGATCTTCAAGGGAACCTAGTGGCATGTATTCGTAGACCAAGAGCCTTTGGTCTCCATCGGCACAGTAACCAATCAGGTTAACAAGGTTTGTATGGTGAAGTAGACTCAACATTAAAACTTCCACCAGGAATTCCCTGTTACCTTGCAATCCATTTCGATCAAGCTGCTTAATAGCCACAGTCTATACCAAAGAACAAAACATTTCAGGCCATCAGTACATTATATTGTATCATTTCGACAAAATTTTAACACAGTCTGATTCCAATGAATGATATATGAAGTGAAGCAAAGAAGGAACAAGTGTAGTACAGAGCCGACCTGGTTGATACCATCCAGCCTCCCTTTATAAACCCGACCAAATCCACCCTCACCCAAGAGGCAATCGGCTCTGAAATTCCTAGTCGCTATAGCCAATTCCCGGAAAGTAAACGTCTGCGCGGCAATGTGTTCCGATCCACTACTCGACTCATCTGAGACCTCCCTCCTAGGCTTATTAGCTGAAACCTGCCTCTTCACCTCTAACGGTGGCTTTGCCTTTTGCTTAGGCTCCTCCACTAAAGCATAAGACAAAGACGGTGGTAAATTTAACCATTTCATGAACACAAATATCAGCAAAAACCATAAACATAAAAAAAATAAAAATGCCAACCAATATATCTATATCCTTGACTTCCAAAATAAATTTCTTGTTCCGGATTACACGATTCATTCTATAGGTTTGAAGATTCAAGTATTGGCAAATGTTCTTTCTTAGCCAACATCTGATATAAAGTTTGTTGATTTATATGATATCAAGCTCTAACAAGAATCGATTTTTTTTATATGGCTACTTCTAAATTTGCAGACAAAATGTTAATTTGGACGAAAAATCAGCATATCCTAGTTTCCAACAAATAAAAAAGCCACAACTTTTAGGACCTATAGATGAGTTCACTTATATAACTTCAAATCATCTGCATGACTTCTATCAAACAGTCGTAATCAAATGAAGCTAACCAACCCAAGACCAAACAATCAATCGGTACCAACACCAAATCTCTAATTTCCCTACTACAAATCTATCACCACCTGATTAAAAAAATGCGATAGGCATCGATTTCTTCGATTTTGAAGACTACCAACATGATAAAATCTCAACAGAAGTCGATTCTGATGAAAAAGATTGCAGCTTTGATGGAGTACCTGGAGATTGACCGATCTGTTCCTTCTTCCTGCTCTTGGTACTTGGTTCCCCAGAGCATAGAAACCAAACCATTCTCTCTCTCTCTCTCTCTCTCTCTCTCTCTCTCTCTCCTTTTGTTTTTCTCTTTGTTCTGATAGAAGAAGAAGAAGAAAGTGAGGGGGAATGAAAGTGAAAGAAGGGGCGGAGAGTAATAGGGGGCAAAAATGAGAGGAAAAATATTGGGGAGTTCGGACAATGCGAGAAATGGAGGAAAAAAGAAGCAGCCAAATTTTATGCCAAATATAATAACATAGATTTGATCGAAGACGATACAATACTCTCTCAAACTGTTTATTCGACTACTGTGGGTGGGTTCTCATTGCATCCGTTTCGGATCCTAAATGATATTTAGCACACAAACAAAAAATTGACAAGATTTACTGTTAGTTGATTGACCACAATCAATATCATTCAATTCTTACCATTCATAACTTATATATATATATATATATATATATATATATGTATATATATATATATATTACAAGGAGGAATCCGCATACCCTTACTTTGCATCATCAATATCTTCGGAATAGTAACAGTTGGATATTGTTTAAGTCATCTAATATTAACCGTTGATTTGAATCATTCAAAACAACGATTAATATTAGATGACATAAACAATATCCAACTATTGTTATCATGGGAGATGCTTAAGTGAGGATCCCTCCTCTCATATATATATATATAGGGCGATGATGAGCCTGGTTTGTGCGATGCGGGACATCCACAACGTCGAAGGACTGACGAAAAATGGCCACGATCTGAGCTGGCGTGGGACAGAATGGGACGTCCCGTGCATGAAAACTCAACGGTTAAGGGTGCCGCGCGGGCGATCGAGCACCGGCACCATTTTACCACGGGTATAAACGACGGCCGACCACGCGGTCCGTCGTGCGGCACCTAATGGGCGTCGGAAAGACGTCGTAAGGGCATCGTGCGCATAGAATGGGTGAATGGACGGCATCGGCTGTCGTAGGCGTCGTGAAGACGTCGGGGGCGCCTTCGGCGTCGTAGGCGAAGCGAGGCGTTGAGTTGCCGGCGACGAAAGACGTCGGCCGTCCGTGAGGCTCGGGAGCGCGCGGAGTGCGCGAGGCGTACGTGTGGGACGATGATGGAAAAGTCAGTGCGGACAAGATCCGCACGAAGAGTCCGAAGCGACATGACGACCGGCTAAAAATCGTGTGCGGGAAGACACACGATTTAACTGAGTCCGCACGTGCTGGTTTAGGAAAAATAAATAATATATATATATATATATATATATATATATATATATATATATATATATATATATATATATATATATACCAGCGACGGCAAGACAGACAAGAGCGAGTCCCCTAGCAAAGCCTTGACCCCCATCAACACCCAAGCTCTCACTCTCTCCAACCAATTCGACGCTCTAGATTCGGGAGACGTGGAATCCCCAACGGAGACTGCTTTCCCCCAAGCCGATCTCGTCCTCACCGAGATAGCGCCCAACCCCCCTAACTCGGAGGACGTAGAGGCGAACACTGACACCATCGATGCAGATAACCAACGCACCAACGAAGACCCTGTTGAAGAAGCCCTTGCGATCCTCGGGCCAGACCAAGTTCAGAGAGGACTAAAGTTTCAAGCCGCAGGTTATCCTCTCCAGCAAACTATTCTTCGGATTGGGAGCGCCAATGACTCCCTAGTCATCCCCTCTGAGGATCCCATCCTGGACTCCGCTGGAGAATTGGTCGGTCTCCTCCCGGACCCACACGAACAATCCACTCGCGACCCTCCCACCTCGACAAAGGCAGAAGCATCAAACTCGTGCGGGGACAATGTCAAGAAAGGACCCGCCAAAACCACAATCATCCAAACCAGATCCGCCGTCAAGCGGAACAAAAACCCTCCCACAAATTCATTAATGCTTAACATCCTATCCTGGAATGTCCGCTATCTGGCGAACAAACCTACATTAAGGAGAATTTCCAGCCTTCGAAAAATTTACAAGATCGATATCCTCATTATTCTAGAACCCAAAGTTCTCCCCAAAAGATTAAAATTAATCCAGCTGCAGCTGGGCCTTCCCACGGCCATAGCAGGTAGACACAATATTTGGATTCTCTGCACGAAGGACGTCAACATCGGGGTCATCCAGGACTCATGGCAGGCCCTCTCCTGCTGGTTGGAACACCCCATGCTCCCAGAGCGCGCCATCCTTTCAGTGGTCCACGACAGCTGTGATATTGCCGAGCGAAAACACCTCTGGAACGATCTCTTTGACATCCATCTCCACCACATCAACTCCCCTTGGCTTTGCATTGGGGACTTTAATGTGATCACCTGCAGAGAAGAGAAAACCGGTGGCCGCCTGTCACGCCCCAGAACCAGAATACTGGAGAGCGGGAGAATGACTCAGCCAACTACGTATTACGGGTAGATGAATACCGTATAATACGATCAATGCTGTCTAACCAGACGAGGGGGTGCATACTACATGAAGGTCTTACTATGGTCTCTTCACATCTATTGTCTCAATCATTCAAACAAGAAGCAAAAATAGAGAACATGTAAGATAAAGCAGTAAGGCGTCCCAAACGCTTAGTCAGAATGTTCTTGAGATCTGGCTTTACAAAACATAGCCAGATGATATAGTAACATATACACAATTGTTATCAGCTGCAGTCTGACTTAGTTACAATTATGTAAAAGTAAGTACACGACAATCCGACTAACATGTCGGTGCCAAACGGCTAAGTATGAAGTAAATAATAAAACGAGCGGTGAAGTAAGGAACCCACTCAAGTCCTCCTGTGATCATTCCTCTAGTATTGACCATCTTGGAAGTGGAAGTAAGCTGAGTCCTCGGGAACCGGCTCTAAATCTGGCCATGCAAAACCAGAGAGGTTAGACCTCTAATAGCAAGTACCACAAGGAAGCACGATATGAAGGATTAAACCAGTAAGTAAGAGGATATAATAATAGATCTCTATTTTCCACTAGGATTCACATAACATCACGATACTTCGAACCAACCTCCCAACCAAACAAGGACAGAAGTTGGCCCGTCATGTCCTGACATTCTGATCATCTCAGTTAGACAACAGAGTAGGTACGGTACACAAACAAATTATCTTGAACGGCCAATCAACTCCTACGGCTTGCTATTGTGAGTCCCAAGTTATCCTGGAATTATGTAAATAGGAATTCCTCAGTTTTTACTATGTGCGAGCAAGGCTAGTCTATCCAGTCAATCAATTGTGCCAATCATGAATTAGACGAGTCCCAGCGGGATGTCCGTCATCAATATACAATATACAATAATAATATAAGCAGATACCGCTCCCTGCCCGTGTGGCAGGTTTACAGTATCTGTGGGAACCAGCCGGCCTGTCGAGCACTACTAGTCCTAAGAGGGCTGCCATGTAAGAACTCGGGGATCCATTCTCTCCATGCAATCATTATTTTATTTAACTTAATAGTCTCTACGTTGAGTGAAATCCCATGCCGTGGATCATGGTCATTCAAATGAGTACTTTCGTACGAGGTACGCTATGCGCAACTCTACAACGATACCCGTGCGGCTAGGTTGTAGGTCTTACATAGCGTAATGCAACAATCAAATCTAACCACGGAGTAATCATGTCTTGACCATAAAGTACACATGCTGCTTTGTAGAAAAATAAATAAGTTGAAGCCTGCACATGCCTGTATGTCAATGTTCGGGATCGGCTAATCGATTACAATAGTTCATTACATGAACGTGTCTCATTCATTTAATTCAATAAGACGACTAGCCAGTCTCTTAGTTCCAACTAGGAACGCATGATCAATTTTAGTCAAGATAACCATTATTATCAATGGTGACAAGGCATGAAAGTCAATTAGTATTAAATGGGGTCGAGTCTATAACTCCTCAGGGTTAAGTTCCAGTCTTACTGGGTATCCATAAACCAATCAAGACACAGGGCACGTTCTACATAACCATATATATTAAAAATATTCACATGCCAAGATTATCGAGTTCATAAAAAGGGCGTAAGGATATAATAGAAGAATTATCATGCCACCATTAAATGAATAAATTATAGAACAAATAGAAACACCCAGGTCAGGAAGTCACGCCAACAAGTCTATGCTAAGGCCAACAAGTCACGCCAACAAGTCTATGCTAAGGCCAACAAGTCACGCCAAGTCTAGTAGGTAGGAGTGAGCGTATAAACAGCGTGAGCGTGAAAAGTGGTTCACGTTCGCACACAGAGCGTGAGCGTGAAGGGAAATTCACGCACGCACAGCGTGAGCGTGAAAAAGTAATTCACGCACTCATAACGTGAGCGTGAAAAATAACTCATGCACGCACAGCATGAGCGTGAAAAGTGACTCACGCACGCACAGCGTGAGCGTGAAAAGAAATCCATGCACGCACAGCGTGAGCGTGATAAGAAATCCACGCACGCACGTAAAGACGTAAGCGTGACTCAAAATTCATGCTGGCACGTGAGAACGTGAGCGTGACTAAAAATCCATGCTAACACGTAAGAACGTGAGCGTGACTAAAAATCCATGCACGCACGTAAAGACGTGAGCGTGACTCAAAATTCACGCACGCACGTAAGAACGTGAGCGCGACTAAAAATCCACGCTAACACGTAAGAACATGAGCGTGACTAAAAATCTACGCACGCACGTAAAGACGTGTGCGTGACTCAAAATTCACGCATGCACGTAAGAACGTGAGCATGACTAAAAATCTACGCTAACACGTAAGAACGTGAGCGTGACTAAAAATCTACGCACGCACGTAAAGACGTGTGCGTGACTAAATCTCCCGAACTCCAATCTTATGGAGCCTTCATTCCATGCCAGAAATGAAGTTCCCATGGTTCAGAATGGTGTAAAATGAGGAGCTCCACCACAAGAACCATCTATTTCGAAAGCACGCCAGGTTGGGAGATCAAAACCCATGGTCAACCGAGAAGAAACAAGCCAAAGAAATTAAAAATGCTAAGTACTAAACTCTCTTAGAATCATGAGAGAAAGAAAAATGAACCATAAAAATGGTTCTCAAGTGGAAGCAAGAAGCAAGATGTACTTGCCTGCTGTTGGTAGGTGGAGAGAGTGATGAGGAAGAAGAAGAAGAAGAAGGAGAGTTATGAGGAGAGAGAAGGGGATGGGGGCTTTAAATAGAAAAGGGGGTGGTAGGTGGGATTCGGTTCATGTGAACCACCATGAACCCGAGAAAAACCCTCCTAGGCCGAACCTAAAAGCAAGACTAAAAGCAGAGAATAACAGCAGGAAATAAAATGCAGATAATTAATTAACATGAAATTAAAGGAATTTAAATATAGGATAATACATGATAAATATTAAATAAATATATATGAGTTGTACATGTATAAAAATATGCATTCTGGGAACGGGGAGTGACATCTCTACCCACCTTAGAAAAATTCCGTCCTCGGAATTTCAAATCCAAACAGGTAGAAATATCGGAGCTAAACTAATACAAGCAATTCTAGTGATCAAGCAATCGTTTTTACCATATCAAAAGCAAGTACTATATATGTAAATTCATCAATCTACGATATCAAGTAGCTCTACCCATAAGGTGATAAGCATGAAGAATCAGGACAATCAAGGCATACAGAAAGAGATATACCTTGTGAGTCAAACATGTGTGGATACCGTGATCGGATATCATCCTCACGTTCCCACGTTGACTCTTCCAAAGAGTGATGACCCCAAGCAACACGGACAAGACTAATTGTTCGGTTCTTGAGTATCTTCTCTCTTCGGTCCAAAATGGACACAGGCTGTTCCTCATAAGACAGGTTGGTACCAACAACCAGCTCAGAATGATCGAGAACATAGCTTGGGTCCGATACATACCTACGTAAATGAGACACATGAAACACGTCATGCACCTCTCGTAACGAAGGTGGGAGGGATAAACGATAAGCAACATCGTCTATCCGATCAAGGATAACAAATGGGCCTACGTACCGCGGACTCAATTTCCTGCGAACGCCAAATCTAATGACCCCACGAGTAGGTGAGATCCGCAAGAATACGTGGTCCCCAACAGAGAACTTTAATGGCCTACGATGCTGGTCCGCCCAATGACGATGTCGGTCCTGCGCAACTCGAAGTCGCTCTCTAATTCCCTTAACCACTTCAACCGTCTGAACAATTATTTCCGGGCCTAACATCTTCCTCTCCCCGATATCATCCCATGCAAGCGGTGACCTGCACTTCTTACCATATAGTGCTTCGAATGGCGCCATCTGGATACTGGCTTGATAACTATTGTTGTATGAGAACTCGACTAAGTGCAGGTGACTCTCCCAAGACCCTCCAGAATCTAGAGTGCAAGCTCGCAACATATCTTCTAAAGTCTGAATCGTTCTTTCTGATTGCCCATCCGTCTGCGGATGGTAAGCCATGCTAAATCTTAACTTGGTACCCAGACTATGATGTAAGCTCTTCCAGAAATGTAATATAAAGTGGGTATCTCGATCCGACACAATACTGACAGGGACTCCATGCTGCCTGACTATCTGTTGCATATACAACTCTGCCAACTTTTCTGTAGATTGCCCTACTCTGAAAGGAAGAAAGTGTGCTACCTTTGTAAGTCGGTCCACTATTACCTAAATAGCGTCCTTACCACTTGGTGATCTCGGTAAACCGGTCACAAAGTCCATTGTAATATGCTCCCATTTCCATTCCGGGATAGGAAGCGGTTGCAATAACCCAGCTGGCCTCTGCTGTTCTGCCTTCACTTGCTGACATACCAAGCAACGGAAAACAAATCTAGCTATCTCCTTCTTCATCCCTTTCCACCAGAAATGCTGCTTGATATCTTGGTACATCTTGGTCCCTCCAGGGTGAATAGAATACTGAGAACTGTGAGCTTCTGCCATAACCTTCTGTCTGATATCTCCACTAGGCACACATAGACGTGATCCAAACCTAAGTGTACCATCTTCATGAATTCTCATCTCCTTTCTGAGTCCTGACTCATATTCTGCCCTAAGCTTCTGAATCCTTGGGTCTTGTGCCTGAGCTGCCTTGATCCTGCCTACCAAGTCGGATTGAACTTGCAGACTTGTTAGAACTCCTACATCACTAGGAAGTATAGCTTCAATGTCCATCTCCTGAAGGTCTTCTAAGATATGCCTCTGTGTTGTCAACATAAATACGTCGCCTCTTCTGCTAAGAGCGTCTGCTACTACATTAGCCTTGCCCTTGCCTGGATGATACTGAAGCTCCACGTCATAATCCTTAATCAACTCCAACCATCTTCTCTGCCTCATGTTTAGTTCCTTCTGAGTAAAGATGTACTTTAGACTTTTATGATCTGTGTACATCTCCACTCGGTCACCGTATAAGTAATGCCTCCATAGCTTCAGAGCAAACACTACTGCCGCTAACTCCAAATCATGAGTTGGGTAATTCTTCTCGTGGTCCCGAAGCTGCCTAGATGTATATGCTATCACCTTCCCATGTTGCATAAGGACACATCCAAGTCCTTTACCTGACGCATCACAATATACTGTAAAACCTCCGGGTCCAACTGGCAATGTAAGAATAGGTGCTGATATCAACTTCTGCTTCAAAGTCTCGAATGATGCCTGACATTCTGCCGACCAAACGAATGGTACATCCTTCCGGGTTAAGCGGGTCATAGGTGCTGAAAGCCTTACAAAGTCTGACACAAATCTTCTGTAATATCCTGCCAATCCCAAGAAGCTCCGCACATCTGCTACGGTCTTGGGTACTGGCCAACTTTCTACTGCTTCTATCTTCTTGGGATCTACTGCTACTCCAGCTCCTGATATGATGTAACCTAAAAATGAAATGTGATCCGACCAAAACTCATACTTGCTGAGCTTGGCATACAACTGGTTCTCTCTCAGAACCTGTAACACTTTCCTGAGGTGGTCTTCATGCTCCTCTTCACTAGCAGAGTATACGAGAATGTCGTCAAGAAACACAATGACAAACTGGTCTAAGTATGGCATAAAGATGCGATTCATCAAATCCATGAATATTGCTGGAGCATTGGTCAAACAAAACGGCATTACTAAGAATTCATAATGCCCATACTTCGACCTGAATGCTGTCTTAGAAATATCTTCCTTCCGAACCCTCACATGATGGTACCCTGAACGAAGATCTATCTTGGAGAAAACTCTAGCTTTGCTCAACTGATCAAATAAGTCGTCGATCCTGGGTAATGGGTACTTGTTCTTCACTGTTGCCGCGTTAAGCTTCCTATAGTCAATGCACAATCTGGATGACCCTTCTTTCCCACAAGTACCACTGGTGCTGTCCATGGTGACACGCTTGCTTGGATGAACTTTTTCTCCTTCAGTTCCTCTATATGCTGATATACCTTGGCCTGCTCTGAATCCGCCATTCTGTAAACTCGATCTGATATCGGTTTAGTTCCTGGTGCCAATTCTATACTGAACTCAATATCTCTAATCGGTGGTAGACCTGGGAGTTCTTTAGGAAATACGTCTAGAAACTCTTCAACTACCTTCGGAATCTGAACTTCTTCCATTGCCGTTACTACTCCCTGCTTTTGTTGAGTTGTCCTTGATATGACTAAGGTGAATCTCTTCATGCCTGGAATATCAAAAGACACACTCCCTCTACGACAATCTATTGTCGCATGACTGTCTTTCAGCCAGTCCATGCCTAAGATAACGTTGAAATTTCCAAAAGGAAATTCTATCAACCGGGCGGGTAAGGAATGCCCGCAAACTACAACGCTACATGCTAAAATAACTCTACTAACTCCTACGAGCCCATTACCAGTGAGTATATTCAATCTCCCTGGCAATGCCTCGAACTCCATTCCTAGTCGTACCGTAAATTGTGCAGATATAAATGAATGTGATGCTCCCGAATCAAACAATGCTACTGCGGGATATGAGGCGACGAGAATGTTACCTGCCACAACATCTCCCGATGCCAATGCCTCCTCCAAGGACAGAGTGAATGCTTGCCCTCGACCTCCTTGCTGGTTTCCATGCTGCGGTCTAGCCTGATGTTGTTGCTGGTCCCTTCTCTGATGATACTGGGGTGGTCTATGCTGGCGTTGCTGCATCGGCGGCCCCTGCTGCCGAAACATCTGAGCCTGCGGCAGTAACGGACGCTGTGCCAACGGCCTTACTGCCACCGCTGGTCCTCGATACTGGCCTGCCCCTGGTGCTGGCAGAGCAGGAAACTGTTGCCCTGGTCCTCCTGACCTCGAATTCATGGGACATGTGGTAACCCGATGGTCTGGATTTCCACATATCAGACACAGTCCATTCAATGTCCAACACACATCTCTAGTGTGTCCTGTCTTCCCGCAATAAGTGCAGCCCATCGGGGGTTGCTGGTTCTACTATCACTTCTTCTTGGATAGTCTTCTGAGGTGAGACTGGCCCTTGTTGCTGACCAACCTAGTCATGTTGCCCATGTTGCCCCTGCTGTTGTCCAGCTCTGACCGATACGGACGAAGTGGCCCTAAGAAAAGGGACAAGAGAACAATCAAACAACCGGACATGAAGGATCAATGAAGTCAAAGGATACCGGAATGTCAAGCAAGGGTTGAGAATAACGAATCATAAGATCAAGGGGGGACACGTGTGATTGAGACATCCTATAAATCAAAACACCCCACAAGTCTGAAATCAGACCTGCATGGGACACCACTAAAACCTTGTCACGCCCCAGAACCAGAATACTGGAGAGCGGGGGAATGACTCAGCCAGCTACGTATTACGGGTAGATGAATACCGTATAATACGATCAATGCTGTCTAACCAGACGAGGGAGTGCATACTACATGAAGGTCTTACTATGGTCTCTTCACATCTATTGTCTCAATCATTCAAACAAGTAGCAAAAATAGAGAACATGTAAGATAAAGCAGTAAGGCGTAAAATCCATGCTAACACGTAAGAACGTGAGCGTGACTAAAAATCCACGCACGCACGTAAAGACATGAGCGTGACTCAAAATTCACGCACGCACGTAAGAACATGAGCGTGACTAAAAATCCACGCTAACACGTAAGAACGTGAGCGTGACTAAAAATCCACGCACGCACGTAAAGACGTGTGCGTGACTCAAAATTCACACACGCACGTAAGAACGTGAGCGTGACTAAAAATCCACGCTAACACGTAAGAACGTGAGCGTGACTAAAAATCCACGTACGCACGTAAAGACGTGTGCGTGACTAAATCTCCCGAACTCCAATCTTATGGAGCCTTCATTCCAAGCCAGAAATAAAGTTCCCATGGTTCAGAATGGTGTAAAATGAGGAGCTCCACCACAAGAACCATCTATTTTGAAAGCATGCTAGGTTGGGAGATCAAAACCCATGGTCAACCGAGAAGAAACAAGCCAAAGAAATCAAAAATGCTAAGTACTAAACTCTCTTAGAATCATGAGAGGAAGAAAAATAAACCATAAAAATGGTTCTCAAGTGGAAGCAAGAAGCAAGATGTACTTGCCTGCTGTTGGTAGGTGGAGAGAGTGATGAGGAAGAAGAAGAAGAAGAAGAAGAAGAAGAAGGAGAGTTATGAGGAGAGAGAAGGGGATGGGGCTTTAAATAGAAAAGGGGGTGGTAGGTGGGGTTCGGTTCATGTGAACCACCATGAACCCGAGAAAAACCCTCCTAGGCCGAACCTAAAAGCAAGACTAAAAGCAGAGAATAACAGCAGGAAATAAAATACAGATAATTAATTAACATAAAATTAAAGGAATTTAAATACAGGATAATACATGATAAATATTAAATAAATATATATGAGTTGTACATGTATAAAAATACGCATTCTGGGAACGGGAGGTGACATCGCCCCCCTCCCATATCGGCCATACAAGATTTCAACAACTTCATCTTCAATGCTCATCTCGCCTCTCTCCAGTTCACCGGCAATACTTTCACCTGGTGCAACATGCAGGAAGGTGACCGTCGTCAATACTCCCGCCTGGACAGGGCCCTCACGAACGCTCTCTGGCAAGGAATGGGGTTCACAACCAACCTGTCCCATCTCAACTCCTCCGAATCAGACCACGCCCCTCTGCTAGTTGAAATTAAAAACAATACTAATCCATTCAAAAAGAACTTCCAATTCCTCGACTTCTGGACCGAGCACCCCTAATTTTTGGGCATCGTTGCGGAAGCTTGGAATCGAGAGGACTCTCCCAATTCCCTCTCTCGGGTGAGCAACAAGCTCAAGGCAACGAGGAAAGCCCTGTCCAATTGGAGCAAACTAGCCTACGGGGACATTTTTCAAGCCATTCGGGTTGCAAAGGACGATGTCACCCGTGCCGAAGTCAAGTTTGCTTCGGATCGATCCTCGGCGGCCAGAAAAGCCCTGAACCTTACCAAGGCAATGCTCAAATTCAGGCTCAAAGTGGAGACAGATTTCTGAAAGCAGAAAGCGAGGTTGAAATGGGATAGCGAGGGGGATAAAAACTCAAAATATTTCTATGCCTGCGTCAACGGCCGCAGACAGAAGCTATCGATTCACCATACTGCTGACGACAATGGGAACATCATTACAGACCAAAAGAGCATCCAAGTAGCCGCTGCGGATTTCTACTCCAACTTATTCTCCAAAGAGACGGTTCACAAAGATAGCTCCTTCCTGGATCAAATCCTCCTCCTCATTAATGACACCAACAACGTCCAGTTGGAACGTCCCCCTACTGCCCATGAAGTGAAAGAAGCAGTGTGGGCTCTGAACGAGCACAATGCACCCGGCCCGGACAGCTTTTCGGGGGTTTTCTTTCGCACATGCTGGGATATTATCAAGCAGGACATCACCGAAGCGGCTATTGTATTCTTCGAAGGAGCTACATACCCCAAAGCCATTTCCAGTGCCAAGCTGATCCTTATCCCAAAAAAAGAAAACCCAGAGTCCTTTCGAGACTTTTGACCCATCAGTCTTTGCACTTTCACCAACAAGATCATCGCAACCAGAATGGCCAAAATTCTTCCCAAGATCATTTCTGAGGAGCAAAGCGGCTTTGTTCGTGGGAGAAACATCCAGGACAATATTATGCTGGCCTAAGAGTTAACCACCTGCATGAAGTTTCCAGCAAGAGGGGGCAACATCGCCGTCAAAATCGACATGGAGAAAGCTTATGATAGACTGGATTGGCAATTTATGATCTGGATCTTCAGGGCATTCGGATTCTCGGAAACTTGGACCAATACCGTGTGGAGATCCATCAGTAACTCGTAGTTCTCCACGGTTATCAACGGTCAAGCCGAGGGTTTTTTCAAATCCAGCTATTAGGTTAGACAGGGCGACCCTCTATCATCCACTGTCTTCATCATAGCAGCAGATGCCCTGAGTAAAAACCTTAACAACATGGTCAGCACTCCGAACTTCCAACACTATCACACATCCAGTGGATGTCCTATCATCACCCACCTGGCCTTCGCCGACGATTTTCTTATCTTCTTGTCCAGGGACGTAGGAGCGGTGGAAGTGGTACACAATACCCTGCAAAGGTACCTTAGATGCTCCGGCCAGAATATCAATCCTTCCATGAGCGTTATCTATGTCCACCACAACATCAAAAGAGAGCACGCTATCAGTCTCTCTAACTTAACATCCTTCTCTGTTGCTCATCCTCCGTTCAACTATCTTGGATGTCCCCTTGTGTACGGGAAATTCAACGTTAGCATCTTTGAGAACTTGATCACAAGAATCCGAAATAAACTTGAAGGGTGGCATAATGCCACTTTATCCCCAGGTGGCAAGATGATCCTCATCAAATATGTGCTCACCTCCATTCCCATCCATACTCTGGCTGCGTGCTCCCCACCCACGAAGGTTCTTTCTTCGATCGAACAGACCTTTTGTAATTTCTTTTGGAGGTATTGCAACGACCAAGACAAGCATCACTGGGCTAGCTGGGAATCCATGGCTCATCCTACCGAGGAAGGGGGTCTGGGATTTACCAAACTCACCCACATTGTTAAAGCTTTCTCGATAAAATTGTGGTAGAAACTCCGCACGAGCAAGAACTTATGGACCAGTTTATGAAGGCCAGGTACTTCAAGCACATCCACCCATCAGTGGCCATATCCAACAGCAGATCCTCAGCGGCCTGGGGTCATATCCTTATCGGGCGAGACCTCGTCGAGCCTGTGATGAGACTCCACTTGGGTGTCGGCGATTCGGATCCATTCTGGGAGAGATGGATTGGGGATAGCTTGATCTCGAGTCTCACGGAAACCCCGAGAGACTGTAGGATCAAAGACTTGTTGAACTCTATTAATAACGACTGGAACTGGGACAAGATTCGTGAATGGTACGGAAATGAAACGGTGGACAGCATCCGCCAGCGCAGATTAAGTCTCGATCGCGAAGCCGATGCGCTGAGGTGGACGCTCGAGGCCTCGAGGGCATTTTCAGTAAGGTCGGCGAGAATTGTTGTCCAAGGGATCGGGCAGCTGCATCAAACCATTACGACCTATTGGCAAACCTGCATCCTTAAGAAGTGGTCTTTCCTCATGTGGAGAGTCATTAGAAAGAAACTGCCAACTGACGATATCCTCAACATTATCGGGATTAGCTTAGCGTCAGCCTGCACTTGCTGCTCTGATCGTCAGATGGAGACTATTGACCACATCTTCTGTCAGGGAAGCCTGCCAGGCAGTATCTGGAGGACCCTTAACCAGTACTACAGTATCGAGCCGGGTGGTGGACGCTTCCACGATCTTGCGGTCTCCTGGGGTTCTACCTCCCATGGCCACTAGATCGTTGTAGCGGCCGTCATGTGGGTGATTTGGAAGAATCGCAACAAGGCAAAATACAAAGGTCACCAATACTCAGCCGACCAGCTCATTCGGTAAGTCTTCCGCCAATGCCGTAAACGGAGCAACCTGTGCTCCCACAGTCTGAGAGCATTTTGGTCCTCGTTCCATCCCTAGCTCTCGGTGGTTGAGCTGTCTCTCCCCTTCTCCTTTCCATTTGGTGGTATACTTGTATAGGCTACGTCTTTTTCTGCCTTGTATACGTGTTCAGGCTTCGGCATTTTGAGCCTTGATTAATGAAATGAGGGGGTTTATATATATATATATATATATATATATATATATATATATATATATACATATACATAGAGAGAGAGAGAGAGAGAAAGAAAGAGAGAATAAGGGAGGTGAGTGAGGTGCCACCTCACTGTGAGGTGGCTACATGTCACCCCCATGCTATCATCATGCACTTGCATGATGATAGCTGGGAGGGTGACATGTAGCCACCATCCATAGGGTGGCACCTCACCTCCCTTATTATCTCTCTCTCTATATATATATATATATTTTTTTTCTCTCTCTCTCTCTCTATATATATATATATATATATTTGAAAATGCAATTTATTGAAATAGAAGGAGTGGCTCAAAAAGAGCATTACAGAAAGTACCATAGGCAAAGAGCACAAAAAGGCCTTGGTAATCTAAGTAGGAAACACAAAAGTAGTAAAAGTGAAAATTCAAAATTTCGAAAATCCAAAATTTTGAATTTTTGAATTTTTGAAAGGTCGTGGGCGTTCAGCCCTGAGGAGATGCGGGCGCGAAACCCGAAGGGGCGTGCGCGAAACCCGAAGGGGCGGGCGCACAACCCAAAGGCACGCAGGCCGATAGTGTGCGGGCGCTCTGCCCGAGGGGACACCGCCCGAGGGGGCGTTCTGGTCGAGAAGGCCTTGGGCCCCCCCCGACGCGGCTCCCGAAGCCGGGTTGGCTCCGGCGGTTGAGGCCGGCCCAGAGCGGCGCGGACGAAGGCGTAACGAAGGGAAGACTGGACCGAGGAGGGGGGTAGCTGGACGGAAGAGGGGTTCTCCGACGGGGGCCGGCCCGAAGGGAGGATGCCAGGGGGGAGGACGGGACCGGGGTCGACCGAACGAGCGCGAGAGGGAAGCAGGCCGGCCGACACCCAGCGACAACCACCAGGGAGGGGAGGGGCTCGGAAGGGAGGGAGACGGAGCATCGGCTGCGGCCAGGCGGCGCGTCGAACGGGGATGGCGGCTAGGGGCCTCCGGCCTGAGACGGAGAGAGCACCGGAGGGGGGTGAAGAGGCTGGGAGGGAGAGAATGGGGGGGCACCGACGACGTAGCCGGCAATAGCTCCGGCGCTGGGGGGGAGAAAACGAAGAGGGGGGGCAAGCCCAGGGCCGTCGGGGGGCTCGGCCGGGGAGCCGAGGGAGGAAGTCGCCGAGTTGGGCCACCGTGCGGGGGAAGGGGGGCGGAAGGCCTCAGCCGGGGGGTGGACGCCGCTGTGAGCGGTAGGGCGGGGCTGGCCCTAGCGGCGGAAGCCGAAAGGGGAGCCGCCGCGGGGGCGCAGAACTCCGGGGGAGCCGAGGCGGAGGGACGCCAGAGGGGGAGAGGAGCGGGGGGGAGGGGCCACGGCCGGGGCAGCAGGCGGCGATGGCGGGAACGAGAACGAGAAGCGACGGTCGGTCGGCCGGCATCGAGGAGGGGGGAGCCGAGGCCACCCGATCCCAGGAGAGGGGGACTCCCGAGGGGGAAGGAACCGTTGACGGCTGGGGAAGGGCAGGAGCATCGGGAGGGGGCGAGGCCGGACCTGTCCGAAGGGGAAGAGCCGAAGAAGGAGGACCGGGCTGCGGGGGGAGCGGGCAAGTGTCATCAACCGGGGGGGGGGGGGGGGTGGGGGACGGCACCGCGAGGGCGGCGGTGGGCGGTGGGTATATATATATATATATTTGGCGGTGGGTATATATATATATATATATATATATATATATATATATATATATATATATATATATATATATATATATATATGACCTCTAGCCTAGTGGTTAAGGGAGATACATGCGACCCAAGTAGTCAAAGTTCGAGCCCAGTGGAGGCGAGTTCACCACAATTACCCATTGCTTCAAGATCCTCCCTTTTTTGCGTCCTCCCTACTCACACCGTTGGATGATATTTTAAGTCATATAATCTTAATCGTTGATTTACCAACAGTTAAGCACATCCTACGGGTGTGAATAGGGGGATGCTTGGGGATGCAAAAATTATGGAGATGCCTATCCTTCCTCTCTCTCTCTCTATATATATATATATATTAATATTTTGGAGTCGAAGATTAAGTCGGTTCACAAGATTAAGAGGCGAATCCCGACTCATTGGGATTCCGTTCACAACTTGAGTTATGAATCCATGGCTCATGTGGGACACTAGGGTGTGGCAGGGTGATATAGTTCACTGTTCTGACCAAATGATCACTATTAATTTTATCAACAAGGGTGGGCTTGGAATTTTGATCGGGCCTATTTACGACCATAACGATCGGACACAACGATTGAGGCTATGGTGAGAAATCATTGACATCAGCAACAGGGTGAGGGACAGTGTGCCTCTAGTTGTCGTTGGGGACTTCAATACTACTATGTTTGTCAATGAGAAGCACGGGGGGGGGGGAGGGTTCAAGAAGCTATCCTTGCCGAATTCCAAAACTGTCTCCTATCTTTGGGGCTCAGCTGCATGGCTAAAACAGGACACATCTGAACGTGGAATAATCAGGCTATTCTCAACCGTATCTATATTCAACTTGATAGGGCTCTGCACAATTGTCGATGGTCAAGCTTTTTCCATCTACCAGAGCGAAATGTCTCCCTTCGGGTACTAGTGACCACTCGCCTAGTGTCATCAGACTTGCGGATCAACCTGTACCCAGAGGTAGACTGTTTAGATTTAATAATGCTTGGGTCACAAGGAGGGATATATATGAGGCAGTGGTTCAACTTGGCTGTAATACTACTGTATTTGGCTGTGCCCAATATAGGCTTGTGTACAAGCTTAAATCCAACAAACAATGACTTAAGGATTGGAACAGGAAGAGTCCTCCTGGCTTCTCTAGGGTCTTGAAGCCAAGCTTGCTGACATTCAAATTAGAATTTATTCGAAACCCATGAACTCTACTATTGTTGAAGAGGAAGTGGCTCTGCAGGAAGTGGTTCGCAGAGAGAGATTCCTGGATGTGGTCCAAGCTAGACAACGGGCGAAATATAATTGGCTTAGAGATGGGGATATGTGTTCTAAGTTCTTCCATGCCACGGTGAAAGCCAGACAACATTGGAATACCATCCACGGTCTCTTGGACTCCAATGGAGATCTTATTACTGATGCTTAGGTTATTAGTGATAAAGCGGTCCATTTTTTCTATGATCTTTACAATCAATCATGTTATCCGGTCACGTTTCCACACTTTGAGTTCAAGAAGCTGATTACTGCATACGACAATCATGTCCTGCGGGAACCGATCTCTATTGAAGAGATTGAATCAATTGTTAAGAAGGCTGACCCGAGTAGATCTCCAGGGCTGGATGGGTTCAGATCTGCTTTTTTTAATACTCGCTGGAATCTACTTAAACCAGATGTACTGAAGGCTGTAATGGAATTCTTTGAGTCAGAAAAACTGCTCAAGGAACTTAATCATACCTTTATCGTGCTGATTGCTAAAATTGATTGAGGGAGCTACTTCCCTAGGAGATTTTTGACCTATAGCGTGCTACAATTTCCTGTACAAGAACATTACCCATCTGATGTGTGACAGGATGAGGCTGATGATGCAGGAGCCGATCTTCCCGAATCAAACTACTTTTTATCAAAGGTAGGTCTATCTCTGAAAATTGTCTGCTGGCCCATGAAATGGTGAGAAATTTCAATAAGCAATGGGAAAACAAAGCGTGTCTCAAATTGGACCTTAGGAAATCATATGACACGATTAATCAAGCTTTTCTGTGCCATATTATGAGATGCATGGGATTCGACAGATGGTGGATGGACAGAGTGAGGGAATGCATCTGCACTCCTTCTTTCTCCATTTTGATTTGGGGCCAACCAAAAGGATATTTCAAGAATACGAGGGGCATAAGACAAGGTGATCCACTATCTTCGTATCTCTTTGCTATTGTGATGGAATTCTTCATGTGCCTAATAGATGAGGCGGTTATGAATGGAGTTGTCACCCCTCTGTTTAGGAAGACGGAATGGGTGGTCTCTTACCTGATATATGCAGATGACCTATTAGTTTTCGTAGAACCTTCGATGAGGTCGCTTGATGCTCTTCAGAGTATATTCGATAATCTTGAGAGGTGGTCGGGTTTACAACTTAACAAGAATAAGAGTACTATGTTCCTAAACCAGACCTGTAGGCAAGAGAAGATGTAATGCCCGTTGTTCGTATTACGTATTTTGGTATATGTGTACGTATTTAGACCTGTATTGCAAGTCTCCTTGTTTGGTTCGGCCCGACTTAACTTGGTTCGGCTTGGTTTTGCATGGTTCGATTTTGCTTGATTTTATGTGAACCAAATCACTCCTACCTACCACCATCTTCATTAAATATCCCACCAAATAATTCTCTCTCCTCATTAGCTCTTCTTCTTCCCCACCATTACTTCTCCACTAACCTGAGAGAGAGAGAGGGAGAGCTTAGGCAAGTGCACCTTGCTTCATGGAGGAAGTCTATTTTTATTGTTCCATTGTCTTCCTCATGTGTTTCTAACCCACTTTAGTACTTAGCAATTTTCATTTCCATGGTTAAATTCTTGTAAATCTAGCTTTGTGATATTTTCGGTTTTCAGGAGTTTTGATCTGTCAAACTTGCATATTGTTGCTAGTTGGTAGCTCCATGTTGTAGAGAATTCCATTTTGTCCAAATTTGACCTACGGGAGTTTGGATTTGGGTTTCTAAAGTTGTTAGGAGGAGCATGGAGGCCATGGTATTTTCCATGGACATGTTCTCTGTGGGAGCCATTAAATTCACTTCTGGCCGTATGAGGATTTTTAGCTTCTGGCCGCATGAGCATTATTTATTGCATGGCCTTTTTAGTTGCTTGCAAGCTTGTATGCATTTGCATGCAACTTGCCTGGGCCGCATAGGCCATTGGACAATTCCTGGCCGTATGGCCATAATAATTTTGGCTACGTAGGCCAATCCGTTCCTGGCCGCATAGGCCAATGCCAATCCTGGCCGCATGGCCTTAGGCATTAGCATTTAATAATTGCATGCTTTTAGCAGTTGCTTGTATGGCCAACACAATGTTAGCCGCATGACCTTTGCATATTTTAATGCATGTATTAGCTAGCCTAGCATTTAATGCATTAGCCTAGCATTCAATACATTAGTATTTTAATGCATTAACATTTTAACATGCAGTAGCAATTTTGCTTGCATTTGCAAGCTCACATGGCCGCATATGGCCATTCCAGTGAGTTGGCCGCATATGGGAGCAAAGTGAGCCGCATGGCTTGCTTTTAATATTACTTTGCTTTTAATATTACCTTGCCTTTGATATTACCTTGCATGCATACAAATCCTCAGTTGAGCCGTATATGGCCATTCTAAGGTTGCCAGCCGCATAAGCATATATTAGTAGCCACATGGCTACTATTTTATTGTAGCCGCATGGGATAGCATGCTTTTGCATGCATTAATAGTCTAATAGCATGCATTGTACGTAAACTGCATGCATAGCATTAGCTAATTAGTTGCAGGCATGTATTAAAGTTAGCTATGGCCAACTTTAGTTTGTTGTATTATTAATATTTCATACATTTTTGCATGTATAAGCATGCATTAGCCTGCTTATATTTAGTGCATTATGCTTTAGCTAGCATGCATACAAATTGAGTTGGTAGCCGCATGCATATGCAAGTGATATTGTGGCCGCATGCATATATACAATACTGAGCCGCATGAAGTATTTTCTTTTGTGCATGCCCTTGCATGATTGCCAATAGCTTTTGCATGGAAACTTCATGGTTAGCCGCACGGGAATTAGCATTACAAGCATTAAATGCTTGCATGTTGCAAGCATTTTATATATTAACTTGTATGCAATTACATGCATAGCAATTCTCGCCGCATATATATTTATGGCCGTATATGGCCATTAAGAATTGTTAGCCGCATGATGCTCCCCCCTCCACTGTGGTCGAATGGCCTTTTTGCAAGACTTTGCTTGTATAATTAAATAATGCATGGCCACGTGCATGTTTAAATATGCTAGTCTTTTGTAAGTCTTTGCTTGCATGGCCTTGCATGCATTTGCGTGCAAGTTTATTAACATTAAATTAATTGCGTATATTTATTTACAAGCAACTTATTTGAGCCGCATATGGCCTAGTGATTTGCTGGCCGCATGTAATAATTTTTCTGAGCCGCATGAGTCCTCTACGGCCCTTGCTCCTGCTAATATTTAATTACCACTTGTATGCTTGTGTTATTAATTTTAAGTGTGTTCTCTGATTCGATGGTGACCCGTTGTGGTGCACTTTTGATAATGAAATGACTTGATAGTGACCCGACGTGGCGTACTCCTGACAGTGAACTTGACATGATAAACTTGACATGACATGATAATGGCCCGACGTGGTGCACTCTTGACAAGTAGACTTGACATGATAAACTTGACATGACAAACTTGACATGATAAACTTGACATGACAAACCTGACATGATATCTTGATAAGCTGTTGCGACGGCTGCCTGACATGACAAGTATGAATGACTTGGACACCGTGGATGATTGTGCTTGTACAAATGAACCCGTCTTGTCTTGCATCATATCTAGGACGGGGACCCCTGAGTACCACGATCGGGGGTACCTGCTGAATTGACTAAGGCTAACAACTAGAATAATCCAGTAGTCCTGAAGAGATTTCTCCAGCAACAAGCAATCCCGTTATCTGGGAGCCCACTTGGGATCTGTAGCCTGCCGTCGAGTAGGGCACATTTCCAGCACACTGTCATGTGTTGCATCCTCTACGTCACCTAAGGGTACATGCGTTTCCTGGACGATGTACCCACTTGAATTCAACCCCTAATTTACGTCCGAATAGCCTGGATGGTCTGCAGGGCTTGTGGCTGTGGAATAATCTCATTATATCTTGCTAGTAACTAGGCCTGTGATAACCCTAGTTAGTTAAAGTATCAAACCGTACTTATTGCTTGGCCGTGAAATGTTGGATGGAGTTCAATCTGTCTAGTCTTGTCTTGATCCTGTACAAGATTGTTACGTGACCTAATTTCTTATATTTATCTTACCGATAAATGGTGGAAGAAACCAAGTTCTGTTCAGACGAAGGGTTACAACCCCGGTCCTTGTTTGGGTTACGGGTTGTAACCTGGTTTTCTGAATAGTCCCATGGTTATCTCATCGTATATCACCCGTCATGCTTTTCCAAATATTCTGTCTTTTATTATATTATTATTCTTGTGCTAATTGCTGGTTTTAGTTCTTAAGTGAAGCCTCCTTTGTGGTACTTGCTCTTTCTGGGGTCTGACCCAGCTGGTTTTGTATGGCCAGATTCCGGAGCAACTCTAGAGGATCTACCGACCTTCCAGCCAGATGGTGACCACTAGAAGGAATCCTGGCAACGAGTGGGTTTATTTTGGCTCTTCCACTCTATTATAAAAATATTCTTTTGAGGCGTTTAGCCGACGAGTACGTGTTAGCTCGTATTGTACCTTTATTTACTATCTGCCTACGGGCTGTAACATGATTGGCAACCTAGGGTTGATCATGTATGACTAAAACTCTTGCTAGTCCTCACATTTTGTAACGACTAGCTTTATGATCAGCTGAATATTTAATGTTTGGGATGTCTTACTATTGTATATTTGGTGATCTTACATCTTGTAACATTTACTTACTTACTTGTGATTGAGACAATAGGCTTGTTCATGACCTTAAGAGACTGTTGGCTTGTAGTTAAACCCTCATATATCTAGACAGCCGTGACCGTATAATGAGGTGGATTCTATTTCATTATACGTAGCTGGCTATGTCTGCCTCCGCTCTCCAGTATTCTGGTTATGGGGCGTGACATGGTTTAAGTGGTGGCCCATGCAGGTCTTGTAAATCAAGATATGTGAGGGTTTACCGAATAGATGTCTCAATCAGCACTCGCCCTTGATCTCTGCCCGTATCTTCTCATCCCTGAGATTCTTGACCTGATCACATTCTTGTAATCGTTGATCTGTCCTGGCCCTTCCTTATTGTTCCCTGTGTCGTCTTCTTCAGCGACATTGTTCCTGGACCTGCCGATCAGCAAGGCGGATCACCTTCCGTGGACCAGCAGCAACAAAAAGATCAGGCCCGGCACTCAGGAGCAGTCTCCCGGGTCATGCCTCAAGGAGATCCATAACCCCCGGTACAGCCATCCCAGCCCACAGGGCAGGATGATGAAGCCTTGGTGGAACTTATCAGGGAGTTGCTTGCATCGCAGGATCGTCGAGGAGATGCCTTGCGTCAGGCAGTGGCAGATGCTCTGGGCAGAGGTGGACATCATGGAAACAGTGCAGCGAATAGTGACAGGACCGGAGGTCGAAAGCGATCTCACGGCCAGATGAACCAGTCGTCAGCCCCAGTCCCGGCAGCTAGGGCTTTGACCATTGGAACTCCGAGAAGGACAACTTCGATTACGTCGGTTCAACATTCAACTCCGACGTATCCTCAGCAGCAGAAGTAGAAGCAGTCTTCCCCTATGGGCTACTCTTATTGTGGGAAGCCTGGACATGTTGTTTCAGAGTATCGCAAGGCTCGAGGATTGTGTTTGCTTTGTGGAGCGCCAGACCACAAGGTAGGGTCCTGCCCGTTCAGGACTGACTCATCACTAGCCATGACCAGTTCATCCATTAGGGGACCAGCCCCAGTACCAGTCCAGCAGCAGTTTCCATCCTCGAGACCGTTGCCGACGCAGACCCAAGCTTTTCAGCAGCAAAGGCTTCAGCAGTATGCCCAGGCGCAAGTTCAGTATAGGCAGAGGGGATTCCAGCAGAGACCCCAACAGTATGCCCTGACCCCGGCTCAGATTCAGAACCGGCAGAGAGGTTCCTGGCAGGATGTCTTCCTTCTTTCTTCAAATTCCTTGCTTGCATGATTGATTGTTTGATTGATTGATTGCTTAGTATATCGTGTCTTTGCCACTCTAGTCTCTTAATTAAATTCTAAGGACGAAATTCTTTTAAGGTGGGTAGAGTTGTAATGCCCGTTGTTCGTATTACGTATTTTGGTATACGTGTACGTATTTAGACCTGTATTGCAAGTCTCCTTGTTTGGTTCGGTCCGACTTGACTTGGTTCGGCTTGGTTTTGCATGGTTCGATTTTGCTTAATTTTATGTGAACCAAACCACTCCCACCTACCACCGCCTTCATTAAATATCCTACCAAATACTTCTCTCTCCTCATTAACTCTTTTTCTTCCCCACCATTACTTCTCCACCAACATGAGAGAGAGAGGGAGAGCTTAGGCAAGTGCACCTTGCTTCATGGAGTAATGTCCATTTTTATTGTTCCATTGTCTTCCTCATGTGTTTCTAACCCACTTTAGTACTTAGCATTTTTCATTTCCATGGTTAAATTCTTGTAAATCTAGCTTTGTGGTATTTTCGGTTTTCAGGAGTTTTGATCTGTCAAACTTGCATATTGTTGCTAGTTGATGGTTTCATATTGTAGAGAATTCCATTTTGTCCAAATTTGACCTACGGGAGTTTGGATTTGGGTTCCTAATATTGTTTGGAGGAGCATGGAGGCTATGGTATTTTTTATGAACATGTTCTCTGTGGGAGCCATTAAATTTACTTCTGGCCGCATGAGTATTTTTAGCTTCTGGCCACATGAGCATTATTTATTGCATGGTCCTTTTAGTTGCTTGCAAGCTTTCATACATTTGCATGCAACTTGCCTGGGCCGCATAGGCCATTGGACAATTTCTGGCCGCATGGCAATAATAATTTTGGCCACGTAGGCCAATCCGTTCCTGGCCGCATAGGCCAATGCCAATCCTGGCCGCATGGCCTTAGGCATTAGCATTTAATAATTGCATGCTTTTAGCAGTTGCTTGTATGGCCAACACAATGTTAGCCGCATGGCCTTTGCATATTTTAATGCATGTATTAGCTAGCCTAGCATTTAATGCATTAGCCTAGCATTTAATGCATTAGTATTTTAATGTATTAACATTTTAACATGCAGTAGCAATTTTGCTTGCATTTGTAAGCTCACTTGGCCGCATATGGCTATTCCAGTGAGTTGGCCGCATATGGGAGCAAAGTGAGCCGCATGGCTTGCTTTTAATATTACTTTGCTTTTAATATTACCTTGCCTTTAATATTACCTTGCATGCATGCAAATCCTCAGTTGAGCCGCATATGGCCATTCTAAGGTTGCCAGCCGCATAAGCATATATTAGTAGCCGCATGGCTACTATTTTATTGTAGCCGCATAGGATAGCATGCTTTTGTATGCATTATTAGTCTAATAGCATGCATTGTACGTAAACTGCATGCATAGCATTAGCTAATTAGTTGCAGGCATGTATTAAAGTTAGCTATGGCCAACTTTAGTTTGTTGTATTATTCATATTTTATGCATTTTTGCATGTATAAGCATGCATTAGCCTGCTTATATTTAGTACATTATGCTTTAGCTAGCATGCATACAAATTGAGTTGGCAGCCGCATGCATATGCAAGTGATATTGTGGCCGCATGCATATATACAATACTGAGCCGCATGAAGTATTTTTTTTTGTGCATGCCCTTGCATGCAAGCACTTGCATGATTACCAATAGCTATTGCATGGAAACTTCACGGTTAGCCGCATGGGAATTAGCATTGCAAGTATTAAATGCTTGCATGTTACAATCATTTTATATATTAACTTGCATGCAATTGCATGCACAGCAATTCTGGCCGCATATACATTTATGACCGCATATGGCCATTAAGAATTGTTAGCCGCATGATGCTCCCCCCTCCACTGTGGCCGCATGGCCTTTTTGCAAGACTTTGCTTGCATAATTAAATAATGCATGGCCACGTGCATGTTTAAATATGCTAGTCTTTTGCAAGTCTTTGCTTGCATGGCCTTGCATGCATTTGCGTGCAAGTTTATTAACATTAAATTAATTGCGTACATTTATTTGCAAGCAACTTGTTTGAGCCGCATATGACCTAGTGATTTGCTGGCCGCATGTAATAATTTTTCTGAGCCGCATGAGTCCTCTACGGCCCTTGCTCATGCTAATATTTAATTACCACTTGTATGCTTTTGCTATTAATTTTAAGTGTGTTCTCTGACACGATGGTGACCCGTTGTGGTACACTTTTGACAATGACATGACTTGATAGTGGCCCGACGTGGCGTACTCCTGACAGTGAACTTGACATGATAAACTTGACATGACATGATAGTGGCCCGACGTGGTGCACTCTTGACAAGTAGACTTGACATGATAAACTTGACATGACAAACCTGACATGATATCTTGATAAGCTGTTGCGACGGCTGCCTGACATGACAAGTATGAATGACCTGGACATCGTAGATGATTGTGTTTGTACAAATAAACCCGTCTTGTCTTGCATCATGTCTAGGATGGGGACCCCTGAGTATCACGGTCGGGGGGTACCTGCTGAATTGACTAAGGCTAACAATTAGAATAATCCAGTAGTCATGAAGAGATTTCCCCAGCTACAAGCAATCCCGTTATCTGGGCGCCCACTTGGGATCTGTTGCCTGCCGTCGGGTAGGACACATTTCCAGCACACTGTCATGTGTTGCACCCTCTAAGTTGATGGAACTGGGGATTCCCTGGACCTTTCCTTTGCTGTGCGTATTGATCGATAGAAAGTTAAACAGATCAAATTCGTGTTCTAACCCTTCATAGGCGGAAACTAGGGTTCACGAATTATACCTGCGGCGAAAAGGAGACAAGTAATTCCTGGCAATCTCGAGCAGACGACCCCAAGATCTTCTGCACGTATTCCTTCCTCGAGTTGGACGTCGTGTGGGCGACGATCTCCCAACCTTTTCTTCTCCTTGGCAGCACTCTCTTTCTCTCCTTACGTGAATCACGAATTTAGAGAAAATTTCAGATTTCTGATCATTAATCTGGCGGCCAGAGAATGGAGGATATATATAGGCTACGGCAGGGACCATGAGGAGAAATTAGGGTTAGGCCTCCTAACGGATCTGGATATCCCGTGTTCAGCCCGAACACATAATCCAGGCCTATTAACAATAGCTCGGTCCACTAATGAGCTATTATTGCACTACCTCTCTAATCCCAAATTATGTTTGTGGGCTCCTTTTATTATATGCTCGTTTGGCTCCCTATGTTAAGATATCGTATGTCCGTTGATCAAATTAAGTTACTGACAACTATATTAATTTGACATCTTTTATCCTTAAGTAGTACCGCTCAACTTTATTTATCATGTCGGATATAATCCACCTGCAGGGTTTACATGACAATCCTTATGAGCTTCTTAAGAAGACATCATCAACCCGATGTATCGGGACATGGATTCCATTTATAATCAACAGCCCATCATACATACAATGTTATTACCCAATTTATAGAGGTTGTTGATCCATAATGAATCTCACTCTTTTATGAGTCAAAGTAATGCACATTGCATATACATGTCCGTTATTATATCCGGATTAAGAGTACAAGCATCCATAATAACAGAGGTGTTTGTTCTCTTATGTAGTCAGTACAAAGAGAACAACCTCAAGTGGTCCTGTTCAATACACACAAAGTGTACTAGTGTAAACCTATAGTCAAGATAGACTAATACCAGATTACACTACAACCTTTCCAATAGATTGTCCAAGTCCATCTAGGTTGTGAACTATTTATATACTCCATAGAAAACTGATAATATGATCTTCTGTGTGACACCACACACCATATTATCTACAATATAGAATATCAGACATTTGCATTAACACTTGCAACAAATACAATATGCAAACATTTGCCCATATGATTCTCATTCAAAATTTAAGGAAATAAGGTTACTACAAAAGTGATGCTTTTAGTATATAACCCTAACAATCTCCCACTTATACTCAAAGCATTGCTTTTCAGTATACTGTTACAAATCTTCCACTTATACTTAAAGCCATGCTGCTACACATCTGACTCCCATTCCCTCAACATGACTGTCAAAAGCCTTAGCTGGTAAGCTCTTTGTAAAGGGATCAGCTAGGTTGTCGGCTGATGCTATCTTGATCACAACAACTTTTCCTTTCTTTACGAAATCTCGCATCAGGTGGTACTTGCGCTCAATGTGTTTGCCTGTCTTATGGGCTCGTGGTTCCTTCGAGTTTGCAACTGCACCACTATTATCACAATAAAGTGTAATAGACTTAGGCAAACTAGGTACCACATCCAAGTCCAATAGAAAGTTTCTGAGCCAAACCGCTTCTTTGGCTGCCTCAGAGGCTGCCACATACTCGACTTCCATGGTAGAATCAGCAATACATTTTTGCTTGATACTCCTCCACACAATGGCTCCACCTCCCAAAGTAAACACATAACCTGAGGTAGATTTCCTGGAATCCCTATCTGACTGAAAATCTGAGTCTGTATACCCCAAGGGAACTAAACTATCTACCTGGTAAACTAGCATATACTCTTTAGTCATTTTCAGGTACTTCAAAATATGCTTTACGGCAGTCCAGTGCTCTTGTCCTGGGTTAGACTGATATCTGCTGACCATGCCTACGGCAAAGCAGATGTCTGGTCTCGTACATAGTATTGCATACATTAAGCTTCCTACTGCTGAAGCATAAGGAACTGCCTTCATGTTCTCTATCTCTTTAGGTGTCCTCGGACACTGCTCCTTTGATAGAGCAATTCCATGTCTAAAAGGTAAGAAACCTTTCTTAGAATTTTGCATACTAAAACGAGTTAGTACACGATATAGGAAGCTTGGGATAAGCCCAACATCCTTTTCTTGCGATCTCGTAGAACTTTGATCCCAAGGATGTGACCTACTTCTCCCAAGTCCTTTATATCAAACTGTTTGGATAACCATACCCTTACATCAGATAATACCTTAATATTGTTTCCAATGAGCAAGATGTCATCCACATAAAGTACTAGGAACACCACCACGTTTTCGTCACACTTTCTGTATACACATGATTCATCCTGACATTGATCAAATCTATAGGATTTTATCACCTGATCAAAACAGATGTTCCAAGATCTGGAAGCTTGCTTAAGTCCATAAATGGACTTTTTGAGCTTACAAACAAGATGCTCCTGGCCCTTTTCAATGAACCCGTCTGGTTGCTTCATATAGATGTCTTCCTCAAGACTTCCATTAAGGAAAGCTGTCTTGACATCCATTTGCCAAATCTCATAATCGAGATGAGCCGCAATAGATAAAAGAATCCGAATAGACTTAAGCATGGCTACAGGAGAAAAGGTTTCCTCATAATCGATACCCTCTCTTTGAGTAAAACCTTTTGCTACAAGCCGAGCTTTAAAGGTTTCAACCTTACCGTCTGATCCTCTTTTTCTCTTATAGACCCACTTGCATCCAATGGCTTTTACACCAACGGGTGGTTCTACAAGCTTCCAGACCTGATTAGAATCATAGATTCTATTTCAGATATCATTGCTTTTTGCCAAGACTCTGTATCTTTATCTTGGAGTACTTCATTGTAGGTACAGGGATCATAATCTTGTTCCTCAGGGACGAAGTCTGACGACTCTTCCAAGAACATATATCTATCAGGTTGTATCACAACCCTTCCACTACGACGAGGCACTATCGGTTGTGGTGTAACATTTGTGACACGTTGTGCAGTTATTTATGGTTCATCCTCTTGTACTGTTGGTACTGAAGTACTTGGTGTCTCACGTCTCAGTTCTTCTAGAACAACTCTACTTGTGGGTTTATGGTTCATCACATAGTCTTTCTCTAAGAATCGGGCATTGGTGCTAACAATGACCTTCTGATCCTTAGGACTATAAAATAAACCTCCTTTCATTCCTCTTGGATAGCCTACAAACAAGCGTACTTCTGTACGAGATTCTAACTTATCTGCTTTCCCATTCAGCACATGTGCTGGACTACCCCAAATGCGAACATGTTTCAGACTAGGCTTACGCCCAATCCACAGCTCTGTGGGAGTAAAAGGTAATGACTTAGAAGGAACCAAGTTCAAAATATAAGCTGCAGTCTCTAAGGCATATCCCCAAAACGAATCTGGCAAATCCGAATAACTCATCATTGATCTAACCATCTCCATAAGAGTTCTATTCCTTCTTTCGGCTACACCATTCTGTTGGGGCGTTCCAGGTGCAGTCAATTGGGATGCAATCCCAGCCTCTGATAAATAATCCATAAACTCTCCAAAGAGGTACTCGCCACCACGATCTGATCGTAATGACTTGATATATTTTCCATGACGTTTCTCCGTTTCAGCCTTGTACTCTTTGAATTTCTCAAAGCACTCAGACTTACGGTGCATCAAATAAATGTATCCATACCTTGAATAATCGTCAATAAATATGACAAAATATTCAAAGCCACCTCTAGCTTGGATAGTCATGGGTCCACACAAATCAGAATGAACCAATTCTAACACATCTTTGGCCCTATACCCCTTTGCCGTAAAAGGCCTTTTGGTCATTTTACCTTCCAAGCATGATTCACAGACTGGTAGTGCCTCCACTTCCAATGAACTCAAAGGTCCATCTTCAACCAGTCTTTGAATCCTTCTTAGGTTAATATGCCCCAATCGTAAGTGCCAAAGATATGTTTGGTTCATACAAGAAGGTTCTTTTCTCTTATTTAAGTTAGATGACATATTATTCATTTCTATAAGTTGCATTGTGTGCGAAATAGGATTAATGACATACAAATTATCAACCAATGCACCATAACAGATAAAATGTTTATTCTTTCTAATAACAATATTGTCATTAAAATAAACTGAATATCCATCCTTAACTAACATAGAAACAGAAACTAAATTTCTTCTAAGTGAAGGTGCATAAAGACAATCTCTCAATGTCAAAGACTTATTTCTACCAAAAGATAAAGTAACATCTCCTAATGCAACGACCGATACTTTTGTAGCATCACCCATAAACAAGCATATCTCTCCGTCACTGAGCCGTTTGGTTTCCTGGAATCCCTGCAATGTATTGCAGACATGATTAGTGGCTCCTGTATCTACACACCAGGTGCCGGTAGATAACACCGCTAAACATGTTTCAACTACTAGTAAATGAGATATACCTTCTTTGTTCCCTTGTTTGAGAAGTGGACAATCAATCTTCCAATGTCCTGACCCTTTGCACTTGAAATATTTGCCTTTCGGCTTTTTCACCGCGCCTTGAGGTCCCATGCCCTTCTTTGCTAAGTTTGCCTATTTCTGAATGTTATTCTTCTTCTTACCGCCTTTTGGCTTAGAAGTAGAAGCCTTTTCAGAAACAAAAACATGACCACTCTGCCTAAAGAGAGATTCAGCATCCTGTAGCTCTTTTGCAAGTTCTGCCAAACTATACAACCTTTTGTTCATGTTGTAATTAAGGCAGAAATTGTCAAAACTTTTAGGCAGAGTCCCGAGAATGATATCGACCTGGGTTTCCCCATCGATTTTAGCTCCAAGGATCTCCATCTCATTCAGATGACCCATCATCTTGAGAACATGATCCCTTACTGGTGTGCCCTCAGCCATTTTTGTATTCATCAAATATTTCATAGCAAACTACCTAGCTGCTTTACTCTGATGTCCGAAGAGTTCCTTGAGGTTATACATCATGTCATAAGTTGTGGCCATGGCCTGATGCTGATGTTGCAGTACATTTGACATAGATGCCAGAATGTAACACTGTGCCATCTCATCTGCCTTTTTCCACTTCTTATAAGCCTCTTTGACCTCTTCATCAGAGTTAGCATCAGGCTTAGGTGGGCATTCCTCAACAAGTACATATTTGTACTGTTTGCCATGAAATATAAAAGAACCGAACAATTATCGGAGGACCGAACTTTTACTTCACGTTACAAACTCGCTTGTACAAAGAAAGCATAGGGACGAAAACCTAGGTACAGCAGTCTAAGTATAATTGTTTATTTTAGATTCTGGGGGGTGACGATAGAGGCTCGGGAAGGCGACGACAGCCCTGCCTTACTCCTTGGACGATCGGTATGCAGCCTTGGCTCCTTGTGAAAAGATGGATGGCGTTGACAAAGAAATGCTCTTCTTGCTCCTCTGTTGCTCTTTGGCTTCTCTCTCTCTGTGTACTCTTTTTTTCTCTCTGACTATGGGGGGTCTCTCTGTATATACGTATTTTTCTCTCTGAAATTGTATATCTTACAAGGGAATGGCACCTTGCTATTTATAATAGTGGGGGGTGATCATTAGGGTTGCTAATGATTAGCTCTTGGAGATGGCGACGGCTTGGAGATTGGTCCATCTTGGCCATCCGTTTTAATTATGATGAATCTGGGCCATTAGGTGTAGATTACACCAAATCCCATGAGCAATTAATGCTGATTGGAATAAATCTTCCTGTGAATAAATCAGATCTATTTTTCTGCCATGTGTCCCAGATTTATTGGGATCTGACCCAATCTTTAATGACAACAAATCTGAGGAATTAATCGGTTTAGGACACGTGTCCTAGGAGCTGCTGGGGGGATCTGGACCGCATGACTAGTGAGCCGCATATGAATGTGAGCCGCATATGAATGTGAGCCGCATACGAATGTGAGCCCACGTGTCAGGGCCGCGTGGGCAGTGGCCCTCACTTGAGTCCTCTAAACACAGAGGAGTAATCCTTATGGGCCGCATAGGTATATATCCGCCTGGGCCGCATGGACATGATCTTCTTGAACCGTATGAGACGTCCTCGCTCGAGCCGCATGAGACTTTCATGGCCTGAGCCGCATAGGATGGATTCACTCTGTGCCGCATGGGAAGTCCTTTGCCCGAGCCGCATGAGGCTCCTATGGCCTGAGCCGCATAGGATTTATTCTGAGCCGCATGAGAAACGAGCCGCATAGGAATGCCCACGTGGCAAGGCCACGTGGCATTTTTATGGCTCTCGGGAGATTTGTGTCAGAGATTTCTTTCCTCTTCCCTAGAGATTCATCATTATGGCAGAGCCATAATTACCTACCTTTGGTGTCAGGGCTGTCAACTTTTCAGAGGGGTCAGCCGTTATAGCAATTAATACAGCATGGGTGGAGGGGAGCATTATCAGGCCACGTGTCCTCTGAGCCGCATGGAATGCCCTGGGCCGCATAGCTTCCTATGCCGCATGACTCCCTGAGCCGCATGCGTCTTCTGAGCCGCATGGATCTTTCCTGGCCGCATGAATCATTTCCTTTAGTATTTTTCATGCTTCTACAGGACCCCCTTCAAAGTTTTCAATTTGTAAAATTGAAATACTTTGAATAAGAAGCATGGCTGGGTTCCTCTAGCCGTATATGGAATTCTGACCGCATAGAAGTCTCAGTCGCATAAATTATTCAGCCGCATAGTTCCTTGCCATGTCATTATGTCGTGCATGCAAACCTTTTTTGGGGTAGGATCCCAAGAGTTTCTGATCTTTAATTATCTGGTCTGCATCGATAGCTGAAGAGTCGACTTCTTTGTACGAGGCGTCGGTCTTGGTCCTCTATAAATGAAAGGGTTTTTGGAGGGATTTCTCTCTTGGACTCTTCTTGATTTAAGATTTTTGTCTTGTTTTCTTCTTCTGACCGACAGACAACGATGGCACCTAGGGCTTCCAAGACAGTGAAGAAAGCTGTGGCGAAGAGTAGGAAGTCAGCTTCGTCTTCAACTGCTGCACCCCCCGTTCGTCTCGACGTTCACGTTGTCGTCGAAGGTAAGGACTGCGTGGAAGATTGGGTGCTTTGGAACCCTCACAGATGCTGTTTTGCTGTATTACTTCGTGCATAATCATTTGATGCGAGCTTTTCAATTTTCGTGGTCCGCATATACGTCCCATGAGCCGCATGGAATATATTCCATGTCCGAGCCGCATGAGACTTGTCTAATACGAGCCGCATGACCATTTCTGACTGTTTTTATTTTTTTCGTCTTTGGTTCTCGCAGTATCTCCACCGAATGCTGAGACTGCGGCGTCAGAGGAGCCGCAGCCTCCTTTTATCAGCCAGGGATCTTCCTCTGTTAAGGAGGAAGTGAAGAAAGGAGAACCTGCGCCTGAGGGGGACGACAGCCCTCCAAATATCGAAACTGCTGAGGGTGGCAGCGCTGGGAACTCTATTTCTCCTATTCCGGACGAGGATGCTTTTCACTTGCATCCTTCATATGTGAGATGGTTGAGGGAATGGTATATGCGCTCCTGTAATTAGGATGTAGGGGCTTCTTGTGGATGTCTGTCTGTAATCTTTGTTTTGTTTCGCCTTTCTGCTTGTCTTCCTGAAGAACTCTTTTAACTTGCTTACAATCGTGTGGATGTAACCAATTTCTGAATGAATGGAATATATATTTGATTCACTCTTTTGCTTTGTAATAATCCTCTTATTAGGACATTTTACGTGGACCCATTGTCCCTAACGTACCCTGATTTTGAATACGGACAACAAGTTTAAAAGGAAGGAACCAATCATACTGACTCAGAGGTACTGAGGACATGGTGAGCATGAGGGTTTCTTTGACGGGGGGAACATAGAATAACTCAGAGGTAATGAGGACATGAAAATTCTATGTAGAGGGGTAATTTGTTTATGGAAGAAATAGAACGACTCAGAGGGGATGAGGACATGGTCGTCTTGGAAGTTTGGCGACCCGTTACCTTTGTTGTGCACTGGGAGTGCAGGTATTAGATCATGAGGGAGGGTCTCTTGTAGGAAGAAAGTTCAGCGGTATGGTTATACATGACTTTCTTTCAAAAGAGTGACCAGGATGTAAGTTCAGGGGTACCGATGGGTACATAACTCGACAATCCATGAATGTTGGAATCAAAGTGTAAGTTCAGAGGTACCAGCAGGTATATGACTTTGAGATTTGGGATATCTTTATGGAAGAAAGGCATGAGTTCAGCGGTACACGCGGGTACGTGACTCGGAGATCTGGAGAATGGTGAGTGTGAGTTCAGCGGTACTAGCGGGTACATGACTCGATAATCTGGAGAATTATGAGGGTGAGTTCAGTGGTATCAGCGGATACATGACTCGATAATCTGGAAAACTATGAGGGTGAGTTCAGTGGTATCAGCGGATACATGACTCGATAATCTGGAGCGAGTTCAGTGGTACCAGCGGGTACGTGACTCGATAATCTGGAGATTTATGGAGTGAGTTCAATGGTACCAGCGGGTACGTGACTCGAAAATCTGGAGAATGTTGTTTAAACATAGTATTTCTTCAGAAACTTGCCGTTGACGGGCAACATGAGCAAGTCTCCGTTCTGCTTGGCGAGGCGGTAAGCACCGTTGGAGAACACTGTCTCTATGATAAATGGGCCTTCCCATTTTGGCTGGACCTTGCCGGCGGTCTTGTGAGTCATGACCATCGGCCTTCGGACTGCTAGAACGAGATCGTCCACTTGGAAAGTTCTGATTTTGACCTTCTTGTTGAAGGCTTCTGAGATGCGTGCTTGGTATAGCTCGATCCTTTGCTGAGCTAGGAGGCGCTTTTCATCTAAGGCCTCTAACTCTTGCAGTCGACGTCGATAGTTATCATCCGTTGTCAATTGATAAGTGAGGGCGACGCAGAGTGAGGGTATTTGAGTCTCTAATGGGAGAACTGCCTCACTCCCGTACACTAGGGAGAATGGGGTATTCCTGGTGGCTGTTCGAATTGTGGTACGATAAGCCCATAAGCATTCGCCGAGCTTCTCGTTCCAGTCACGTTTGTTGGAGGAGACAAACTTTTTGAGAAGTTTGATGATTGTTTTGTTGAACGCCTCTGCTAACCCGTTTGCTGCCGGGTTGTACAGCATCGAAGCGATATTCTGAATACGGTGTTTATCGCAGAACCGATAGAATGCGTGGCTTACAAACTGCGGACCATTATCATGGATGATCCTTCGGGGCAGTCCAAAGCGGTAGATGACGTGATGCTTAAGGAAGCTGATCACGTTTGAAGTCTTAACTTCTGCGAGTGGGACAGCTTCCGCCCATTTGGAGAAGTAATCAGTGATCGCAAGTATGAAGCGATGTCCTCGGGAGGAAGGTGGGGTGATTGGACCAATGATATCTATTCCCCATGCTTCGAACGGCCAGGACGCCACTGTCGGATGTAGAAATTCGGATGGTTGGTGAATGAAGTCCGCGTGGACTTGGCAAGCTTTGCACTTTCTAGCATAATCGATCGCATCTGCCACCATCGTGGGCCAATAGTAGCCCATTCGGCGAAGACCATCTTGTAGTTTTGGGCCGGGCTGGTGGGCCCCGCAGACACCGTCATGAGCTTCTCGTACTGCTTCTTTGGCTTCTGCGTTTGACAGACACCGAAGCAGTAATCCGTCGTAGGAACGGCGATACAGCATTTTCGTCTCTGTATCGTAGAAGAATCTGAAAGAATGTCGCCTGATGGAAGTAGCTTCCTTTGGGTTCTCGGGCAGGATGTCGTAGACGACGAAGTCAATGAATGGTTGTCTCCAATCTAGGGCATCATCGATCGTCTGTACGGAATAACTTGCCACGAATTGCACATTGTTCTTGGGACAGACCAGTTCATGGCCTATCACTTCCACTGATTGGCGATCATAATTCGGAACTGCTAGGAAAGCGGCAAGACCAGCTAGGGCATCGGCTTCAATATTTCAGAGTCTGGGGACGTGCTCGATGAAGAACCCCTCAAATGACGAGATGATATCGATCGCTATTTGGTGATAAGGGATCATGTCTTCGTGGCGGACTTCGTACGAACCCCGGATCTGATTGACGATTAGTTGGGAATCGCCGTATGCTTCAAGGTATTCTACCTCCAGCTTTCTTGCAAGTTGGAGGCCAATGACCAGAGCGTTGTACTCGGCCATATTGTTAGAGCAGGGCTCGGTGAGAGAGTAAGCACGGTTAATCACCAATCCGGAAGGAGAGATTAGCACTACCCCGACTCCGACGACTATATTGTCTTTAGGTCCGGTCCTCGAAGCGCCGTCGAAGAACATTCGCCATATATTTTCGTGAGAGGTTGCATGCGAGTCGGCGACCTCATCTGGAATCTCTTCGTATATCCTGGAGGACTCCGAGCCCGGGTGGGCTGCTAAGAAGTCTGCCAGGGCTTAACCTTTGATTGTCTTTTGTGGGACGAAGATCATATGATAAGGGGACATCAATATTGCCCATGTAGCGAGTCGAGAGCTAAGTGCCCCTGGTTTGGTCATGAGGACTCTGAGAGGGTTGACTCGTGAGATCACATGTATCGTTTGTCCGGTGACATAGTATCGCATTTTCTGAATGGCGAACACCAGGGCGAGGCATTCCTTCTCTACAGCGGTGTATCAGTGCTCTGGCCCAATCATCATTCGGCTGAGGTAATATATGGCCTGTTCATGGCCTGCATCGTTGTTCTGTGCCAGCAGAGCCCCGAGGGAGTGTTCCATTGCTCGAACATAGAGCAGGAATGGTTTTCTAGGAACCGGAGCCACCAAAACTGGAGGATTTGACAAATATTCTTTGATGCTGTCGAAAGCACGCTGGCATTCCTCGTCCCATACGAATGAGACTCCTTTCTTCATGAGGTGCGTGAATGGTCGGCATCGCCCGGAGAGGTTGGAAATGAACCTTCTGATGTAAGCTAGCCTTCCTTGAAGGCCTCTGAGTTCGCGAAGATTTCTCAGGGGACCCATCTCCATGATTGCTTTTGTCTTCTCAGGGTCTACATGGATACCCTTTGCAGTGATGATGAAGCCTAAGAACTTCCCGCTGGATACGCCCAGAAAGGACTTCGTAGGGTTTATTTTCAAATTGTGCGTTCGTATTAGGTCGAATACCGTCCTTAGATCCTGCAGATGGTCTTCCTTGCTACGGCTCTTGACGGCTATATCGTCGACATAGCATTCCACCATCTTGCGTAAGTGGTCTCTGAAGATGATGCTCATGGCTCTTTGATATGTGGTGCCAGCATTCTTTAAACCGAAAGACATGACTGTGTAACAGTACGTGCCAATCGGTGTTCGGAACGATGTATGCTTTTCGTCGTCAGGAGACATTTTGATTTGGTTGTACCCCGAGAAGTCATCCATGAATGACATGCGTTCGAAGCCGCAGGTGTTGTCGATCATGATGTCTGTGATAGGAAGGGGGAATTCATCTTTGGGGCATGCCTCGTTCAGGTTGCGGAAGTCGATGCAGATTCGAATCTTCCCATTCTTCTTGAGGACGGGTACTATATTAGCGGCCCAATCGGGATGTTGCTCCTCACGAATGAATTTGCTGGCTATCAGTTTGTTGACTTCGGCTTCGATCGCTTCTATGATGCCTGGACGGAAGCGTCGCTGTTGTTGCTTGACCGGCTTCGCATCTGGTCGAATGTTGAGTTTGTGGAGAGCAATGTCAGGATTTAACCCTGGCATGTCTTCATAGCTCTAGGCGAACACATTAATGTATTCTCTGACAAGTCCTAACAGCGACTCCCGTTCTTCGTCAGTTAGGCTTTTACTGACAAAAATCAGTTTTAAAGAAGATTCGCTGCCGAGATCCACTTGTATGACCTCATCTTCAGTAGGAGGTTCTCTCAGTTCGAATCACTTTTTCCATTGTGTGTCTAATTGCTGGGCCCATAGCTCTAGCTCGAGGATTTCGGGGATGTCTTCGTCTTCCTCGTAAGCGTCGGCGAACGCCATGTTGACTGACATGACTTGTCTGAACACATCTCCGATGCTGGTATCTGAGTCGGAAGTCGGTGATCCGGTTGAATGTGACTGCCAGTCGCATTCTTCATCTGAACTTTCAGGGGTCGTAGTAGGCGTTACATACCCTAACCCGCATCGAGTTTTGTTTTATTAGTTTCGAGGTTTGCCTGCCGGGACTGGCGGCTTCAAAGGTAATCGTCGCCCAGTGCCGTAGTTCAATCCTGGCGTCGTCTCCAGATCATACCCCTATTTCTGCATGAGATATTTGGATTGAGGACTATAGAGATACAGAGGCAGCCTCCCGGCATCTGACCCGAGGTCGACTTCCTCTATGGTGAGGGGATGCGGGTTGTTCGTCCGGCCGAAGATGATCGGATGATCTCCTCCCTCGAATATTCGGTAAGCGTCTTCTACTGGAGTAAGCTGGATTGCGGTGTACACATTTGTCACCTGTGTGTGTAGGTGAGCGCCTATACCGTGTTCCATAGCATACATTGTACATAGCTTATTGAGCTCGGTGTAGTTCAAAGATAACCCTTTATTGATGAAGTAAGGTATCTTTTCTAGGAGGATTACATCATCAGCGGAGGGGACATTGGTGTGGGTAGCCATATACTTGGCTAGCTCCGGTTCCTCTTCGGCTACCCCCTACGTAAATGAAGACTGAGAGGACGACCTGGGAAGCTTGATTGTCAGTGGTTCGGTTGAAGGAGCAGATCGTGGAGTTGTTGGCAGACTGGCGACCCCCAGTTTAGCATTTGAGGTGGAGCGAGGAGTGGCTGGTTCGCTGGAAGTGTCAAACCTTGCATCGAGGTGATGACCCTTCTTGGGAAGGCGTATTGTCAGCGGCTTGTCGGAGGGATTGAGCTTCCCTGTTTGGGGTTGACTGACTCTCGGCAGTCGGATTGTTAGTGGCCCCGTTGTGGGTCTCGGCACTTGGCCGGACCTTGGCAGCCGGATTATCATCTGCTCCTCTTACGCCGAGAGGCTGATCGCGTCCTTCAGCAGAGTGGCGGTGAGGGGTACGGACTTGCCTGGTTTGCGAGCTTGGAGGTGGATCGTCAGGGGTCCTTCTGATCCCGTGGCTGTCTCGGTATGAGTTTGTGCGTCTCCTTCGTCAAGATGCCTCTTCGACTTTTCGTATAAGCAGGAGTTCGAATAGTAAGATTCGACCCCTTTGAAGGGATCGATATCAGCAAATTCTGTCTTCACGAAGCCGTGTTTGTCGACGTATTTGAAGCACTGGTGTAGTGTGGAAGGTACGATCATATAATCGTATATCCATGGGCGCTCCAAGAGGATGTTGTAAGAAGTGTCTGCATCTATGACGTAGCAGGTGACTTCGGATTGGAGGTCGCCAATTTGACACTTCAGACGAATCTTTCCAATAGGATAGCTCCTGCCCGAATTGAAACCGCTGATGGCGGTGCTTGTAGGTGTCTGGCGATGCATTGGGATGCGGAGATGATGTAGCAGACCCTTCGGAATGATGCTTATAGAGGAGCCAGGATCAATGTGCATCCGATCCACCTTTACGTCGCCAATGTATCCCGTGTAGTATAGCGGGCGATCATGTAGGTTGGTTTTGATGAGCATGTCCTGCGGAGTGAAGACGATGTTGGGCATTGCTCCCGTGCAGGCACTGTCTTGGAGATCCACGGGTGAGTCCTCCCCGGTGAGGTTGGATTGAGCGAGATAGGCATCGGCATTTTGGAATGCTTCGCTCAATACAATACGAACGTCCTTGGAGAGCCTTAGGAGTTCGTATAGTGACAATTTGGCCGGAGTGTTAGCCAATTGTGCTAAGATGTCAAAGTTATAGGGCCTCTCTAGCCCTTGGGCTGCGTCCTTTCGGAGGGATTTATCGAAGCGAGTCTCCTTTGGCCTAGGCTTGTCGGTCGTCGAAGGCTGAGCCGGTTCCGGAGCATCAGTTGTAATAGGTTGATGATTTTCAGCTGGGCTGTCAACCACAGGTTGGGATTGCGCTCCGGACCGCGTGACGATGGCTGTAGCTTCTTCGTTGTCTGCTGAGATTGTGTGACAGGTCCTGATTCTCCTACTCTTTTTGTTAGTGGGAGATGGTGTGGGCTGAGTTACTTCTGACACCAAGTCTGGATGGACCCACATGACCTCCCCTCGTGAGGTGGTGAGAGGTACTAGACCAGCCACCTGTTCTCGGGGAGGTGGAAGATTGGTAATCTCCATCGTCACCAGAGGGACGGAGATTACCCCGTCTTGAGTCTCCGTCAGAGGGAAGCTGCCAAATTGTACGGACACCATATTGGCTGCTACGGTTACTTCTTCGAAGTCGATGGCCAGAGCGTTCGAATCGATGAGGCTTTGGATGTACCGTTTTAGTTGGTAGCAGTCGTGTATAGCGTGGTGTACATAACGGTGGTAATGACAGAACTTTGGGTTCTCCAAATCAGCCGGCCGAGGCTCCCGCCTTGGTGGAGGAAGCTGAATTCTACCTCCTTGTATGAGCATGTCCAAGATAGGCTTGACATGGCCGTCTTCGAAAGAGTAAGTGATCTGAGGCCATTGTTTGTCTGCTGGTTGTGACTCGGGCTTCTGGGCCGTATCGGCCACCATAGCCTGCTTTCCCTTGCTGTCCCGATTGTTGGAGGGGTTACCCCCATTGTCGTTACTGGAACGCTTGCCCTTGTTTTCTCCTTCTGAGATGTGCAATCCCAGTTGGCGAGCCTTCTTCAGTCGTTCTTCGGCGCTTGTGGCGCTGATGATGAACGCCTTCCAATCTTTGAATTGACTTTCGCCCATCCAGAGACTGATCGTTGGAAGCGGTCTCTTTTGGCAAATTTCAATCAAAGAGGAATCTGGATTCCCGGAAGGCAGCTTCATGGCGGTCGGGCGGAACCGCTCGATGTAGTTCCTTGTCAACTCCTTCTCCCCTTGGACGACGTCCATGAGGGTGGACATAGTGACGTCCTGTCCTACTTCGTAGAATCGTTCCAAGAACAGACGCTTGAAGCCGGCGAAGGAGTGGATGCAGTTGTCCAGTAGATTGCGGTACCAATCGAAGGCGACTCCTTCCAATGCCCCGATGAATAATCGTGCGAGGATCGCATCATCATGGGACAGATGGTCGGTGGTGACCTCAAAGTAAGTGATGTACCGACTTGCTGAGGTTTTGCCATCATACGGATTGATATTGAACGTCTTATATCTTGGTGGGAATGGAACATCCCTCCATTCAGCAGGGTATAGTTGCCGTATTCTGAGATCCTGAGCATTTTCTCGGGCATAGAACATGGCTCGGAGCTCCTGGACCTCTCTCCTTACTTCTCGGGTCTCATCTGTCGCGGTAGGGGCTGTTACTTCGGGAGGATTATTGCTCGGGTTTGGTGCCGCTGAGTTTGAATCCACATTGACCGCAGGGCCCGTGCTTGTTTGACCGGGCGTTACTCCTTGTAGAGTTGGCAGGGCCGCATTAATCTCGTCTACAGACTTGACCAGAGCAAGTAATATGGCTTCAAGATTGTCGATGCGCTGGCGGTCATTAGAACCACCTTGATTGCTGTCCGTCATGAACACCGTCCTTACGTGAGGAGTGATGGAAGGAACGGTGGAGGATGTACCCTCCGAGTCGTACCCATGTACCGAGAAGTCGTCGGGATATGTGTAAATATTGTCTTCTGGTTCGGACTCGGAGGAAGCAGTACCCCCAGCCTCAGAGTTTACTTCGTCTTGAGAGTCACGGGTGTCCTCGAGGACATCGGTGCCTGTCGTACCTGATGGAAGAGTTGTTCGTGCGGGCTCGGCTCCTTGAAACATCGGATTGTTGTGGATGTTCGAAGGAGTGCTACCCCCAGTTCCCTCAACCCCCAGCGATGTGGATGATGAATTTCCCATCACAGAAAATTTTGTCTTTGAACGGGTGTGTTGGAATACACCGGTAGAGGACAACCGTTTAGACGATAGTTTCTTAGCTATAGTGGTTGATATCTTGGGACTGGAGATGCTTGTCTTTTTCCTTCTTCCTTCGGTGGGGACTTTTTGAGCGGAATTACAGGCGACAACAGGAGGTGCCTCGTCTTCTGAGCTCGGGTACTATAGCCTTTGGAAGACGAACGGCCGATCTTCCGTCACTGCCGCATTGTTGCAGCAGCAATTGACGATGATTTGGGTGCAGTAATGTCCAAGCGAGGACTCTTTGCACGCCGACATTCCTTCTCTTTCCTTGCGTTTGTGGAGGATCGCCTCCCGCAGGTCAGAGGAACCACTCTGTCTGTTTGCCGCCGGGGGCTAGATTCGAGTGGTTGTATACAACTTCCCATCCGAGGCCCGTGTGATGATCAACGGGGCGCCCCGATAGTCAGAGGTTGGGACAATTGACTAGGCCCGATGAGCCCGTGCTGCCCTAGACTTCCTCCTTTTAGCACTTGTGGGTGCGTAATAGGAGGAGTCCAAGTTGGGTACCACAGAGTCTGGCTTATCATCCAGAGAATCATCAGGGTCAGGACCGCATGAGAGACGGTCGAAGACTGATTGAGAGAAGCGTGGAACGGGCGCTATGCGGCTAGAGTTGGGTACCGTGCAGGCTGTCTGCATGCGGTTGTCTTCTGCCATTGGAAGAATTGTTTTTGTGCGGCTAGGAGTCACGACCGTACAGGCTGGCCGCATGCGGTTGGCAATTATGGCCGCATGGGTTTTCTGCAAGCGATTGACTTCCAAAGCCGCATGAGTTTTATTCGTGTGTTTGGCAACTGTAGCCGCATAAGCTTTGCGGCTGACAGATATGGCCGCATGAGTTTTCTTCATGCGGCTGGAGGACGTAGCCGCATGAACTTTTTCCCTGTGGCTGAAGGATGTAGCCGCATGAGCTTTCACCCTGCGGCTGCTAACCTTATGCGGCTCGGATCTCATAGAGTTTCTCTTTGCCCCTGCAAGTCCAGCATCATAGTATTTTCTTTTACCGACTTGGGGACAACAGAGTTGTCTACGATCTGAAGTGGGGCCGCAGGGGAATCTTGCTTGCCGTTTTGAACAACAGAGGGTGTCTCTGCAAGAGCTTCAGCAGGAACGAATGATCGGGGTCTCCACTCCTTACGGGCCTTCTTTGTGCGGGCTCGTTTCTGGACCGGACCAGTGTTCTTGTCGGAGAGCATCTCTTCGAACGCCTGTTGGTCGAACCGGGCGACCATCTTTTGTTGAGTGGAGCCAAGCTTGGCTGCATCCGATTGCGTCACCAACTCCTTAGCCGTGGAGAAGTTAGTCCCCAGCAGAGTTGCCATCGTGTTTGCCATGAAATATAAAAGAACAGAACAATTATCGGAGGACCGAACTTTTACTTCACGTTACAAACTCTCTTGTACAAAGAAAGCCTAGGGACGAAAACCTAGGTACTGCAGTCTAAGTACAATTGTTTATTTTAGATTCTGGGGGGTGACGATAGAGGCTCGGGAAGGCGACGGCAGCCCTGCCTTACTCCTTGGACGATCGGTATGCAGCCTTGGCTCCTTGTGAAAAGATGGTTGGCGTTGACAAAGAAATGCTCTTCTTGCTCCTTTGTTGCTCTTTGGCTTCTCTCTCTCTGTGTACTCTTTTTTTCTCTCTGACTATGGGGGGGTCTCTCTGTATATACGTATTTTTCTCTCTGAAATTGTATATCTTACAAGGGAATGGCACCTTGCTATTTATAATAGTGGAGGGTGATCATTAGGGTTGCCAATGATTAGCTCTTGGAGATGGCGACGGCTTGGAGATTGGTCCATCTTGGCCATCCATTTTAATTATGATGAATCTGGGCCATTAGGTGTAGATTACACCAAATCCCATGAGCAATTAATGCTGATTGGAATAAATCTTCCTGCGAATAAATCAGATCTATTCTTCTACCACGTGTCCCAGATTTATTGGGATCTGACCCAATCTTTAATGACAGCAAATCTGAGGAATTAATCGGTTTAGGACACGTGTCCTAGGAGCTGCTGGGGGGATCTGGACCGCATGACTAGTGAGACGTATATGAATGTGAGCCGCATATGAATGTGAGCCGCATACGAATGTGATCCCACGTGTCAGGGCTGCGTGGGCAGTGGCCCTCACTTGAGTCCTCTAAACACAGAGGAGTAATCCTTATGGGCCGCATAGGTATATATCCGCCTGGGCCGCATGGATATGATCTTCTTGAACCGCATGAGACGTCCTCGCTCGAGCCGTATGAGACTTTCATGGCCTGAGCCGCATAGGATGGATTCACTCTGTGCCGCATGGGAAGTCCTTTGTCCGAGCCGCATGAGGCTCCTATGGCCTGAGCCGCATAGGATTTATTCTGAGCCGCATGAGAAGCGAGCCGCATACGAACGCCCACGTGGCAAGGCCACGTGGCATTTTTATGGCTCTCGGGGGATTTGTGTCAGAGATTTCTTTCCTCTTCCCTAGAGATTCATCATTATGGCAGAGCCATAATTACCTGCCTTTGGTGTCAGGGCTGTCAACTTTTCAGAGGGGTCAGCCGTTATAGCAATTAATGCAGCATGGGTGGAGGGGAGCATTATCAGGTCACGTGTCCTCTGAGCCGCATGGAATGCCCTGGGCCGCATAGCTTCCTATGCCGTATGACTCCCTGAGCCGCATGCGTCTTCTGAGCCGCATGGATCTTTTCTGGCCGTATGAATCATTTTCTTTAGTATTTTCCATGCTTCTACATGTACTCCTCAGCAGTCAAAACAATGTCCAAATTACGTTTCCAATCAATATAATTAGGTCCAGTAAGTTTGTTTTCTTTAAGAATCACCATAAGTGGACTGAAAGAACCCATTTTTTTGAAATCCTGAGAATCACATAAATAAAATTATGTAGGGCAAAAAAAAATCTTTTTGAATTAACTAAATATTGATTCCCTCAAAACAATAATAAGAAATTCACCAACACCTTGAACACCATAAATTTAGCATGCCACGATAGTGTGGACGTATACAAATTCAACTTTGTTCAAGTAGATTTTTCTTATTAATTTTATTATCATGTCAATATAACTTTATGACAAATAAAATTAATATGCTGGTCTTGCTCTGGTCATACAAATAATAGCAGTGACTCCGATGGAGAGGATACCATTATTTGTATCTAAGTGTATACCATTACTTAATACTAAGTCCATTACCTTGTAATGAGTTCCTTCAGATGGAGAAGTGAACGCATACTAGGTAACTTTCTACAATTATCCCTAAGGAAGTTTGTACTGGTGATCCATAATTATACTCATCCGATATGGAGGAAAGCACTAAAGCCAACACGCAAGTATAATTACATCACCTACAAACCAGTAATGGAGACCATAGGATTTATACTAAATAAAAATCCTCTCCCACTTAGTTATTTAAGAATGAGGGTTTTTCTACTAGTTGATATTATGTCCATGTTGTCCATTATTAATGTAGGCTTGGTTTTTCAAAAAAAACCACACAATAATAAACATGCATAATTAGAAAAAGCAAAATGACAAAAATAAGAGAAAATATCCAACTATTATGGTCATCTTTGCTGCTTCGTCCTCAACTATCCGAATCCAAAATCTGGCGCTGCGCAGATTCGTCCGACGTCAGAAACAACCACCACCGCCATCACGATTGATCAAAAATAATTAAAATTACATCAATCCTATGCCTCCCGAAGGAGTTCACACATAATCTAGATTGAAAAATTAAATTAATAAGCACGATCAACCCTTGTGATTTTAATTACATCCACAGCAACAACAACATCCACGACATGTCCGTGGTTTAAACAACACAATCAAAAACATGCATTGGACCATAATAGTTGGATCTAAGATGCCTGCAAAACCGAGTTAGAACAGATCTACATCTACCGACTATTACATAGCACAAGTTTTATTGGACAACATGGACATATCAATCAATACGTAGATCCAAAGTGGCTCTGATACCAATTGATGGAACTGGGGATTCCCTGGACCCTTCCTTTGGTGTGCGTATTGATCGATAGAAAGTTAAACAGATCAAATACGTGTTCTAACCCTTCATAGACGGAAACTAGGGTTCACGAATTATACCTGCGACGAAAAGGAGACAAGTAATTCCTGGCAATCTCGAGCAGATGACCCCAAGATCTTCTGCACGTATTCCTTCCTCGAGTTGGACGTCGTGTGGGCGACGATCTCCCAACCTTTTTTTCTCCTTGGCAGCACTCTCTTTCTCTCCTTACGTGAATCACGAATTTAGAGAAAATTTCAGATTTCTGATCATTAATCTGGCGGCCAGAGAATAGAGGATATATATAGGCTACGGCAGGGACCATGAGGAGAAATTAGGGTTAGGCCTCCTAACGGATCTGGATATCCCGTGTTCAGCCCGAACACACAATCTAGGCCCATTAACAATAGCTCGGTCCACTAATGAGCTATTGTTGCACTACCTCCCTAATCCCAAATTATATTTGTGGGCTCCTTTTATTATATGCTCGTTTGGCTCCCCATGTTAAGATATCGTATGTCCGTTGATCAAATTAAGTTACTGACAACTATATTGATTCGACATCTTTTATCCTTAAGTAGTACCGCTCAACTTTATTTGTCATGTCGGATATAATCCACCTGCAGGGTTTACATGACAATCCTTATGAGCTCCTTAAGAGGACATCATCAACCCGATGTATCGGGACATGGATTCCATTTATAATCAACAGCCCATCATACATACAATGTTATTACCCAATTCATAGAGGTTGTTGATCCATAATGAATCTCACTCTTTTATGAGTCAAAGTAATGCACGTTGCATATACATGTCCGTTATTATATCCGGATTAAGAGTACAAGCATCCATAATAACAGAGGTGTTTGTTCTCTTATGTAGTCAGTACAAAGAGAACAACCTCAAGTGGTCCTGTTCAATACACACAAAGTGTACTAGTGTAAACCTATAGTCAAGATAGACTAATACCAGATTACACTACAACCTTTCCAATAGATTGTCCAAGTCCATCTAGGTTGTGAACTATTTATATACTCCATAGAAAACTGATAATATGATCTTCTGTGTGACACCACACACCATATTATCTACAATATAGAATATCAGACATTTGCATTAACACTTGCAATAAATACAATATGCAAACATTTGCCCATATGATTCTCATTCAAAATTTAAGGAAATAAGGTTACTACAAAAGTGATGCTTTTAGTATATAACCCTAACATAAGTCACCTAAGGGTACATGCGTTTCATGGACGATGTACCCACTTGAATTCAATCCCTAATTTGCGTCCGGATAGCCTGGATGGTCTGTAGGGCTTGTGGCTGTGGAATAATCTCACTACATCTTGCTAGTAACTAGGCCTGTGATAACCCTAGTTAGTTAAAGTATCAAGCCGTACTTATTGCTTGGCCGTGAAATGTTGGATGGAGTTCAATCTGTCTAGTCTTGTCTTGATCCTGTACAAGATTATTACGTGACCTGATTTCTTATATTTATTTTGCCGATAAATGGTGGGAGAAACCAAGTTCTGTTCAGACGAAGGATTACAACCCCGGTCCTTGTTTGGTTTACGGGTTATAACCTGGTTATCTGAATAGTCCTATGGTTATCCCATCGTATATCATATGTCATGCTTTTCCATATATTCTGTCTTTTATTATATTATTATTCTTGTGCTAATTGCTGGTTTTAGTTTCTAAGTGAAGCCTCCTTTGTGGCACTTGCTCTTTCTGGGGTCTGACCCAGCTGGTTTTGTATGGCCAGATTTCGAAGCAACTCTAGAGGATCTACCGACCTTCCAGCCAGATGGTGACCACTAGAAGGAATCCTGGCAACGAGTGGATTTATTTTGGCTCTCCCACTCTATTGTAAAAATATTCTTTTGAGGCGTTTAGCCGACGAGCACGTGTTAGCTCGTATTGCACCTTTATTTACTATCTGCCTACGGGCTGTAACATGATTGGCAACCTAGGGTTGATCATGTATGACTAAAACTCTTGCTAGTCCTCACATTTTGTAACGAATAGCTTCATGATCAGCTGAATATGTAATATTTGGGACGTCTTACTATTGTATATTTGGTGATCTTACATCTTATAACATTTACTTACTTGCTTGTGATTGAGACACTAGGCTTGTTTATGACCTTAAGAGACTGTTGGCTTGTAGTTAAACCCTCATATATCTAGACAGCCGTGACCGTATAATGAGGTGGATTCTATTTCATTATACATAGCTGGCTATGTCTGCCCCCGCTCTCCTGTATTCTGGTTCTGGGGCGTGACAGAAGATATGGCTGAAAAAGATGGACATAAATGAAGGCACCCTTCCTGTTAAATATCTAGGTTTGTCGCTCTCTATTAACTATGCCACCTATGCTGATTGTGAGAGCATCCTTAACTACACTCAAGCTAGACTAGTAGGTTGGCAAGCCCAAATATTGTCCTTTGGTGGACGTATTGAGCTTATTAGAGTATTAGAGCGGTCATCTTGACGATTTCACTTTACTGGCTTCAGGCTATAAAGCTACCTAGAGGCACTATAAAAAAGAAAGTATTTGTGCGAATTTTGTATGGAAATGAGGGATACATGCTATCAGCTGGGAAGAGTTGTGCCGCCCAAAAGGGAGGGAGGTATTGTCCTGAGATCACTGGCACTCCTTAGAGATATTTCCTCTTACAAAATATTCTGGAGATTCATTACAAGAAAAACTTTATGGGCTGAATGGATCAGAGGGAGGTACTTCCCGGGCGTTGACTTTTGGTCTGCCTGGACTAATAACTACTCGGTTACTGTTAAGTTGATCCTGGGACTGAGAAGCACGGTCAAACCTAGACTTACTAGAGTCATCTGCTCTGAAAATCAGACTAGTCTATAGCACGATCCTTGGATTAACCACAACAGTCTGATTGATAGAAAGGGCTGGCATGCCTATGAGCTATGCGACTCCACTGAATCGGTCAGCTGCCTTATCAAGGAGGGAGAATGGGACTTCCAAGGCCTCCTGATAGTGGTAGCTCATACGGTGGATATTCGGGCGTTGGAAATCAACAGAAGAGGAACTGAAGACTATTGGGAGTGGAGGAGATGGAAAAATAAAATTTCATATTTCGGATGGCTTTAAACCAAGTCAGGATCGCAGCGGCTGATTGACTGGATGGATCTGGTTTATATCAAAGGAAGGGCAGTCAAGATCTTGTTATGCCTCTACAAAATGATTCGCAACCATCAGCTTACTAGAGACCGTTTGAGAAGATTTGGGGTGGACTGTATGGATAAGTCATGTTTTTTGTGTGGGCAAATGGATGAGTCTAGAGATCATCTATTCTTCTTTTATAACTTTGCTTGGGAGACCTGGAGTCAACAATGCATGTGTCTGGGCCTACCTATTACACATAATAGGGATCTTGCTTCGGCCATGAATGAAGTTAAAGCACAAAAAGGAAAATACCACACCCTGGTCCAGAAGGACCGTTCATCCTCACTAAGGTATGATACCGCATGAACCTAGGTTGCACTCACGCAAGACGAATTCCATAACGGATGATTATAGCAACTTGCGACAGGATCGTCGCATAGAAGTCCCAAGCAGAAAGTTGAATAGCATAAAGGAAACACAAGTATTCCAACACAAGTGTTACAAACAAAATCATAACTTTTACTTATAATCAACAAAATTACAAAGGGGGCACATAGCCAAGATTACAATATCTCAAGCTCACAATCTCTCTGAATACAATCACTCAGCTCTCTCTCATCTCTCAATACAAAGTTTCAAGGCTTGCCACTACGGATGCTTCAGAAGGCGATGTCCATACATTATGTTCCGTATAGTTAAAGTCGTTAATACGGCCGCATGCCTCGAAATGCCAAGGAACTCCATGTCTCAGTACGTCCAAGCAAGCTCCGTCTCGTCGAACAAGTACCTGTAACCTGTGTATGAAAACTGTTGGATGGTTAGTACACAACCGTACTGGTGGTATGAGCTCCTCGTCCACCCATATAAAACCAACACGTTCATTTTTTTAATATAACTATTCCTTTGGTTGTCTTTCTATTCTTGTCTTAGGATCAATTTGTTGACTTAGACTCTTGGCCTATTTGTAGTACGATCAATGTGATCGTACTATCATTTCTTTAAGACCGTGCTACAAACCCAGTCGTACAAACATCATGGTCGTGCCATATAATACATTTGTGTGACAACATCAATATTGTGCCTCATAATACCGTATAACCCATTCAATATTCTTACAGTCTTCCTCTTTTTCACATACAACCGACTCAAACCAACTTGTAAACTTGTGTCATTGACTCAACACCCGATGCCACATCTCTTGTTGAAGCATGTTCCCTTCCTATAGCCAAATTTTAGGCTTATTATTTGTGTTGTAGACCGTGCACACTTTTCTTTGACTCATTCATGCTGTGCTTATACTTCTTTCGACTTAACCAACACCATGCATACACTTCTTTACTTAATCTAAGGCATGCATGCCGATCATCGCTATTATGTCGACTCATCTATATGAAAGGTCTCTAGCAATGTCAAGCTATCTTGGACTTGGCTTAGGATAGACAACGATCATCCATCGTGGGTAGCTAGCCCATGGTAGCCCCGAATCTCCTATGCGATTCGCTAGGATAGACGACGATCATCCAGGATAATTAGCCCATAGAAACCCTAAATCTCCTATGCGATATATCCAGCATCCTGCTTGCCATCTTGCTTCCTCCTAAGCTGACATGATCCCACTACCCCGACGATTCATTCGAGGAAGACTACACCTTGTGCATAAGTTGTCCAATGAACATGCAAGACTCAACTCGATTTACCGTTTCTCAGTATCATTTCTTATTCTTTACTTCTTCATTCTTACTATCATCATTCTTATTATTACATCTTTATGTAGCTCCACGGTTCAGAGACTGCCTCGGCGACGACCGTTCCCTAGAACTTTCTATGTTACCATATCATTTCGACTTTCAGTGTTACCATACTCTTTTTCTAACTTAACTCAGGAACAACTATTTTGATAGCCCTCTTGCTCAAATTGAACAAGTCGTGTTCCTTTGAAGTGCTCATAAACTGTGTCATACTCTATACGATGGGCCTTGATACCATGGGATCGTACACGTATTCAACTTAAACAACCATGTTCTTTATCAGTACCATGATAGTGCCATAAAATCTGTGATACAACTTAACTTGTGGGACGAACAAAGGATATGCCAAGCTTTATACTGTGGAAACGTGCATAAAGGTTGTGGGACAACTATGTTATACCAAGCATTGGACGGTGGGACAGTGCATGCTTTACCAAGCACTTATATCGTGCGACGCCTATGACCATGCTAAGTTCATAGCCTTATGGCAACATAGACCAACTTACCATTATCCCGAGCTACATGACGAAGGACCGAGTGTCAATTTAAAAGCCATTGTGGAAAGATATCTAGGTAGCAACTCGACCATTCCATGTTCTATACTCATTTGAATCAATGCGGGAATATTCCCTTTAGCTTTATGGGTGTAGAAGCATGGTCAAGCGCCCCAGAAAGAGGAGTGGCCCTACGCCTCACCTAGGCGTTGAACTGCCCATGCCTCATCAAGGCAACATGGTGATCACGCCTCAGCTAGGTGTCATTGTTCGACATAACAAAAGGTTGAACAAATTTTTTTGCTTTATTGAACGTATAAGGTATCTGTGTACAAAGAAGGAAGTCCTAAATAGGACATTCTAAGTACAGGGAGAAGAAGTTTATAGGAAAGTGTGGCGGTGGAGATCAAGCACTGCAGCAGCTCCTTTACTCCGTTGACGATCTGACGACGAATCAACCTTGCTCTGGCGCCTTTGATGGAACTCTGGGATCACCGATCAAGAGTCTGACTGGAGGAGAAGATTCCTTGGAGGTGATTGTTCTTCTGTTGGTTGGTTGGTGGATTGTTCCTTCTTAGATGAAGGTTGTCGCTCTCTTTAAGTTGAAGGATAACTCCTTCTATTTATAGAGAACCGAGCACATATACGATGTACATTAGGGTTCCTGAGATATGAAAGAATTTGTCGTCATTGTACGGTGCAGTCTTCTGCGGCGCTGACACGTGGCGGACATCGAGATTCTCCTCAATCGAGATCTCTGGTGGTTATCAACATAACCGAAGGAGGTGACACGTGGCGTGTGCCAATTTGTTTGCTCGGATACAGCCGAGTAAATCTTGGAATTTCATCCCAGATTTTGGAGTCTAACTGATCCTCGTCTAAGATGTAAATCAATCTGACATGATATCAATCATGATTTAATTTCAATATTTTCTGTAAGAGGTGGTTTAAACAAACCAATTGGGTGGACCCATGCTTCCTACGACTCTGATAAGGACTAAGTACTGCTGTTCTTTTGGAGCGACGAGTAGACCGTACTTCTGGAGACGTCGGAGCCTCTATGCTTTCAGGCGACGAGTGGGCTTGGCTTCGAATGACAACGAGACTTCTGTGCATTTAGAGCAACAATAAAGCTGTGTTTCGGAGTAACAGAGTCAATGTGCTGTAGGCGACGAGTAGGCTTGTGCTTCAGGTTGGCAAGGTTACTGTGCTTTTGGAGCGGCATGCTGACTTGTATTGGTTGCAGTGGGAGTTCCCAAGTTTCTTGTAGAGAAGTGACTTAAGCTTCTGGATCGGAGCAGATGACTGCACCGTAGGACGCATGTAAGTAGCTGTGCCTCTAAACTTTGAAGGCGTTAGCTTTGGAGGAAAGGGTATAACACCATGGTGTGTCTGGCGCAGGCAGGTAGCTGCGCCTGTGGAGTGAAGACACTGGTTTCTGAAGCATAGGAAGGGACGGGGCCTACCACCATCTTGCTTCTGAGGTTGGCGCAGGCGAGTAGCTGCGCCTCCGGCTTGAAGTCTTTGGCTTCTGAAGTAAAGAGCGATAAATACCCGCTCTTTAAGGACTTCCCTCTTAATTTCCACCGTAATATGGGGAATTCCAAGGGTCTAAGACTGACACTCATCGTGCTGAGTCTTAGGTTCATCCCATTAATGCGGAAATTCTGATCGTCGGCCATGTAGCGTACACTCAGGGCCATTCTTGGTCATATAAAAGGGGAAGTTCTCCTCTGAAGATGTCACGCTCCAGAACCAGAATACTGGAAGGTGGGGACGGATAAGGCCAGCTACGTGATACCAAAGTACGCCAGTACTCTGAAATCACGTATAAGCTGTCAAGACATTCGGGTTACTTCTACAAGCCAACAGTCGATCCTAGGTCAAGCAATCCTAGGTATCTAAATCACAGGCAATTATACAAAGTACAAGAAGTATGATCATCAGACATACAATAATAAAGTATCCCAAACTATTTATACATGGATGATCATGAAGCTAGTCATACCAAAATAGAGAACTAGCAAGAGTAATAGTCATACATGATAAGCTCTAGCTATAGTCTAGAATACGCACATCATATTTTGGCCCGTAGGCTAAATGTCAAGATCCAAAAACACGAGCTAAACACGTACTCGGAGGCTAAATGCCACAAAAGAATAATGTACATATCAAGTGGAGAATGATAAGAAATCCACTCAGGTACTCTGGTGCTTCGGATGGTCATCATCGAGTAGATGGTGCGAAAGATCCCTTGGGCTCCTTTATCAGATCTGGCCAAACAAAACAAGTGGGGTCAGACCCTAAATAGCAATTACCACAAAGGAAGCCAAACTATGGACTAAAACCAGCAATAGCTAACATAGCAATGGTTAGGGAAAGCAATAAGTAAATGCAGATCGAGACTCGTGCACTACCAATGCACTCATCCCGAGAATGGAAAAGACAATAAGCAAAGCAACCTGGAGCATAAAGTAATTCATGTGTGACATAAAGTAGAGTGTGTACATATAAAGTAGACGGAAGCATGTGAACATGTAAGATAAACTGGACATGTAAACATGTTAAGTAGCCGGGTCATGTAAGCATGTAAGGTAGCCAGATCGTGAGAATATGGTGACCCAACATAGGGATCATGTAGGACTTGTGGGATAATTGGACTTGTGGGCATGAGATGTAACTAGGGCATGAGAGCCTGTAAGAACTATATAGAACGACAATGATAAGATGACTTGGGAACTATTTCAGAAGCCAAGTTATAACCCGTAAATCAAACAAGGACCGGAGTTGTAACCCTTCTCCTGATAATCTCTAATCAATGTTTAGCATAAGATCATATAGAACATGTGAGTACTGAATAGGACGACAAATGATAAGATGACTTGTGAGCTATTCCGGAAGCCAAGTTACAACCCGTAAACCAAATGAGGACCGGGGTTGTAAGCCTTATCTTGAACAGAACTTAGCCTCCGATCATTCATCGAAAAAACTAAAGCAGAAACAATAATGTACTGAAATAAACATACGGACACTGTCTAGACAAAACTAAACTGGACTGGACTACATCCATCAATCACGGTCAAGCAATGGGTACGGCTTGATTCTTTAACTAACTAGGATTATCACAATCCTAATTACTAACAGGATGCAATGAGATATTCCAGCAGTCACAAGCCCTGCAGACTAACCGAGTTATCCTTCCGCAGGTTGAGAGAGTTGTATTAGGTGACTTGGGGGTGCAACACATGATAGCGTGCTGGAAATGCGTCCTACTCGTCGGCAGGCTACAAGTCCAATTAAAGCACCCAGATAACGGGATTGCATGTGACTGAGAGATCTCTTTATGAGCTACTTGATCAATCTAGTCGTTATCCTAGTTAGATTCAGTATGAATCCCTGACCGTGGTAATCAAGAATCCATATCCTAGACATGATGCAAGACGAGACATGTAGCTTGTGTACGCATACACAAAGAATTTAACCACGATGTCCAAAAGAGTTAAATTAGCAAGGGGGAAATAGCCGTCACAATAGCATCTTGATTAAGCATGTTGTGTTTAGGTTTACTTGTCATGTAAAGAGTACTTGTCAAGAGTGCGCTTCTGCGGGCCACTATCATGTAAGCAAGGAAAGAATGTTCAAGAGTGCACCACGACGGGTCACTATCTAGTATAAACAGAGAAGTAACGTGTAACATAAGTGCACCACAATGGGTCACTATCATGTAAAGCAAAGAAAAGACATAAATCATGAGTGCACCCCGACGGGTCACAATCATGCTAAGCAAGGAAGAGAAATGGCAACAAATTTAGCATGTAAGTAAGAACTTGTCCAAAAAGGGGTATCATGGCATGGAAGAGGAAATAAATAAAAGTGACTACTTGGCATAGATCAAATATTAAATATGTGCTAGTATCAAGTGTAACAAGGGTGTACAATCATTCTCTAACTGTACAAAATTATCTAATCATGTTAAGAAAATCTATTTTCGTTAAAGGAAATATCATATTCGGCCAAGTACAAAAAATATGCTAGAAGATCAAAACTAAGATTTAAATTAACAGCCGCATACGAACTCCAATAAGGTGAACTGAGAAAATTCTGAAGCCAAGACAAATGTCTACAAGCTTTGTGTCCAAGTATTTTTCAAGACTAACAGCTGAATAGCTCAAATGAGCAAAACAGTCAAAATAGTCATTCGTGCTAGGGCCAACCAGCACGGGCCAAGGTGGCACCATGGATAAGAAGGTGCCTGGGCCAGAAAGGGTGCCAAGGTCAGAATGGCACCTAGGCGCACAAGGGCACCCAGGGCCAGAAGGTCCCAGGGTCAGGATGGTGACAGCTGGCATGGGCCAGGGTCAGGATGTGCCGGGATGTGCACAACCTAGGTGGTGTAGATGCATGAAAATATCCATACTACGTGCCTGAAGCTATGCTTCCACATAAAGGAGTAGCTATACGCCCACAGGGACACTATGTGCCCAAATGGACTCTATGTGCCCAAAAGAAATACTATGCGCCCAAAGGGACACTATGCGCCCAAAGGAAACACTATGCTCCCAAGGAAAGCACTGCACCCAAAGGAGAACTATGCGCCCAAAGGGAAAAACTATATGGTTTAGGCACATATAATGGCTATGGGCCCAAGCAGAAGGAAGTATGCATATTGCTTTGGGCGCATATCAATGGCTATGCGCCCAAGCAGGAAGAAGTATGCATATTGCTTTGGGCGCATATCAATAGCTATACACGAAAGCAGGAAGAAGTATGTGGCTTGGGCGCATATCAATGGCTATGCGCCCAGCACTGATCATCTTCTCCAAGTAGCCCGCATGTATTCATGGAAACCCATGAACTAAAAGTGGCCTAACTTGCTCAAAAAAGTCGAAATCCAAAATTTTAAGGGTCTAAATTGGGTATAACGAAATTCTCTACGACATAGAACAATCAAAACTTAAAAATAACAAAGTTTGATAGATCAAAATCCAAGAATTTCGAAAGTAAAGTAAACTTATATTTATAAGAAATTATCCACCAAAATAAAAAATGCTAAGTACTAAAGAGGCTTATAATCATGTAAGGAAGAGTTTAGAACAAACGAAATAACATTTGTCCAATATTTGGCAAGATGTACTTGCCTTAGGTTGGAGGAGAAAATGAAAAGGAAGAAGATGAAGAGAAATGAAATAATGGAGGAGAGAGAGAAGTTTAGATTTTATACAAAACCATCTCATCTCAAACCAACTAAACCAAATTAAACCAAGTCAAAATTAAACCAAAGCAAGGCTAAGAAAGAAAAGTCAAAACACGGGTCACCTGACAAATGGCAGAATTCCGTATATGTACACTGAAAATACATATAACAGAAAATGAGAGTGACAGGCATGCCGTCAGCATACAATGATACACTGGCGATATGCCGGTCAAGAAGAAAATCCATAAGTTGGAAAAAATTTAATATGTTCCGAAAACCAATAAAATACGAAATACGGTACGAAAGTACGTATCGGTATATAAATACCGATACTGTGAGACGAGTCTCACAACTCTCCCATCCTTAGAAAAATTCCATCTTTGGAATTTCCTAAAGCTAGTCGAGCAAGACAACCAAAACAAAAGCTCAAGAAAATATAACTATCTCCATAAAACGAAGCATGGCATATAAGTAATTAAAGGCAACGGTAATATAAATAAATGCGTAAGCAATAACACAACCACAATAAAGAAAGGATAGAGGAATATGAATAGATATGCCTCCCAAGTCAGTTAAGTATGGACCAACGTCCTCGCTAGCCTATGCTGACTCCCAAAATGGATAAAGGTCAAGTCTCAAAGTAAGTCGGTACCAATGACTTAGTCTAAGACATGACACTACCCAGGACGTATCGTCGTAGTCGAGACATGTGATAATTATTAGCTATCTCAAGATACGAAGACAGAAGAGTGGGACGAGAAACCCGCCTTCACTCACCGAATTAGTCAAACCGACCATTATACTCTATATATAGATAGAATACAAAGTCGCCGACCAGAACCCAAGATATACTGCCACTACTTGGCCTGCTATTGAAACACAAATCCAAAGGTCATAACTGAAACGAGACCATGAAGATAGTACCTGAGACTCCCAAGGTATTACCCTCATGCAGATACTAGAGCTGCTCCTGGTACTGCGCATACAACTGTGCTCTGAGCTGCCTGATCCTCTGAGCTCGCGATGGTGGTCGGTAATGTGCCAATGGTTGAACATCTAGTATTGGCCCTAGCTGCTCATCCACTACGAAAGGTGATGCCGGGGGTGATTGAAAGGATGGCGGTGGTATATCTGGTGTAGATGGTTGTCCTCGAGATATCGAATATGGGCAAGTACTAATTGAATGGTCCTCTGCTTCACAGCAGAAGCATCGCCTATTGGTCGTCCAACAAACTGATATAGAATTCCCTAACTTTCCACAATATGTACATGCTTGTTCTGCCTGATACTGCTGCTGGTTTGTCTACCTCTGAGCTTGCTGCTGCTGAGCCGGCGCTGGTGCTTGCTGGTTGGAAGGCTGAAAGGATGACGATCCACCTTGACTCCTCCGGGGACAAATTCCTATCATGTGGTCAGGTGAGCCGCACGATAAACATAGAAAGTTATCCCTCCGACAAGTAAGATGAGTGTGCCCTTCCCTTCCACAGAAGAAACATACTACTGGTAAATCCTGGTGCTAGTATGGACGTTGGTCTACTGGTACTGGAGAGGGACGTTGGGGTAAAAAGCCTGATACGGGTGAATGGTACCTCTTACGACCCTCAGTTCTAGATTCGGTCCTCCTAGCTATATGCTCTTGCTCTCGTACTGCCTCTACGGTAGGTTGGGCTCGATATACTGACTAGCTGAATGACTGGTACTGTCTAGCGCCAATATGTACTTCCTCTGGATGCGAGTCATCGGCTTAAAATTCGTCGGGTATTCCTTGTTCACTTCGGTCTATCAACATCTGGATACTCTGCTGGAGAACGAGATCTCGTCGTTGTTGTGACTCCATCATTTCCTTGATAATCCCTACGAGTGTAGGTACATCATGTTGATCTAGAACTATCTCTGCTCGGACTGCTGATTGTACGGGCACAACATGATATCGGAATGGACAGACATCTCTGCCCTCGATTCAACTCTCGACTCTGCACCTGAATGCTGAGACTGATACTCCACAACTGGCCTAACAGAAAATTGTTGATCTGCCATTGGCAGAACCCGAACAAGAAAATTGGAAGGATTAGGAACAGTATCCCTGAAAGTTAAAGGACACAAGGATCAAATCAAGGGAACATGAGAGATCAACGATCAAGGCAGATATCAGGTCAAAGGATCAGAGATAAAGAATAATACGAAGAATATCAATAAAGGATAATTTTGATTGAGATAACTAAACATTAGTAACCTCCACATATCTGATAAATCAGACCTGCATGGTCCACCACTAAAACCGTGTCACGCCCCAGAACCAGAATACTGGCAGGTGGGGACGGATAAGGCTAGATACGTGATACCAAAGTACGCCAGTACTCTGAAATCATGTATAATCTGTCAAGACATGGGGGTTACTTCTACAAGCCAAAAATCGATCCTAGGTTAAGCAATCCTAGGTATCTAATTACAGGCAATTATACAAAGTACAAAAAGTATGATCATCAGACATACAATAGAAAAGCGCCCAAACCATTTATACATGGATGATCATGAACCTAGTCATACCAAAATAGTGAACTAGGAAGAGTAATAGTCATACATGATAAGCTCTAGCTATAGTCTAGAATACGTACATCATGTTTTGGCCCGTAGGCTAAATGTCAAGATCCAAAAATATGAGCTAAACACGTGCTCAGAGGCTAAACGTCACAAAAGAATAATGTACATATCAAGTGGAAGAATGATAAGAAACCCACTCAGGTACTCTGGTGCTTCGGATGGTCACCGTCGAGTAGATGGTACGAAAGATCCCTTGGGCTCCTCTATCAGATCTGGCCAAACAAAACCAGTAGGGTCAGACCCCAAATAGCAAGTACCACAAAGGAAGCCAAACTATGGACTAAAACCAACAATAGTTAACATAGCAATGGTTAGGAAAATAATAAGTAAATGCAGATCGAGACTCATGCACTACCAATGCACTCATCCCGAGAATAGAAAAGACAATAAGCAAAGCAACCTGGAGCATAAAGTAATTCATGTGTGACATAAAGTAGACTGTGTACATGTAAAGTAGACGGAAGCATGTGAACATGTAAGATAAAATGGACATGTAAACATGTTAAGTAGCCGGGTCATGTAAACATATAAGGTAGCCAGGTCGTGAGAATATGGTGACCTAGCATAGGGATCATGTAGGACTTGTGGGATACCTGGACTTGTGAGCATGAGATGTAACTAGGGCATTGGAGCCTATAAGAACTGTATAAAACGACAATGATAAGATAACTTGGGAACTACTCCAGAAGTCAAGTTACAACCCGTAAACCAAACAAGGATCGGGTTTGTAACCCTTCTCCTGATAATATCTAATCAATGTTTAGCATAAGATCATGTAGAACATGTGATTACTGAACAGGATGACAAATGATAAGATGACTTGGGAGCTATTCCGGAAGCCAAGTTACAACCCGTAAACCAAACGAGGACCGGGGTTGTAACCCTTCTCCTGAACAGAACTTGGCCTCCGATCATTCACCGACAAAAGTAAAGCATAAACAATAATGTACTGAAATAAATATATGGATACTGCCTAGACAAAACTAATCTAGATTGGACTACATCTATTAATCACGACCAAGCAATGAGTACGGCTTGATGCTTTAATTAACTAGGGTTATCACAATCCTAATTACTAACAAGATGCAATGAGATGTTCCAGCAGTCACAAGCCCTGCAGACTATCCGAGTTATCCTTCCGCAGGTTGAAAGAGTTGTATTAGGTGACTTGGGGGTGCAACACATGACAGAGTGCTGGAAATGCGCCCTACTCGTCGAAAGGCTACAAGTCCAATTAAAGTGCCCAAATAACGGGATTGCATGTGACTGTGAGATCTCTTTATAAGCTACTTGATCAATCTAATCGTTATTCTAATCAGATTCAGTATAAATCCCTGACCGTGGTAATCAAAAATCCATATCCTAGACATGATGCAAGATGAGACATGTAGCTTATGCACGTATACACAAAGAATTTAACCATGGTGTCCAAAAGAGTTACATTAGCAAGGAAAAATAGTCGTCGTAACAACATCTTGATTAAGCATGTCATATTTAGGTTTACTTGTCATATAAAGAGTACTTGTCAAGAGTGCGCCTCTACGGGCCACTATCATGTAAGCAAGGAAAGACATGTTCAAGAGTGCACCACGACGGGTCACTATCTAGTATAAACAGAGAAGTAACGTGTAACATAAGTGCACCACAATGGGTCACTATCATTTAAAGCAAAGTAAAGACATAAATCATGAGTGCACCCCGACGGGTCACAATCATGCTAAGCAAGGAAGAGAAATGGCAACAAATATAGCATGTAAGTAAGAACTTGTCCAAAAAGGGGTATCATGGCATGGAATAGGGAATAAATAAAAGTAACTACTTGGCATAGATCAAATATTAAATATGTGCTAGTATCAAGTGTAACAAGGGTGTACAATCATTCTCTAACTGTACAAAATCATCTAATCATGTTAAGAAAATTCATTTTCGTTAAAGGAAATATCATATTCGGCCAAGTACAGAAAACATACCAGAAGATTAAAACTAAGATTTAAATTAACAGTCGCTTACGAACTTCAATAAGGTGAACTGAGAAAATGTAACTCCCTACACCGAATTTTTGTGAAATTTAAGAATATTTCTTATATTGTTATTTGAAATTTTCAATATTGCTTTCCACTTATTATTTTGACCATTTTTACTAATTTTCTGTTAATAGGAAATCTTGAAAAATATTATTGTACTAGTCATTTTTCGTAATTGACTTATCATTCTATTACTTTTATGTTTAATCAAATTGTTCAAACTTTTGTTTTATTAATCAAGTCTAGTTTAATTATTAATAATTAAAGTTCTGCTTTGATGAATATACTAGTAATTAAGTTTATCATTATTATTTTAATTTAGTAGCCTAGTGGTACTTTACTAATCAGTGTTGACTATAATATCCTGTTTTCTAATTGCAATCTTGACATTTATTGAATAACTATTTTAAATAATACTACTTTATGATTCCTAATGAGTGATAAATAATTTAATTAACTATTTTTGGAATTAATTATTGATTAATAATTAAAGAAAAACTATTTTTAATTGATAGTTGGTAATTATTAAATAATTTTGTAATTAGGAAACCTGTTTTGAAATCTGTTTTGAATTATTGAATATTTTGAAAATTTGTTGATTGTTTGAATATTTTGAATACCTGTTTGAAAACTATTGAATATTTTGAAATCTGTTTGATTTTTGAATTATGAAATCTGTTTGAGAACTGTTGTTTGATATTTGAAAATCTGTTTGATTTTTTTTGAATTTGAAAGCTGTTAGTTAATCTCTAACTAATTCAGTATAGGTGTACACCAAAGACCCCCAGATCTACACGTATTTACATATCTGCCACTCCCTGCACACACACGCACACACATTATTTTATTATAAATTAATGCACACAGTCCAATGTACATTCTGACAGTCCTGACATACACAGCCTTTCACTCTCATGTTCTCTCTCTCTCTCTCTCTCCTATTCTTTTTCTCTTCATTGATCACCACACCCAGTCAGTGGCCGACCCACGGCCATCCACTACCGGCCGAGCACCGCCTTCCACCGCTGTACGCCACCGCCTCGATCGGAGCCGACCGCCGACTGCTCGTCGTTACCTCGACTGCACAGCACCTCGACTGCAGTGCCAGTCTCGGAGACCGCGCCATCTCGAAGACAGCGCACGCCTCCTCGATTCTCATATGTCTCTTCGAGACACGCACTGACCCTTCGAGAGACGAGTCGCTGCCTCGAGCAGTGTACGGCCCATCGAGCAGCGAGCTAGCCTCCGGGAACCGAGGAGCCATCTCGAGGAGCACGCCGCCGCCGCCGTCTTGTTGCTGAGGGATGCTCATCGCCGGATCCCGCCATCCTCAGCCGTCTGTGTCACGACCCGCACCCGCTTTTCGGATACGAGGTGTGTCCAAGTTCAGCCTACGCCGCAGTGTCGACGGTAGAACGCTGTCTGGTACATAAACAAGTCACAGAGGCAATCTAGATCTCATCAACAAGATATGATACAATCCACTAACACAAATGAAACTGAATAATGAATGATAATATAAATAGAGTATCCAGTTTATCAAGAATTTCCAATTACGTCCGGTGGACACAAATCCACTACCAATAGACGATAATAACATAGAAACATGGAAATGAAATAACTGAGTCCAAACTGTCAAAAGTACCCTCAGCTGTAGTGGCACCGTGGTCCAATGCTAGCGCAAACCTGCTCGCGTGCACCCGGCTGAATACTCGGCTAACTTGAAGAGATCATCAGGTCCTCAGAGGACTAGCAAGATATATAATATACGAGCCAACATGTAACAGTACAATATACAGAGAAGTAAAGAATAATCAAGGTATCCAACGAGACAAGGTGAACTAAGACACAAGATCTAAATACAAGGATCCTAAGACACTGGCATGCCATACTAGAAATGGCTGGCTATACACTGCAGTCAAGGCAAGTACTCACAATCTATAGTGTCTCAATCGCAGTCAAGGCAAGTACTCACAACCAAGACAGTAGCCAATCCTAGTAACAAATCCTATAGACTGTAGTCAAGGTAAGTACTCACAATCTATAGAATGTCAAAGTCAAATCCCACTCAAGTCATGTCAAGTCACGGCAAGTTATAGTCAAGTCAAGGAAATCGTGGTGTAGGACTAAACGACTCTATCAAGCAATACGTATGAGACTATCACAGTGTAACAGGTAGAAAATATCCTAATAGAAAAGGAACAAGAAACTAAAAACATGTAAAGTAAAACCACAACAGGATGAGTGTACAAGACATGGAATAAAGTAATCACGAAAGTAAGGAAAATAATAGCAGCGAGAAAGTGAACATGCATATAATTTGTATTATACGAGTTGGCAAGGTATATTTGCCTGTGGTCCTGAATTGCTGGTACGGGTTACAATCCGTATCCATGTCCCAGTTACCTATTTTTAGAGTTTACAGTGTCAATAAATAATTTGAAATTAAGGATAATCTACTTATTAGTTCTTTGGGGTCTATTCTAACTCAACCCTTCTCTTAAATTGGATAGGTTGCCTTGGTTTACTATTCATAAGTTATCTACTTACCACCTGTTTGGATTGGACACTAGCATCCTACCCTCAACTCTCTCTCTCATGATTCTTGGATTTTAGCTTAACCCCTTTAACATGTGAACACTCTATTTGTCTTATACATACTTTCACGACCCGCACCCTGATTAGGGGCACGAGTACGCGGTTACGTCCAGCCTACGCCACAGCATCGACGGTAGAACGCTGTCTAGGTTGTCTACAGAACTATACTAACAGTATAAAGGTACATGTACAGTATATACACTCCGAATGGAGGTGACATAGCAATACAGTCTCAATCACAAATATAAAACTAAGGTAGATAGCATGGAAAGGAAATATGATAGATGAAGCAAGAAATAAGTTCGAGATCCACACAAGTCCAAAACTAAACATAACATCACAGAATAATATATAATACTACATTCTAAAATCTAAACCTGGATCGCAGTCCAGTCAAGCTTAACAAGTGCTAACTACTCAGGGAGTATAAAATCTAGTGGCCAATCTATCAGGCCACTGCCCTGGCCAGAGTCTCCATCTGTCTCAGAAACATCTGTAAAATTTGTCAACGGTATCCTGTCAGGAAAATGAGCAAGTACAACCACCAACAGCAGTTCCATGTGAATTGACAAATTCTATAAAAGACAGTATAATGAACTACGAGACAAAGATATATAAAAACTTGGGAACCGTTCAGAAGCCGAGTTACAACCCTTAAACCAAACAAGGACCGGGGTTGTAACTCTTCTCCTGAGCAGAACTTAGTCTCCAATCAAGGTACAATGTAAATGCATGTAGAGCATGTGAGTAAATGAAATCATAGCATGGTGTGAAGTACAGAAAGTAAAACTGAACTGGATATATGATACAACAATAAATGTAAAAGGTGATTTGAATTATTAGAGCGATATGTGATCGGCTAGGGAGTCAAGATAGGGTTATCCACTTGGCCTGACAATCACAGGAAAATCTCTAGAAAGGGTCGTGCCGGCCAACCTGGATAACCCGGCACGAGGTATCTGCTACACCCTACGTGAGGTGAGGGTGGCGCTAGTATCGCAAGATTGTACAAGATGGGCTTGATCACATAACCTCTAATAATTCCCCCATCCCCAAATAGTATACGGATCCGAACATAACACGTCATGGCACGAGATTCCCTAAGAAGGTAGCTACTCATTCTCAGGAATCGGTGTCAATACAAGTACAAGAACAAGATCGAGCAAGTACCAGTATCCCAAGAAAATTCAAGAATGACATCTCATGACAGGAATCCGGTATATACTAGTTCGTGAACTATCGTGACTGAGAATCAAGTAAGACACTACAACTGAATCGGATATAGTAGATATCAAGACAATAAAAACTATCAGTGAATGTAATCGCCTGCTGTCCTGAGCTGTAGGGTATATCAGTGCTCAGAGCGGAAATCAGAAACCTAAAGATGAGATACTACAAGTCAAAACATGGTTTAATAATGAAAAAAAAAGCTAGTCTAATCATGATATGCAAGTCTAAGTCAAAACTAGGTCAAACTAAGTTACACCAAGCTAAACTAGGTCATACTAGGACAACCAAGGTCAAACACGGTCTCACTGAGTCACACTATGTCCTGTCAAGTCAATCTAGGTCAATTCAAGTTATATGAAGTCAATCTAAGCCAACCCAAGTCAATCCTAGGTCATACCAGTCATCACAGGTCAAAACAAGTCGAAGAAAGTCAAACGGGGTCAAGAGTAGGCCTACAGTTGACTTTTGGTCAACTGGTCAACTCTGGTCAACTCTAGGTCAACCCTAGGTTAACCCTAGGTCCAACTGGTCAAATGTTGACCAACAGTTGACTTTTGGTCAACTGGTCTACTCTGGTTTGAATTTGGTCAAATCTAGACAAAGTGTTAACTCACGGTTGACTTTTGGCAAAAAAGTCAACTCTGGGTCAACCGAGCCAAAATTGGCTTAAATATTACATTCGTAGGGTGTACACAACCTGCCACCCAAGTTTCAAGTCAATCCGACAACCCGAAATCCGTATCTCGAAATTACCCGATTACCCCTTTACATTTACCCTTAAACCGTTCTAACTTGACGCCAAGCGGCTTTTCCTTGGAAATTCCACTCCGTGCTTCCTAGGGTAGTAGGGTACTAATCTATACAACCATTACATACTAAGTTTTCTAGGGTAAGTGGACATCCAGTCCACCTTACGGTCCGAATCGCCCGTTTACCCGTTATCTTGAATATTTCAAGATACGGGATTGTGCGGTGCGATACCGTCTCCCCAAGCCCACACGCAACCCCGATTCTAACTCCGAAGCCTACCCATAAAATCTAAATCACATTATCTAACTCCCCTCCAAGTTTCGACGCGTTCCGAATTACGGAACTCAATTTCACCCCTTAACCAAAATCCTACTTAACCCTTAACTCACTCACTCAACCTTCTCAACCTATACTTTCACCCTCTCTTGGGACAAGTTTTGGGGTTTAAAAGCCTAATGTTGCTGCTACTGTTGTTTCATCTTCTTCTTCATCTCTTCCTCTTCTTCCCTCCTAACTCTCCATATTTATATATCTATATATCCCTCTATATATATATATATATATATATATATATATATATATATATATATATATATATATATATATAACCATCTATTATACATCTATGAATATATACACACAACACTCACACATCTATCTATAAATATAAACACACACATACTCCAATTCTCGGATTTTAGCACACTGGGACAACCTGCACACCTTTAAGGCTCCTCTGCTCACCTTTAAGGCACTTCTGCTCACCTTTAAGGCACTTCTGCTCACCCTTAAGGCTCTACTGCACAATTTTTCCTGAATAGCATTCTGCACACTTCTAAGGCATGCATGCACAACTACGAGGCTCTCATGCACAACTCTAAGGCTCTATTGCACAACTATAAGTTCTAATACACAACTCTAAGCATTGATACATACGTATACAATATATATATATATATATATATATATATATATATATATATATATATATATATATATAGGCTTAATTGCTACTTGATACCCTCAACTATTACGCTTTTTCAAGTTGATACCCTAAACTTTTTTTTGTAACAACTTGATACCCAGATAATTTTTTGGACAATAATGTCCTTACCCAAATTTTAAAACTACCACTCACCCCCCCCTCTACTCCAGGCCACCCCCCCCCCCCCCCTCTCCCCTCCGCACCCCCCCTCCCCCCCCCCCCCCGCCCCGCCTCGCCTGCACCATCCCCCTCTGCCGCCCTCGCCTGCACCCCCCCCTCTGCTAGCTCCGGCGCGGCTCTGATGGCGTGAGCGGCGCTGGGCTCCCACGCCGCCGCCGCGTTCTCACTCGCCGTCGTCCGCTTCAACGGCTCCGGCGGCCCCGCAGCCTCCAGGAACCCCCGCGCCGGCTTCGTCCTCGCCACCCGCGCCGCCCTCCTTGGCCGGAGCTAGCAGGGGGGGTGGGGGGGGGCCGGAGTGGGGGAGGGGATGGAGGGAGGGAAAGGATAAGGACATTTTGGGGTTTTTTAAAATGTTAGGTATTAAGTTGAAAAAAAAAATAGTTGAGGTATCAATCTGTTACGAAAAAAAGTTTAGGGTATCAACTTGAAAAAGTGTGATAGTTGAGGGTAGCAATTAGCAATTGAGCCATATATATATATATATATCACTCTCAAAAAATATATATATATATATATCACTCTCAAAAAGGATTTAACCATAATAAATCATAAACCTATATTTTAAGGGAACCTACAAAGGCTATGGTCAACTTGTAGAGAATGATCCCCTCTCTAATTTATGTGAAGGAAAAATGCAAAAAGGAGGAATTAATAAGGGTTTAAAAATCATACCTAAATGAAGATTTGGAGGAAGAAGAAGAAGTTGGAAGGAAGAAATGAAGAGAGAGTGTTTTACTTGGTGATGAAGTAAAAGAGGTGGAGGGGGTCTGTGCCTATAGGTGGCCGGCCATGGTGGTCTTGGTAGGGGCACTTGTATTTACAAGTTTGCCCCTACACTAGCTTATATGCCAAATAAATCCAAATTAGGTTTTGAAAAATGCTAAAAATAAATAAAAATCATAATTAAACTTAGTTACTCATGGGGGAACTAGTCCAAACTCCTAAACCTAAAAATTTTAGTTTGGGTGGGCCATGGCTAATTAACATGCTAAATACAACTCAAGTCGAAATTCACCGGGGTCCCGAATTAACTCGGAATGCGATGAAATTCGAACCCGACTCCTAATATATTTAAATAATAATATTCATGAAATAAAATTTCCAAAAAAATTATAAAATGGAAAATTACCATTTTACCCCTAATTGGGAAAAGTGAGGATGACAAGTCTATCCACCTTAAAAAAAAATTCGTCCTCGAAATTAAAACAAAGCAATCACAGAAAAACACATGCAGAAAATAATCCCTCTCGAATACCTCCAAAAATTTCAGCAAAATAAAAATCTCTTAAGACACAACAACACTTGCAAATAAAAACTGTTACGTGTCCGACACGGACACGAAACCATCACAAAATCTCACCTATCAAAAGCCAAATTAACAATCACCAATGCAAAATATCAAAATAAATCAAAGAGGTCCAATGACCAAAATACCCTTGGGCCAGAAATGATACTGAAAACATCCTAATCACATGGTTAGGCTCTAGGTCAACAGTCTCTAAGGTTTCACTAGCAATCATTAAAATCACAAATCATGGCTTAAAATTTAAAATAATTTAAAATCTCAAAAATCAAAGCATGAATTAAATGACTAAAATTATAAAATTTTAAAATTACTCTCAAATAGAAACTGGGTGCTATAAATCTATCCACTTAAAAAAATCATCCTCACAAATTTCAAACAAGTAAACACAAAAAATCATACAAATCGATAATCGTATGCGTTTGTCCAATCATCATGATACTCAGAATCTCCGTCATGCCAGTGAGCAAGGCTACGATAATCACAGAGTCCTCAACTACGGTACATACATCTAGAATTATGGTATTTAAAATTTTTGCATTGCCGCTAGCTTGGCAGCGAAAACCTTAAATTCTCACACCCGAGAAATACGTTCATAGTCCGACTATATGTCCTCACTCTGCCTGCTAGCATGACCCTAGAGGATTTTAAAATCTCATAATCGAGGCGACCTAGCCCATACGACTTATCTCAGAAGAATATCACATCACAAGGACAAACCTTTCATCCAACGATCAAGGAATAGATAGAATCGAAGTTCAAGACAGTTTATAAGAAGGCAAATGCGAAAAGAAGATTCGAAATATTGGAACCTGCTATCTGCTCTGCTACTGCCTGAGTGGGCTCAACTGTCATGGCGAAAGCTCGCCCCTGCTGGCCTCCTCTAGCCTGCCGCACTCTGCCCTGGCCTGCCTGTCTGGCTGCACGGGCAGCACAGTTCTTCATCTGGTGGTATGGAGCTCCACAGAATAAACAAACTTCCGGCTTCATCCTACAAACATCCCGGGTGTGCCCCACCTTCTTGCAAAAAGCACACTGGACGGCCTGCCTCTTGCCCTGACCCTGTTGCTGGTCGTCACGTGCTGGTGCCTGATGTACTCCGTCCTGGTCTCTTCGGATTCTACTAGCGTGGCAATCCTTCAGCTGGTGATCGGGCGCCCCACAGTATAGGCAGACGCCCAACCTCTTCCTACAAGCCTCTCTAGTGTGCCCCGACTTCCCACAGAAGCCGCACGGAGTAGCCGGTCTCTGGTCCTGACCCTGATGCTGCTGGGCATGCACCGGTGCCTGCTAAATCTGCACGACTGCCAGTGCAAGCTGATGCGAGTTCTCCATGCTCTGCCTCAGCATCTCGATTTGACGGTGTGACGCCTCTGACTGGCGCTGCGACGCCTCTGCCTGGGCCCGCTGTGTCTCCATCATCTGCTGAAGGAGAAGGAACATATGATGTGTATCCGTCGGTATCGGTGGTGGTGGCGGCAGTATCTCTGGAACAACGGCCGTAACCCTCTGGGGTTGAGGTGGTAGACCTCCCTGTGCAACTGCCGGGGTCTCCGGAATAGTGGAATCACTGGGGGCAGTCTCGTAAACCTCCTCCTCGACCGGGTAAGATCTCTCGGGCAAGCTACTCGATCCAGAGGCCTGCGGATGCGTCTTCGTCATCCTGGAGACGAATTGAAACAAGAGATCAATATGGCACAAGATAAGATATTATCAAAGGAGGACAATTGAATTCAAATGCAAGAAGAGTTGTCATGGTAATCAAAAGATCAAAATTTTCCTAAAATGTGATTGAGTAACTCCTATCATATTCTAGATCCTATGTCCTAGTCGCAGGCTCGTAATTAGCACTCTAAGTCGAGCACCATTACGAGATCACACTAATTGCGACACTGACCTGCATGGACCGCCATAAAAATGTGTCACGACCCGCACCCTGATTAAGAGCACGAGTACGTGGTTACGTCCAGCCTACGCCGCAGCATCGACGGTAGAACGCTGTCTAGGTTGTCTACAGAACTACACTAACAGTATAAAGGTACCTGTACAGTATATACACTCCGAATAGAGGTGACATAGCAATACAGTCTCACTCAAAAATGTAAAACTAAGGTAGATAGCATGGAAAGAAAATATGATAGATGAAGCAAGAAATAAGTTCGAGATCCACACAAGTCCAAAACTAAACGTAACATCACAGAATAATATATAATACTACATTCTAAAATCCAAACCTGGATCGTAGTCCAGTCAAGCCTAACAAGTGCTAACTACTCAGGGAGTATAAAATCTAGTGGCCAATCTATCAGGCCACTGCCCTGGCCTGAGTCTCCATCTGTCTCAGAAACATCTGTAAAATTTGTCAACGGTATCCTGTCAGGAAAATGAGCAAGTACAACCACCAACAGCAGTTCCATGTGAATTGACAAATTCTATAAGAGACAGTATAATGAACTATGAGACAAAGATATATGAAAACTTGGGAACCGTTCAGAAGCCGAGTTACAACCCTTAAACCAAACAAGGACCGGGGTTGTAACTCTTCTCCCGAGCAGAACTTAGTCTCCAATCAAGGTACAATATAAAGGCATGTAGAGCATGTGAGTAAATGAAATCATAGCATGGTGAGAAGTACAGAAAGTAAAACTGAACTGGATATATGATACAACAATAAATATAAAATGTGATTTGAATTATTAGAGCGATATGTGATCGGCTAGGGAGTCAAGATAGGGTTATCCACTTGGCCCGACAATCACAGGAAAATCTCTAGAAAGGGTCATGCCGGCCCACTTGGATAACCCGACAAGAGGTATCTGCTACACCCTACGTGAGGTGAGGGTGGCGCTAGTATCGCAAGATTGTACAAGATGGGCTTGATCACATAACCTCTAATAATTCCCCCATCCCCGAATAGTATACGGATCCGGACATAACACGTCATGGCACGAGATTCCCTAAGAAGGTAGCTACTCCTTCTCAGGAATCGGTGTCAATACAAGTACAAGAACAAGATCGAGCAAGTACCAGTATCCCAAGAAAATCCAAGAATGACATCTCATGACAGGAATCCAGTATATACTAGTCCGTGAACTATCGTGACTGAGAATCAAGTAAGACACTACAACTGAATCGGATATAGTAGATATCAAGACAATGAAAACTATCAGTGAACTGTCATGAGCTGTAGGGTATATCAGTGCTCAGAGCGGAAATCAGAAACCTAAAGATGAGATACTACAAGTCAAAACATGGTTTAATAATGAAAGAAAAGCTAATCTAATCATGATATGCTAGTCTAAGTCAAAACTAGGTCAAACTAAGTTACACCAAGCTAAACTAGGTCATACTAGGACAACCAAGGTCAAACACGGTCTCACTGAGTCACACTAAGTCTTGTAAAGTCAACCTAGGTCAATTCAAGTTATATCAAGTCAATCTAAGCCAACCCAAGTCAATCCTAGGTCATACCAGTCATCACAGGTCAAAACAAGTCGAAGAAAGTCAAACGGGGTCAAGAGTTGGCCTACAGTTGACTTTTGGTCAACTGGTCAACTCTGGTCAACTCTAGGTCAACCCTAGGTCCAACTGGTCAAATGTTGACCAACAGTTGACTTTTGGTCAACTGGTCAACTCTGGTTTGAATTTGGTCAAATCTAGACAAAGTGTTGACTCACGGTTGACTTTTGGGTAAAAAGTCAACTCTGGGTCAACCGAGCCAAAATCGGCTCAAATATGACATTCGTAGGGTGTACACAACCTGCCACCCAAGTTTCAAGTCAATCCGACTACCCGAACTCCGTATCTCGAAATTACCCGATTACCCCTTAACATTTACCCTTAAACCGTTCTAACTTGACGCCAAGCGGCTTTCCCTTGGGAATTCCACTCCGTGCTTCCTAGGGTAGTAGGGTACTAATCTATACAACCATTACCTACCAAAGTTTCTAGGGTAAGTGGACATCCAGTCCACCTTACGGTCCGAATCGCCCGTTTACCCGTTATCTTGAATATTTCAAGATACGGGATTGTTCGGTGCGATACCGTCTCCCCAAGCCCACATGTAACCCCGATTCTAACTCCGAAGCCTACCCACAAAATCTAAATCACATTATCTAACTCCCCTCCAAGTTTCGACGCGTTCCGAATTACGGAACTCAATTTCACCCCTTAACCAAAATCCTACTTAACCCTTAACTCACTCACTCAACCTTCTCAACCTATACTTTCACCCTCTCTTGGGACAAGTTTTGGGGTTTAAAAGCCTAATGTTGCTGCTACTGTTGTTTCATCTTCTTCTTCATCTCTTCCTCTTCTTCCCTCCTATCTCTCCATATTTATATATCTATATATATATATATCCCTCTATATATATATCTATATCTATCTATAGATATATATATATATCTATCTAACCATCTATTATACATCTATGAATATATACACACAACACTCACACATCTATCTATAAATATAAACACACACATACTCCAATTCTCGGATTTTAGCACACTGGGACAACCTGCACACCTTTAAGGCTCCTCTGCTCACCTTTAAGGCACTTCTGCTCACCTTTAAGGCACTTCTGCTCACCCTTAAGGCTCTACTGCACAGTTTTTCCTGAATAGCATTCTGCACACTTCTAAGGCATTCTTTCACAACTACGAGGCTCTCATGCACAACTCTAAGGCTCTATTGCACAACTATAAGTTCTAATACACAACTCTAAGCATTGATACATACGTATACAATATATATATGAAGGAAAAATGAAGAGATAGTGTTTTAAGGGAACCTACAAAGGCTATGGTCAACTTGTAGAGAATGATCCCCTCTCTAATTTATGTGAAGGAAAAATGAAAAAAGGAGGAATTAATAAGGGTTTAAAAATCATACCTAAATGAAGATTTGGAGGAAGAAGAAGAAGTTGGAAGAAAGAAATGAAGAGAGAGTGTTTTACTTGGTGATGAAGTAAATGAGGTGGAGGGGGTCTGTGCCTATAGGTGGCCGGCCATGGTGGTCTTGGTAGGGGCACTTGTATTTACAAGTTTGCCCCTACACTAGCTTATATGCCAAATAAATCCAAATTAGGTTTTGAAAAATGCTAAAAATAAATAAAAATCATAATTAAACTTAATTACTCATGGGGGAACTAGTCCAAACTCCTAAACCTAAAAAGTTTAGTTTGGGTGGGCCATGGCTAATTAACAGGCTAAATACAACTCAAGTCGAAATTTACCGGGGTCCCGAATTAACTCGGAATGCGATGAAATTCGAACCCGACTCCTAATATATTTAAATAATAATATTCATGAAATAAAATTCCCAAAAAATATTATAAAATGGAAAATTACCATTTTACCCCTAACTGGGAAAAGTGAGGGTGACACATACATCTATGACTCCTTTTTGATCTCTACAGGTACTTGTCTAGGTGCTAACTGTGTAAAAGCTGATACATGTATTTGTGTGCCTTAGAGTCTCTGTATTGAAATACTCTTTCTTGTGTCCCTGCCTCCAGTGTATTATTTGGCACTTCCCAGAACTGTAAATATAACTCCTAATGAAATAAGAATACATAAATTGGTTTGATAATTATTCATAGTGGTAAAAAAGGAGTTATATCAGCACCCAAAACTTGTCACATTTATATTATGCTTTCAAATAAATTTGGAAGAAAAACGTAATAATAACATTCTAGCATTTGACTTCTCTATAACTATACAGTGAGAGATTATACATATTTCACAACATTCTCATGTACTCTGATATATGTCCCGAAATTGGAAGTACATGTAAAGGTTAGAGGAAGATACGTCAATTCTCAACATGTCTTAGGAACTTTGGATAATCATCCATTGTAGATTATCTCATGTTGATATCTAATACTTGCACAAACTGGAGAATTCCAAAAATAACCTGATTGGTGTAAATTTTGGAAACATTCTGTACAGAATCTGTTAGTATGCTAGGTTATAAAAGTCTGAATCAACTCTCTGTTTCCTATTTAATTGGACATGTAATCTAACATCTATGGAGCATTACTGATCCTGGGTTTGGGACCCCCACCTTATTGTAACATGTATGATGCGTGAAGCAGTATCATAGGCATCCATGTGCCCGATAGGTGGGTACACCAATTACCCCTCCTAGTACTGGTACCACTCGATTTCTGATACTACTATCATTCCCTGTATCACTTACCCCTTAGAGCCAACCATCCATATTGCATTCGAGTCTGTTACCACAATCGTATCTACTACTTGCATACTGCCCTGTGTTGCTTTCCTTTACCTGTAGTTATCGACTCCTGCAGTATACATCTCTCCCTCACCTGGATATATACTTGGTCCTCACATCCCACTTGTGTGTTATGCCTCCTATTCTATATTGCTCGTCTCTAATTGCCTAACAAGTCCGGCTGCCACCTTGGCTAACTACCAATGCATGGACACTGGAATTGAACGCTGCAATGGTATTCAGTTTAACTGAAATACAGGACAACAACCTAATGCAAACTGATATTGTAACCAAAATCACAGTGCAACCCAAAATACAATGTCATGGTGGGACTGAAACATACAATAGAGTAGGGCTGACCTTTAAGTCTAAACAGGGCTGCATATGAAGAGAACATAGGACTGTACCTGGCCTTTCTGACTGGTGTACCTTATTAGTATGGGCTGATATCCTAGGATACACACACTGTTACAATGCAAGACTGCTCTGCTACTTAACATTCTCTACTGCCCATAGTGTGTCCACACGTTAGGAACTACACAGGATATTCCTAACTATTGATATTTCCGATTTCCTCTATAACAGTTCACTGCAGCTATAACTGCACATGTATAGGTAACATTCGAATTTCCCTGTTCTTATTGACCTGTCATCTATAGACTTCCCTATTACTCTGTCTTCACAGGTCTTCATCACTTGTACCCCAAAGCCATTTATACCTACACGACTTATCTGTAATGCTCCTAGATACATTTGTACACCCATATTGAATGAATTGTAACACCATACTTAGCAGTTATACCCATCCCCGGATACTTAGCCACCAATACTCTGATACTCTATAGGAACTTCCCCTCTATCCTTATATTCCAGTTTCCTTTTACTACATTTTTCTCTTGCAAGTTCATGTGTAGTGCTGCCCACAAACCCGACAAGGTTAACTACTGCTACATATGCAGTATCCATAATATCAATTGTTAACTAAAATTATAGCATCAGTACATAGGGAGAGTTTCCTATACATGTATGATTTCTTTCCTGTAGCTGCGCTCATATACTATTTGATATTGCATACATCCACACCAAATTCCATATACAACCTGCATAAATAGATACCAGAACACACTTGGCCACCTGCATTTTAATTACAACTGATACATCAATGTACCCTGGGTTTATAATCTATCACAATTATACTCTTCTACCCGATACTCGAATTTATTATTGATACCTCTATTGATACACATATGAACTCAAATATCCACCCAAATGTCTGATGTGCCATAGATTAGAACAAGTCAGCATGTTGTACGTCTGCAGAAATAGAATCAGTCATCCGACCTCACAGAACACAACCAAAATGTTGAGTTCGATCCGACAGTTTCTAATCAATTCATCATTTGATTGAATCCTATAATCTTGCCTTTCAAACTCTTTGGCTTCCTCCAACCTTAGTGTTTCATGTAGTTTGATTCAGATATAAAACTTTAGACCAATTTGATTCAGCTTAGACCCCCAACCCTGAGTCTCGTCAAGTTTGATTCAGACAGCGATACAGAGACACTCTTCTCAACACACAAGTTGCTCCAATATTAATGTCAAGAGACAAGTGCCACATTCTAAACTTATTTGGAAAACACTAAGCTTGTTTGACAAATATTTAATCAGAGTGTTGACAAAATAAAATGGATTGTTGTTAAAAAGATGCTGCTTCTAATGTCAGGTATCAGGTCAATTGGATATCCGTCAAATCTCGGCTATAATGCAATTCTAACCATTAGTGTATTGGTTGTTCCCAGGGAACTGATATCATGTTTGCAATTTATTGTATAATAATGGGACTTGCACATACATCAGGTGTTGGCATCAGTACTAAACATTTCAGTGGTTTCACTCTATCCTTATCTTACAAGATCAAGGCCCTCATATTGGAGCCACTGAGATTACACTAATTGATTTCCTATCATTATACTTAAGACTGATACATGCTAAGACAAGATAATCCCAATGTTAGACTTGTTCCCCCTCCCATTTCTACTAATCTCTTTTACAACTTACTACAAGCACCTAACCTTCATTGGTGTACCAAAGAGTTAATTAATCCCGTTTGGATCAAAATTATGGGGAGGAGAATACCTGTTGGTGGTTCGACGGCCTCCTGTCCTCCAAGTGATCCTTGATGCGGAGTAAGGCGGCTGGTTTCAGAGAATTGATATTTTGGGGAAAAGCTAGGGCATCGAACAACTTATATATATATATAGGGCTAATCCGAATCTTACTGGAATAGGGAGAGAGATTCGATCCCATCCAAATCTCTTCCTCTGGCTTTGGCCGCTCGGAGGAGATTTAAACGCAGGGTTTAAATCCCTGTGGTTTGAAAAGATTTGAATTTACTTATTTTATCTAAGTCATTGAATATATATATATATATATATATATATATATATATATATATATATATATATATTTGCAAGGAGCCCTCTACTATTCACATTTATTTACAAATGAATACTAATAGATATATATGTTACGTATATAACTGATTATTTAATTACAAATATGCAATAATTAATAATCAGCGATATTTAATAATTAAAAAAAAATTAATTGGGGATTTTGGGTCAAGGGCTCACAAATCTATCCATCTTAAAATAATTTCGTCCTCGAAATTCAATAGAGCCATGATATACTTAAATGAATAGTCAAGACTTGCTGCTACTAAAATATTTTCTTGTTCTCACAAAATCTAGTATAGGACTCTCAAGGGTACTTATTACTATAATTTATTATGAACTTCCGTCAGCTCCTCATTGTAGTGCTGGCTCATCCTCCCTGATCATGGCAAAAACTTGCCCTCCTGGTGCTACAAGTCGATGCTTTGGGCAATCTCGCAACTGATGCTGATCCGAACCACAGTTTAAACATTGGCCCAGTCTCCGACGACAGTCGCTCTCACTGTGTCCCTTCTTTCTGCAATGCTGACATGTTGTAAGTTCTCGATTTGAGGTGTCTCTTAGCTGGTGATGATGCTGCTGAGCTGGAATGTTTCACCGCTCCTGATCGGCTGCTGCCTCCTCCATACGTGTCTCGGTCTCTCTTCCTCTTGCGCTTAAATTCTGTCTCTACCGCCTGTACAACCTTCAAGATCCTCTCGTATGTTGTGGCCTGGCTGGTGGCGATGGCTATGCGAATTTCATATGAAAGTCATTTCCTGAACATTTTGGCTTTAGCTGCAGGGGTCAAGGCGTCCGCAAAGCGGCTGAGGTGGGAGAACTCTGCGGTGTATTCGTCGACGGAGAGGTTGCCCTGTTCCAGGCTCTCGAACTCGTTCTCCAACTCTTCGCGGGCTGCTTCAGGATAGAACTTCGTCTTGAACAGCTCCTTTAACTCCACCCAAGTCACGTCTGGCGCGGTGAACCGAGGCTCGTCTCTATACCACGTGTGGGCGATGTCGTAAAGCTGTATGCTGGCATTCTCGTCCTTCAGGTCTTCAGGAATTCGAGCCCTCCGAAGGTTGCGGTCTACGTTCTCTAACCACTCATCCGCGTAAAGAATCCCTTCTGTTCCTTTGAATTCTCTGGGCCTAAGGTCCGTAAAATTCTTGGAAGTTCCAGGGCGCAGTCGTGGAGCGTCTCTAGTCTGGATAGCCTCTCTCAAAGTATCGCGGAAGACGTCAGCCTGTCGTGTCTGACAAGTCATGAGCTGCTGGAAGATCCCAAGGAGGGCAACGTTGTCCAGCGGAGGTGACGAAGGCAGAACATGTGCTGGGTACATGGCAGGCGCTGGATACGTCGCTGGTGTAGGGTGCATGGTAGGCACTGGATGTGGAACATATGCTGGCTGGAAGGGTGTAGGCTGATGGAAGGGAGCAGGTAGAGGAAAGTCATCTCTGCGGAATCTCGAGTATTGTGTTTGAGCCGGGTCGCCCTGATGGGCAAGCTGGCCTCCCTGTGTTGGCGGAGTCATGTACGAGAAGAATCCTCATGTAGCCGGTGGGGTGTTCAGGAAAGTGTTGTTCCTGTCTTGAGAATCCATTTACTGTAATAAAAGGAAACATTAGATGGCACGAAGATTTCAAGCAGGATGCAAGTCAAAGATTCGAATAGAAATCAAGGGCAAAGATCAATATTGTTTCAAGACACGTGGATGAGATCCTAAGTTTCTAATCCTATGTACAGGCTCACGACGGCACAGTAATGTAACCGAAGTGATTAACGTAGACCTGCATGGGCCACCACAAAAACTTGTCACGACCCGCACCCGCTTTTCGGATACGAGGCGTGTCCAAGTCCAGCCTACGCCACAGTGTCGGCGGTAGAACGTTGTCTAGTACATAAACAAGTCACAGAGGCAATCTAGATCTCATCCACAAGATATGATACAATTCACTAACACAAATGAAACTGAATAATGAATGATAATATAAATAGAGTATCTAGTTTATCAAGAATTTCCAATTACGTCCGGTGGACACAAATCCATTACCAATAAACGATAATAACATAGAAACATGGAAATGAAAGAACTGAGTCCAAACTGTCAAAAGTACCCTCAGCTGTAGTGGCACCGTAGTCCAATGCTAGCCCAAACCTGCTCGCGTGCACCCGACTGAATACTCGGCTAACCTGAAGAGATCATCAGGTCCTCAGAGGACTAGCAAGATACATAATATACGAGCCAACATGTAATAGTACAATATACAGAGAAGTAAAGAACAATCAAGGTATCCAACGAGACAAGGTGAACTAAGACACAAGATCTAAATACAAGGATCCTAAGCCACTGGCATGCCATACTAGAAATGGCTGGCTATACACTGCAGTCAAGACAAGTACTCACAATCTATAGTGTCTCAATCACAGTCAAGACAAGTAATCACAACCAAGACAGTAGCCAATCCTAGTATAAAATCCTATAGACCGTAGTCAAGGTAAGTACTCACAATCTATATAATGTCAAAGTCAAATCCCACTCAAGTCATGTCAAGTCAAGTCAAGGCAAGTTATAGTCAAGTCAAGGGAATCGTGGTGTAGGACTAGACGACTCTATCAAGCAATACGTATGAGACTATCACAGTGTAACAGGTAGAAAATATCCTAACAGAAAAGGAACAAGAAACTAGAAACATGTAAAGTAAAACCACAACAGGATGAGTGTACAAGACATGGAATAAAGTAATCATGAAAGTAAGGAAAAGAATAGCAGCGAGAAAGTGAACATGCATATAATTTGTATTGTACGAGTTGGCAAGGTATACTTGCCTGTGGTCCTGAATTGCTGATACGGGTTACAATCCGTATCGATGTCCCAGTAACCTATTTTTAGAGTTTATAGTGTCAATAAATAATTTGAAATTAAGGATAATCTACTCATTAGTTCTTTGGGGTCTATTCTAACTCAACCCTTCTCTTAAATTGGATAGGTTGTCTTGGTTTACTATTCATAAGTTATCTACTTACCACCTGTTTGGATTGGACACTAGCATCCTACCCTCAACTCTCTCTCTCTCTCATGATTCTTGGATTTTAGCTTAACCCCTTTAACATGTGAACACTCTATTTTTCTTATACATACATCTATGACTCCTTTTTGATCTCTACAGGTACTTGTCTAGGTGCTAACTGTGTAAAAGCTGATACATGTATTTGTGTGCCTTAGAGTCTCTGTATTGAAATACTCCTTCTTGTGTCCCTGCCTCCAGTGTATTATTTGGCACTTCCCAGAACTGCAAATATAACTCCTAATGAAATAAGAATACATAAATTGGTTTGATAATTATTCATAGTGGTAAAAAAGGAGTTATATCAGCACCCGAAACTTGTCACATTTATATTATGCTTTCAAATAAATTTGGAAGAAAAACGTAATAATAACATTCTAGCATTTGACTTCTCTATAACTATACAGTGAGAGATTAAACATATTTCACAACATTCTCATGTACTCTGATATATGTCCCGAAATTGGAAGTATATGTAAAGGTTAGAGGAAGATATGTCAATTCTCAACATGTCTTAGGAACTTCGGATAATCATCCATTGTAGATTATCTCATGTTGATATCTAATACTTGCACAAACTGGAGAATTCCAAAAATAGCCTGATTGGTGTAAATTTTGGAAACATTCTGTACAGAATCTGTAAGTATGCTAGGTTATACAAGTCTGAATCAACTCTCTATTTCCTATTTAATTGGACATGTAATCTAACATCTATGGAGCCTTACTGATCCTGGGTTTGGAACCCCCACCTTATTGTAACATGTATGATGCGTGAAGCAGTATCATAGGCATCCATGTGCCCGATAGGTGGGTACACCAATTACCCCTCCTAGTACTGGTACCACTCGATTTCTGATACTACTATCATTCCCTGTATCACTTACCCCTTAGAGCCAACAATCCATATTGCACTCGAGTCTGTTACCACAATCGTATCTGCTACTTGCATACTGCTCTGTGTTGCTTTCCTTTACCTGTAGTTATCGACTCCTGCAGTATACATCTCTCCCTCACCTGGATACTTGGTCCTCACATCCCACATATGTGTTATGCCTCCTATTCTATACTGTCCGTCTCTAATTGCCTAACAAATCCGGCTGCCACCTTGGCTAACTGCCAATGCATGGACACTGGAATTGAACACTGCAATGGTATTCAGTTTAACTGAAATACAGGACAACAACCTAATGCAAATTGATATTGTAACCAAAATCACAGTGCAACCCAAAATACAATGTCATGGTGGGACTGAAACATACAATAGAGTAGGGCTGACCTTTAAGTCTAAACAGGACTGCATATGAAGAGAACATAGGACTGTACCTGGCCTTTCTGACTGGTGCACCTTATTAGTATGGGCTGATATCCTAGGATACACACACTGTTACAATGCAAGACTGCTCTGCTACTTAACATTCCCTACTTCCCATAGTGTGTCCACACGTTAGGAACTACACAGGATATTCCTAACTATTGATCTTTCATATTTCCTCTATAACAGTTCACTGCAGCTATAACTGCACATGTATCGGTAACATTTGAATTTCCCTGTTCTTATTGACCTGTCATCTATAGACTTCCCTATTACTCTATCTTCACAGGTCTTCATCACTTGTACCCCAAAGCCATTTATACCTACACCACTTATCTGTAATGCTCCTAGATACATTTGTACACCCATATAGAATGAATTGTAACACCATACTTAGCAGTTATACCCATCCCTGGATACTTGGCCACCAATACTCTCATACTCTATAGGAACTTCCCCTCTATCCTTATATTCCAGTTTCCTTTTACTACACTTTACTCTTGTAAGTTCATGTGTAGTTGCTGCCCACAAACCCACAAGGTTAACTACTGCTACATATGCAGTATCCATAATATCAATTGTTAACTAAAATTATAGCATCAGTACATAGGGAGAATTTCCTGGACATGTATGATTTCTTTCCTGTAGCTGCGCTCATATACTATTTGATATTGCATACATCCACACCAAATTCCATATATAACTTGCATAAATAGATACCAGAACACACTTGGCCACCTGCATTTTAATTACAACTGATACATCAATGTACCCTGGGTTTGTAATCTATCACAATTATACTCTTCTACCCGATACTCGACTCTATTATTGATACCTCTATTGATACACATATGAACTCAAATATCTACCCAAATGTCTGATGTGCCATAGATTAGAATAAGTCGGCATGTTGTACGTCTGCAGAAATAGAATCAGTCATCCGACCTCACAGAACACAACCAAAATGTTGAGTTCGATCCGACAGTTTCTAATCAAGTCATCATTTGATTGAATCCCATAATCTTGCCTTTCAAACTCTTCGGCTTCCTCCAACCTTAGTGTTTCATGTAGTTTGATTCAGATATAAAACTTCAGACCAATTTGATTCAGCTTAGACCCCCAACCTTGAGTCTCGTCAAGTTTGATTCAGACAGCGATACAGAGACACTCTCCTCAACACGCAAGTTGCTCCAATATTAATAACAAGAGACAAGTGCCACATTCTAAACTTATTTGGAAAACACTAAGCTTGTTTGAAAAATATTTAATCAGAGTGTTGACAGAATAAAATAGATTGTTTTTAAAAAGATGCTGCTTCTAATGTCAGGTATCAGGTCAATTGGATATCCCTCAAATCTCGGCTATAATACAATTCTAACCATTAGTGTATTGGTTGTTCCCAGGGAACTGATATCATGTTTGCAATTTATTGTATAATAATGGGACTTGCACATACATCAGGTGTTGGCATCAATACTAAACATTTCAGTGGTTTCACTCTATCCTTATCTTACAAGATCAAGGCCCTCATATTGGAGCCACTGAGATTACACTAATTGATTTCCTATCATTATACTTAAGACTGATACATGCTAAGACAAGATAATCCCAATGTTAGACTTGTTCCCCCCTCCCATTGCTACTAATCTCTTTTACAACTTACTACAAGCACCTAACCTTCATTGGTGTACCAAAGAGTTAATTAATCCTGTTTGGATCAAAACTATGGGGAGGAGAATACCTGTTGGTGGTTCGACGGCCTCATGTCCTCCAAGTGATCCTTGATGCAGAGTAAGGCGGCTGGTTTCAGAGAATTGATGTTTTGGGGAAAAGCTAGGGCATCGAACAACTTATATATATAGGGCTAATCCGAATCTTACTGGAATAGGAAGAGAGATTCGATCCCATCCAAATCTCTTCCTCTGGCTTTGGCCGCTCGGAGGAGATTTAACCGCGGGGTTTAAATCCCTGTTCCTCGTCGATTGTGCGATCTATATCTATGAAGTTTCCACGAAGCCATGTTAATTTGACAAAGCTGCTACCACCTATATCGGATGGAGGTGCAACACCGAGATATCTCCTGATCAGTCCCGATGCAGAGGTCGTATGATCGAAGTATATGGCATCACCAGTAATAGGCAAACCTAATATGTTTGCCACATCACATAAAGTGATCGTCATCTCGCCTGCTGGGAGCTGAAAAGTATTGCGGTCTGGCCACCAGCGCTCAGCAAGACTAACGATAAGGTGAACGTCATGGATGAGAAACTTAATTTCATCTAAGTACTGAAATCCAAAAGACTGCATCAAAGCCTTTTGAGCGGGATTTAAGTCCCAGGATCGATATCTTCTTTGTTTCCTCCAGTTCCCATGCTCTCGGGTACGTAATTCCAGGTCATGATCAAATAACTATAGATAGTTTAACTAAATTAGAAATTAAAATTTCTAAACTAACAATAAATTTTTTGGACATTTAACTAATTATTTTATTTCTGACTAAATATATTTAATACATTAATGAAAAATAAAAATAAAAATTCAAACATACCTCTCCACTAAATATCTTAGAACATATGTGATTTTTTCGTTCATTCTTAATAATTTCAGTAGTCGGCCCACCTGGAATAAGACCGTCATTTTCTTCATCCATCTGTCAAATAAATAATAATAAATATGATTAAAATACCAAAATCTATAATACTTCTACTACTATAAATATGAGAACATAAAAATATTACTAGTGTAAAAAAAACATACTTTTTTTTTTTCACCGGAGACGATTTCTCGTTTCTGCTACAAGTTGATATGCAAATGTGGGAGAGGAGTAAGAAGATGGGGGAGTTTGTTCTGTGAAAGAGAGGGAGAGGGGGAAAATTGTTGCTGTGAAAGTGAAAGGGAGGGGGGGTAGAAATAGGAGATGGGGGGGGGGGGGTAAAAACGAGGTAGTAATGCAAAACAATGGGGGGTGGTCGTCGGAAGGCCAAACCGCGGCACAGCGCCCGCCAACAGAGTTGGAGGCCCCCCAACCCGCCAACTCAGTTGGAGGGCTGACCCCAACCCGCCAACTGAGTTGGAGGGCTGGCTGAGCCGCCAACTCAGTTGGAGGGTCATCCTCCTACATGAAATTTCGCAAAGTCATCCCCCTCCATGCAATTTCGTATAAATATATTACTTTATATGAAAAAATCCGTTATTCGGATTTTTTCATATACAGTAACAAAATATGCGGAATTTGCGGGTGGGGGGATGAATTTGCAAAATTGCAAAAAAAGGGACAACCCTCCAACTGAGTTGGCGGGTTGTGTCACAGAAGTGACCAGCCCTCCAACTCAGTTGGCGGGCCAGGGGGAGCTCCGACCCTCCAATTGAGTTGGCGGCCTGGAGTGGGTCCCACCACCCAACGAGCAACAGCTCGCCAACTCAGTTGGAGGGTTCTAGTCCGTTTCTCCAACGTTCGGCCAGCTTCTCCTACATAAGCAGCCCAATTGTTCTCTCATCCTCACCAAATCTGAGAACATTTCTCTCCTGCAAATATTTCTCTCCTGCAAATATTTATCTCCTGTGAAGGTCCTACAAGCTTCATCCTTCTGCCTGCAAATATTTCTCTCCTGTGAAGTGAAGGTCCTACAAGCTTCATCCTTCTGCCTGCAAATATTTCTCTCCTGTGAAGGTCCTACAAGCCTACAAGACTCCTACAATCTTTTTTCTACAAGGCTTCATGGATCGTAGCAGCGTAAGAATAGTGTGTTCGCACGGAGGTAACTTGAATGGGTTAGATTATGAAGGAGGGGAAACCCAAGTTTTTTCAACTTTTATTAATAGTAGTTTTGAAATTTTACGTAATCTAATTATTGAACGTTGTTCTATTCGGTACGAATTTATTATAAAATCTATTTTTAATTCTAGATGTTTTATAGTAGATGGCGATGAAGCATGGAATTTTTTGCTTGAGATTAATTCACAATCACGATATATAAATATTTTTGTTATTCAAATATCCACGACACTTGATAATAGAAATAGTCAACCCATGAATTATTTTGCTGGTGCCAGTTCTTCCCGACAAATTGTCCCATCTTTTGAAGAAAACCATTCATCAAGCGAATCTGACGATGATGATGATGATAACGACGGAAATAGTGATGATTTAATTGAAAATATAGAATATGAGTTAGATGATAATGTGGATAATGCTACAACCCCTGAATTATTTGTTGGTAAAACATTTTCTTCTCGTTCCGAATTTAGAAGTTTTATAAGTAACGTTGCAATTGAACACAATTTTAGTTGTTCTGCTAATGCTATGAACAATGCTCGTGGAATTATTTATTCTTGTGATCAACCCAACTGTAATTGGAGAGTATATGCCAGATGCATTGGAACCGGAGAAATAGTTAAAATAATTACATTAGAAAGTCATCATTCTTGTTTTAGTGCACTAACAAGTGGACGCCATCGATTAGCTACCGCTTTATGGATTAAGAGCAGGATAATTGGTATAATTAGGGATAATCAATCGTACAGTGCATCACAAATAGTTAAAGATATATATAGAGAACATCGTATACATATTAGTTATTCCAAAGCATGGAGAGCCCGAGAGATGTCATTAGCTGAAATAAATGGAAGTTACGTTGAGGCTTATGCTAGTATTGAGGAGTATGCTTTTAGAATTATGGAGACGAATCCTGGTAGTAGATGTTTTCTTAAAATTGCCGAAGATAATAGCTTTCAAAGAATTTATATTTGTTTCAAGGCGTGCATTGATGGTTTTTTAAGTGGTTGTTTACCGGTTATTAGTACTGATGCTACATTTCTTTCTTCCAAATATCAAGGCATCTTATTTATTGCTTCTACCTCGAACTTGAGAAGTGTATACACAGCAAAGATGGAACCAATTCCAGTTCCCTACCAGATTCAAGCGGCCTTGGTAAGAGGAGAAATCGGAGTACCAGCCATACGACATAAAGCCGGCAGACCAAAGAAGAATCGCATCAAGGCCCATGAACCGTCGACAAGAGAACTACGTTGCAGTAATTGTGGTGCAATGGGACACAATCGAAGGAGATGTACTAGTCAGCCAAGAGAGTGATTGAACATTGAAATATGTACTAGTCAGCTTACTTGCAAGTTTAGAAATAAAGAAGATGTACTAGATGGATTAAAAGCATTGAATATTACAATAAAACTTGTCTTACATCATGGATTAAACATTGAATATTACAATAAAACTTGTCTTACATCATGGATGCAAATCTACGGAGACCCCCGATCAAGGCGTCTATAATCTCTTCGTACAGCGTCTCTTAGGCCTAGTCGACCTCTTCGACCAGCTGTATCCTCCTCCGCCTGACTCTGGGTCGGCTGGGTAGGTTGTGGGGCTGATGGGGTAGAAATTAACTGTGTGTAGTATTCCAGATCCTGGTAGTACTGCTGAGTCGATCCCTCCCCATAGTACTGCTGAGTCGATCCCTCACCATAGTAGTGCTGAGTCGATCCCTCCCCATAGTACTGCTGAGTCGATCCCTCGCCATAGTACTGCTGACTAGGCGCCCCTCCATAGTACTGCTGAGTCGGCGCCCCTCCAGAGTACTGCCGCGTCGATCCCTCTTCAGGAACATCTTCTGCCGGGACCTCTTCTTCAGGAACCTCTTCTCCAGGAATCTCCACTCCCCCATCCCTTCTACGGCGACGTGAGTGTCTCCGCCTTACAATAGCTGTTGGATAGTCCGGAGGGAGACGAGACCGTACTGGAGGCATCTCGGGGTCTCGTCCAAGACCGAGACGATCAACACGGTCCACTAGTTCCCGCATAAGTCCGCGACTGTGCTCGAACGATTCTGGGCTAAATGGCTCTTGGAAAGATTGTTCGTACTGAACACTCTAAAATATGATATAAAAGTAGCAAATGGTAAGTTGTCCAATATCTACGTATATTTAGTTTTCAAGTTATAGTTTAGTCATACCAAATCAGATATGCCATCCACAAAAGCCCGCAAACTGGGATCGTCTACAGATTTACACTTGAACCTTGGCTCCTCAAATTGGTATGCTCTGTTGATCATACGAGGGGCACCCCACCATTTCCTATAATTGTAATCACCAATATCTGCATAAAAGATATTTAACACATGTTATTTAGTATGTTGGAAGCTATTTCTACTAAATCAAGTGAAAAGGAATTAGTAACATAGGAACTTACACTCATTTGGAGATTGGATCATCGGAGACATGTCAATCACACTAAAATTGGTCATTCGACTGTTCCAAGATTCGATCATAGCATTGATTCTAGTCCTTGCGTTGGATGTAGCATAACTGATTACTGGTGGATCAGCGGGAATTATTTGTCTCATCCCGAACTGACGAAGAACACGGTCTGCCGGGTGATACATTGTGAATCGATCGTATATAACATACGATCTATGCATGCTCAAAAAATATGAGGATCTCTTTATTTCTGGATCATCCTCTTTAATTGTATAAGGTGCCCAAATCACCTAATTAACGACCATGTATTAATGATAACTATAACAAATTAGATACTTGTAATCAAATAAATTAAATCCTTACCTCGCTAGACTCCAATGTATCAAATTGTTCACGATATAGTGACACCGCCTTGTACGTACAGTGCTGTTGATCAACTACATCTGTGGACCATCGCATAGCAACAGGAAATACTCCGTAATCACTAGTCATACTAGTTACCGGTCTACCAACAGGAAAATGTTCGTATGACCAAACCTACAATAGATAAATACGGTATTAGAGATATACTAAAATAAAGATATGCTAAAGTCGCTTAGAGATTTACCTGAATTAGTGAAATACATCCGCAAATACTCTTGCGATTAGTTCCAGTCACAAATTCGGTCAACATCGCGTAGAGATATGCTAGGGCAGCAGCTCCCCAAGCATGACCAGTGGGTTTTGTCAAATCATCTAAGAATGGTAGAAGTCTAACATTGACCGTACCTCCCGATGCATCAGGAAATAGAAGAGCACCACACAAACAGAGCAAGTACGCTCTAGTACATCGAATAATCTGAAAAAGACATATTAGTGCGATCGAATATTCTGAAAAAAGACATATTACTAATCTAAAAATTAAGCCTTCTAAATTAAGATACATACCCGACTATCATCTACGTCAACGTGTTCCTCGTCGATTGTGCGATCTATATCCATGAAGTTTCCACGAAGCCATGTTAATTTGACAAAGCTGCTACCACCTATATCGGATGGAGGTGCAACACCGAGATATCTCCTGATCAGTCCCGATGCAGAGGTCGTATGATCGAAGTATATGGCATCACCAGTAATAGGCAAACCTAATATGTTTGCCACATCACATAAAGTGATCGTCATCTCGCCTGCTGGGAGCTGAAAAGTATTGCGGTCTGGCCACCAGCGCTCAGCAAGACTAACGATAAGGTGAACGTCATGGATGAGAAACTTAATTTCATCTAAGTACTGAAATCCAAAAGACTGCATCAAAGCCTTTTGAGCGGGATTTAAGTCCCAGGATCGATATCTTCTTTGTTTCCTCCAGTTCCCATGCTCTCGGGTACGTAATTCCAGGTCATGATCAAATAACTATAGATAGTTTAACTAAATTAGAAATTAAAATTTCTAAACTAACAATAAATTTTTTGGACATTTAACTAATTATTTTATTTCTGACTAAATATATTTAATACATTAATGAAAAATAAAAATAAAAATTCAAACATACCTCTCCACTAAATATCTTAGAACATATGTGATTTTTTCGTTCATTCTTAATAATTTCAGTAGTCGGCCCACCTGGAATAAGACCGTCATTTTCTTCATCCATCTGTCAAATAAATAATAATAAATATGATTAAAATACCAAAATCTATAATACTTCTACTACTATAAATATGAGAACATAAAAATATTACTAGTGTAAAAAAAAACATACTTTTTTTTTTTCACCGGAGACGATTTCTCGTTTCTGCTACAAGTTGATATGCAAATGTGGGAGAGGAGTAAGAAGATGGGGGAGTTTGTTCTGTGAAAGAGAGGGAGAGGGGGAAAATTGTTGCTGTGAAAGTGAAAGGGAGGGGGGGGGTAGAAATAGGAGATGGGGGGGTAAAAACGAGGTAGTAATGCAAAACAATGGGGGGTGGTCGTCGGAAGGCCAAACCGCGGCACAGCGCCCGCCAACAGAGTTGGAGGCCCCCCAACCCGCCAACTCAGTTGGAGGGCTGACCCCAACCCGCCAACTGAGTTGGAGGGCTGGCTGAGCCGCCAACTCAGTTGGAGGGTCATCCTCCTACATGAAATTTCGCAAAGTCATCCCCCTCCATGCAATTTCGTATAAATATATTACTTTATATGAAAAAATCCGTTATTTTATCTAAGTCTTTGAATATATATATATATATATATATATATATATATATATATATATATATATATATATATATATATATATATATATATATTTGTAAGGAGCCCTCTACTATTTACATTTATTTACAAATGAATACTAATAGAAATATATGTTACATATATAACTGATTATTTATTTACAAATATGCAATAATTAATAATCAGCGATATTTAATAATTAAAAATAAAATTTTAATTGGGGATTTCGGGTCAAGGGCTCACAGTCTGGGGCCAGATCGACGCTGTCGAGCCAGGAGTCCCTACTAAAATGTCATCTAATAGCGACGGCAGGAAATTACGTCGCTATTAGCGACAGCTTTATGAACACGTCGCAAAACGTCGCTACCTAGCGACGTTCTGCGACAGTCATTTCCTTCGTCACTGACTAGCGACGTTCCGCGACTAATTATAAGTATATGTCGCCATTTTGGCGACGTGTAGCGACGTCCACATGTGACGTCGCTATATTATTTTACTTAGGGCACGCCGCTGCCTTCTTTCTCCCTCACTCTCACTCAAAAACTTTTAATTTCCCCCCTACCCCCCCGGGGACTCCCCCCCTCTGTCAGTGCCCTCCCCACCCTGGCGACCCCCTCCCCCTCCGGCGAGCTCCTCCTCCTCGAGATCCTCCTTCTCCGGCTCCTCCTCCCCCAATCCGAGTCCTCTTCCTCAGGTAAACCCTAACCTAACTCCTCTCCTTCCTCCTCCTCTCCCACGGACACACACACACACGGCCACACGGACACATGGACACACATCCAAACTAGGTCAAGACTCAAAAAAAATAGAAAAATCCTGGAGGAATCAAAATCATAATAACCAAATGATTCAAATAGGCTAGGGTCAGGGTTTGGGTAGGGCTAGGTGTTGATGGGTTTTGGCTGGAGGCAGCTAGGGCTTGTGGAAGATGGAGGCTAGTGTTTTGGTGGAGAATTAGGTCCAAGATGAACCATACTCTCATACCATATCTGTCACGATCCGCTCCCGAATAATCGGACACGAGTCGGACACGCCCAGCCTTCATTGTTAGACACAATGAAGTAAGCTGTACCAAGCTAGGGAAACTAACCAGATAAACATGAAAGTATAGAATCACAGCAACTATATAATGTGTCCCAACCAGAGTAAAGAGTACAATATCTGAAATTATTACAATTCAACTATAAAAGAGTCTGCTAGTCTCAATACATGGAAAGATAAAGGAAAACTAATGAAGTACTAGGCCTCTGCAGCCTCTAGGTCAGAAGCAGCTCCAGCTGGCTCAGTAGGGAAGGCAGTATCCTGTCCATAGTAGGTGTCACACAATGCTTCCATCTCACCTGCAACATATCCTATTCAGGAGCGGAGCAAGTACAATTCTAGGTAATGAACAAGACATCATGATATGAAAGTACAAGGAAACATGGAAAGTACAGGATGAAAAGGTGAATAAGTACATGAAGAACAGGGTAAAGTACATGAAAGAACAGTGTAAAGTACATGAAAGAACATGAATGTAAGAACATGAAAGAACATGATATGTAAGCACCTGAAAGAATATGATATCATGGAACCACAGGAAATAAGTACAAGGTAATCTCCTGAACATGTGTGTACTACATTTGAAATATAACTAAATATGTGACCGGCTAGGGTAAGCACCTGAAAGCACCTGAAAGAACATGAATGGGCGGCTTAGGACCTGCGTGCACGATGCGGGGTCTAAGCTAAACACACCTGAGTTGTTACTTGGGATTGGTCACATAGATAGTATATTTCCCCTCCCCAGATTCAAGTAATAAGCACAAGAGAACAAGAGCACCAGAAGAACATGACGTGTTGCAATTGTGTCACTCAAGGAAGCACATGATATATAATGAAAAGTACAAAACCGTAGAGTGTACTTGCCTGGCTCCAGGAAAGTACAAGTAGACAATAGAGCTAGATATCCTCCTGTAGAAAAATAATGATGGGTACAAATTGGTTAATATCAAGACAGGCTCACACTGGTTATTACACAATTTCTAATCCTGATTAAATCTTCTTCTTAAAACTATCCTATAATCCAACTACTCAAAATTAACTTCCTACAATTATACTGAAAACCATGAATTAAGCTAAATACTAGAATAATAAAGATAACTAGCTTTGCTTTGAAAAGAAGAAGCCCACATTGTCAACCATGCTATTAGTCATCTCAGGTTCTGATAACACAAACTGGACCATGGGGTATGTCCAGGTTCCTGATATCACAACTGAACCATGTCCAATAGGATACTTACCTCTCCTTAACTTTTATATATAAATACAAAACACAGTGCTAGCCAAAAGAGTTAGTTAAGGGGTTTTCCTACTAGGTTTCTGTCAATGCCTTTGATTACCTAATTGTCATATACAAAACCAATGTGGCCACAATCAAAACTTAAGCCAACTGGTAAACTGTCCTTATGCTATCTCAGGTTAAACCAGTTGGGTTCCATCTTAACTTCAAACAGTCCCTAATAAATCCTACACCTTGACAGTCCATGGATGTTATCCTAACTGGAATTTCATGAGTCATTTCTCAAATTCTTGAAAACCAACTTGAATTTTCTGAGTCTAAACAGGATTGTATTTCTGGGTTGACACAGGATTACACCTTGGTTCACACAGGAGTTCCTAGTGTTCAGGTTTTCCTGTGAAAGAACTCTCAAGTTCTGAGTTTCCTGAGAAGGTAGGTTTCTGAAAATGAAACTCCTATTCTCAGATTCCGAGTTCTCAAGTTCCTGGGTTAACACAATTAATCAGTGCATAAAAATGCACTGGCTCCAGGTTCTTAGTTTCCTGAGGACTCAAGTCCTGAACATTCTAAGGCTGATTTCATTCAGTCAACATCTAAATATATAATCTATTGCAAGAGAAATCTAAAATGAAAATTATGGATAACTCTTGTGACAGTAGTACTCTATTCTCTCCTTACCCGATCTTCACTGCTCAGTGAAACAATTCAATGTAAGACTTGCTTCCACATCCCAGTATCAACCCTTCCTATAGGTGCCTTTTCTTCAGAACACAATATAACCCATTACAGGTCATACAACATAATCTAGATTGAAACTAAAACAAGTTAATTCCCAGATTTTCCTAAGAACAAAACAGGACCTGGTAATTTAATTGGAGTAAAAATTTAGGTAGTTCAACTCCAAGTGCTCACAGAAAATTAGTTTAACAGCTACTGTACTTATTTCCTATTGCTAAATTAACCTAAACAAGTTAGTCAAATTCAGAGTTCTCGAGCAACCCAAACTCAAATCTCGACCTAATGTCCAATGTTCAATCCAAACATCTGAGTACACACAGAGGAAGTCAACCTATGTGCCATATCAGTTCACTTACTGATTCTCAGATTCAGATGTCAGTAGGTGAACGGATATGTGAATCTCAATACTCATTTGTCAATTCACCATTTCAGTGACCTGCAGTTACTTAGGATAGTGAATTGAAGAATGTAAATGAGATTCTCCATAGTCATGATACTGCTGAAATCTGGAAGAAATAGCATGAATTAGATGGAGTCTAAATGTACCAAGACTTCCAATGTTCCTTCCTACAACAACTGTACAGATTCCAATTTAAGAGATCTGACCAATATTGCACAAGGACAGGTATCTCGTACCTAGGCAAAATCAGATTGACTTAAACATGGAAGAATTCTTCCTAACAGAATCAGAAATCGAATGAACCACTAGATCAAATCTCAAAATCATCCACTAACTGATATATAAATTTTAAAGCAAGTAACCACTTGGTATTGCTGAATGAAATAAACAAATTTATTCCATAACTTAATTCTATAGAAAGGATTCTTAAGTTACCTGAGATTGTCCGATCTACACACGATCTACAAATCTGGATATGCTCTTTACAGATCAACTTCTCTGAGTCAAAAACAAAGCAATTCTCAACCTCCCAAACTGAGCTACAAAATTATCATCGAATGATGAATATCAATAATCAGATGGTTCCATACGAACACAAAATCACAATGATCCTTACTTTTCCTAATGGTCATTCAGAACTGAATGAATCGAAACATCAATAGATCAAGATCAAGGAAATTGGTTAACAGAGTTAATTTCTAAAGGATTCGTTCGTTCGATCTCTTACCAAAACGATCGTCAGATTGAGAAGAACTGCAAGAGTCTACTGTCGATCTAGGAATCAAGATCCCCTAAAATTTATTGGAAATGGAGAGAAGAACAATTAGATGGGATCGATCAACCACTTAGAGATCACAATTTGAGAGGTGGAACTCACCCTAGCTAGCGTCCATGTCGAGCCATCCTGCGCCGACGATCAACGTAGCTATGGCTAAACCTCTTCTTTCTCAGCTTCTTCTTCCTCCTCTGGGAACAAATGGTGGAGCTCTTCTCTGGAAACTTGGGGAGGAAGAAAGATTTCTGGATCTGGAATGAATGGGAAAGGATGATCGGCCTGGCTTTATAGGTAGTTAGGAGCAATCGATGGATCGAGAAGGAATAGAAATACGGGAAAGGAGAGTTTGGTAGGCTGCACATGGCTCAGATGCAGTCGACAACCGATTTGAATTTGAAAGAAATTTGATTGGAACCTGGTTAAGCTGAAGGAAAGAGGAGGTGGTTCTCCTCAGGAAATCAAGAGGTTAGAACTTGGGCTTCTCCAAAATGGGCCTCACCCATTAGAAGCCAAATATTAGAGCCCACAGATTTACTGAAATAAAGTCCAAAGGCTAAACATATAAATATAGTTTAAAATCAAATGATTTAAAGTATTTCTAAATAGTTTAAGTCTCATATAAAATATTTGAAATTTCCAAATATCAGGAAGTGGAGTTACAAATCTCTCCCCCTTGAAAAATTTCGTCCTCAAAATTCAAAGGACCAACACAACTCTCAAAAAGATCTAAACTCCAGTTTATTATTGAAAATAGAAAAAATAGAGTACAATCAAACAAATAGAGTGGGATAGCGCTCCCGCATCTCATCCTCGCGTTCCCATGTGGACTCTCCCGGAGAGTGATGTCTCCACATGACGCGAACGAGAGGAATGATCTGGTTTCGCAGACGTTTCTCCCTCCGGTCCAAGATCTCTACTGGCTGCTCCTCGTATGTCAATCTCGGGCCCACCTCCAGCTCAGAATAGTCCACCACATGACTGGGGTCTGGAATGTATCGTCGGAGCTGAGATACGTGGAAAATATCGTGCACTCCCTCCAAGCTAGTCGGAAGCGCTAGTCGATACGCCACCTCGCCAATCCATGTCGTCATATCGAAAGGTCCGATGAATCTCGGACTGAGCTTCCCGCCTCTGCCGAACCGAATGACGCCTCTGGTCGGTGAGATCTTCAGGAACACTCTGTCTCCAACCTCGAACTCAAGCGGCCGTCTGCGGCTGTCCGCCTAATGCTTCTGCCGATCCATGACGCTCTGAGCCTTGAGTCCAAGTACACATAAGAAGTTTGGGATATCATGCTTTGACAAGGATCGAGGATCAAATAGTCACGAAGTGGAAGGAATTTCAATTACAACTTAGAGGAGCAACATCATAAAGACACAAATATTAAGTACGATCAAAAATCGATAGTTTAACATAGGTGGCTAGCACAAGATAGGAAAATCATGGTCTGACAGACGTGATTTAAGGTCAAAATTTAGACAAGACACAAACGAAGTATGGAATCAAAATCTGGCAATGTATAATTTGAGGAAATCAATGATCTAACGATACAATACTAGAAGGTTATTAGCAAGGGTTGATTTGAGGAACGTACGAAATACTCGGGAGATACAGTATCAAATCAGGGTGAACATGCAAGGATTTGTGATTCCCGAAAACCAATAATCATATGAAAAGGAATTATAGTCTCCAGAATATCCAAGGACATGTTGGTATCTGAAATCACTTTTCTTAGAATCCTTACCCCGCCAGTATGTATCTGACTGCAGTGGACCTTCGGCTACGTGACTCGAATAACAATATGTCTCCAAATACTCTATCAACCTTATCCATTTTCCAACAATCATTGACGAAACAGCCCAAGAGATCAAGATATGAAGAATTTGACAAGTCTCGACAATACTCGAAAACCAATGGGTGTCTGAAATCATTTCAACTTAAGAGTTCCTGCCTCGCCAGTGCGCTACTGGCTGCAGTGAACCCTCAGTCTCCATAATCCAGCTAATGGCTGCAGCGCGCAACTGTCATGCCATAGTAGGTCATCGAATAGCCTCTCGACTTTATCCCTAGGAATTTTCAAAAGAGTTTCAAGAAGTTCAAAATGAGTTTCAATAGTCCAAGTCACGGAATGGTGAAGTTACCTGACTGTTAGAAGACATGAGTTTATTAGGTACTAAAAATGACAAGGGATCCAATCAGTGAGTACAAAAGGGCAGCCAGGGAGATTTAAAATTTCAGACAGGGAGTGAAGTTTCAACTTATAACGGGATTTCAACTGATATCTGGAATGGTAACAAGATTCCATATATGGGACATTATCCGAAGGGATAACAGAATCTCGAAGGATGAACTGAGGCAAGGTATTAGACAGGAGACAAGTTCAAAATAAGAAATAAAATTCCGTACTAGAAACAAGTTTCAATAAAATCTCGAATAAAAATGAAATCTCGAGCAAAACTTGAATTGAAATGAATTCCCCAATAAGGTATACAGTGAAAAATAGAAAATCAAATATCAGCAAGGTCGTGATTAGGAAATAAAATCTCGAATAGAAAATCTTGACGAGGAAACAAGGTTTAGAATAGTGACTAGAAAAAAGGTTCTAATAGGAGACAAGGTATTGGATTGTAAACATGAAACAAGCGAATCTCAACAACCAAAATTGTAAATAGAGAACAAGTCCCGAATAAAGTCAAGAATAGGGAATAGAATCTCAAAACAAGCATTAATAGAAGCGAAGGTTCAAACAAGGTTTCAGAATGATATTTCAAGTAGGAATAATTCTGAATAGTACAAGTTCAATTTAGCAAACAGAATATCAATAAACGAGTAGGAACAAGTATCCATAAATCAAGCAAATCTTGGATAGGAGACAAGATCAAAACAAAAATAGTGGGCCAACAACTCTCGACTAGAAATCAAAGTCATGAATGAGGAAACAAGTCTCGAATAGGAAACGAAATCTTCAAAACCTTCAAAGGTATCCTCAACAATGTCCTAAATAGGACGAAACACAAATAAGGCTTCGAATGAGGAACTGGGTTTCGAAATAAGTCTCGAGTAGGAATTAAATCTTAATTAACACGAAGTTTGATAAAAGAACAAAATTTACAATTAGGAGCCATCACTAGGAAACAAGGTCATAAATGAATGTACAAACGGTATCGAATAATGGATTTCAAACAAATATCGAATTATGGGTCTGAAACGAGTTTGTTGAATATGAAACAATATCTTGAAATAAGTTTCGAACATCAATCAAGGTTCCAAAATAGAAACAAGAAGTTTCAAGAAATGATCAATGTGTTAGGAGGAATTTAAGGGAAGACTGGATTATTAATCAAGATACATGGTTTTCCCAACCATGCAAAAGAAATCTTCTGTCTTCAGTATTTCCTCCGGGACAGGAATCACTTCAATCTTCTTCACTGTCCTGACGTAGACTGGTCCATGCGGTAATGCTCTATTTAGCTGCTGAATCTGGAGAGGCGGGTCCATCTGCTGCGGTCCTAGTGCTCCTCGTGCTTGTTCTCGGGCAATGCGATCAACGGTCTCCGGACAATCTTTGACTTGGTGAGTAGGTCATCCGCAGTACAAGTGTAGTCTCCGTCTTTTGTGGCATTCGTCGTAGTGGCATCCTGAGAGGTGGCAGAAATTGTAAATGATCGTCGACTGGATCTGAATCTGGATCTCCTGCTGGGACTGAAGCGCAGGGCTCTGGCAGGAATATATGGCTGCTGGCGTACTTGCTGCTGAGATATGCTCCTGATGATGTGACTGGTGGTGTGACCGAAGAAACGCTGACTGAGTGTTGTGACGCTTTGCGGGTCCAGGGTAGTTGATATCTTCATTATAAGTCTTCATGTCTTTCATGAGCTTCAGCTTCCGGTTTCGTTCCATTGTCTGCACTACATTCTGGATCTCCAGGCTGGTGGCTCTAATCTTCAGAGAAGACGGACCTTCACATGCTGAGATGATCTTCAGTGGCGGCTTCAAGTTCTCGATCTGCTCCTCGGTGCAAGATCTGCGCTCTGTGTCGGAAAGTCCAAGGATCCGAAGAAATCAAAAGTCATTCCTGTTTGCAAAAACAAAAGTATGATATTTATTTCACAAACTTTGTAAAGAATATTACAAGAATTCTGGGAAAGTACAACTATAGGAATCCGATCTGGATGACGATCGCTTTATCCCTTGGACGATGTGAACTTTTGAAGACGAAAGCTTTTGAAGATGACTGAAGGCAGGAAGCCTCTGATGGAACGAAGGCAGGAAGCCTCTGATAAACTGAAGGCGAAGAGCCTCTGAAGAACGCAGCAGCACTTTAGCAAGAACTCCTGGATTCTCTGAAGAGAATAATCTCTCTGTGTGTAATCTGATCTCTCTGATCTTTTTTGTCCTCTGTTGAATGGAAACGAAACTCTATTTATAGAGTTCTGAAATAACTGTTTTGGACAGTTATTCTGGAGAGTGCCTGGTTGAAGTGCGCCTGTTTTAAGCACGTATGACAAACTGTGCCTGTTTTGAGCACGTATGACAAACTGCGCCTGTTTTCACTCCATTATCACGAACGTGCACCAACTGCTCTAGACACGTGGAATTATTTGATTGACATACGCTTGGTCGTGTACAGTTAGTGGGACACGTGTTGGACATGTAGAGTGGTAGTTAGGCGTTGATTTAGTCAAAGCGCGCCTGTTTCAGGGACACGTGGCAAGCTCTGAATTGATGTTGTATTGAACTGCGCCTTCTTCACTGAGACGTAGGCGCAATCTGCAAAGTGTGCTTGATATAGTCAAAAGTAGGCGCAGTCTGTCGATAGTGCCTGGTTCTTCGATGTAGGTACAATCTGTCTAGACAGCTATCATATCTTCCTCGAGTGCTACGCTATCTGAGTACTGAATAGGCGCTATTTGAGTTTGATTGAGAACTAGGCACAGTCTGCCCTGTTGACGGAAAACTAGGCGCAGTCTGCCCAGATTCATGAATTAGGCGCAGTTTGGCTAGCTGGCTGAAAACTAGGCACAGTCTGCCCTGTTGACGGAAAACTAGGCGCAGTCTGCCCAGATTCATGAATTAGGCGCAGTTTGTCTTTAAGCAGTCAACTAGGCGCAGTTTGATTTGATTTTTTTTTTTTACCTACAAGACCCCCTTCAAAGTTTTCGAAAGTTGATTTTATTCAAAATTTCGAAATACTTTGAATTTTGAAAATCAAATCAAGTTGCGCATAGGCTAAGCTGTCTGCTCGATCTGGAAGGATTAACCTCACGTTTCAGACATTTAATGAATATCCGAATGATGAATCTTCATTTTTCAAGACTGATTGAATTCAATTCTTTATGGAGGAATATAAACCACCGGATGATGTGAGGAAGAGGATAAACCGTCAGATGATGAAGATGAACGGTATAAACCGTCAAATGGTGTGATGAACGGGATGAACCGTCAAATGATGATGATGAACGGGATGAACCGTCAAATGGTGATGATGAACGGGATGAACCGTCAAATGGTGAATGATGAACAGAATGAACCGTCAAATGGTGATGATGAACGGAATGAACCGTCAGATGATGATGATGAACGGGATGAACCGTCAGATGATAATGATGAACGGGATGAACCGTCAAATGGTGTGATGAACGGGATGAACCGTCAAATGATGATGATGAACGGGATGAACCGTCAGATGATGATGATGAACGGGATGAACCGTCAAATGATGATGATGAATCGTTAAAAGAACGAAATGGATCGTCGAAAAACGAAATGAATTGTCAAATGATTATAATGAATGGATGAGCCATCGGATAATTTTGTATAGGATGTTCATTTAGAAGATATAGTCAATCGATGAATTTGACCAATACTGGTGTCAGAATCCACTGATCTGGAATCAGAAGAATTGGAGCGCTCGTCACTATCAGATTTAGAGACTGCTGGGGATAACACTTGCGGAGAAGCATATCCGAGCCCTCTGTTAGTCCTGCTGTAGTACATTTCAGACTTTCCATATGGAACAGCTGTACGAACAGGAGTTCGCCTTCCTTTGCCGTAGTTGAGGCCACTTTTGAAGTCGTAGCCCATCTTTCGGAGGATGTCTTTCACTGCTGACTGTAACGATGATGCTGAATAGGTCTAGTATCGTTAACTTTGCTGTCATCCGTATAGCTGAACTTTTGTTCTGGTCCTTTACTAAAAAGTATTGGATTCTCGCCTTTCTTTCGAGAAGGAACAATAAAGCAGGACTTCTCTGGCCGATCATTTAAGACTTCCGTCTGAAGAGCTTGCACAACTCCCATTGTGAATGATTGGAAGCTATCTAACATTTCCAAATAATACTTAGTATAGTAGATGACATCAGTATACTGGAAAGGAGATACATCTTCATTGATATACACAGTGGTATTTACAACAGGACCTTTAGCCTTAGCAGACTTGGTCAGATTGATTACAAGAGGGGGAGAGGAAGAACGTGAAGGAAGTTTAGACTTGTTTACGATGGAGGTCAATAACAAGCGGCTCAGAGGAGGTGAGCTCCCTATTTTCCTTGTCTTTGATAACAAGTGGCTCAAAGGAAGTGAGCTGCTTTTTTATCTTGTTACGACGTAAGTCAATAACAAGAGACTCAGAGGAGGTGAGCTCCTTTTAATCATCATTAGTTGGCTGTTTCTGAATTGGCAAGTGAATAGCCAATAGTTTAGAGGACTGAGGATAAGAAACCCGCCCTTTAACAGGTATGATGAGGGTTTCACTGGACGTTGCTTCCTGATCTTCTTCTGTGTCAAGAGACAGAACAATCTTCATAAATTCCTTTTTATACATGCGAGAGTCATTGCAATATGCCTCAACTCCTTTGAAGGGATGGAGATCAGCCACCTCCTTATGGACTTCTCCATTGTCATCAACGTATTTAAAACATTGATGAAGAGTGGAAGGAACGATGTTATGTTCATGCAGGAATGGCCTCCCCAGAATAGCATTGTATGAGCAGCCATGGTTGTCGATGATATAAAAGGTAACCTTAGTGCGCAGATTGTCTATTTGTAGTTTTAGGCGAATCTTGCCCAAAGGTTCGCTTTTACCTTGGTTGAATCCCAGAATTGTGGTAATGGTAACAGAAAGACTATGCACAGGTATTTTCAGTACATCTAGCATAGTTTTCGTCATAATGCTGAGAGCGGACCCAGGATCAATCAATAGACGATCAACCTTCATGGAATCGATATAGCCCGTAAAATATAGAGGACGGTCATGTCGATTATCTTCTAGCAGCATATCGTCCTGCGTAAAAGTGATGTTCGGCATCAAGTCCAGAACACTGTGGCAGTGTAGGCAAGAAACTGGTTCTGCTTCCAGCTTCTTGAGGAAAGTCAAGCAGGTTTCTGCTTGCATCAGGGCTTCACTTAGAGTTTCCCGAGTCTCTCTGGAAAGACGCAAGAGCTCGAAGATTGACAATCTGGCTGGTGTATTAGCTAATTGAACCAAAATATCGAAATTGTAAGGCTTCTCAAATCCTGTGAGTGATGATTTCTTCAGAGGTTTGTCGAAGCGGACTTGTTGCTTGCCCTTGTCTACTGCAGTAGATTTGGGAGGAATAGACACCACTACTGGTGCAGATGCAGAAGAATTCTCCTCAATAGATGCAGGTTGTGCTGGAGCAGACTCCGAAGAAGACTCTGGAGCTTCTGGGACTTCCCGTTGATATGTTTTTCCTGATCTGGTGCCGATCAAGATCTCTTCTTCGTTTGTAGGGTCGAAGGACACCATGTTGCAAGTCTTTATCTTGCCTTTAGAACGATCTTTCTTCTTGGAATATGAGACTTCAAACTCTGAAGCGAGATCAGGATGGATCCACATAATTTCACCATTATCAAGAGATAATGGAACAAGGCCTTTATTCTGAGAAAGAGGGAGATTCTCAATCTCAAGAGTAGCTTTGGGGATTGGAATGACGCCGTCTTGCACCATCAGAGGAGGAAAGTCTCCAAATTGAACTGAGACCATGTTTGCGGTCATAGTCTTTTCGTCTTGTTGAAGAGTGATAACCCCAGCGCTGACTAGCTCTTGGATCTTGCCTTTGAGCACGTAGCATGCTCGAGTGGGATGTCCAACAAACCTGTGATAGACACAATATTTTGGATGGTCAGTCTTACCAACCTCTTCCGCCCTTTTAGGATCGGGTAATTGCAGTTTGTTGCTCTTTGTAAGACATTCAAAGATACCCATGATGTCATCTTCATCGAAAGAGTACTCTTCTTTAGGACGTGGTGCTCTTTGAGGTTGTTGTGATGGAGTATGTGCAGATTGAGCAACATTGACAACCAGTGCTTCTTTATTCTTTAGATTTATGGCCAAAGCTTCTTTAGGAGTAGATGTATCTTTACCCCTCTTGTTATTTTGGTGATTGTTGTTAGAGTTTGAGCTATGATCGCCTTGGTCAGGATTCATGTGAACCCCCAATGTCTTGAATTTTTCAGCGCTGAGTTCTGTTGCCTTAGCATTAATAATGAAAGAAGGCCAGTCTTGGAATTGAGTTGCCCCTGTCCACATACTGATAATTGGCAAGAGATTATTCTTGCAAGTATCAATTGTAACAGCAGATGGGGTTCCCATTGGCATTTTGAGAGCTTCGCGACGGAACCTCTCGATAAATTGCTCAGCAGGCTCATTATTTCTTTGTTTAATTTTAATAAGGGCTGACATAGTCATGTCATTGACGCCTTCATAAAATCGTTCAAGGAACATCTGTTTGAAATCAGCAAAAGAAGTGATACATCCGTCTGGTAGACTTCGGTACCAGTCATAAGCAGCGCCAGTTAAGCAACTGACGAATACCCGAGTAAGAAGGGCATCATTAGGCTGAAGAGGATCAGTCATCAATTCAAAATGACTAATATACTGATTGGGAGATGAAGTACCATCGAACTGCATAATGGTGGGGAATTTGTATTTTGGCGGAAACTGCATTTTCTTCCATTCGACGGGATAGGGTTGTTTAATGCCCAACCGTTGTAAGCCTTCCCTTTGTGTATAGGCTTCAAATTGATTCCGCAATTGTTCAACAGCATCATTAGCATTCCCTGAAGATTGAAGATTGCTAGATTGATTAGTAATAGCCGGAGGAGGAACCGCATGGTAAGTATCACCCCCAGCACCAGTTTGGCTAAGAGTAACCTGAACTGGTACTGTGGTGACTGGAGGAGGTGGTACCCCCAGACAAGGATTCTGAGGAGTAGAAGAAACCAATGGTTCAGGAGTTATGACCGGTGGAGTGTGTTGAACCATAATAACATCATGCATTTTAGCCATCATGTCAGCCATAGTCTTCAATTGTTCTTCTAGTGCAACAATTCTTTGATTTTGATTGTTGAAACCAGAAGCATCTTGTTCTTCAGTGACGTATGTTGTCACTTCTCGTGCCATGACAGATGACACAGTTTGTTCAGAGCCATCACTGTCGACAGCAAAGTCCGAATTACCCCCATCATGAGAAGTAGACCGATCACTGTAAGGAAGATTCCTTTGACCGATTGTTTCTCGGCTTCGAGATCGAGTATGCTGGTAAACACCATCATCTGATTCTCTAAGTCGGTCAAGATAGTGCTGGCTAGGTCTCCGGATCTTTCCATGCTTGCATTTTCTACCCCCAGAGTCTCTGGAAGTCATGTTGACGGAGGCAAACATTACCTCTTCTTCATCATCACTCTTTTGATCAACAGAAGGGAAAGTCAGACGCTCGAAGACAGAACGTTTGGTTGTTTGGCAACAACATTTGATAACCACTTCGTGAGGATGATTGCAATGATGAACTTGTGATTGTTTGGGAGAACTGGGGGTGGTATTCCGTTTCTGCCTGAGATGATCCCGAAGATCAGAGACAACGGGATGAGAAGAAGTAGTAGGGATATACTCATAGATGACGTTTGGAACATGATTCCGATTTCGTAAACGTTCGATTCCATGAGTATAAAGAGAGGTACTCATCTGATTGGCGTAGTTGTCAGGATTCCTTGCCTCAAAAGGTTGATACTGAGGCAAGTTGATCTTAGCATGCTTGCGTTTTACAGAGGTAGGTTTTGATTGGGGTTTTCTATTAAGATATGCCCGTAAATCATTTAAACCGCCCCTGGGAACCTCAGTTTGTGAAACTTGTAATTTGCCTTGTCTGGATCGAGAAATCCGCAAATTGGGCAATTCCTGAATATTTGCCTTGGGAGTAGGTAAAATACCTCTCTGATTAGTACGAGAATCTTTGTTAAAAGAAGTTTTCGTACTAATAGGTGCAGAGGCACTATCAGTTGGATCCTCCTCGATAAGAATCGAAGAAGACTTGGAAAAGGCCAGAGGACCTTTCCCATTGTTTTGAGATGAAGGGATAGCTAAAGAGCATTTCCCTCTGTTATCTTTCAAGTTTTGAGCTTGGGAAGATTGGGAGAAGACCAAGGGGCCTTTTCCTTTTGATGGAATGGAAGAAGGAACAGCCAAAGGACTGTCCTCAGCAAACTGCGTCTGAGCAGTTTGGGGTTTCTGGATTCTGGAGTGATCCGGAATAGACTGCGCCTGGGCAGACTGCGCCTGAGTAGACTGCGCCTGTTTAGTCAGGGCAGCAGATGTATTGGATTGAGCCTTGGCAGCAGCATAAGATTTGACTTGTGCCAATTTGGCACAAACTGTGCCAGAAGAAGGTTTGGTGGCAGACTGCGCCTGTTTCCCTAAGAAGAGAACAGACTGCGCCTGATTGTGAGGCGGAGATTGTGCTGTTTTGGCATGAACTGTGCCAAAAGATGGTTTAACAACAGACTGCGCCTGTTTCCCTAAGGAGAGAACAGATTGCGCCTGATTGTGAGGCAGAGATTGTGCTATTTTGGCATAAACTGTGCCAGAAGATGGTTTAACAGCAGACTGCGCCTGTTTCCCTAAGGAGAGAATAGACTGCGCCTGATTACCAGAGATAGACACTGGTGTCTTAGAAACAGCAGGTTGTGCCGAGGAAGTGGCAGCGTTCTTCATTAGAGAAGTAGCAGAGTTCTTGGGAGCCCACACTGAGCGAGTCTTGCTCTTGACGGAAGTCGTAGTGCGGCGAGGAGTGCTTTGTGCATTAATCATTGCTTCGTAGGCCGTTTGGTCAACTTTCACGACCAAAGTCTTCTGCGTCGAGCCGATAGACGCCGTGTCACATTGAGTTGTCACCTCTTCATCGGAGGAAAAGGTCGTCCCCAGCAGAGTCGCCATTTTGTTTGCAAAAACAAAAGTATGATATTTATTTCACAAACTTTGTAAAGAATATTACAAGAATTCTGGGAAAGTACAACTATAGGAATCCGATCTGGATGACGATCGCTTTATCCCTTGGACGATGTGAACTTTTGAAGACAAAAGCTTTTGAAGATGACTGAAGGCAGGAAGCCTCTGATGGAACGAAGGCAGGAAGCCTCTGATGAACTAAAGGCGAAGAGCCTCTGAAGAACGCAGCAGCACTTTAGCAAGAACTCCTGGATTCTCTGAAGAGAATAATCTCTCTGTGTGTAATCTGATCTCTCTGATCTTTTTTGTCCTCTGTTGAATGGAAACGAAACTCTATTTATAGAGTTCTGAAATAACTGTTTTGGACAGTTATTCTGGAGAGTGCCTGGTTGAAGTGCGCCTGTTTTGAGCACGTATGACAAACTGCGCCTGTTTTGAGCACGTATGACAAACTGCGCCTGTTTTCACTCCATTATCACGAACGTGCACCAACTGCTCTAGACACGTGGCATTATTTGATTGACATGCGCTTGGTCGTGTACAGTTAGTGGGACACGTGTTGGACATGTAGAGTGGTAGTTAGGCGTTGATTTAGTCAAAGCGCGCCTGTTTCAGGGACACGTGGCAAGCTCTGAATTGATGTTGTATTGAACTGCGCCTTCTTCACTGAGACGTAGGCGCAATCTGCAAAGTGTGCTTGATATAGTCAAAAGTAGGCGCAGTCTGTCGATAGTGCCTGGTTCTTCGATGTAGGTACAATCTGTCTAGACAGCTATCATATCTTCCTCGAGTGCTACGCTCTCTGAGTACTGAATAGGCGCTATTTGAGTTTGATTGAGAACTAGGCACAGTCTGCCCTGTTGACGGAAAACTAGGCGCAGTCTGCCCAGATTCATGAATTAGGCGCAGTTTGGCTAGCTGGCTGAAAACTAGGCACAGTCTGCCCTGTTGACGAAAAACTAGGCGCAGTCTGCCCAGATTCATGAATTAGGCGCAGTTTGTCTTTAAGCAGTCAACTAGGCGCAGTTTGATTTGATTTTTTTTTTTACCTACAATTCCTGACTCGAAAAATGCATTTGCAAGTCTGGATTGGAAAAGGACGGACTGCTGGTGTCAAGGAACTCTTGAAACGTCTCCATCAACTGCGTACTACCCATGGGGATAGTAGTGGCGATAGAAGGTAGTGGAAGCTCGAAACCTTCAAATGTAGGTGGATCAATAGTTCTGGTGTCGCATGCTTTCGAACTATCTGCAAAACAGAAAACTGTTAAAATAACCTAGACCTACATACAACAAGTGTTTATAGAATATTAAAATACCTGATACACCTGATATACCTGATATACCCTTATTTCCCGATTTTCCTATGCTGTGATCAAGTTTCCCTAGTGTAATCAAGTCCCCCAATAGTACGCTAAGTCCTAGCTACCATTAGGATAGACCTGCATGGGCCACCACTAAAAACATGTCACGACCCGCTCCCGAATAATCGGACACGAGTCGGACACGCCCAGCCTTCATTGTTAGACACAATGAAGTAAGCTGTACCAAGCTAGGGAAACTAACCAGATAAACATGAAAGTATAGAATCACAGCAACTATATAATATGTCCCAACCAGAGTAAAGAGTACAATATCTGAAATTATTACAATTCAACTATAAAAGAGTCTGCTAGTCTCAATACATGGAAAGATAAAGGAAAACTAATGAAGTACTAGGCCTCTGCAGCCTCTAGGTCAGAAGCAGCTCCAGCTGGCTCAGTAGGGAAGGCAGTATCCTGTCCATAGTAGGTGTCACACAATGCTTCTATCTCACCTGCAACATATCCTATTCAGGAGCGGAGCAAGTACAATTCTAGGTAATGAACAAGACATCATGATATGAAAGTACAAGGAAACATGGAAAGTACAGGATGAAAAGGTGAATAAGTACATGAAGAACAGGATAAAGTACATGAAAGAACAGTATAAAGTACATGAAAGAACATGAATGTAAGAACATGAAAGAACATGATATGTAAGCACCTGAAAGAATATGATATCATGGAACCACAGGAAATAAGTACAAGGAAATCTTCTGAACATGTGTGTACTATATTTGAAATATAACTAAATATGTGACCGGCTAGGGTAAGCACCTGAAAGCACCTGAAAGAACATGAATGGGCGGCTTAGGACCCGCGTGCACGATGCGGGGTCTAAGCTAAACACACCTGAGTTGTTACTTGGGATTGGTCACATAGATAGTATATTTCCCCTCCCCAGATACAAGTAATAAGCACAAGAGAACAAGAGCACCAGAAGAACATGACGTGTTGCAATTGTGTCACTCAAGGAAGCACAGGATATATAATAAAAAGTACAAAACCGTAGAGTGTACTTGCCTGGCTCCAGGAAAGTACAAGTAGACAATAGAGCTAGATATCCTCCTGTAGGAAAATAATGATGGGTACAAATTGGTTAATATCAAGACAGGCTCACACTGGTTATTACACAATTTCTAATCCTGATTAAATCTTCTTCTTAAAACTATCCTATAATCCAACTACTCAAAATTAACTTCCTACAATTATACTGAAAACCATGAATTAAGCTAAATACTAGAATAATAAAGATAACTAGCTTTGCTTTGAAAAGAAGAAGCCCACATTGTCAACCATGCTATTAGTCATCTCAGGTTCTGATAACACAAACTGGACCATGGGGTATGTCCAGGTTCCTGATATTACAACTGAACCATGTCCAATAGGATACTTACCTCTCCTTAACTTTTATATATAAATACAAAACACAGTGCTAGCCAAAAAAGTTAGTTAAGGGGTTTTCCTACTAGGTTTCTGTCAATGCCTTTGATTACCTAATTGTCATATACAAAACCAATGTGGCCACAATCAAAACTTAAGCCAACTGGTAAACTGTCCTTATGCTATCTCAGGTTAAACCAGTTGGGTTCCATCTTAACTTCAAACAGTCCCTAATAAATCCTACACCTTGACAGTCCATGGATGTTATCCTAACTGGAATTTCATGAGTCATTTCTCAAATTCTTGAAAACCAACTTGAATTTCCTGAGTCTAAACAGGATTGTATTTCTGGGTTGACACAGGTTACACCTTGGTTCATACAGGAGTTCCTAGTGTTCAGGTTTTCCTGTGAAAGAACTCTCAAGTTCTGAGTTTCCTGAGAAGGTAGGTTTCTGAAAATGAAACTCCTATTCTCAGATTCTGAGTTCTCAAGTTCCTGGGTTAACACAATTAATCAGTGCATAAAAATGCACTGGCTCCAGGTTCTTAGTTTCCTGAGGACTCAAGTCCTGAACATTCTAAGGCTGATTTCATTCAGTCAACATCTAAATATATAATTTATTGCAAGAGAAATCTAAAATGAAAATTATGGAGAACTCTTGTGACAATAGTACTCTATTCTCTCCTTACCCGATCTTTACTGCTCAGTGAAACAATTCAATGTAAGACTTGCTTCCACATCCCAGTATCAACCCTTCCTATAGGTGCCTTTTCTTCAGAACACAATATAACCCATTACAGGTCATACAACATAATCTAGATTGAAACTAAAACAAGTTAATTCCCAGATTTTCCTAGGAACAAAACAGGACCTGGTAATTTAATTGGAGTAAAAATTTAGGTAGTTCAACTCCAAGTGCTCACAGAAAATTAGTTTAACAGCTACTGTACTTATTTCCTATTGCTAAATTAACCTAAACAAGTTAGTCAAATTCAGAGTTCTCGAGCAACCCAAACTCAAATCTCGACCTAATGTCCAATGTTCAATCCAAACATCTGAGTACACACAGAGGAAGTCAACCTATGTGCCATATCAGTTCACTTACTGATTCTCAGATTCAGATGTCAGTAGGTGAACGGATATGTGAATCTCAATACTCATTTGTCAATTCACCATTTCAGTGACCTGCAGTTACTTAGGATAGTGAATTGAAGAATGTAAATGAGATTCTCCATAGTCATGATACTGCTGAAATCTGGAAGAAATAGCATGAATTAGATGGAGTCTAAATGTACCAAGACTTCCAATGTTCCTTCCTACAACAACTGTACAGATTCCAATTTAAGAGATCTGACCAATATTGCACAAGGACAGGTATCTCGTACATAGGCAAAATCAGATTGACTTAAACATGGAAGAATTCTTCCTAACAGAATCAGAAATCGAATGAACCACTAGATCAAATCTCAAAATCATCCACTAACTGATATATAAATTTTAAAGCAAGTAACCACTTGGTATTGCTGAATGAAATAAACAAATTTATTCCATAACTTAATTCTATAGAAAGGATTCTTAAGTTACCTGAGATTGTTCGATCTACACACGATCTACAAATCTGGATATGCTCTTTACAGATCAACTTCTCTGAGTCGAAAACAAAGCAATTCTCAACCTCCCAAACTGAGCTACAAAATTATCATCGAATGATGAATATCAATAATCAGATGGTTCCATACGAACACAAAATCACAATGATCCTTACTTTTCCTAATGGTCATTCAGAACTGAGTGAATCGAAACATCAATAGATCAAGATCAAGGAAATTGGTTAACAGAGTTAATTTCTAAAGGATTCGTTCGTTCGATCTCTTACCAAAACGATCGTCAGATTGAGAAGAACTGCAAGAGTCTACTGTCGATCTAGGAATCAAGATCCCCTAAAATTTATTGGAAATGGAGAGAAGAACAATTAGATGGGATCGATCAACCACTCAGAGATCACAATTTGAGAGGTGGAACTCACCCTAGCTAGCGTCCATGTCGAGCCATCCTACGCCGACGATCAACGTAGCTATGGCTAAACCTCTTCTTTCTCAGCTTCTTCTTCCTCCTCTGGGAACAAATGGTGGAGCTCTGCTCTGGAAACTTGGGGAGGAAGAAAGATTTCTGGATCTGGAATGAATGGGAAAGGATGATCGGCCTGGCTTTATAGGTAGTTAGGAGCAATCGATGGATCGAGAAGGAATGAAAATGCGGGAAAGGAGAGTTTGGTAGGCTGCACATGGCTCAGATGCAGTCGACAACCGATTTGAATTTGAAAGAAATTTGATTGGAACCTGGTTAAGCTGAAGGAAAGAGGAGGTGGTTCTCCTCAGGAAATCAAGAGGTTAGAACTTGGGCTTCTCCAAAATGGGCCTCACCCATTAGAAGCCAAATATTAGAGCCCACAGATTTACTGAAATAAAGTCCAAAGGCTAAACATATGAATATGGTTTAAAATCAAATGATTTAAAGTATTTCTAAATAGTTTAAGTCTCATATAAAATATTTGAAATTTCCAAATATCAGGAAGTGGAGTTACAATATCGAAATGGAGGCTACATTGTGATTAGAATAGGATAATACTTATTGGCCTCTTGATTTTACAATATACAGACCAATCAATCTATGTGCTCACTAATGACATCACTAAACCTAGCTAGAAAAGAAAATTGCATAAAGCAATAAATTAATAGAATAAGACAACTGAATCTTCTCTTTAACATCACCTACTGCCACCTATTTTTTGCGCATATAAATATAGAAATTACTAGTACAATTTAGAAATATCAAGCTAATTTAATTAATATAAAAATTAACATTAAGACAAACAACTTCATATCTAATACTTATCATTTTCATAGCAAACTAAAGAATTACCTCAGATTTCAGAGTGTTAGTTGGGGGTTTGGGTTATAGATATAGTATCTGTTAGTTGGGGTTAACCTAGATCCTGAGAACACATGGTGATATATCAGTTTTCTGAGAATGGGTTATTGAGTATGTTAAATGAGAAATGTATCAGCCATTGCAGTGGAAGTTAATGAGACATGGCTCAGTCCTATTTCATTTTGTCCATCCCCTATATTACAAGTCCCTTCCTATTAGTTGCTCAGTATCTTACTTAGAACTCGTGCCATATTTTAGTTCATGGTTCAGTCTCGTTAAGGATGGGGGATTAGTCACATGTTCAGCCTTGGTACTCCTAGTTTAGTCTTTTGGTAATGTTCAACTATAGGTTACATCTTTGTGTCAATAATTTGAGAAGGGGGCTCTCTCTCTCTCTCTCTCTCTCTAATGCATAGCTAGTGCAGGGGTAAGTTGCCTGTGGTTAGGAGATACATATATGAGAGTATAGTGAAGGTAAGAGTTAGCTTGGGAATATTTGTGGATAGGTAAGAAATAGTGTATGAGTGTGTGTCCTAAGTTAGGCTTGATGTCAGGCTTGTGCATTGTTTTGGTTTGATAGATGAGGGCTTGTAAATGGTAGTTGATAGTGAATTAGAGTGTGTACAGATGGTGAGTTTGACTGTTATATATATCTATGTATATATGATATAGGTGATATATATATGTGATATGGTATAGACTAGGTAACCATAGGATAACCTAGTCTATGGTTAGTTATGAGATAGCCTATAGAGTTTGACCCAAAGTTGACTTTGACCTATATTGACCTAGAATCATGTAGATTGCATTGTAAACTTCATTATTACCTTTTGAACACATCTTAACCTATATTTCTCTACATAGCACATTGTGACTCCGGTTCAGACATCTGATATTCATCAGTCTTTCAGGGTATCATGCGAGTACATTCTCTGATAGTTCTTTCATTTAATTGTCGATTACTGTATGTCAGTTCTAGTTAGTTCTATTTGATTCTTTGTTACAAACACGGATTGACATTACTGGATATAAGTTTAAATATAGTTTAATATTAGAAATTTTATTAAAATTTGTTCTTTCGATATTTGGTATCGGTTGGTATTTGGTATCGGTCGGTATCGGATCGAAACATGCCAAACCGTATCGGTATCGGCCGTATCGGATCGGTATCGGCCGATACTTTAAACCATGGTTGTCACATTAAGGGTCTTTGAGGAGGTGACATGTTGTGAAAAGATATATCCTTATAGTTCTCCCACGTAATATTAAAGAAAATCCGTAGGAGAACTATATATAAGGATATATCTTTTCACAACATGTCATCTTGTCAAAGACCCTTAATGTACCAACCATGTTACCGCGGTATTGGTATTTGGATACCAATAGCGATAAGGTAAAGGATACCAATAGCGATAAGGTAAAGGGTACCAACTTAAGTTATTGGTATTGGGATACCAATAGCGATAAGGTAAAGGGTACCTTGGTAGGTAATGACTAGAAATAGGATATTTGTGCCTGTTGGATAATGTGTGTCCATCTTTGCAGAATTATTTCCAAATGGATATGAATTACTACTTGCAAAATCGTTCATGGATGTACAATCGTCGTCCTGATGATATGTGTGGTGTGCGGGATGAATACATAGCGGGAGTAGAACAGTTCCTGCAGTTTGCTAAGGCGTTCCCTCAGTACATGGACGGCACCAAAATTAAGTGTCCGTGTGTGAAATGTCATAACGTGAAATATTATCCAGAAGTGGAAGTGACATATCATTTGTACTCGAGGGGTTTCACGCCTAATTACTATCAGTGGACCTCACACGGAGAACTTGTGTCTTTAGCATCAGAGCCGGAGCCTTACGTTGAGCTGTATATGCATGCGGGACCTAATTTTGTTTCAGATAATCATGCATATGACAACGGGTGCGTGAACATGGTTTTCGACGATACGGAGCCTAGTTTCGTTCATGATGCACCTGAGTAGGCACCGAACGTCGATGCTGCACAGTTCATGGAGTTGCTAGAGAATGCAAGGACTCCATTGTATCCTGGTTGTGAGGATCCTTCACCGTTGGAGGTGGTTACAAGACTGTTGAGCATTAAGTCAGATTTTAACATGTCGCAAGAATGCTACAACCGAGTGTTGGAGTTGATTATAGAGATCTTGCCGGCGGGTGCTAAGTTGCCTAAAGACTTCTACCGGTCTAAGAGGATGGTGTGATCGCTCTGGATGGGATACGAGAAAATTGATTCCTGTAGCAATGGGTGCATGCTGTACTACAAAGACGACAAGGATGCAGATGTGTGTAGATTTTATGGTGCTGATCGCTATAAGACAACTAGTACAAGAAGGTCTACCGGTGCAAGAAGACCGACCGATTCAATGCACTACTTGCCTTTAACGCCACGGTTGCAAAGATTATTTATGGTGAAAGAGACGGCCGAAAATATGAGTTGGCACATGCGAGAACAGATTGAAGGAGTGTTGGATCACCCATCCGATGGAGAAGCGTGGAAGTACTTTGATCGAGTGTATCCTGATTTTGCTTCAGATCCGCGTAATGTCAGGTTGGGACTATCTTCTGACGGTTTTACTCCTTTTGGTCTTTCGGGATCCCAGTATTCGTGCTGGCCTGTGATTGTCACTCCGTATAACCTACCGCCTTGGATGTGCATGAAGACTCAGTACATGTTTCTAACCGTTATAATTCCTGGTCCGAACAATCCCAAGAGGAACATTGACGTGTACTTACAGCCTTTGATAGATGAGTTGAATCAGTTATGGGAAGTAGGCGCTAACACGTACGATGTTTCCAGGAAGCAGAATTTTTAGATGAAGGCAACCCTTATGTGGACCATCAACGACTTTTCGGCCTATGGAATATTATCTGGATGGAGCACTCATGGCCGTCTCTCATATCCGTATTGCATGGACCGTAGTAAGGCTTTTCGCTTGAAACACGGAGGAAAACCGTGCTTCTTTGATTGTCATCGGCAATTTCTGCCAAAAGATCATCCGTTCAGAAGGAACAGGAATGCATTCTGTGCCGGCGTTGTAGAGAAGGGTGATCCACCGCCAAGGTGGTACGGAGCCACGATATGGAAGGATGTTAAAGATTTTCCAAGTGCTATCGAAGATCCTACAACTGGGTACAAGTGCGATAGATTTGGTAGAGATCATAACTGGACAAAGAGGAGCATATTCTGGGATCTGCCATACTGGAGTACCAATCTGATCAGACATAATCTTGATGTCATGCATATTGAGAAGAATGTGTTTGATAACATAATTAATACTGTGATGGACGTAAAGGAAAAAATAAAAGACAATCCCAAGGCCAGGTTGGACTTAGAAGAAATATGCAAACGCCCTGCGTTGCATTTGATACAGCAGAATGGAAAACAGTTCCTGCCGAAGTCAATTTTTTCGCTGGACATGGAGGATAAAGTGAGACTTTGTCGGTAGATCCAGGGCCTAAAATTTCCAGACGGATATGTGTCAAATCTGAGAAGATGTGTCGATCCGAAGGAAAATAAATTGACGGGTATGAAGAGCCACGACTGTCACGTATTCATGGAGAGGTTAATTCCGATTGCATTTCGGTAATTCTTACCGCAGGCAGTTTGGAATCCATTGACGGAGCTTAGCATATTCTTTAGGGATCTTTGTTCTAAGAAATTGCTCGTTAATCGTCTAGAAAAGCAAGAGAAGGACATTGCGGTAATACTATGCAAGCTAGAGAGGGTATTTCCTCCTGGATTCTTCGACTCTATGGAGCATTTGCCGATTCATCTATCCTATGAGGCACGTGTTGGTGGACCCGTCGAATATCGATAGATGTACCCGTTCGAGCGAAATTTGAATCACCTAAAAAGAAAGGTGAAAAATAAGGCACGGGTCGAGGGTTCTATTTGTGAAGCCTATGTTCTCGAGGAGATTAGAAACTTTTGTTCGATGTATTTCAAGCCTCATGTTGCAACTAATAGAACGAGAGCTTCCAGAAACGACGACAGAGATCATGAAAGTAATGATACAATACTGAAGGTATTCAATGCTCTAGGAAAGCCATCGGGTAAAATGAAGAAGAGATATCTGAACGATGATGAACTAAGGGCTGCTCAGGTGTATGTATTACTCAACTGCGACGAGGAGGAAGTAGAGAAACTGGAAGGGTAAGTAAATAATACGTCTACATTATTTTAATAGTGTTGAGAATAATACTATTACATTAATTGCACGATGTTGTTTTTAGCATATTTAATGATGATGTGAGGTCAGGTAGGCCACACATAACAGAAGAAGAACTAGAACAAGAAATGAGTCGTTATTTTCCATCATGGTTGAGTGCATATGTAAGACTTGAGAACTTTGTAATTACCTTTCTGTATATACACTTGATTTAGAATGAGCTTAATTGCTTCTTTCGTGGTATTTAGGTCGATCGTCCATACGCAAGACTTGAGAATGAGTCTATTAGAACGCTAGCCAAGGGACCAATTTATGCTGCAAAAAAATGGCCAAGCTACTGTGTTAATGGGTTTATGTTCAAGTCAACAACTTGCCCAATCAGAGACAACTTTGTGGATCTCGACTCCACCAAAAACAGCTGTTTGTGTATCAGATCTTCGAACTACAAAGATGTTGATGCGGGCAACGATTTCTATGGCGTGCTACGGGAGATCGTGGAGCTGACATATAGTTATGGAATAGAGCCTGCTAAGATTGTGTTATTCAGGTGTGATTGGTTCGATCCGATTGAAGGTCAGGGTTGGAAAGTAGACAAGCACGGTCTTGTTGATATAAACTATCAGCGTCGATATCAAGCCTATGAACCATTTGTCCTATCAAGTCAGGCTCAACTCGTGTACTTCACAAGTTATCCTAAACGGGGAACAACAAGGTCGGACTGGTGGGCAGTATGCAAGACCAAAGCTAGAAATACCTTTGAGGTTGACGATATAGCTTATCAACAGGATGAACTACCTCTTGTAACAAATATTATAGAAGTGGACACGACGGAAGTTCCTCATTACACATCTAATTGTGTAGAAAAAGTAGAATTATCTGAAGAGGAAGATGAAGATGAAAGTGAAGATGTAGAGGAGGAAGAAGAAGAAGAAGATGAGCTAAACGAACTAGATAAATTTTCAGAAGAGGATTAAAATCTGTGATGTCTATCATATAAATATGTATTTTTGTAATAATAAATCTGTGACACTTTAGTGACACCTTTATCTGTGATGTCTATCATATAAATATGTATTTTTGTTTTATTGTCATATGTTATTATCAGGTATGACTAGACCAGGAGGACGACGCAGAGGATTTTACATTAGGCAGTCCAGTCAGCCTCGGCCTAGGGATGGAAGGGGCAGTTCCGTACCCTCATCCTCATCTCCGAGTACGCCTGTGTACCATTCTGTTCCCGGTCCATTACCGGGACAGGACAGTTCCAGCAGGTTGCAGAGTCCTCCCTCATCGTCCAGCCTTCCTGATTCCGCGTCCAGCATCCCTGATCCCCCGTCCAGCATTCCTCCTGTCGACGGCTCTATGGGGGAGCCGACGTCGAGCATATGGAGGCCGACGATCAGACTGAACCTGCCCAGGCAGGAGGTGAGAGCGACCCTCCATGCGCTCCCCCGGGCGAGACGCGTATGGAGATTTGGACGGATGGGCCTATGAAGTAAGTTAATTAATTAATATATATTTCTCAAATGATTATATGTACATATATATTCATGAAATTTTTTTATTGTATAGATATCGGCCTTCTGTAGTACAGAGACAGCTGGGGCTATTTCTGAGGCAGAACTATGGTGGGCCTTGGCTCAACTACTCAGATGCTCCCGCAGATAGGAAGGCCTTTTGGTTCGCCCACTTCAAGGTAAAAAATTTATTTATTTTTAAATTTTAATAATCATTTATGTATATTATACAACTTTTGTATTTTACTTCTTGTAGAGGACCTATTTCTATCCACCACACCGGGCGGCGAGGATCGAGGGCCAATTTTCTGCCGTCGCAGCCAAGCTCATCCGTGATGCGATCGACGACCAGAAGCATCGTGATCGTGCTGGACGTCCGATCCATGGTTGGATCACGCCAGATCAGTGGGCTGCAATGAAGGCTAGATTCAGCGAGCCCAAGTACCAGGAGCGGTCTGATAAGGCCAAGGTGGCGCGGTCGAGCGCCGGTAAGTGGTGTGGTGGCTCCATTCCGATGACGGAGCATTTTCGTCGTCTGGTACATTTTCTATGACAGACATTAATTTATATATAGTTCGATATAGAATGTTTAATACTAATAATAGATAATATATTTTAACAGGTAAAAAAGGGTGAGGACCCGAACATGGTGACCGTCTTCCTGGTCACACATCGAAGGGCTGGGGAGTTCATTGACGAGAGGGCGATGCAGGCATATGTACGTTCTATTCTTTATATTAATTTACTATAACTTAGAAAACATGAAAATAGATATCAATGTAGACTTTAGCAAACACTTACACGTTAGCAAACATGTTCTAGGCCGAGTTTGTTCGACTACAGCAGGAGGCGGCTGCTGCTGCTAGTGCGCCAGCAGAGGGAGGTGCTGGTAGTTCTTCTCAGTCGCCTACAGCTCCATCGCAGGACAAGCTCTGGATGACTGCCGTTGGCGGTCTTCAGAAGGGTACGTACTACGGTACGGGATCCTACGACGCGTATTTTGCTTCGGAGTCATCCCGGGCCCCCTCTGTCAGTGCACAGTCTCCGGCTTCGCAGGCGTCGTCACGAGTTGGGGATATCCTTCGTCAGATCGAGGAGCTGCGTCGTGAGTTGCAGCAGCAAATTTCTTATGCGGTCGAGCGATGATCCGACCCTTCGATCGTCATCGGACGATTTGATGCAGTCGAACGCAGTATACAGGAACTGATGAGTCTGCATCAAGCTACAGCTGCCAGCTTACAGATGCTCACCGAGTCTACGCAGCGCACAGAGCGTAGACAGGTCGAGCTGGAGGGATCGCAGAGGAGCATGTCTGCCTCACTCACTCAGGTTTCGGCTTCGTTTGAGGCGAGTACTGAGAGGGTGGTGAGTACCCTTGCTGCACATGGTGAGCGACTGCGAGAGCTGGAGCAGATACGTCCTCCCGGTCCATCGACGACGCCGACTCCAGACACTGTACTGCCTCCGGCGCCGACTCCAGACATTGCACTGTCTCCTACTGCCCCTACGGTACAGCTCACCCAGCAGCAGTATGACTACATTCTATCCCAGTTGCGCGGCAGGGGTCCGCAGTAATTTTATTGGTTTTTTTATAACTTGTATGTATTGGCCCTATGGGTAAATTGTTTATTCATACAACTGTTGTTTATACACTTGGTGGGAGACTTTTATCATCTTCCATTTTTATTTGACTCTATTGGATGTTTGTGAGGATTTGTGTCTGTGATATTTACTTTGCACTGCCTCCTATTTTTATTGTGATATTTACTTTGTGATATCTGTGACGGAGATGACAAATATACCTACGTTGGGTTATAAGCGATGATCTGATATACAAAGAAGGTGCTGCCGAAATTTTAAAAAAATATATTGTGTATTTTTGTTATGATGTGTGTCTGTATTTACTGTGAATATGAAATGCAGTATTCGGAACCATCGACAGTTTCGATTACTGTTGTATGTGTTATCTTGGATAGAAATAGCAACGTTCAGGGTACACTTCTGAGAGGTTCATTTTCACGTCCTTCACTTTCTCGAGACGTCGTAAAGGTTCCCGAGAAGGTGAAGGACGTGAAGAGAAGCTCTGAGAAGTGTGCCCTGAACTGTTGCTCTTTCTATCCAAGATAAAACATAGAACAGTAAGCGAAACTATCGATGGTTCGAACACTGCACTTCACACACACTGTAAACACAGACACACAGCATAACAAAAATACGAATTATATTTTTTTAAATTTTTTTATAATATCTGCGACGTATAGCGACGTTCTACGACGTACTACGACGGAATGTAGAAGTCGCTATACGTCGCTAAATAGTGATATCACGTCACTAGACGTCGCTAATATACGTCGCTACATCTGTCGGTAGTCGTCGCTAAGTTGCCCACGTGGCTGCCATGCCATGTCATCATATATAAAGTTTACAGCGTCGCAAGTGGTCGCTTTACGTCGCAACGTTGGCGATGTAGTGATACGTCGCTATCTGTCGCTCATTTTGCGACGTCTAGCGACAATGAACTCCGCGTCGCAAATAGCGACGTTCGGCGACTAAATTGCCATCTGCGACTTGCCTATAAGCGACGTCCATTTTTTGTCGCTAAATACGTCGCAAATATGTTTTAGCGACGTATTTTTCTTTTTTAGCGACGTCTCCTGGCGTCGCTAAAATGGGTTATTTTAGTAGTGAGTGGCTGCTCGACCTTCGACGACAGAGTCGCTGTGAAGTCGGCTCAGGCCGTTTAGCCGTTCGACGATGCCGGATCTAGCTGTGGATCGACGTCCCCGTCACGGCTGGTAAGCCTCCGTCTCTTCTTCCTAGACCCTCTTTCTTCTTCTTGTTCCCTCTCGGATTTAGGCTTTTGGGGCTAGGCTTTTGGGGGCTAGATTAGAACCTAGGGTTTATATTTGGGGGTATTTTTAGGGTTCGTGACTGGGACGAAAGTGTGTGGAAGAATCTAGGGTTTCACCTAGGGTTTGTGGTCAGGCGAGTGCAGAAGAGAGATGGTGCTAGGGTTTTTGTTGTGGCCGGTTGTGAAGAAGAAGAATACCTAGACCAAGGGTTGGCTGAGTCGAGAGGAAGAAGAAGATGGGACTTTTCTGTTTCGGCTAGGGTTTCAGAAGAGTAAAAATGGAGAAGAACTTTAGGGTTAGGGTTCCTGGAGCTTGAGGAAAAAGAAGAAGCTTAGGGTTAGGGTTCTCGGGAGGAAAACGAAGTGAAGAAGAAGGTTCGGTCGGCGGAAGAACTATGAGAGGAGAGAGACAGAGAAGACAGGGTTATATGTGTTAGGTTAAGAGAGCGGGCCGGGTCTGGGTAGAATGAATGGGCCGGATCTTGGGCTAAATGGTGGGGCTGTGAATGAAATAGAGTTAAGAAAAATAAATAATGATTAGGTTTGTTTAGATTGGGCTGGGTCAGAACTTAGGTTGGTTATGGGCTTGAGGCTGGGCTTGGGAAATTCTGTGGACTTAATTGATTATTTTATATACACATATTACAGCTGTTGGGGTGGGCTTCCAGCCCAGCACTATTATTAGAGTTAATTGCAGTAATCATTTGCTAATTTTTATAGGTTGGGCCTCCATAACTATTGTTGAGTGATTTGATTTGATGATTATATATTAGACCTAGCCTAAATATTTCTATTGGGCTGCAGACTGTATAATTAGACATTTATATAGTTGTAGCCATTTTGTTAATAACTATAATTTAATTAGTATTATCTTTAAACAATTTATTAGTGGCAATTATTCTAAATCTTATAATAGTGATTCTTTTTACTAAGCATTATATTAAAGAAATGTTTTAAATAAGGATTTTAACCTTAATTAATATTTAATATTATTCTCAAATTGATCTTTCTTAGTAAATTTTAGTAATAGATATTTTGATGTGATTAGTAGCAGTGTTATCATTATTAATTTTGCTACAAATCTTATTGAATAAATTAGTAAACTGTATAATATTTTATATAGCAAATGATTTAGTAAATAATTTTTAGTATTATTTGTTAAAAAAATACTATTAGCTAATATTGAATATTATTAATTGCTTTCCTTTATTACTAAATAATAAATTAATAATTTCTTATAAAATTATTTTCGTGACTAAAACTATTTTAAAAGTTATTAAACTATTTTCATAGTAAATAGTTAGATTTTGGTTAGAAAAATATTAGATAGTCATTGTAGTGATTTTAAAACCCTAACAATTTGTACAACTACTAGGTGATCCTTTACAACCATGTAGTACTACTCCCATGCTTCCAAGACGAGGCAAGTACACTGACTCGACTTGTACTTTGTATTTCTGTCTTACATTCATGTGCCATGTTCTCATATCGGACACGAGATACACACGATTGTCTTGTACCTTGTTTATTGCATCAAGTCATTGTTTATTGCGGAGATTGGGGAAAATATTAGCTTTTGTGTGACCACACCCAATATAGGTATTATGGATAGCCTAATCGTACACTTCACGTACGATGAAGCCGGATCTTGTAGAATTGATTGACTCATTGATTAATTGTGCCCCTTAGCCGGTCACACATTAGTTTAATATTTCAAATTGTCACACTTGCATATTGATTGTCGTGTTCATTGCCTTGTTCATTGATAGTCGTGTTCATTGTCGTACATATTGATTGTCGCGTCCATTTTCTGCAGTTTTATATTTCATTTCTGGTACCATAGTTTCATTTCCAGTTCTGGTATTCTGGTTTTACCTTGTATTCTGTACTACAGATTACATTGTATATTATTCTTGTCGGGGTCGTACTTTGCTCTTTTCCTGACAGGATACATTGCAGGTGAGCATGAGCCAACATGGAGCATGTGATTGCATTGGATATTGCAGCATTTATTTTATTTATTTTTTGGAGATTGTATTTTTTTATGATTTTGTCATTGTATATTTTATTTGACCGGATTTGTCTCCGGATGACTTTGTACTAAAATGACTTGATGGATATTGGTGATCATTCTGGGAGCATTATATATAAAGCTGTGGATGTTTACATTACATTGTGACTTGGAGTTTTCCTTAGTATTGTACAACTTACTTCGTCGTGTCCAACGACGAAGGCTGGGCGTGTCCGACTCGTGTCCGATTATTCGGGAGTGGGTCGTGACAGAAAATTCTGAAGCCAAGACAAATGTCTAAAAGCTTCGTGTCCGAGTGTTTTTCAAGACTAACAGTTGAATAGCTCAAATGGGCAAAACAGTCAAAACAGTCATTCGTGTTATGCGCCTACAGGGACATTATGCGCCGAAAGAGACACTATGTGCCCAAAGGAAACACTATGCACCCGAATGGACACTATGCGCCCAAAGGAAACACTATGCGTCCAAAGAACAACTATGCACCCAAAGATAAAAAATGTGGTTTGGGCGCATATAATGGCTATGCGCCCAAGTAGAAGGAAGTATGCATATTGCTTTGGGCGCATATCAATGGCTATGCGCCCAAGCATGAAGAAGTATGCATATTGCTTTAGGTGCATACCAATGGCTATGCGCCCAAGCAGGAAGAAGTATGCATATTGCTTTGGGCTCATATCAATGGCTATGCGCCCAAGCAGGAAGAAGTATGTGGCTTTGGCACATATCAATGGCTATGCGCCTAGGGCTGTAAAATGATTCAAACAGTTTGTGTTCGGCTCGCGTTCGGCTCGGGCCAAGCTCGGTTCGAAGTTCGTTCGTAGGCAGGTTGATACCGAGCTCGGTCGATTTTTTTTTTGTTCGAAGTGATGTTCGAACCGAGTTCGACCATAGGTTGTTCGATTCGGTCTCATTCGCGAACATGCTTGAACTCGGCTCGATTTCTAATACTATGGATTTTTCTAATATATGCTATATATTTTTATGGATGTTGATAAATTTTGTCTTAGAAAATTTACTCTCTTTTTTGTTATTTATATGATGGTAAATTTGTGATGTAAAAAGCATAATTAATTCAACAAAAAAAATCTTTAAGACTTGAGAGTAACCGTACAACAAGTTTAATGTGGCTTTTGTTCGGTACTGGCTCAGGCTCGGCTCGGGCTCGTCCGAGCTCGAGAACTAAATCGAGTCAAGCTCGATCGTTTCGAGCCTATAATCAAACCGAGTTCAAACACCATTTTTGAGCTCGATCTTGAGCTCGGCTTGAATAAAGCTCGTTCGATACTTTAGTCGAACCGAGTTCGAACACAGTTTGTTCGAGCTCGTTCGTTCGATTTTCAGCCCTATATGCGCCCAGCACTGCTCATCTTCTCCAAGTAACCCGCATGTGTTCATGGAAACCCATGAACTAAAAGTGGCCTAACTTGCTCAAAACAAATCGAAATCCAGATTTTCAAGGGTCTAAATTGGGTAGAACAAAATTCTCTACAACATTGAACAAACAAAACTTAAAAATAACAAAGTTTGATAGATCACAACCCAAGAATTTTGGAAGTAAAGTAAACATAGATCTATAAGAAATTATCCACTAAAATCAAAAATGCTAAGTACTAAAGCGGCTTATAATCATGTAAGGAAGAGTTTACACTACCAAAATAAGTCATATTACCGACGTAATTAGCGACGTTTTAAGAAAACGTCGCAGGAAAATAATAATTTAGCGACGTTTCTTTATAACGTCGCAAGACGTCACTATTAGCGACTGACAGCGACGTTCTGCGACGTATTTAAACTACGTTTGCGTTTTAAAGAGCTCACGTCGCGTATAAGTCGGTAAACGTCGCTAATATTAGTGATATTAGCGACGTTTTTCGACGTATTTATTACTTCATCGCTAATATCAATGATATTAGCGACGTGTACCGACGTTCTTATATGACGTCGCTAAAGTGTGAATATAGGTCAGGTTCGAGTTTTCATTCCCCCCATTATTTCCCCCCAATATTTTCCTTCCCCCCCCGACCCCGAGCCGGCTTCCCCCACCCCGTCGACCCCCGTCCGACCGTGCCCTCGGCGACCCCCACCGACCTCGGCGACCCCTCTCCTCTCCCCAACCCTCCCCTTCCCCCCCCATCAGCTCCCCGGCCGACCGTCGGTGGCCGCCGCGAGCACCGACCCCCTCTCCTCTCCCCGACCTTCGTGACCGCCGCGAGCACCGACCCCGTCCTCCGGAGACCGTCGACCCCCTCTTCCCCTCGTCAATTTGGTAAACCCTAACCCTAACGCCATTTTTATTACTTTTTTTTCTTTTTTGCATATTATTCTGATCAATGTAAACCCCCATTGGAGATGGCGTAGTCCTTTAAAATTGGGAAAGAAGATGTAAACTAGGTTTGGGGTTTCGGATGGGGCATGTGGGACTGATGGTTTGGGGTTTCCCTACATAACTATGATACCTACACTGTTCTGGGAATTTTCAGAGATTAATAGGATAATAAATTGGTTAATTAATGTAATGTATGGTTCACTAAATGATGTGGTTATATGATTACATGGGTTATGCTACTCAACTTGGGTTTGCATTACATGGGTTTGTATTTTGGGGTTCAATTTGGGTTTGCATTACATGGGTTATGCTACTCAACTGAACTGTAAGTTTTATATTAATATTGAAATTAAATGATAAATATAGACTGTGATGTAATGTTAATACTGGGATTGATTTGTGGATTTTAGTTTGTTTAGATATTGTTCACAGTTATGTAGATGTTAAGTTTATTTCATATCTTACATGTTCAAAACTGTCATGATATGAATATATGCAATAACTGAGAAATGAGATGAACTTGAGATGTAATGTATAACTAAGATTGTTTTTGAACATTAACCTGAGATTAACTGAACATGAAACCTGAGAATGCATACATGACTGAACTTGATTTTCCTTTCCTTCATGCATATAACTTGAGATTTATATGAACTGTTAAACTTGGAAATGAATGTATGAACTCTTCTTCTTTTACCTTTTTCCTCTCGTAAATCTGAAAACACTTGTTAAATCTGAGATTGAATCTCATTAGACTGACTTGGGTTAGATGTCTAAACCTGGGGTTAACACTCTCCTCACCTGCTGTACATTTTTGAGTCCACCAGAGATGGACTGAACTTTGACATGGTGAACACCCACACACCCTATTAAACCTAGATTTTGACTTAGTTTGACCAGAAAGTTAACCCATATTCAGTCAAACCCTAGATTTTGACTTAGTATATGGTTACTAGATCCTAGTGTAGAGTAGTATGTAGAGGAGTATGGCTACTAGTGATATATATATATGTAGGTCCATGTGTATCTGTATCGGACTATCGCTATCGGTATCGAACTATCGCTATCGGTATCGGACTATCGCTATCGGTATCGAACTATCGGTATCGATCGAACTATCGGTATCGGACTATCGCTATCGGTATCGGACTATCGCTACCAGTATCGACCGTATATACTTAGTATCGGGCGTAGCAGATTAGTATCGATCAGTATATAGGTTTGTGTTAAGATCAAGGTTCAAAGTATCGGTATCGGAATAGTAGGCCGAATAGGAGGCCGAGATAGTCGAATGAGAAGAAGGGAAGAAGGGAGGAGCAGATGGGTCCAGAGCCATGGTGGAGGAGAAGAAGTAACATGAGAGCAGTTTCTGCCGTAACATCTCCTGTGGCTCTGCTGGCAACTGAAGTCCAGATGCTACAAAGGACGATCCTTCGCTGAAATCGACTACAACACCCATCAGTTCAAGTTCATTCCTATATGAGTAGATTCCAATGCCATAGAAGCCATCAGTTTGTTGACCTTCCTCTATGGCATTGGAATATACTCATCTAGGAATAAACTTGAACTGATGGGTGTTGTAGTTAATTTCAGCGAAGGATCGTCCTTTGTAGCATCTGGACTTCAGTTGCCAGCAGAGCCAGGAGATGTTACGGCGGAAACTGCTCTCATGTTACTTCTCCTTCTCCACCATGGCTCTGGACCCATCTGCTCCTCCCTTCTTCTGATACTAATCTGATACTCTCTGATACGGTCTACCTAACCTATATACTAATACTAATCTGATACTCTCTGATATTAAGTACATCCGGCTTACTAGCTAGCGGATCCACCAGTTACATGATTATATACTAATTATGTTTAGTTTGTCTTATGATACAGATTTTCACTACCTTGATGTATCTATCTTACAGAATTATGGAGCTGAATTACTATCTGCGGAATCGTACTTGGATGTACAACCGTCATCCTGATGACATGTACGGTGTGCGGGATGAATTCATAGAGGGTGTACACCAGTTCCTGCAGTTTGCCAAGGCGTTCCCTCAGTACATGGACGGTACCAAAATTAAGTGTCCGTGTGTGAGATGTCGCAACTTGAAATATCATCCAGAAGTGGATGTCACGTATCATTTGTACTCGAAGGGTTTCACGCCGAATTACTATCAGTGGAGCGAGCACGGAGAACTTGTGTCTTTAGCATCGGAGTACGAGCCTTATGTGGATGTCCATAACAACGCTCCTTACGACGATGGGTTGGTGAACATGGTTTTTGACGCGGCCGGGCCTAGTTTCGATCCGGATGATCATGATGCACCTGAGGAGGCACCGAACCCCGATGCTGCACAGTTCATGGAGTTGCTGGAGAATGCAAGGACTCCATTATATCCTGGTTGTGAGGATCATTCACCGTTGGAGGTGGTTACAAGATTGTTGAGCATCAAGTCCGATTTTAACATGTCGCAAGATTGCTTCAACCGTATTATGGAGTTGCTTATAGAAATATTGCCTGAGGGTGCGAAGTTGCCTAAAGACTTCTACCGGTCTAAGAGGATGGTTAGATCGCTCTGGATGGGATATGAAAAAATCGATGCCTGTCGCAACGGGTGCATGTTGTACTACAAAGACGACAAGGATGAAGACGCCTGCAGATTTTGTGGTGTCGATCGCTACAAGGCCTGTGGTAGAGGAAAGTCTGTCGGTGCCAGGAAGCCTACCTCTTCGATGCACTACTTGCCGTTGATGCCGCGTTTGCAGCGGTTGTTTATGGTGAAGGAAACTGCAGAAAACATGAGTTGGCATAAGCGGGAACATACCGAAGGAGTGTTGGATCACCCATCTGATGGAGAAGCATGGAAGCACTTTGATCGAGAGTATCCAGATTTTGCTTCTGATCCGCGTAATATTAGATTGGGTCTCTGCTCTGACGGTTTTACCCCATTTGGACTTTCGGGATCCCAGTATTCGTGTTGGCCTGTGATCGTCACCCCGTATAATCTACCGCCTTGGATGTGCATGAAGACTCCATATATGTTCCTCACCGTTATTATCCCAGGTCCGAACAATCCGAAAAGGAACATCGATGTTTATTTACAGCCATTGATTGATGAGTTGAATCAGCTGTGGGAAGTAGGTTCCAACACGTACGATGTATCTAGAAAACAAAATTTCCAGATGCGGGCAGCACTTATGTGGACCATCAACGACTTTCCGGCCTATGGAATGTTATCTGGATGGAGCACGCATGGTCGTCTTTCATGTCCGTGTTGCATGGACGACACTAAGGCTTTCCGTTTGAAACACGGAGGCAAACCGTGCTTCTTCGATTGTCATCGACAATTCCTGCCGAAGGATCATCCGTACCGGAGGAACAAGAATGCTTTTCGTGCTGGCGTTGTGGAGAAGGGTGATCCACCGACAAGGTGGTGCGGAGCCACGATATGAGAGGAGGTTAGAGATTTACCAAGTGCTATTGAGCAGCCTGCTACGGGCTACAAGTGTGACGGATTTGGTCGCACTCATAACTGGACGAAGAGGAGTATATTCTGGGATCTGCCATACTGGAGCACCAATCTGATTAGACATAACCTTGATGTCATGCATATTGAGAAGAATGTGTTTGACAACATAATTAATACTGTAATGGACGTAAAGGGGAAGACGAAAGACAATCCTAAGGCTAGATTGGACTTGAAAGAAATATTTAGACGTCCTGCATTGCATTTGATAGAGGACGGGAATGGGAAGTTGAAGCAGCCTAAGGCAATTTTCTCACTGGAGAAGGAGGATAAAGTGAGGCTTTGTAGGTGGATTCAAGGTCTGAAATTTCCAGATGGGTATGTTTCAAACTTGAGAAGATGCGTCGACCTCAAGGAGAACAAACTGACAGGTATGAAGAGCCATGATTGTCACGTATTCATGGAGCGGTTAATTCCGATTGCATTTTGGGAATTCTTACCGCAGGCAGTTTGGGATCCATTGACGGAGCTTAGCATATTCTTCAGGGACCTTTGTTCTAAGAAATTGCTCGTTGATCGTCTAGAAAAGCAAGAGAAGGACATTGCGGTAACACTGTACAAGCTAGAGAGGGTGTTTCCTCCTGGATTCTTCGACTCTATGGAGCATTTGCCGATTCATCTTTCCTACGAGGCACGTGTTGGTGGACCCGTCGAATATCGATGGATGTACCCGTTCGAGCGACATTTGAATCACCTAAAAAGAAAGGTAAAAAATAAGGCTCGGGTCGAGGGTTCTATTTGTGAAGCCTATATTCTCGAGGAGATTACAAATTTCTGCTCCTCCTATTTCAAACCTCATGTTGCTACGAATAGAACGAGGGCTCCGAGAAACGACGACGGATATCAAGAATTTAATGATGGAATACTGAAAGTATTCAATGCGTCCGGAAAGCCTTCGGGAAAAATGAAGAAGAGATATTTGAATGACGAAGAGCTAAGGGCTGCTCAGTTGTATGTATTACTCAATTGCGACGAGGATGAAGTGGAGAAGCTAGAGGGGTAAGTAAGGAATGATGAGTTTACGTCATCTCAATGTAATAGTATAAGCTAATATTATTGTACTAATCGTTCTAATGCTTCGTTGTTTTCCAGCACATATAATGATGAGTTTAGGCTGGTTAGACCCTACCTAACAGACGAAGCATTAGAACAAGAAATGAGACGTCATTTTCCTTCTTGGTTGAGCGAATATGTAAGCAGTTCGGTAATATTTACTGGCCTCTTCTAATGCAACTGCGCAATAAATAACTTATTATCTCTTCTTTGATATTCAGGTCGATCGTCTAATTTCACCCAAGATTGAATTAATTAGAACTCTTGCCAAGGGACCAATTACTTTTGTTAAAATATGGCCAAATTATTGTGTCAATGGCTTTCGGTTCAAGTCGACAAATGCTCCGATCAGAGACAGCTTCCTGGATCTTGATTCCACGAAGAACAGTTGTTTGTGTATCAAGTCTTCGAACTACAAAGACGTCGATCCAGGAAATGATTTCTTTGGCATCTTGCGAGAGATTGTGGAGTTGTCATATAATTATGGCAGAGAACCTGCAAAGATCGTGTTGTTCAAGTGTGAATGGTTCGATCCGATTGAAAATCAAGGCTGGAAAATTGACAAGCATGGTCTTGTGGATATAAACTACAAGCGTAGATATCAAGGCTACGAACCGTTTGTCCTAGCAACTCAGGCTCAGCTCGTGTATTTCACAGCTTATCCGAGACGGGGAGCAACGAAGTCTGACTGGTGGGCAGTATGCAAGACTAAAGCTAGAGATACTTTTGATGTTGATGAAAAAGCTTACCAGGAGGACGAGCTACCTCCTGTAACCAATATTGTCGATGTGGACTCCACGGAAGTTACGCATTACACGACACATAATGTAGAAGATATAGAATTATCCGAAGAGGAAGACGAAGCCGACGAAGGTGAAGACGAAAGTGAAGATGAGGAGGAAGAGGAAGATGAGGTCGAGGAAGACGAACAAGATGATTATTCTGAAGATGATTGAGAGAGATATACTTATCTGGACTTAGATGTTTCTTCTAGAATATATTATCTGGACATAGATGTTTATTGTAGAATGTATCATCATATGTTACCTTGGTTATTATCTTTGTTGTACTGTCATATTTCTATTCTCTATTATTTGTTGTACTGTCATATTTCTAGTCTCTAATATTTGTTGTACTGTCATATTTCTAGTCTCTATTATTTGTTGTACTGTCATATTTCTAGTCTCTATTATATCTTGTACTATCATATGCTGTTATCAGGTATGGCAGGTCGTCGCGGACATTTGCGAGGGCCACGAGGAGGTCGGGATCCTCCGGTACTTCCTACAGGTACTGCTAGGGGACGGAGTTTGCCTTCGGTACCTCCTATTGGTACCGGCTCTGGATCCTCGTCGCCGATTACTCCTCCATATCGGACAGTAGCTGGGCCGGTTGGGACGACGTCACGTGGCATATCTCCTGGGACGAGTAGTTCCAGACCTGTTGAGAGGGCTCCCCCGTCTAGCGTTCCTGATGTTGATACGACGATGGAGACGGATGAGCAGATGGCCGAGGAGGATGCGCCGACGGCCGACCAGCATCATGAAGATGATGCGTGCGCACCTCCGGAGGAGGGGAGGACGGAGATCTGGGCCGACGGTACAAAGTAGGTATTTTGGTTTATGATTTTTTTTCTTCTGTTTTTATCATAAATTAACTTTTTTCATGAATATAATATGTATGTATAGATATCGTCCTCCAGGGGTACAGAGACGCCTAGGCGATATGCTGAGGCATAATTATGGTGGTCCCTGGATTAACTACTCTGATGCTCCAGACGAAAGGAAGAACTTCTGGTTTACGCGCTTCAAGGTTAAAATAGATTTGTTTTTAACATGAATCATTTAATTTATGCATATTATATATAACTGATAAATATTTGCTTTCGTACTGTTCTAGGATATGTTTTACTATCCGCCGCACCGGGCCGAGCAGATCGAGGGGATGTTTCCTTCCGTCGCTGCTAAGCTGATCCGTGACTCTATTAATGATCAGAAGGAACGTGATCGTGCCGGAAAGCCGATCAAAGGTTGGATCACCCCTGATCAGTGGAATGAGATGAAGGCTCGATTCAACGAGCCAAGGTACAAGGAGAAGTCGGAGAAGGCTAAGGCGGCTAGGCAACATGCCTCGAAGTGGTGCGGTGGGTCGATTCCGATGACGGAACATTTCCGTCGTCTGGTATGTCTTTCTCTTTTAGAAATATTATTTTAATGCAAATCCGATAAATTATTACTAAGATAATATATTTAATTACAGGTAAGGAAGGTCGGTAACGCCGACATGGTGACCGTCTTCCTGGCCACCCATCGGAAGGGCGGAGTCCTTATTGACGAGAGGGCCGAGCAGACCTATGTAAGTATTACAATACGTTATCTTAATGTAATACTTCGTGTCCATTTTAATATAACTTAGTAAATATGATGCAAATAAATATTCATGAAGTTAGTAAAAATAAGTACATTAATTAGAAATTAGAAATCATAGAGTACTATCCATACTTTCTAGGCCGAGTATACGAGGCTGCGGGAACGGGCGGCTGCTAGTGCACCTGATGCAGGAGAGGCCGGTACTTCCTCGCAGCCCACTCAAGCTCCGTCGGCGGACGAGCTGTGGATGACCGCCGCTGGTGGCCTCCGTAGGGGTACGTACTACGGTACGGGATCCTATGGCGCCCTAGTTGCGACCCAGTCCTCTAGGACATCTCCTGCTAGTGTGCATGGTCCACAGCCGTCCCAGGAGTCTGCCCGAGTCCACCAGATGATGGAGTCTCTCCGTGACGACCTGCTACGACGGATCGAGCAGCAGTCTCAGCATCCTACGGACGATCCTGCGCTGCTAGCACGATTGGATGCGCTCGACCGCGGCATTATAGACCTCAGGGAGACGACTGAGAGGACAGAGCGCACCGTTGGAGGGTTAGAGCGCACGGTGACGGAGTTGCAGACAGGACAGGTGACCATGGCCGAGACGGTGAGATTGGCGCAGGATTCGATGGTCCAGAGCAGTGGTAGAATGTTATCTATCATGGATTCATACAACCAGCGACTTACAGCGTTGGAGCATGCTGGTACTCTGGGTGCGCCTTCATCGTCGTCGACTCCGCCGCCTCCACCGCCTTCTTCTTCGACACCGACTCCACCGACGTCACAGCCTGGCGCTCCATCTGTATCGATTTCACTTGCGGAGTATGAGGAGTTTTTACGCCTTCGTCGCGGCGGTGCCCCTCCTGCACCAGATCACTAGTAGTCCTAGTTAGGACTTTTGTTTGTGTTTGTATCATCTTATGTTTGTGACTTATGATTGGATGTTTGTATTGGATGTTAGTTGTGTTTGTATCGAATTGACTTGTGACTTGTTTGGATTGGATGTTAATTCCTTCGTCGATAAATGTTAATTGTGTTTGGATTGGATGTTAATTAACTTAGATTAAAGCTATCTGTGATTTGGAATTGTGAGTGGGGGTTTGAATGCGCTGTGATTTGGAATTGTGAGTGGGGATTTGAATGTGTACCTATATGTGTTTTATAGAATTGTGAGTGGTAATAAAGAATCTGTGTTTTATTTTTTTTTATTTTTTTTACAACTTTAGCGACGTTTAGCGACGCTTACTGACGTTTAGCGACGTCGTGTTCCGACGTTTACCGACGACAAGCTGCAAATAATATATTTTTCCGACGTTTTACCGACATTTACCGACGACTAACTGCAAAAAAGTACAGCTCTCCGACGTATTTACCGACGTTTACCGACACTAGCTGCAAATATGTACAGGACCTTTACCGACGTCTAGCGACAAAATTCACGTCGCTATATTACCGACGAAACGACGGTAGACGTCGGTAAATATTCCAGGTCTTTACCGACGTGTAGCGACTACATATACGTCGCTAATATACCGACGGAACGACGATAAACGTCGATAACTCACCGACGTACTGTTACGTCGCTGAATGTCGGTAATTGCGACGTTCAGCGACGTTTTTGTAATCAGCGACTAAGGAAACGGCGACAAAACCTAAACGTCGGTAAATACGTCGGTGATACATATTAGCGACGGATTTTGTTGTTTTTTCGACGTTTTTGGGCGTCGCTAAATCCACTTATTTTGGTAGTGTTAGAACAAACAAAATAATATTTGTCCAACATTTGGCAAGATGTACTTGCCTTAGGTTGGAGGAGAAAATGAAAAGGAAGAAGATGAAGAGAAATGAAATAATGGAGGAGAGAGAGAGAAGTTTGGGTTTTATACAAAACCATCTCATCTCAAACCAAATAAACCAAATTAAACCAAGTCAAAATTAAACCAAAGCAAGGCTAAGAAAGACAAGTCAAAACATGGGTCACTTGACAAAGGCCACAAACCGTATATGTACACTAAAAATACATATAACAGAAAACGAGAGTGACAGGCATGCCGTCGGGATACAATGGTACACTGGCGATATATCGGTCAAGAAAAAAATCTATAAGTTGGGAAAAATTTAAAATATTCCGAAAACCAATAAAATACGAAATACAGTACAAAAGTACGTATCAGTATATAAATACCGATACTGTGAGACGGGTCTCACAGAAGAGTCGATGTCTTCTTCTTGGCATCCTTCACTACCATGCAAGATCCAAACTTAACTTCGAGCGACGATCGGCCTTGTATAAGTTGGCTGCTGGTTGAGGCTTTTCTCGTTCATAGGAGCCATGTTCTTATAGAAGAACTCTGTGTAGAAGGAGCCATCGCTGCCCTTAGAAAGCATGTAAATATCCTCCTTAGGGATTTCAACTCTGGGCGACGTCTTGGAGATCTTCGAGGTCCCTACGACCTAGTTCATGGGTGGATAGCCAACCCAAAGAGCCACAGGTTGTGCTATGTCCTTCCCAGTCAGGACTTTGCGACCTGCAGCGCTCTTTGAAGGCTCGTGCCAATGACTGCTTCAGGAAGCTGCTTGCTTTAGCCGAGTGGATGATATGCTTCTGGGAAGCTGCACCCATAAAAAGGTCAGAATACGCCTTGATAGAGCTCAATCTTCTGGCATGAAGAAGAAGGGCTGCACTTTGACGAAGACTGAATCCCTTGTAGACCCTTCTACGCTCTGTCGAATATGTACTAGATCCTTTGTAGACGAACAAAATTATTCCTTTTTGTGTAGTCTCGATGTGTCTGTACTAGACTTTGGTAGATGTGACACATAAGGGGCTTCTTTCTATATCTTTTGTTTTATCTTTTTAGTACTTGGACTGAGCCTTTGTATCATCTGCTCTGTGGAGAAGGGATGTCATCAGCTGAGATTTTTTATGCTTCTACAAGACCCCCTTCAAAGTGTCCCAAACTTGAGTCAAACTCGGGATACTTTGAACAGAAGCATGAACATGTGGCAGGATTGTACGAGCTGGGTGATGGCTGGTGTCACACATAGCTCTTTAGCATTAATTGTCCCGAGTCATCATTCCAGAGCAAGAGCTCCTGATGACTTCTTGATATTGGAGCCTCTTGCATCTTTGCAGTGATTGCGAATCTCTTTGGCATAGGAGGTTTAGAGTCACGTTCCTTCGGTCACTCGCAGTACTGTCATCTGAGTGGAACTTTGGCTTAGCTTGTAAGCTTCCTTCTGATCGACATATGGCTCGTGCTTAGACCACGCAAATAGTCTATATAAAGGACTACCCCTTCCAAGAGAAGACTCAGCTACTTCCACAATGGCTTTGCTTACCCGACACTCGGCTGCTGACGACCCTGGAGTTTGCTTAAGGCGGCCGTCGGTGGCAAACCTTTTCATCCAAAGAAGCTGTAGTAGAACTACTACTGGATCTCGAGACATCCCCATGCTCTGGATGTCATGGGCGTCAATGGCGTCTTAGACCACTGCTTCCTAGATTTGGATTGCTTGCCATTCCGAGGAATAGCAAGGCCTACAGCTGTGGTTGCTTCCCTGGCCAGCTGGGAAGATAGGGGAGTCCTGTGCTGGTCTTCATCCCCGTCTCGGGCCAGTAGCTGCTTCGGGCGGTAGCTTCCTTTTAATAAGGAAGTGATTGGCGCTGTCACCGCCTTGCTCGTGTTATTGAGAGCTTGTACTGCAATTTTAGCCTTTTTGCTTCTGTGTATGTAACTACGAAGAGTCTATAATAGGTCTTTATAGCCACATGTTTTTATATATATAAGCTTTCTTGTCCTTTTGATTTTGTCTACAAAATAAAGAGAGAATCTTCACCAGGGATTTGCCTGACCAGAGGTAATATGGACATGGTAGGCTTAAAATTTTCTGGGATATAAAACAACAATCCAGAGGTAATATGGACATGAACTATTTTCTAAATCGCCGGAACAACCATAGAGTTGATACGAGAAGAACGACTACTCAGAGGTAATATGGACATGGTAGCCGAATCTTCCAGGTATAGAGGAGCAATCAAGAGGTAATGTGGACGTGAAGTGCTTCATATACTTGAGAGAATATATAGGAGAGATAGGGAGATCCCCTTACCAGAACTCATAGGCACACTTTTCAGGGGAAGTGTGCGCCTATGCTGCTCTCTCAGCGTGCGTGACTTTTCACCTAAGCTGCTCCCTCAGCGTGCGTGACTTTTCACCTACGCTGCTCCCTCAGCGTGCGTGACTTTTCACCTACGCTGCTCTCTCAGCGTGCGTGACTTTTCACCTACGCTGCTCTCTCAGCGTGCATGACTTTTCACCTACGCTGCTCCCTATAGCGTGCGTGACTTTTCACCTACGCTGCTCTCCTGCGTGCGTGACTTTTGAGCGTACGCTGCTCCCCTGACCCCTTGTTTAACCCATTGGCTCTTGGAGTTTTGGTCTTATTTCTTTCAGCTTGGCTCTTCTATAGCCCTGTATATTGATATTTTACTAGATATTTTACGTCCATTTTATATCCTTACGCCTTTTGTCATGAACTTGATTTTACTTAATATGTTTGGAATGACTATTGTACATGGCATGGTATGACAAGGAACTATCATAACACGACAGTGACCGTAGTGGTGCACTCCTGACATGACCAACCTGACATGATAGTGGCCCGTCGTGGCACACTCCTGACAAGTACCCTGACATAATTTATCTTAATGCTGTTGCGACGGCTAACACGACTTGACAAGAATAAATGGCCTGGACATCGTGGGTGAATGTGTTTGTATAAATGAACCTGTCTCGTCTTGCATCATGTCTAGGACATGAATCCCTGGTTTCCTTCGGTCAGGAATTCATACTGAATATGGCTAGGATTAATGACTAGATTGATCAATTAGTTCATGGAGAATTTCCCAGTTACCCGTTGCCCCTTTGGTCCCGGCCTTATATATATATATACTTGGGATTTGTTGCTATCCATCGAGATGAGCGCACTTCCAGTCCGCCGTCGAGTGTAGTACCTTAGGACACATGTATCTTACTACAGTGTGTCTGCTATATCCTGCTATCTTTTCCTTTTCTTGCTGGGATCACTCAGGTAGTAACAAACAGGTAACCGGACTTGGAATTCTCATTGCATCTTGCTAGTAACTAGGTTGTAATAATCCTAGTTAGTTAAAGTAGTAAGCCGTAGTATCTGCTTGGCCGTGATTGATTGAATGAGGTATAACCTGTCTAGTCTTGTCTTGATTCCAACATAAGAATTGCTACCTGTCATGATTTTCTTATATTTTGCCGATAAATGGTGGGAGAATCCAAGTTCCGTTCATACGAAGGGTTACAACCCCGGTCCTTGTTTGGTTTACGGGTTGTAACCTGGTTATCTGAATAGTCCCATGGTTATCTCATCGTATATCATCCTGTCATGCTTTCCATATGTTCTGCCTTTATCGATTCTGTACAAGATTGTCTTTTATATTCTCCTATCATGCTTTTCTTAAAATACTATCTCTTCTTATGTAATTATATTATTGTGCAAATTGCTGGCTTTAGTTCTTATTTTGTGGCCTCCTTTGTGGCACTTGCTCTTTCTGGGGTCTGACCCAGCTGGTTTTGTATGGCCAGATACCAGAGCAGCAGCAAAGGATCTACCTGCTTTCCAGCCAGATGGTGACCACTAGAGGAAATCCTGGCAACGAGTGGGTTTCTTTTGTTCTTCCACTGTAATTGTACATTATTCTTTTGAAACGTTTAGCCGCCGAGCAAGTGTTAGCTCGTGTACATTTTACTTACTGTCTGCCTACGGGCTGTAACATGATTGGCAACTCGAGGTTGATCATGTATGACTAACTCTTGCTAGTCCTTACATTTTGTACGACTAGCTTCATGATCATCTGGATATGTAATGTTTGGGACGCCTTACAATTGTATATTTGGTGATCTGATATCTTGTTATTATCATTACTTGTTGAGATTGAGACAATAGGATAATTATGACCTTAAGAGACTGATGGCTTGTAGATAAACCCTCATATTTCTAGACAGCCGTGACCGTATAGTGGGATGGATTCCATTTCATTATACGTAGCTGGCTATGTCTGCCCCCGCTCTCCAGTATTCTGGTTCTGGGGCGTGACATGGTTTAAGTGGTGGCCTATGCAGGTCTTGTCAATCAAGAAATATGAGGGTTTACCGAATAGATGTCTCAATCTGTACTCGCCTTTGATCTCCACTCGTATCTTCTTATCTCCTTGGATCCCTGACTTGATAACATGCTTGCATTATTGTTCTATCCTGGTCCTTCCTTAATATTCCTGACGTCATTTCTTCAGTGGCATCATTCCTGTTGATCAGCCAGAAGAAGTTCGGCCGGCAGACCAGCAAAAACAAGAAGATCAAGATCAGTCCTCAGCAGCCGCCTCTCGAGCCATGCCTTCTGGAGAACCAATGCCCCCAGTCCAGCCAGTTCAGCCAGCAGGGTCGGAGAATGGAGTCTTGATGGGGCTCATCCGTGAGTTGCTTGCGTCTCAGGATCGTCGAGGTGATGCCTTGCAGCAAGCAGTACAAGATGCTATGAGCGGAATTGTTCCTCGAGGGAACAGTGCGGTCAACAATTTCAAGCGCCTGAACCCTCCCTTCTTCGATGGCAGCGAGGATGCTATTGCTGCAGATGCCTGGCTACAGGATATGGAAGTTATCTTGGAGGCAGCCAGGACCCCTGAAGCAGAGAAGGTGGCAGTGGTGCGCCTGCAGTTACTAGACCTAGCCCGCAGCTGGTGGGCTATGCAAGCAGCGAGTTTAGGTACGCCTGTCATGTGGGCGATATTCAGTGATATGTTCCAGACCAAGTACTTCGACGCAGTGGCTAGGTATGACCTGCAGACCAGGTTTAGTAATCTCAGGCAGATGAAAAGGACGGTCGACGGATATACGGCCGAGTTTTCAAGGTTGAGTCGGTTTGCTCCCACCTTGGTGGCAACCGAGCTAGACAGAGCACAGCGATTTCAGCAGGGGCTCCACTTGGAGATCATACTGGCAGTAGAGCAGTTCGAGCACAGAACTTTTGATGCCATCTTGCGAGCAGCGAGGAGGCATGAGTACACTTCCCGAAGGATAGCGGACCGGACCGGAGATCGAAAACGGTCTCACAACCAGATGAACCAATCCTCAGCACCGACCCCAGCAGCTAGGGCCCTGACCATTGGAGCTACGAGAACAGATTCGGTTACCTCCTTACAGCATTTTGCCCCGACCTATCCCCAGCAGCAGAAGCAGAAGCGGCCTTTCGCAACGGGTTGTTCTCATTGCGGGAAGCCGGGGCATGTTGTTACTAAGTGCCGCAGAGCATAGGGATTGTGCTTGGCTTGTGGTTCGTCGGACCACATGATAGGATCTTGTCCGTTCAGAAACAGATCATCGTCGACAGTAACTAGTCCCTCGGTTATGGGACCAGCACCAGCACCAGAACCAGTTCCAGTTCACCAACCACAGCAGCTTCCGTTCCAGGGTCCATTGTCGTCTCAGGCCCAGGCCTTCCAGCAACAGAGGCCTCAGCAGTTCGCCCTGGCCCAGGCCCAGATCCAGAATCGGCAGAGAGGTATCTGTGTCCTATTATCTTGCTTTCCGCCGTCGTTATGCGGGACACGTGTCATGTTTCATGTGTCCTAATTACAACGGTATATCCCGGGCCCGAGCCATTTCCTAGAACATTCGAAAAGGTTGGTACCAATAGCCTTTAACCTTTTCGTATGAGGAAAGGCCCGTGTCCCTGTTTGACCAATGGGAGAGACCTCAAGCACAAGACTATCAGTTTAGTTCATGTTGCTTGAGTTCATTGCTCCTTGGGAGAGTCAAACGTGGGAGTGTGAGGATGACATCCGATCACGATATCCCTACTTGTTTGACTCGTAAGGTATAATATCTTTCTTATGCCTTACGTTTTCCCTTCCTTGCTTGTATTGTATGATTGTATGATTGAACTGCTTAGTGTAGCTTGCCTGTGCTTAGTGTAGCTTGTCGTGGCAATCTCTAGCTCCTTGATTAAATTTCGAGGACGGAATTCTTTTAAGGTGGGTAGAGTTGTCATCCTCATTTCCCGTATTTCCCGTATTTCGTATTTATACTCATATCTGGATTTTGGCATGTATTTTTATTTTTCTCAACTTGTGGAATTTCGGTATTTCTCGTATTTTGGGTTTTGTCATGGTTTGGTTTTAATTGGTTTGGATTGGGTTGGTTTGATTTAGTTTATTATGCATAGGAACACCTTAACCTACACTCCACCTTCAACACACCATAACCCACCCTCTTTATATTCCCCACCTACCACTCTCTCTCTTCATTACCACCACCATTTATTTCTTTCTTCTTCTTCTTCTCCTTCCTCTACACAACTCTCCCAACCCTAGGCAAGTGCATCTTGCCACCACATGAGAACCCTCTTTTAATTGTCCATTTGCTAGTTTAGGACATGGTGATCAACTTTAGAACTTGGTATTTTGTGATTTGGAGTCTCCATTATTCTAGATCTAGGTTTTCCCTATTTTCGGTTTTGTATGGTTTTGATCTACTTAAGTTGGATTTTTATGGGTTTTGATGCTTCCGTGTGGAAGAGCATTCAATTCCACCCAAGTTAGAGCTTTGGAATTCCGGATTTGGAGTTCGGATGGCCAAGTTATGATGCTGTGTAGCCTTGAGTTCAACCATGGTGTTCTTGTTGTTTGGAGAAGACAGTGAGCAGTGTGCAGAGCTGTTTAGCTTACGCACACTGAGCTACGCGCGCTCTTTAGCGTGCGTACGCAGACTTGGGTACGCTTCCTGTTGGAAGCGTGTCTCCCTCAGCGTGCGTGACTTTTCACCTACGCTGCTCTCTCAGCGTGCGTGACTTTTTACCTACGCTGCTCTCTCAGCGTGCGTGACTTTTCACCTACGCTGCTTCTTCAGCGTGCGTGACTTTTCACCGACGCTGCTCCCTCAGCGTGCGTGACTTTTCACCTATGCTGCTCCCTCAGCGTGCGTGACTTTTCACCTACGCTGCTCTCTCAGCGTGCGTGACTTTTCACCTACGCTGCTCCCTGTAGCGTGCGTGACTTTTCACCTACGCTGCTCTCCTGCGTGCGTGACTTTTGAGCGTACGCTGCTCCCTTGACCCCTTGCTTAACCCATTGGCTCTTGGAGTTTTGGTCTTATTTCTTTCAGCTTGGCTCTTCTATAGCCCTGTATATTGATATTTTATTAGATATTTTACGTCCATTTTATATCCTTACGCCTTTTGTCATGAACTTGATTTTACTTAATATGTTTGGAATGACTATTGTACATGGCATGGTATGACAAGGAACTATCATAACACGACAGTGACCGTAGTGGTGCACTCCTGACATGACCAACCTGACATGATAGTGGCCCGTCGTGGCGCACTCCTGACAAGTACCCTGACATAATTTATCTTAATGTTGTTGCGACGGCTAACACGACTTGACAAGAATAAATGGCCTGGACACCGTGAGTGAATGTGTTTGTACAAATGAACCTGTCTCGTCTTGCATCATGTCTAGGACATGAATCCCTGGTTTCCCTCGGTCAGGGATTCATACTGAATATGGCTAGGATTAATGACTAGATTGATCAATTAGTTCATGGAAAATTTCCCAGTTACCCGTTGCCCCTTTGGTCCCGGCCTTATATATATATACTTGGGATTTGTTGCTATCCGTCGAGATGAGCGCACTTCCAGCCCGCCGTCGAGTGTGGTACCTTAGGACACATGTATCTTACTACAGTATGTCTGCTATATCCTGCTATCTTTTCCTTTTCTTGCTGGGATCACTCAGGTAGTAACAAACAGGTAACCGGACTTGGAATTCTCATTGCATCTTGCTAGTAACTAGGTTGTGATAATCCTAGTTAGTTAAAGTAGTAAGCCGTAGTATCTACTTGGCCGTGATTGATTGAATGAGGTATAACCTGTCTAGTCTTGTCTTGATTCCAGCATAAGAATTGCTACCTGTCATGATTTTCTTATATTTTGCCGATAAATGGTGGGAGAATCTAAGTTCCGTTCAGACGAAGGGTTACAACCCCGGTCCTTGTTTGGTTTACGGGTTGTAACCTGGTTATCTGAATAGTCCCATGGTTATCTCATCGTATATCATCCTGTCATTCTTTCCATATGTTCTGCCTTTATCGATTCTGTACAAGATTGTCTTTTATATTCTCCTATCATGCTTTTCTTAAAATACTATCTCTTCTTATGTAATTATATTATTGTGCTAATTGCTGGCTTTAGTTCTTATTTTGTGGCCTCCTTTGTGGCACTTGCTCTTTCTGGGGTCTGACCCAGCTAGTTTTGTATGGCCAGATACCGGAGCAGCAGCAAAGGATCTACCTGCTTTCCAGCCAGATGGTGACCACTAGAGGAAATCCTGGCAACGAGTGGATTTCTTTTGTTCTCCCACTGTAATTGTACATTATTCTTTTGAGGCGTTTAGCCGCCGAGCAAGTGTTAGCTCATGTACATTTTACTTACTGTCTGCCTACGGGCTGTAACATGATTGGCAACTCGAGGTTGATCATGTATTACTAACTCTTGCTAGTCCTTACATTTTGTACGACTAGCTTCATGATCATCTGGATATGTAATATTTGGGACGCCTTACAATTGTATATTTGGTGATCTGATATCTTGTTATTATCATTTCTTGTTGAGATTGTGACAATATGATAATTATGACCTTAAGAGACTGATGGCTTGTAGATAAACCCTCATATTTCTAGACAACCGTGACCGTATAGTGGGATAGATTCCATTTCATTATACGTAGCTGGCTATGTCCGCCCCCGCTCTCCAGTATTCTGGTTCTGGGGCGTGACATAATATTTATTTTGAAACTTGCCGTTAATGTCACGACCCGCACCCTAGAGTAAGGGCACGAGACGTGGGTACGTCTAGCCTACGCCGCAGTGTCGGTGGTAGAACACTGTCCTAGGTCACAACATCTAACAGTTGAAGGTAATAACAGTTATACTCCCCGAATGGGGGTGACATAACAGAATATAACTCAATCACAGCTAAGGTAGAACATGAAAGGAAGATAGATAGATAATAAAGATGCAAGATCCAAATCCACATGAAATACAAATAGAGAGAGAGAGCTAAGTGTCTATGATAGACTCCACAACATCCAGACATAATATAGATCCAGAATATATGTACAACTCAACTCCAATGCTATGAAATAAGATAAAACTATCTATGGAGCAACTGTCTCTACTGCTAAGGGATCCGAATGGAAGTCCGGATCGCAAGTGTCCTCTAAGGCTGTCCCATAGTAAGTGTCTAAGCAGGCCTCCTCCTCGTCCTCTGTAAAATTTTCAACAGGTCCAATCAGGATGGAAACGAGCACATATCTCTCAAAATATTTCATAGCAGGTTAGGAGTATAAAACATGCAATAGAGTAAAATACAGGAAGTGCTGAAAAGGAAGTACGAGTAAACAGGAGATATTTGTAACTGAAAGTAAATACATGATAAGTAGAGACTGTAAGTGGCTAAGTGATTTAGAGTACAATATGGTTATGTAAACGGCTTAGGGGCACATGAATACAACTAAGAGGCACATGAATACAGCTACTGGGGATAATAATCACATAACCAATTCTACTCACCCCATCCCAATCAATACAAAAGGATCCATTCAAGTTACGTTATAAGCACATGAATACAGCTAAGAATACGTGAACTTATGTAATGAGTACTACATGAGGAACGTGATAATGCACATGAAAGCACATAAGAACATGTAATAACATGAACTAGTATGAGTACAAGGATTACTTGATGCACATGATAAAGCTCATGAACATGAAATACCCGATGCACCCGTAGAGGGATAACATCTCAGAAAGGGATCCATATAGTATAAATCCGTGAAGATACGTGTCAGCATCATGTAGAGTAATCTAGAGCAAGAATATAGTTCAGACATGTATGAAAAGATCAGAGAATATACTCGCCTGCTAACTGAATATCCAAGATGAAAGTACTGTCCGAGGAGTGGTGTCTGGCTCCGATTTAGAACAGTACAAGTCACAACAAGTCCAGAATATTAATAAGATGTACTACGATGCATACTACATGAATCTAAGTCAATCTAGACCAAAGTCAACTCTTGGTCAACTCTGGTCAACCCTAGAAGTCAAACTAGGTCAACCAAGTCAAACCTAAGTCAACTATTCTAACTAGTCTATTATAGGTCTAACAAGCCATTCTAGGTTCTAACAAGACTAATCTAGGCTTACTAGGCTATATCATGCCCTAACAACCAAACCATAACATTACACACATGACAATATATCTATATAACCTAATATAGGAATACACATATTACATCTCACATATATATATTTATACAATCTAAAATAGAAGTACACCTAAACATACATACACATATTATCTATATATACACATTAGACAAATATATACATGTACATATATATATTGGGATAGGAAGGGAATGTGGTGTACATGTGTGTGTGTGTGTGTGTGTTAGGGATGACTGAAACAGTGAGTAGGACAGTGAGAAAACAGTAAGGGGAATTACATTAGTGTATGGCAACAGTTCATTACAGAAAAAGGAAAACCCATATTGAAATTCCAGTTCAACACAGGAACCTAAAACCCAGATTTCAGAACAGTTGCAAAAAGGAATGAAATCAGTTCATTTCAGACAGTAACCCAAAACCCAGTTCATAGACCCACATTGCATACTCAGAATTTACTAAGGAAGAAATCCCAAATTTTTACATATATTGAATCACTTAACAGTTCATCAACTCAGTTTAAAAGAAAGAAGAATCTCAAGTAAATGGGAATAACTGGAAAATATCAGTGAAGTTAACATTGGAAACTTAGTTCACAAAAACTCAGTTTAATATCTATATCCTGAATTCAGTGAAATGGAAAGAGAAATCCCAGGAACTCTCACATTCCAGTTTTGACAGTTTAAAAAATCACATAGACAGTCTAAACATGAATTAAGCATTCACTTGATCTCAGCTTATAGGAATCAGAAACTCAGGTTTAACATGAATTCAGTATTTCAGTTTTAACTCAATTCGAATCAACTTCACATGCCAATATCTCATTAACACACCCAAAAAGTCAAATTTGAAAGTAAATATGAACTAAACATGAACTATAAACATGTGGGAAATTAACAGGGGTTGAAACATCAAATTAACAGGGAAATTAATGGTTAGGAATATGAACTAGAACAGTATCAGAACAGGTATCACAAAAGCCATTAAACCATCATTCGAATCCCAATTATTCCATCAAAAACTAATCTAACATGTAAATATAATTTAACAGAGATTATACATGATATTTAGAATCTAATTATCACAATTAAAAGCATATAAATTGAATTAAAACAGAAACCAATATCCAGTGCACTGAACCACACAGTGCACGCACAGTGCACACGTAAATACATGTCCGACCCGACACGAGGGGTCGTGCCACTTGGGGGACCCCATGTCAGTCATGGACACAACACGTGTGTCAAATTTCGTGAGTCGAAGTGGCGTGTCCAGCTCAGAATCAAGCCCGAGTAGCAGGGCATAATCCTTGCCAGCGCGCGCGTGCACGACCGCGTGTCCGCGTGTCTGTGTCGACTCGACTAGATACTAATACATGCTCAGTGCAATAGAAAACCATAAGCGAGGTCTAAACCTATTTTTCTATTCAATCACAACTCAGAAAAAGGATCGAAATTCCCTTTGGGGCATTTCGTCGAACACATTCCTATACATGCTGATACGTGTCCTATACGGACACGTAATGGACTCAAATTCTAGGGTTAGCTAATCCTACTATTAGGTTAGGGCTAGGGCATCCTAGAAATGCAATAAAAATAGAATTTCATGGAATAGATTAGAAGTTTATCTATGGTGCAAATCCACACAAAAGCCCCAAATAAAATGGTTCCTCAAGCTCCCAAAATATCCACAAATTATGTATTCCCTGAAATCTCTCAATAACAACAGCAAGTAAAATAATTTTAGGTCCTAATGCAATTGATTTGGGTGGAAAAGGAGCTAAATAGGAATTTCTATGATTTAAGAAAGATGGGGACTCACCTTTTTCCAAACTTGCTATAATCCCAATGGAGGCTAGCCCTAATTTCTAGGAGGGGATTAAATAGGGGAGAGGGGACCTAAGGTGGCCGGCCAAGTGTGGTTTTGGCTAGGGTTTGGTTCATGGTGTGGGCCTATGGGCTTTTAAGGCTTTAAGTCATATAATGACTTGTGAAATCACAAGCCATTCCTTAATCAAACTAATTCCTAATTTCCCCAAACTAATTCTAATGAGTTAATTATTACTAACTTAGGTCAAGCTAGGGTTACTTAACCTCACCAAGTAATCATGACCTAGGTTAGTCTTTAGGTTAGTCTCCTAGTCAACATTAGTCAAAGTCAACTATAGGACCAAAATCAATTATACTAAAAATCACCAAAAATCATATTAATTCTAATAAAGCTAAATAATACATAATAATTCCAAATTAATTCCAAAATTTTGAAAATGATCAAAATACCCTCAAGCTAGAAAAGTGGTAGTGACAAATCTACCCCCCTTAAAATAATTTCGTCCTCGAAATTAAAGGCGAAACTAACTGCTGAGAAGGATAGAAAAGCATACCTCAATGTCCAAAAAGATAGGGGTACCGTTCGCGCATCTCATCCTCCCGCTCCCAGGTAGACTCTCTTGGAGAATGATGCCTCCATGCGACACGTACCAAGGGTATCACCTGGTTCCTCAGTACCTTCTTCCGGCGATCCAGAATCTCCACAGGCTGCTCTGAATAACTGAGAGTAGGTCCAACCTCAATCTTCGAATGATCGAGCACATGGCTAGGGTCTGCCATGTACCGTCTCAGCTGTGATACGTGGAATACGTTGTGAACTCCCACTAGTGCAGGTGGCAAGTCTAGCCTGTATGCCACGTCACCGACTCTCCCGCTGATAACGAAAGGGCCGATGAAGCGCGGGCTAAGCTTCCTACCTCCACCAAAACGTATTGTACCACGATTCAGAGATATCCGCAGAAAAACCATGTCTCCAACCTAATCACAAGCAAGGTCTCAAGTTACTAAAAATCAAACACGATCAATCAAACAAAACACAAAAATACAACCTACTTCTAATCCTATCTCTAAATCTGTACCTCAAATTCCAGCGGCCTCCGGTGGCTATCGATCCAGTGTCGATGTCTATCCTGCACTACGCGAAGTCTGTCCCTGATTAGCTTCACCTTCTCGGCTGCGTCAACAACCATCTCTGGTCCCAGTAAAGCTCGCTCTCCAACATCATCCCAAGATAAGGGTGTACGACACCTACGCCCGTACAGAGCCTCAAACGGTAACATCTCAATGCTGGCCTGATAACTGTTGTTGTAAGCAAACTCCAACAAATATAGATGATCCTCCCAGGAACCTCCAAAATCCAGGACGCACGTCCGCAGCATGTCCTCAAGGGTCTGAATAGTCCTCTCTGACTGTTCGTCCGTCTGGGGGTGGTATGCAGTACTAAACTTGAGCTGAGTGTCCAAACTAGTCTGCAGACTCCTCCAGAAATGGGAAGTAAAGCGACTATCTCGATCTGAGATAATGCTGACGGGAACTCCGTGAATCCTGACTATCTGCCTCATATACAACTCCGCAAGCCTCTCTGTAGACGTACCCACCTTGAATGGCAAGAAGTGGGCCGATTTGGTCAACCTGTCAACGATGACCCAAATCGCGTCTTTCCCTCCTGGTGTACGCGTCAACCCAGATACGAATTCCATGGTGATATGCTCCCACTTTCACTCTGAAATGGGCAACGGCTGTAATAATCCTCCGGTCCTCTGCCTCTCTGCCTTGACTTGCTGACAGATCAAGCATCTAGCTACGAAGTGGGACACCTTCCGCTTCATCCCATACTACCAGACATGCTCTCGCAGATCCCTGTACATCTTGTTGGCACCAGGATGTATAGAGTACTTCGATCTGTGAGCCTCCTGCATGATCTGCTCTTTGAGCTCCCCACTAGGCACATATAATCTGGAACCGTGCCTCAAGGTACCATCCTCTGCAAGTGAAAACTCGCCATCCACCAAACCTGTACGAACCTGCTCTCGGATATACCGCAGAGCCACATCCTCGAACTGCGTCGCCTTGATCCTCTCCATCAAGTCCGACTGTATCTGTAGGCCCCATAACTGCATCTGCACCCCTGGCACAATCACCTCAATCCCAAGGCTCTCCAAGTCTGCAAGCAAGTGCCGATCCATAGTCAAACACATGGCTGTCGGATACCTACTCAAGGCATCGGCAACCACGTTGGCCTTCCCCGGGTGATACTAAAGTGAGATGTCAAAGTCCTTCATCAACTCTAGCTATCTGCGCTGCCTCATGTTGAGCTCTTTCTGTGTAAACACATACTTCAAGCTCTTGTGATCTGTGAAAATCTCCACCCTTTCGCCATACAGGTAGTGCTTCCACAACTTCAAAGCAAAAATCACCGCTGCCAGCTCCAGGTCATGGGTAGGGTAGTTCTTCTCATGGGGACATAATTGCTTGGAAGTATAGGCAATCACCTTCCCATGCTGCTGCAAGACACAACCCAGCCCCTTTCATGAAGCATCACTATAAAAAGTGAATCCACCCGATCCTGAAGGTAATGTCAGAATCGGAGCTGTCGTAAGCCGCTTCTTCAACTCATCAAAAGCTACCTGACACTCCTCTGACCAAAAAAACTCAGTATCCTTCTGGGTCAACCGTGTAAATGGCTCTGCAAACCGGGAGAAATCCTGCACAAATCTCCTATAATATCCTGCCAGCCCCAGGAAACTCCTGATCTCCGCCACTTAAGTCGGCGCTGCCCATGCCTCAACTGCTACAATCTTCTTGGGGTCAACTGAAATACCATCTCCAGTCACCACATGCCCCAAGAAGTCCACTCGGTCCCAAAAAAACTCACACTTGGAGAGTTTCCTATAAAGCTGCTCCCTCCTGAGAGTCTCCAGCACTATCCGCAGATGCTCCTCGTGCTCCTCCTCAGTCTTGGAATATACCAAGATGTTATCAATGAACACCACCACGAACTTGTCCAAGTACTGGTGGAACACCTTGTTCATTAGATTCATAAACACTGCTGGTGCATTGGTTAGCCCAAACGGCATAACCAAAAACTCGAACTGACCGTACCGCGTCCTGAAAGCGGTCTTGGGAATATCCTCCCTCTTCACCTTCACCTGGTGATAACCTGACCTCAAATCAATCTTCGAGAACACCCGAGCTCCGCTCAACTGATCAAAGAGATCATCGATCTGCGGTAGTGGATATCTGTTCTTGATCGTCAGGTTGTTAAGTGCCCTGTAGTCGATACACATCCGTACCGACCCATCCTTCTTGGGTACGAAAAGTACCGGTGCCCCCCAAGGTGAAGAACTCGAACGGATGAAGCCCTTGTCCTGCAGCTCATCCACCTGATTCTTCAGCTCCACCAGTTCACTGTTGTTCACTCGATAGACATACTGAGATATCGGTTTCGCGTCGGGAACCAAGTCTATCGAGAACTCTACATCCCTGTCCGGTAGAAGCCCTGGAAACTCCTCTGGGAATACGTCCATAAACTCTGCGATCAAGGGATGCGGAGCCACCTGCTCCTCGACTGATGCTCCACAGAAAACTCTGCCGTCCTGCTCTGTCTGCCGCCGGGTGTACTCAAACTCTGGCTCTCCTGGCGTCCCGAACAAAACTCTACCCCCTCGGCAATCAATACGAGCGTGGTGTCTACTCAGCCAGTCCATACCTAATACAATATCGTAGTTCGGTAATAGCATGATGAGTAAACTCACTCCCAACTTTCGGCCTCCCAATATGACGCTCCGTACTCTGCAAACATCACTCACAAGGATGACCCCACCCCCGGTCGTGATCTTGCAGGTCCTAGGCAATGGTTCAGAGACCAAACTGTGTCTAATAGCATACGATACTGACAAAAAGTTGTGGAAAGCCCCAGAATCAAAGAGTGTAAATGCTGGAAGGGAATCTAGGAGAACCGAACCTGCTATCAGCTCTCCGATGGCCTTGGCATCCTCAGCTGCAATGGCGAAAGCTCGCCCCTGCTATCCACCTCATGCCTGCTGCTGGTGCTGCTGGAACCTCTGCTGCTGGGTCTGAGTGGCCCCCTCTGCTGGCCTGCTGGAGCCTTGGCTCTACCTCCCTGAGCTCCTCGTCCAAAAGCCCCAGGGCAATCCCTCAACTGGTGATCTCCCGCACCACAAAGAAGGCACTTGCCTAGCTTCTTCCTGCACTCATGGATCATGTGCCCTGGCTTCTTACAGAAGGCACAAACAACTACCTGCTACTGACGGGGTGCCTGCTGCCCTCTCTGCTGCTGGTGCTGCACCTGCTGAAAAGGTGTACGACTCTGCTGCTGATACTGCTGCTGGTGCTGCTGCTGCTGATACTGCTGAACTGGCCTCTACTGCTGAGGCTGGAAGTGAGGCCTCTTGGCCTGCCCCTGACTGCTGCTACCATCCTGAAAGTCACGACCCCTCTTCTACTTCAGCCATAGGTCGTCCTCCGCCGCTATGGCCCCAGAAAATATCTCAGCAAATGTGGCGTTCCGGTCGCTCTTAGTCAGCGACCGAACCTCTCTAATCAGACCTCGGTGAAACTTTCTCGCCTTCGTATTCTCAGTCAAGTCATCAATAAAATGGGCCAGTCTACAAAACTCCGCAGCATACTCAGCTACCGTCTGGTTCCCCTGAACCAGAGCCTCAAAATATGCCTCGATACCTCCCACGGCCATATCAGGAAAGAACTGCTCCTTAAATAGCTTCTTGAACTGGGCCCAAGTCTGGCCCTCAACTCCCACCCTGGGATCTGTCTGATACCACGCACGGGCTAAGTCCTGTATTTGACTGCCCGCCGTCTCGATCTGGAGTCGAGCTGGTATCTCCGCCAGCCTGAAGATCTCCTCGATATGCTCTATCCACTCGTCTGCATAGTGGATGCCCTCCGTGCCGAAGAACACCCGAGGGTGCATCTTCAGGAAGTCCTGTATGTCCTTCTCCCTCTGACGGGGCTGCAGCTGGGTCCCCTGAGCTGTGATCATCTCGATTGTAGTACGAACCAACTGGTGTGCCTCATAGATCCCCTGACGAAAATCTGCAGTCTGCCTCGTCTGCTGCTGCTTGTGGGACTCAAGAATCCTCTCCACGAAAGAGAAGAGATGTGCAGCGTCTACCATCCCCGCAGGCGGAGGCGGCTGCGGTGGAAGGATCTCAGGAATCACAACCGGCCTCCTGACTGGTGGAGGTGCTCCTCCAAAAGTGGCAGAAACACCGACTCCTGAGGGCTGCACTGGCCCTGTGGCACCGGAAGCTGGCTGCTGCTGAGGTCGAGAGGTGCTAGACCCCTCTCCAGCGTCTCCCAGTCCAGGACGATGCGATCGCGTCTCAACCATCATGGAGACATAGATCAAACAAGAAACAATTACTGAGAATGAATCGAAATATCAAAGGAGGACAGTTAAAATTTCTAAGGAAGACAATAAGCAGCAAAATAGATATACGGAATCTGATAAGGAGTTTTTCCTAGTGTGATTGAGTACCTTCAAAAATATACTAATTCCTAATGCAGGCTGCAGTGATATTCTAGTTCGAATACCACTACATTTCTAACCTGGACCTGCATGGGCCACCACTAAAAACGTGTCATGACCCGCACCCTAGAGTAAGGGCACGAGACGTGGGTACGTCCAGCCTACGCCACAGTATCGGCGGTAGAACGCTGTCCTAGGTCGCAACATCTAACAGTTGAAGGTAATAACAGTTATACTCCCCGAATGGGGGTGACATAACAGAATATAACTCAATCACAGCTAAGGTAGAACATGAAAGAAAAATAGATAGATAGTAAAGATATAAGATCCAAATCCACAGGAAATACAAATAGAGAGAGAGCTAAGTGTCTATGATAGACTCTACAACATCCAGACATAATACAGATCCAGAATATATGTACAACTCAACTCCAATGCTATGAAATAAGATAAAACTATCTATGGAGCAACTGTCTCCACTGCTAAGGGATCCGACTGGAAGTCCGGATCGCAAGTGTCCTCTAAGGCTGTCCCATAGTAAGTGTCTAAACAGGCCTCCTCCTCGTCCTCTGTAAAATTTTCAACATGTCCAATCAGGACAGGAACGAGCACATATCTCTCAAAACATTTTATAGCAGGTTAGGAGTATAAAACATGCAATAGAGTAAAATACAGGAAGTGCTGAAAAAGAAGTACGAGTAAACAGGAGATATTTGTAACTGAAAGTAAATACATGATAAGTAGAGACTGTAAGTGGCTAAGTGATTTAGAGTACAATATGGTTATGTAAACGGCTTAGGGGCACATGAATACAACTAAGAGGCACAAGAATATAGCTACTGGGGATAATGATCACATAACCAATTCTACTCATCCCGTCCTAATCAATACACAAGGATCCATTCAAGTTACGTTATAAGCACATGAATACAGCTAAGGATACGTGAACTCGTGTAATGAGTAGTACATGAGGCACGTAATAAAGCACATGAAAGCACATGAGAACATGTAATAACATGAACTAATACGAGTACAAGGAGTACCTAATGCACATGATAAAGTATATGGACATGAAATACCCGATGCACCCGTAGAGGGATAACATCTCAGGAAGGGATCCATATAGTATAAATCCGTGAAGATACGTGTCAGCATCATGTAGAGTAATCTAGAGCAAGAATATAGTCCAGATAGGTATGAAAAGATCAGAGAATATACTCGCCTGCTAACTGAATGTCCAAAATAAAAGTACTGTCCGAGGAGTGGTGTCTGGCTCTTATTTAGAACAGTACAAGTCACAACAAGTCCAGAATAGTAATAAGATGCACTACGATGCATATTACATGAATCTAGGTCAATCTTGACCAAAGTCAACTCTTGGTCAACTCTGGTCAACCCTAGAAGTCAAACTAGGTCAACCAAGTCAAACCTAAGTCAACTAGTCTAACTAGTCTATTCTAGGTCTAACAAGCCATTCTAGGTTCTAACAAGACTAATCTAGGCTATATCATGCCCTAACAACCAAACCATAACATTACACACATGACAATATATCTATATAACCTAATATAGAAATACACATATTACATCTCACATATATATTTATACAATCTAAAATAGAAGTACACCTAAACATACATACGCATATTATCTATATATACACATTAGACAAATATATACATGTACATATATATATTGGGATAGGAAGGGAATGTGGTGTACATGTGTGTGTGTTAGGGATGACTGAAACAGTGAGTAGGACAGTGAGAAAACAGTGAGGGGAATTACATTAGTGTATGGAAACAGTTCATTACAGAAAAAGGAAAACCCATACTGAAATTCCAGTTCAACACAGGAACCTAAAACCCAGATTTCAGAACAGTTGCAAAAAGGAATGAAATCAGTTCATTTCAGACAGTAACCCAAAACCCAGTTCATAGACCCACATTGCATTCTCAGAATTTACTAAGGAAGAAATCCCAGATTTTTACATATATTGAATCACTTAACAGTTCATCAACTCAGTTTAAAAGAAAGAAGAATCTCAGGTAAATGGGAATAACTGGAAAATATCAGTGAAGTTAACATTGGAAACTTAGTTCACAAAAACTCAGTTTAATATCTATATCCTAAATTCAGTGAAATGGAAAGAGGAATCCCAGGAACTCTCACATTCCAGTTTTGACAGTTCAAGAAATCACATAGACAGTCTAAACATGAATTAAGCATTCACTTGATCTCAGCTTATAGGAATTAGAAACCCAGGTTTAACATGAATTCAGTATTTCAGTTTTAACTCAATTCGAATCAACTTCACATGCCAATATCTCATTAACACACCCAAAAAGTCAAATTTGAAAGTAAATATGAACTAAACATGAACTATAAACATGTGGGAAATTAACAGGGGTTGAAACATCAAATTAACAGGGAAATTAATGGTTAGGAATATGAACTAGAACAGTATCAAAACAGGTATCACAAAAGCCATTAAACCATCATTCGAATCCCAATTATTCCATCAAAAACTAATCTAACATGTAAATCTAATTTAACAGAGATTATACATGATATTTATAATCTAATTAGCAAATAAAAACACAATTAAAAGCATATAAATCGAATTAAAATAGAAACCAATATCCAGTGCACTGAACCGCACAGTGCTCGTACATTGCACACGTAAATACGTGTCCGACACGAGACACGAAGGGTCGTGCTACTTGGGGGACCCCGTGTCAGTCGTGGACATAACACGTGTGTCAAATTTTGTGAGTCGAAGTGGCGTGTCCAGCTCGAAATCAAGCCCGAGTAGCAGGGCATAATTCCGGCCAGCGCACGTGTGCACGACCGCGTGTCCGCGTGTCTCTGTCGACTCGACCCGACACTAATACATGCTCAGTGCAATAGAAAACCATAAGCGAGGTCTAAACCTATTTTCCTATTCAATCACAACTCAGAAAAAGGATCGAAATGCCCTTTGGGGCATTTCGTCGAACACATTCCTATACATGCTGATACGTGTCCGATACGGACACGTAATGGACTCAAATTCTAGGGTTAGCTAATCCTACTATTAGGTTAGGGCTAGGGCATCCTAGAAATGCAATAAAAATAGAATTTCATGGAATAGATTAGAAGTTTACCTATGGTGCAAATCCACACAAAAGCCCCAAATAAAATGGTTCCTCAAGCTCCCAAAATATCCAAAAATTGTGTATTCCCTAAAATCTCTCAATAACAACAGCAAGTACAATAATTTTAGGTCCTAATGAAATTGATTTGGGTGGAAAAGGAGCTAAATAGGAATTTCTATGATTTAAAAAAGATGGGGACTCACCTCTTTCCAAACTTACAATAATCCCAATGGAGGCTTGCCCTAATTTTTATGAGGGGATTAAATAGGGGAGAGGGGACCTAAGGTGGCCGGCCAAGTGTGGTTTGGGCTAGATTTTGGTTCATGGTGTGGGCCTTTGGGCTTTTAAGGCTTTAAGTCATATAATGACTTGTGAAATCACAAGCCATTCCTTAATCAAACTAATTCCTAATTTTCTCAAACTAATTCTAATGAGTTAATTATCACTAACTTAGGTCAAGTTAGGGTTACTTAACCTCACTAAGTAATCATGACCTAGGCTAGTCTCTAGGTTAGTCTCCTAGTCAACATTAGTCAAAGTCAACTATAGGACCAAAATCAATTATACTAAAAATCACCAAAAATAACATTAATTCTAATAAAGCTAAATAATACATAATAATTCCAAATTAATTCCAAAATTTTGAAAATGACCAAAATACCCTCAAGCTAGAAAAGTGGTAGTGACAGTTAATGGGCATCATTAGCAAGTCACCATTAGGCTTAGCTAGCCGATAAGCACCGTTGGAGTATACTATTTCTATGATGAACGGTCCTTCCCACTTGGGCTCGAACTTCCCAGCCGTCTTGTGAGTCATTACCATCGATCTTCGTACTGCCAAGACGAGGTCGCCTACTTGGTATGATCTTTCATGAACTTTTTCGTTGAAGGCCCCAAAGATGCGGGCTTGGTAAAGCTCGATCCTTTGCTGCGCGAGCAAGCACTTTTCATCTAGCGCTTCTAACTTTTGTAACCGCCTGCGCTAATTATCTTCGATGATTAACTAGTTAGTAATGGCTACCCGTAAGGACGGGATTTGAATCTCCAAGGAATGATAGCCTCGCTCCCATAGACCAAGGAGAATGGTGTACGACCTGTAGGAGTATGAACTGTCATACGGTAGGCCCATAGACATTTACCTAACTTCTTATTACAGTCGCATTTATTGGAGGACACGACCTTTTTGAGGAGTTTAACAATAGCCTTGTTGAATGCCTCAGCTAGTCCATTAGCTGCCTGGTTGTAAGGTATTGACGCCATATTCTGAATTCCGCTTTTGTCACAGAACTGATGTAATACATGGCTCAGAAACAGGGGGCCGTTATCGTAAATAATTCTTCTGGGAACTCTGAAGCGGTAAATGACATGATGTTTGATAAAACTGATCACGTTGGAGGTCTTCACCTCTACCAATGGCACTTCTTCTACCCATTTGGAGAAATAATCTATAATGGCGAGGATAAACCGGTGTCCTTTGGAGGAGGACGGGATGACTAGCCCTACGATATCCGTTTCCCATGCTTCGAATGGCGAAGTGGCCACCATGGTGTAAATATTCTGAGGGTTAATAGATGAAGTCTACGTAAAATTGGCATGCCCGAAATTTCTTTGCATATTCAACGACATCCGCCATCATAGTGGGCCAGTAATAGCCCATACGATGCAGTCGGTCTTGTAGTTTGTGGCCCGGTTGATGAGCTCCGCAGGTTCCATCATGCGCTTCTCTGAGTGCTTCTTGTGCCTCTGTACGAGACAAACAACGTAAGAGAAGTCCGTCATATGAGCGACGATATTGCATTTTAGTGGCTGTGTCATAGAAGAAACGAAGTGAGCGCCTCCTTAGAAGCTGTTTCTCTTGGGTCTTCAGGCAGGATCCCGTAAACTGCATAGTCTATAAATGGGAATCACCAATCCTGAGTGCCTTTGTAACGCTCCAGTCCCAATATACGTAGGACTAGGAATACGTACATGCCAGCTGTATGTATACATAGACTACTCCAATATATAGAATCTACGTATACACACATAAGTTGTAACAAAGAGCTCCAGCTCATAACAATATAATATGGTCACATGCAGTATCTATATCTCATCCACAATGATAAATAAAAGGAATGACTAATCAAATGTCTCAACTGAATATAATATAAAATGGAATATCCATCGGGTGGAGACAAAATCCACCACCAATCTAATGAAAGAAATTAACTGAAATAAACAGAAGAAAGAGTAGCAACTACATAGTTCATCAACTAGAAAGAAAATCAAATAAGCTCCGCGGGTGAGCCCTACTCGGCTGCGAAGGAAGAGTCAAGTCCAAAACCGTACTCCTCAGGATACTGCTCGTCGTCCATACCTGGAGAGATCACCAGGTCCTCAGAGGGACGTAACAAGATACAGAAAAATATGCAATAATAACTGAAATATAAACAACAACTGGGCTTTCTAACCATCTATGTGAAAATGCACTTTGAAGACAACATTCCACACAGGGGCCTTTCGAAGATAGAGGGGCCTTCCGAAGATAGAGGCACGGCGCGTTAGCATTTCAACTGAGACACTAGTGGCATCTAGAGAAAGTAAATAAGTGCATGGTATACTAGCTCACGGGTGAGTCACTAACGGCAGCTAGAGAAAAATAAATGCACGGCCCATTAGCCCTCGACTGAGTCACTAAGGGCATCTAGAGGAAAGTAAATGAGTGAAAGCACCTACGCCTAATAGCTGTCTCCTTCCATCCCATGCACTATAGATGCTGTATCCACATCACGACATTCCTAATAACTGCTAAGTCTTCTAGACATCCATAACTATTAGCAGTTATTGTCTATCGTACGGCATGTGTGCATCGATGGCCAGTCGATATATACGTCCAAGATCTATATGAGACTCATGACTCGTGATACACAAGTGTCAGTTCCAATGAAGCATAGAGATGCTTCATACACATGAGGTTTTCTCTTAACTCTAAGTCGATATACATGAAATAAAGACAAGAAACGAAAAGAACGACTAATATAGTCGCTTGCACCCAAGTGTGACTTAGACACGCAGTTTAAACAAATGAATAGAAAATAAATAAGTAAATATACTGAAATAAATATGCATAATCAGAAATCATAGCAAGGTATATTTTCCCGTGGTGCGAAGAGGGCAATCCAACAGTCGCAAGCGGCAGCACAGAAACTCACAAATCACAGATGACTCCGAATGTTGAAACAAACATAAAAAACATTTTCGGTGTAAAAGATATCTCAAGGAAATTCCTGTCCAAAATTTAAATTCTAAAACAGGGGCAAAATTATAATTTCGGGTAAAAACGATGTCCGCCGTTGGACCCATTTTGCACCGAAATGTGTGCCAGTATCTAAGGTCTCTAAAGTCGTCAAAATATATGTCTACAGATTCGGTTTGAGGAGGCGAACCCAACCGTATGTCCAAAGTTGGATTCCGACGGGCCGTATACAATATCGTCTGTTGGATCGGGTCACGGGCCCGCAAAAATAGGCGTTCTGATCGACCTTCTCAGATTCGGACCAAAATTGGCACCTATGACCAGAATTTCGATACGGTCCGCTGGCATGAGTTTTGCCTTGATTCGACGAACGTACACAAAGTTATGGTCAAGTTTGCAAAATATCGATACTGGGGTATCATGACGGATACGCATTGATTTCGTCGCGCACACGCAACAAAATCGAGTTCCGTCAGCTCCCATACGTCGGTAACATCCATACGCGCCTTTCAATGTGTATAGTGCATGACCACGTCGCCTGGTTTGTCGAGACGCATGTCGTATCGAGAAATTTTCTAAAGTTTTCAGTTATTTAAAACTAATTTTTCTTCGATTTTTAGAATCAAATAAATTACTGCATACTACATGAAAACCAATTCTACCAGGTGGCTTTTACTCTCGGTTTTGTTGTCCTTGAATGTTTTTAATCAGATTAACAAAAACCCTATTGTACAGATCGAAAACTGGCTTCCAAGTTTGGGGTTAGGGGCAGTTCTATGTTCTATTTTTCGAGCAGCGAACGCCTTACTTTTCGTCAATTTCAACGACGATGCAATACATAACTTTAAAACCCCCTTAGAAGGGAGTCGAGGAGGGTCATATGGCCTGTTCCTAGGAAGCGATGGGTCGAGAAACTATATTAAGAAACGAAGGAGAAATTTATCTCAAAAATTTGGTACCTGGCTTGATTTCGAAACAGGGTGGGCTCTGCTTGCTGTCGGATTTGGGTGGCCCGGTGGCGCTTCAGCGGTCGTCTGTGGCGTGCAGGCGGCTGGGGGGTCTCCTGTGCGTGGGTGATGCTCTGGAGTCGAAGTTCGAGGTTGGGGCACGAGCAGATGGAAGAATTTCTTAGGGTTTTCGATGAATTCTATCGGGTAGATTTTGAGTTTATATAACCGTATTTAAATTTGATTTCTAATAGGATTCGAATTAAATCTATGATTTAGTCGGAAGAGAATCTGGATAGGATTGGTATGGAGAAGATTTGAAAGGATTTAGAGAAAATTTTGGGAGTTTGTGGTTTTCTCTCGAGCTACTACTCGCGCGCGGGCTCGGCTCGGGCTGCACTGGCTACTGTAGCAATGCTACAGTAGCGGCCAGCTACTTCTTCTTTTTTCATATATATATATATATATATATATATATATATATATATATATATATATATATATATATATATACTTATCTATACTATTATATAATTCAAATACCAGGGGTATTTAGATTACATAATTTTATAGATAGGTTATTGAGATGATATAGATTCTTAGGTAAAATAAAATTTATATATGGATAAAAATGTCATTATCTTCTACTAATTTAAAATTGAAAATCAGTAGTTGAAAAACTGACTCTGATTTCCACGTCTCCCTATGCTATTCCTCAATACTTACGGTTATTCTTCTTCTTCTGCAACTTGAAAGTGCATTCGAACCCTTCTCATTTAGTGCAGGTGACTTTACTTCTGAATTTTTTTTACACACTGACACCGATGATGATTTTTTCTCCAAGATTTATTACACGGACCACTTCCACACTGGTCCGGATGAGCAACCGCAACCGCTTCTTCCTGCTTCTCCGATGATGATGACCACCTGTTTCGAAGTAGCAGCAGTTGTTGGCATATAGGCATCCCTACTGGCATCTCTACCGATTCGCACGGATCACCTCCACACTCGGATGATCAACCGCTTCCTCATCCTGCTACTCCGATGATGATGACCACCTCCACCGAAGTACCCGTCCGCAGTTGTTGGCATATAGGCGGTGTCCCTCCTGGCATCTCTGCTCCTATGTGATATCTCTGAATCAATGCCTCATCTCTTCATTTATTTTATTTACTTTCTTTTAAGTCATCCATAATTCTCCACATCCAATGACTTAAACATCAAGGCACAAATTTATCTAATAATTCAAGAGAGATTCTGACAGAAATTTAAACAACAAAAGGGTTCAAGAAAACATAAAAGAGAGGAAAAGAAAAAAGGCACCTGTGAGAACAAATAAATAAATCAGAGAGAGATCCATGAAACAAAATATTTACAAAATTTCCTTTCATGAAGAAGAAGGAAAACTAATGAAGAACTGATGGAGAAGAAAATATGTTTTTTATTGGTTTTTTTGTGCGGTGGATTATGAATTGAGATCTGGAAAATGGAGGAGAGGCTAGCGAATTTCTTTTCTTTTTTATGACATTAGAGAGTGAATGGATTTGTGATGCTCTGTCTATACATAAAGAGGAGATGAAATGTGGTATGTTTCCCATTCTATAACTGTATCTAGCTAGCTTAACTTAAGCTATATTGTAATTTGGAATGAGAAAAAAATATAGTACCAAAGAATGAAATCAACCAACAAAACCACTTGCAATTTGGTCCAGTTATTTATCAATATTGTATATCCACAAAGCACAAAAATCTACAACAAGCTATAATCATCCAACAAAAATATATACCATTTAATATATTAGCTTTCTGTATTATGTTATATTTAAATCTACACCATTTAATATATAAACCACAAAAAATGTTCTTCTTATAAACATTAGGTGTATTTGGATTATATAGTTTACACATAGATTTTTATATATCAAATCATATTTATCTAGCCTACATATTCTAATAGAGTATATTTTAGTTTTCCTTTGATTACCACAATCCAAAAAAATTATATTTCATTTATGAACATTTAAGAATACGCTTATAATAACGACTGAGAGTATTACCAAATGGATGAATATAATTTTTTCTATATATTTTATTTTTGAACATTTAAGAATACGCTTATAGTAATGATCAAGTGTATTATCAAATAAATGAATATATCATACTTAGACGAAATGTGTTGTGCTTAATTTAGTAATATCAATAATATTTAAAATTGATCTATATTAATTGCAACTAATAAAGTAGTAGTTTAGAGAGTAATCAAATAAAAAGATTATCAATTATATTATAGTTTACCTAATGAATTGAATTTAAAATTTGAAAATATTATTTTTTTTCAATATACAATTATTTAAATAAAAATGATTATATTAATAATAAAATATTATTTTTGAACTTTTATATCTACTAAGATTTGACAGGTATGCTCATACAATTACTGTAATAAAATTAAAAACAAATGTATTGCACAGGCAAAAAGTTGACCATCACACTAGCCAGCATCTAGCAAAGTAATTTATATTAAAATGGTATATTTTAGTTTTCATGTCAAGTCCTGTTGATGAAGATGCTGCTCGAAGATGCTAACAAATAACATTTCATTACAATAATTTTTTTCAAGTTAGTTATTTTCTATAATAAAATTAAATATTTCTATTCATTAAGTTTGGTGGAATGTTTCCGTTGTTAAATAAAATGATATCAACATTTATAACATATTCAACTATTCTATCAGACAAAACTAATTTTTAAAATTAAATTTGGTTTTATATTACGTTTTTTGTGAACAATTGTAAGACGCGTTGCACACGCATTGCATATATAATTTCTAAGCTTTATAAAATATTGTACCTTAATAATGTACATAAAAAAATATATATATCTAAAATCCTTTCTCAAGGAATAATATTAATAATAATGATATATTATATAATATATCTTAGTATATATAATATATACACACACTCACATATGTATATATATAGAAAATACAAAAGAATTACTTAACAAATACTACAATTTATCAAAAATAAAATATTAATTATGATAGCAATTAACCTTTATAGTTATATAATAAACCATTTAGAATAATACTTGTTAAAATAAAATACCAACATATTTCATAACTTAAATGTAATAATAGTACAAAAAATATCAAACCACTTTATAGCAAAAATTTAATTTTTATTAGTTTGTAGAGAAAAAAATAATTACACATATTTAACCTAAACTTCATGTACCAAAATATATAATAGAAATAAAGTAAACCTAGAGTTCATCACTATATACCTATATCAACAAACTAATATCATGAAATAAAAGCAAAAATAAATATTGAGAATAAAATAAAAAAATATCTAGAAAATATCTAGCAAAAATTTGGGGAGTTTACAGCCTTCATCAATACCTACTTGTAATGAGTAGTTTTGACATGCACACAGGACATTCTTTGGACAGACCAACTCCCGACCTGTTACTGAGACGGTACGCTGGGATCCAACAGGGGCGGCCAGAGAAGCGGCGAGACCGGCTAGTGCGTCGGCTTTCAAGTTCTGCAATCGTGGCACATGTTCTATAAAAAATCATGTGAAAGTGGAGATAATTTCGATCTCCGCCTGGTGGTAAGGGATCAAGTCCTCATGTCGAACCTCGTACTGTCCTTAAACCTGGCTGATGATCAATTTTGAGTCTCCATAGGCCTCGATGTAGTCAACCCCCAGCTGTTTGGCGAGTTGGAGCCCGATGATGAGGGCGTTATACTCTGCACCATTGTTGGTGCATGACTCCGTGAGAGAATATGTACGATTGATAACTAGGCCATTGGGAGTAACAAGGACGATCCCGACCCCTGCTATGATTTCACCCTTTGGCCCCGTTCTTGAGGCTCAATCGAAGAACATGTGCTATACTGAGGTGTCTGAGACCGCGTTGGACTCTAGCACTTCATAGGGGATTTCTTCGTAGGGTTTTGAAGTTTCTGGCACCAGATGTGCTGCCAGAAAATCTGCCAATGCTTGACCTTTGACTGCCTTCTGTGGGACGAACACCATGTTGTAGGGAGTCAGAAGAATTGTCTATGTGGCTAGTCGTGAATTTAATGTCCCTGGCTTGGTCATAAGGACTCTGAGGGGGTTGATTCTGGATACGACATGGATCGTCTGTCCGGTCACAGTGCCGTGTCTTCAGAATGGCAAAGAAAAGGGCAAGACATTCCTTCTCGACAGGGTTGTACCGATGCTCGGCTCCAACCAGGGTTCTACTGAGATAATATATCGTCTGCTCGTGGACTTTATTATTCTTTTGAGCTAATAAGGCACCAAGAGAATGATCCATGGCTCGGACGTATAGTAGGAAGGGCTTCCCATAACTGGTGCCACCAATACAGGAAGGCTGGTGAGGTATTTCTTGATGTCATCGAACGCGCGCTGGCACTCTTCAGTCCATACAAAGGTGACCCCTTTCTTCATTAGTCTCGTGAAGCGTTGACATTTACCAGAGAGATTTGTTATGAACCTCCTGATGCACGCCAATCGCCCTGTAAACCTCGAAGCTCTCGAATATTCTTTGGAGGAGCCATGTCCAGAATCGCCTTGGTCTTCTCCGGGTCGATATAAATCTTTTTGTCATGATGATGAAGCCTAAGAACTTACTGCTAGAAACGCCTAGGAAGGACTTGGTCGGGTTCATCTTTAGCTGATGTGTCCGCATTAGATCGAACATCGTTCGTAGATCATCCAAGTGGTTGGATTTATACTTTCTTTTAACGGCGATGTTGTCAACATAACACTCCACCGTCCTTCGGAGATGCTTGCGGAATGTGGTATTCATAGCCCTTTGATAGGTGGCTCCCGTGTTCTTCAATCGAAAGGCATCACTGTGTAAAAATACACCCCTTTTGGAGTCCGGAACGTCGTATGCTTTTCGTCTTCAAGGAGCATCTTGATCTGGTTATAACCGGAGAAACCATCCATGAAGGACATACGCTCGAAGCTGCAGGTGTTTTCAATCATTACGTCAGTGATCGGGAGAGAGAACTCATCTTTAGGGCAGGCCGAGTTGAGATCTCTGAACTCTATCCAAATTTATATCTTTTCGTTCTTCTTAGTGACCGAGACGACGTTTGCGACCTAATCCGGATGCTGCTCTTCAAGAATGAAGCCGCTCTCAATGAGTTTGTCAACCTCCTCCTCAATAGCATCCATAATGCTGGGGCAGAATCGACGTTGCTGCTGCTTGACCGGTTTGGCATGGGGCAGGATATTGAGGCGATGCATGGCCACTTGCGGGTTTAGTCCTGACATATCTTCGTAGCTCCAGGCGAAGACGTCAATATATTTGCAGATGAGCTGTATCAGAGACTGCTTGTCATCTTCTATTAGACTTTTGCTGATGAAGATGGGCTTAGGTGAGGCCTTATCCCCTAATTCGATCTGGACGACTTAATCTTCTGTAGGAGGTTCGTGCTGCTCAAAATGCCACTCCTACTGGGATCCTAAGTGCTGTGCCCAAGGTTTGTCTTCGAAATACTCGAATGTTTGGTCTTCATCCTCGATTAGAGGGTTTAGAGAAACCATGTTGGCGGATAGCATCTTCTCGAAGTCCTGGTCGGTACTGGTATCAGAGTACAGGGTGCGCCCTTGCTCATCGTCCGACGCTGGTAGAGGGTTGGCCACTTCCACTGTTGCCTCTGGGATAGGGATGACATCGTCTTGCGCCTCTGTGGCTGGACAACTCTCAGACTGGAGAGTAACTATATTGGTCGTGACTTCTCTTCATAATCCAACGATATAACGTTGGCGTTGATGAGGCGCTGGATTTGCCTTTTCAACACATAGCAATTTCGTGTTGAGTGGTGCACGTACTGGTGGTAATGGCAGTAATTGGGATGGTCCACCTTTTCCACTTCATCAGGACGCCTGGGTTCCGGGATGGACAGTTTGCCACTCTTCGTAAGCATCTTGAAGAGCTGCAGCGTATCCTCGTCATTGAAGGAGTAAGTCTCCTTCGGCCTCTGCATTTCTACGGACTTGGGGTTCACGGATACTGAACCTTTGGAGATGTTGACGGTCATGACCTGCTTTCCTTTTCCATCTTCGGGGTTGCTGCTGGACAAGCATCTCCCTGTAGAAGCATGGAATTTCACAACCAGAAAGCCCATGCGCCAGACACTACATGCGCTAGAACTCAGACGAAGAACTTCACAGCAAGATCAATAAGGATAGACATTTGAAGAAGGACTTTTTATTTTATGTAGAAGTCTATTACATGTCTAAGAAAAGGTTGTACAAAGGAGAACTTCTACAAAGGAAAGATCCTAAGTCTACAGCCAGCGGCTACTATGCGCCTTCAGATAAGCGCAGCAGCCACCATGCGCCTTCAGATAAGCGCAGCGGCCACCATGTGCCTTCAGATAAGCACAGCAGCCACCATGCGCCATCAGTCAGGCGCAGCAGACCTCATGCGCCTCCAACCAGGCGCATCCTACCATATCTTCAGCAGCTCAGTTATGTACATCCAGCCCAGCTATGTGCATCCCTTCAGCCAAATTCTTCCAGCCAGGCTCACCTGGCCGAGCAGAGCCCAGCGCCGTTCTTCCAGCCAGGATCCACAAAGCATTTAACCCTCTGGCTGGAACCAAGGAAGAGAGGAGCACGGCAAAGCTGTGGCCAGTGGAGGCTTCGAAAGAGCCTCCAAAGCCCAAGGAATACCGTGATCGAAATCATGGCACAAGGAAGCTCTCAACACAACCAGAGTGGGCGACACCCACTTTGAAGGAAGAGAAAGCCTAGCACCGCCATTCCGATCTACGGCTCTTCCCGAACAACGGAGACGAGGCCCGAGCATCCCTATCTTTGGATGCAACAGGCACCTTCCGCCTGCCTCGGAAGCCCTCGACTCCGTCTTTTGGATGTAACAGTCACCTTCAAGTGCATCGAAGACAACACAGCGTCTCATCTTCACCCTCGGGAGCACTTCGTCAACAGAATGCACCCGCATGTTCAAGTTCATATTGGAAGTACGTAAGGGAATGAGAAGCAAATCTTCTCTCCATGCCACTATTTATAGGCCGGGCAGATCAAACCCATGCGCCAAGTGGATGGCCCTCCGAATTCCGTGCAATGAATTTACATTAAATGGATGAACCGGACGCTTCGAATTCAGCCAAACGGCTATTTATAGCACTCGAAGAGCGAGACAGCCGCATCATTAAAAGACATGTCCGATGCGCCAGCAGCGCATCACACGGACGCGCCCTTCGGCATCAGGCGCATCACACAGACGCGCCCTACAGTACTCGGCGCATTACAGAGGGTGCGCCCCCACACATCTCCATACCGAGTGGAACGCCAACCGACGCGCCCACTCAGCTGTCCATCGAACGTCACTAACATTAAATGCTGAACTGACAGAGTTGGCAGCACGCCTCCCAAAGTCTGAACAGTTGACAGCTTTTTCAGAAAACGAAGCGTCGACAACGTCAGCATCATCATGACTTTATTTCGACGGCTACTACCACGTGGCCACTCCACCATCAGCATGCGCCTCTACGGCCATGCGTCCAAATCAGCATGCGCCTCAAAAGCCATGCGCCTCAGACTGCTCTCTGATCCCGAAAGACAGAAGGAAAGTCGCCTGCATGCGCCTCAAAAGCCATGCGCCCCAAATGGTTTGTAACTCCTAAAGGTTATGAGCCGCAACCTCCTCCTGCGCCCAATCCAAGGCGCAGCCCACCAGATCACTCCTCTCCACCAAATCCGAGATCTTCAAACCATGAGTCGACGACACGTGTCCTTTGACTCAACTCATCCAAGATTTCAGCAACGGAAAGATCTTCTCTCTGCTACGTGTCGGCTCACAACAGCAGTATGAAGAGTTCTCCCCCTCGATCAGGGTGCAGCATCCATGCGCCTCCATCAGCAACCTCTACGTGGCGTCCCCACATCGGCGCATCCTACATACGCACATGAGCAGCCAGCCTGCAAAACTATAAATAGAAGTATCATCTCCTTCACACAAAAGAGGACACACACACAAGGGACTCACAACACAGAGAGAATCCACAACAGAGAATCACCGGAGAGGCAGTTCTAGACACTCAACGTCTTCCTCCTCTCAGCAAGCTCCAGCACCCAGAGCAATCAACACCTTCAGAGAACCGATAACCGTCGTCAGCCGGTCAACGGAGTCAACGTATTACCACTCGCTCCATTGGCACTAAGGACCCAGCTTAAACAAAAGTGTACTTCTAGGACTACATCTAAGTCCTATATTGTATCACTATTCTGTTTGTATTAAAATTTCAATCAAAACAATTTTAATGGCAAACACTCCCCTTGTCTTCAGGCACAGAAAAGTGTAGCCTCAGGAGCTGTGCATCCTGGGCTTTCCTCTGTGCGGCATCCATCTTTATAATAAAAGGCGTCTACTCCGTGTAGGAAGCACTGTGCACAATTTGATTGTGGGTAGCATGTTCTTGCGACATGAGTCCATAAGCATGGGCTCAGGCATGTCGGGCGGTAATCTGAGAGTTGCTTGGAGGAAGCGCTCGATGTATGCGCGGACAGGCTCATTCTTCCTCTGGACAATTTCCATGAGGGTTGACATCGTCATGTCCATCCCTCCTTCGTAGAATCGGTCCACGAACAGAGTCTTCAGGTCTTCAAATGACGAGATATAATCGTCCAAAAGACTGCCGAACCTTTCATAGGCTACCCCCTGCAGGGCTCCTATGAATATGTTGGATAGGAAGGCATCATCCTTTGGCATGTACCCAGTTACCGAGGTAAAGTACCTCAAGTATTGTCAAGGAGACCCCTTCCCTTTGTAAGGTGTAAGCATCTGCGGATAGTATTTGGGTGGGTAGACGACGTTGTCCTACTCGACAGGATATGGCTGCCGGATACCCATCTTTTGGAGTGCTGCTTGCTTCTCTTTGGCATCATGACAAGCATACAGCTCCTTGATGGCCTGCTGTATCTCGATCGACATTGCAGAAACTGTAGCCGATGGAGTGGACGAGGAGGGTCCTGCCTGGTGGGTGGCAGGCAGCCTGCTGGATCCGTCATTGGTTGGCGGATCAAGCATAGGTGTAGAGACAGTGGGGGCCATATTGCTCTTGAGGTCTATTATAACCGAGGATAGAGTCTTCATGGTGTCAGTCAGCGTATCTAACTAGTCTCGAGGGCTTCGATACGTCTAAGAGATTCGTTGTTGTCTTCCTCATTGCCATCGGCCATGAAAATGAACCAAGTGTGAGGATGAGTCGAGGGAGGAACGGATCCTTTGCTCTTTGGCTCAAACGTTTGAGCCTCACCGTCTTGAGGATACACCGTAAGATTGTGATCTTCCTCGGACTCAGTACGGTTGCTACACCCAGTCTGGTGAATGGCTGTGCCGATGGAGGCATCCGTGTCGTATTGCTCCTTCTCAGATCGATGCACAGGGTTGTCGTGTATGGTAGGAGGCTGGCTACCCCTAGTATTTGGCATAGCACCCGATACAGATCTGGAACAAGTGCCTTAGAATACACCTGCATCGGGTACCTTAGCTTTGCTGCTCTCCGTCCTCCTCTTCGGTTTAGCGACTGATATGGAAGGATTCTGGGAGAGATTCTTGAAAGCTTTAGAACCCTGCATCGCGTAGCAAGTGACGATGTGGGGTTCGTCTTCTTTATGGCTTACCGACCCCCTTTTGAGCCTCTGGCATGGGGTCGACGTGGAGTGAAGTCTCTGAAAGACGGAACGTCGGCTCGACGATGGCGCGACCGTTTGCTGGCAGCATCAGTTGATGGTAATCTGCGTGCAATAGTGCCTTAATTTAGGTATGCCCTGTGCCACAGATTCTTCTTTCGCTTGGGAGAGGGTCGGATCTTCTGCCATGGCACCCCTATTGTACGTACAGGGAAGCTACACGCAAGTACGGTCAAAACGGGTCTGGCAGGGAAGCCTCATGTTGCTTCTGTGGGAACGTTGCTCGCGTGGCTCCCTCTCCGTAGGATGTACCCCCTGGCTTGGCTCTCGGAGCCGTGGATCCTTCGCTCTCAATGCGGGCCCTCTAGTCTGCCATAGGTTCCATGTGCTTATTATACGAAGCACGAACCACCTGGGATCTCTTCCTACTACCCCCAGCGGGTGAGTAGTATTCAGAGTCCGCCGAAGGCTCGCCTGAAGTAAAAGCAATTCTGTCGAAGACAGAACTTCTTACCGGTAATGCTCCCGTCATTAGGGGTTGGACCGGTATGCGCTTCCTTTAGTGTCGTGCCTTCGTCAGATCAACCATAGAACCACCGTCTTCATCGCCATGCTTTCCCAGGACGGGAATCGGGCGAGGGGATAGGGTTGTAGCAGCCAAAATCTTCTCCGTGGCTTCGACATTGAGGGGGTCCTAAGATGTAGTTCCCGCCATCGTCCTGCTAGCTGCAGTCGCCTTAGGCCTCCAGACACGTCGGTTGTACGAACCGCTTCGAAGTCTTCGACTTTTCATCAGAGAGGAGATCTTCAAAAGCTTGCTAGTCGAAGCGTACGACCAGCATGTCTTGGGAAGATCCCAGCAAGTTGTCATCAGATTGCATCACCGCCTTCTCATTGAAGGATAAGGTATTTCCCAGCAGAGTTGCCATTTTGTTCGACATAACAGAAGGTTGAACGAAATTTTTGCTTTATTGAACGTATAAGGTATTTGTGTACAAAGAAGAAAGTCCTAAACATGATATTCTAAGTACAAGGAGAAGAGGTTTCTGGAAAAGTGTGACGGCGGAGATCGAGCACTGCAGCGCCTTCTTTAATCCATTGATGATCTGACGACGAATCAACCTTGCTCTGGCTCTCTGGCGCCTTTATGGAACTCTGGGGTCACCGATAAAGAGGTTGTCTGAAGGAGAAGATCCCTTGGAGGGGTTATTCTTCTGTTGTTTTGTTGGTGGATTGTTCCTTCTTAAATGAAGGTTATCGCTCTCTTTAAGTTTAAGGAGAACTCCTTCTATTTATAGAGAACCGAGCACATATACGATGTGTATTAGGGTTCTTGAGATATGAAAGAATTTGCCGTCATTGTACGATATGGGCTTCTGCGGCGCTGACACGTGGCGGACATCGAGATTCCCCTCAATCAAGATCTATGGTGGTTATCAACATAACCGAAGGAGGTGACACGTGGCGCGTGCCAATTTTTTTGCTCGGATACAGCCGAGTAAATCTTGGAATTTTATCCAATATTTGGAGTCTAATTGTTCCTCGTCTAAGATTTAAATCAATCTGATATGATATCAATCATGATTTAATCCCAATCTTTTCTGCAAGAGACGGTTTAAACAAACCAATTAGGGTGGACCCATGCTACGTGTGCCTCTGGTGAGGACTAAGTACTGCTGTGCTTCTGGAGCGACGAGTAGACCGTGCTTCTGGAGTCGATGGAGCCTCTGTGCTTTCAGGCGACGAGTGAACTTGGCTTCGAATGACGACGAGACTTCTGTACATTTAGAGCAACGATGAAGCTGTGTTTTGGAGTAACAGAGTCACTATGCTTTAGGCAACGAGTAGACTTGTGCTTCAGATTGGCGAGGTTACTATGTTTTTGGAGCGACAGGCTGACTTGCATTGGTTGCAGTGGGAGTTCCCAAGTCTCTTGTAGATAAGTAACTTAAGCTTCTGGATCGGAGCAGATGACTGCACCGTGGGAATGGAGATGGTGTGAGCATATCACCATCCTACACCTCATGTAGATGCATGTAAGTAGCTGCGCCTCTAAACTTTGAAGGTGTTGGCTTTGGAGGAAAGGGTATAACACCCTTGTGTGTCTGGGGTTGGCACATGCAGGTAGCTGCGCCAGTAGAGTGAAGACACTGGTTTCTGAAGTAAAGGAAGGGGCGGGGCCTACCACCATCTTGCTTCTGAGGTTGGCACAGGCGAGTAGCTGCGCCTCTGGCTTGAAGGCTTTGGCTTCTGAAGTAAAGAGCGATAAATACCCGTTCTTTAAGGACTTCCCTCTTAATTGCCACCGTAATATAGGGAATTCCAAGGGTCTAAGACTGACACTCATCGTGCTGAGTCTTAGGTTCATCCCATTAATGCAGGAATTCTGACCGTCGGCTATGTGGCGTGCACTCTTGGCCATTCTCGGTCCTATAAAAGGGGAAGTTCTCCTCTGAAGAGTCATTGTCTTCTTCTTAGCTTCCTTCACTACCATGCGAGATCCAAACTTAACTTTGAGCGGCGATCGGCCTTATATAAGTTGGCTGCTGGTTGAGGCTTTTCTCGTTCATAGGAGCCATATTCTTATAAAAAGAACTCTATGTAGAAGGAGCCATCGCGGCTCTTAGAAAGCATGTAAATGTTCTTCTTAGGGAGTTCAACTCTGGGCGACGTCTGGGAGATCTTCGAGGTCATGAAGACCTAGGTCATGGGTGGATAGCCAACCTGAAGAGCCACAGGTTGTGCTATGTCCTTCCCATTCATGGCTTCGTGACCTGCTGCACTCTTTGAAGGCTCGGGCCAATGACTGCTTCAGGAAGCTGCTTGCTTTGGCCGAGTGGCTGATATGCTTCTGGGAGGCTGCGCCCATAAAAAGGTCAGAATATGTCTCAATGGAGGAAAATCTTCTGGTATGAAGAAAAGGGTTGCGCTTTGACAAAGACCGAATCCCTTGTAGACCCTTCTAGGCTCTGTCGAATTTTTACCAGATCCTTTATAGACGAACAAAATTAGTCCTTTTTATGTAGTCTCGATGTGTCTGTACTAGACTTTGGTAGACGTGACACATAAGGGGATTCTTTCTATATCTTTTGTTTTATCTTTTTAGCACTTAGGCTGAGCCTTTGTATCATCTGCTCTGTGGCGAAGGATGTCATCAGCTGAGATTTTTCATGCTTCTACAATCACGTCACCCATGCCCTCGAACCTTGGGCAGAACGCCTCGATCTCTGTGCAAAGATGGCCAGGGCTATGCCCAAAGAATCATGATGAGCTATGCCACCCACGCCTCGCTAAAGGCATGTCTCTCCTCCTACTCATGCCTCACTTATACAGGCACTCACGAACTCTTGCATCCCCATCTACGCCTCTCAGTTGCTCTTCCAAGGCTACATTTAATAAGTTTTACTCCCCTTGAGACTTCAATTCGACGCTTCGATTCTCATGCAGAGAATGAACACAGAAGTTGAAGTTCATTCTCCTCGGAGACAGTGTAGACAGGCATGTATCGCCTGGCTAAATTTAAACGTATGCCGCCTGATCAAAACTTAGGCGTGTGCCGCCCTGAGTCCTTTCCAAGCGCATGTGCTTCTACCCCTGTGCCTACAGTTCTCATCCAATATGGACAACACGCCAACTAGGAAAGTGATTCCTAGGTACGATTGTTTTATTGGCTGCAGTAGAACTAGACGCGTGCCACATGTCGAAGACCTAGACACGCTAGAGAACGAGTTTGAAGTAGGTCGAGATCTTCTCCAATAGCTAATCACAATAATCTGCTAGGTGGTAGTCAGCCATAACCCTACACCAGCGAAGTGTGCGTGCGGTTGCAACTGATCCCTAATCTAGAGTGCCACATAGCAGTCGAAGACCTACGTACCTATCTGTTCATAGGTGCGTGTACCACTCTTTCTTCAACTATAAATAAGAGAAGTTCTCCTTCATTCAAATCCCCCGGTTCTCCCCTATTTCCTCAAGAGTTCCTGAGCATCTAGATAGAGTTCTTGCTGCTTTTCTTAGCAAGTGAAGTTAAGTCTAACAGTTCTCCCTCATAGTCAGATCGTCAACAGAGTAAAGAATCAACCCTCTATCATCACAACCCAGATAAAAAACAAAGTATAATTGGGAGATTCCTGTTCAGGAGTTCCTTCTTACATTCTAGTTTAAAATCTTCGAAGCTCTCCTCTATAGCACCACGAAGCGATGGCAAACAAGATGGAAACTTTGTTGGAGACGTCTTGCTCCTCCAACGAGGAAGCTGTGATGCAATCTGACACGACCATGCTCGGAACCACTGTGATGACGTTGGTCGTTAAGTTCGACTAATTAGCCTTTGAGGAAGTACTCTCTGGGGACAGTGCAGGTCCTTCCCCTTGGTTGTCGAAGCCTATAAAAATGAAGAAGACGTGGGTGCTATGGCTCGTATAGCCTACCCACAACCTGTTGAAGAAGAGCAGCACGCGTCGGTCCAACTTTAGCATAGCGTGCCGGCGGTGTTACCCTATGTTCCTTCCCAGGCACGTAGCTTAGGAAAGTACAATGCTCGTTTCCAGAAGATGCTGCAAAGGGAACACGTTCCTGCCAATAGGCGTGGGAGTGATTCGACCCAAGGAAAAGTTAAGGCATTGGACTGTTTGGGTGACCACGAGCCCCAAGCATGTGAAGGAGCCAAGATACAGACTCTGCATATGGCAGGCCGAAGTCAGCACGGGCTACGTGCGCTAGTAGCAAGTAAGAGGCTCGCGTCTCTAACTTTGACACTAGCGTCTGATGGAAAACTTAGGTCCTGTCCACGTGCCTTTGCGCCAGGGATCTACCAACCTCCAGATTCCCATAGATGCCCAAATATGCTGCATGCACATGAACTGGGTTCAGAAATACTTCCACTTACATGCCACAACACTCGGTCTACCGGGGGGCTTGAAGAGGGCATAAAAGTGAATCTTCCTTCTTACGATCTACGTCACGTGATTAATCACAAACACAAAGTGAAAGGAACAACTGCAGATACTGTATAGGAAACACCCTTAGTTGGGTACACATGTGCTAGTATAGTCATCAACTACTGCTGTACAAAGCCAACATCAATCCCAAAAAGACAGTCCGTGTTTCAACGACTACAGTATACCACATCCAGCCGACAGTGTCTTGACGAACAGATACTGTAACTCCTCTTCCCGAAAATTTTGAAATATTTATTTATTTATTTATTTGATTTAAATGGTGATTTTTAGATTTTTGTAAATAATTATTTAGTTAATTATTACGGTAGATGATTTTAGTCATGGCTAGGAATTGGAGTACAAGGTGACTAGAAATCGTGGTACGGATAGTATAGTGGTGTACTTTGACTAGTGTATTAGCCCTGGTAGGGAAGGCCGAGCCATAGTGATGCCCTAACTAGAAAAACCAGGCCAAGTTACGACTTAACCTCTATAGATGTTTAATTATTAATTATTAATTAATTTATTGACGTATAGAAGACCAGGTTGTACCAAACTAGTCCAGACTGAATCCGAACCAAGCCCAAGCCCATGCAGTCATGCGGTACGTCCAATGACATTCGTATTGATGTATTTTGGTATGATTGTGTTTTATTCCGTTTTAATGATCTAATGAATATTTTCTAAGTATTCGTTAATTAAATATTATAAATATTATTATTAGTTGATATTCAATGATATTTGTATAAAATAGGTTCTTGTACATTTTTGGGATTACTAGACTGTACTAGGGGTGTGCATCGGTCGGTGGTCGACCTATTTGGTTACAACCGAAGTCGAACCGAAGTTAATCGGTTTGAAAATAATCACAGCTGAACCAAACCAACCAATTGGTCGGCTCGGTTTTGAAACCGACCGACTTGGTTCGGTTTGGATCGGTTCGGCTGATCAGTTTTGATCAGACAAAAAATTTCAAGTATATAAAAGTATTTCACAAAGTAAATTCACACAAAAATAAATCATAACCATCTTTTGTTTGGAAGATATTTGTATGAGATTCCAAAATGGACAATAATCTTTTAAGTAGATTAATGAATTTCTTCCACAAATCCTAAATGATTCTCGAAAATAAACTATAATCCTAATAGATCTATGAATTGAAGATGGAAAATAAACAAACAATAAGATGGATAGGTTGGACCGGATATAAACCTAACTTTAGGTTGTTACTAACTAGGTTCGGTTTGGTTCGGTTTAAGCAATTTTTGAAATGACCAAACTGTGAACCGAACCAAATTGGTCGGATTTTTAAATGGTCAAGTCGAACCAATCCGACCGGACCATCGATTCGGTTAAAAACCGACAGTTTCGATTTAGTTTGGTTCGATTTGGTCGATTTGGTTCAAATATGCACACCCCTAGACTGTACATAATGGTATATACACCATTATTGGTTTATTGAATTTCTTTATTATTATTATTATTATTATTATTATTATTATTATTATTATTTATTGTTGGAATAGCTTATTATAGGCTATTTCATATTTTATGAAATAAATATGTATGTACACATCTTATATATATACCATGTACTTGAAAAATTATTTTAAGATTTCTCCTAGATTTTATAGAGTAACCATATATATATATATATATATATATATATATATATATATATATATATATATATATATATATATATATATATATATATATATATATATATATATATATTGGAGTGAGAATAAATGTAGATTCGATTTAGGAATGATGTATGCATATTTATCTATACACATAAACACATGTGTATCTATATGTATATATACAAATATATTTTCCTTATAAATACATGTGTATCTATATATATAAATACCAAAAAGAAATAAATGGAAAAGAAATAAAATAAAACAAAAACAAAAAACACACACACACACATCTGATGAACAGTGCTGCAAAGCACTGTTCACCTTCCCAAATAGGCAAAACCCGACCCTGCATTCAAAAAAAAGTTGTTGTTCTTCGGATTTGGATTTAATCCAATTCTCATCCGAATTGGATGAGATCAAATCCTATTTAAACTGGGTGATGTTCTTATCCAATGTTATCAAAAATTCATTTGAAATCCGATCGAGAATAGGTTTTAAACCTATTATATATGTGGTGTTCTCGGGAGGAAGTTTTCGCTACTAATACACAACCGTACCCCAATCTCCTTCCTGAAGCCTCATCCAAACCTTCGTGCATGTCCTCGACATCACTGCGACCACCACGAGCCTCCTGACATCATCGGAGGCCGCCACACAGGTGACTGAACTGCGTTGGGCCGACCGAAACAGAGGATTGCTCTGTTTCAATTCCAAACCGAGGTACCAACTTCTCCTTCGATTTTCTACGTTGTTTGTCAGGCATTTTTGAATTTATAAACTCGTATGCGTAGACCAAATAACCACCTTCAAATGCATTTAATTAGTTTGTAGTTACCGTCGTGGATTGCTCGACAAATTGACTCGAAGTCGACGAAAATTATGTTGGTAAATAGAGTATATAACTGGCGTAGCACCCAACTTGGAAGCCGTTTTTCCGTCAGGATATTGAGTATTCACGAAAACCATTTGAACAACCTTTTAGACAACCTAATCAGGATCGAAACCCATTAAATAAATTATTTTATCCTATATTATATTTATATTAAAAAAGTTCCAAAAATCAAGGAAAAATAGTTTTCAAAACCTTAGAAAATCTAGAAAACCATCCGACACGACGTGCGTCCCGTCAAACCGGGCGACGTGGTCACGAACCGAAAGTATCAAAAGGTGCATATTGACTTCGTGGACATGTGGGATTTGACGGAATTCAAATTGGTTGCGTGTGGACAATGAATTTGATACGTATCCGTCGATATTCACTATATTGGCCTTTTTGCAAATTTTTTAATTACTTTGTGCACGTTCGTCATATCGAGACAAAACTTGTGCCAACTGGACCGTATCATTTTTTTGGTCCTGTATGCCAAGTTTGGTCCGATTCTGAGACAGTTGATCGGATCGCCGTTTTGCGGGCCCTACGATCCGATTCAACGGGCAATTTTGTGCACGGTCTTCCGAAATCTAACTTTAGACATACGGTTGGATTCATATCATCAAAACAAATCCGTGGACATGTAGTTTGATGACTTTAGAGACCATTGACTCTGGCACGCTTTTCGGTGCAAAGCGAGTCCAATGGCGGATATCGCTTTTGTCCGAAATTATCGTTTTACTTCTGTGTCCAAAATTAGACTTAAGGACAGGCAATCCTAGCTGATTTGACTATTCTAAAAATATTGGTAATGTCTGTTTCAGCATCCGGAGACTGTTGTACGAGTTTGATTGCTGTGGCTCACTGAGTAGTATAGTATTATCGGTTTCACCAGCAAAGGACCTCAGGCAAGTGCACTTTCTGATTGCTTTTCGATTCATAGTGGTTTACGTTTCATGTTTATACATATGTCTTGTTGCTTGTTGACACGCTCGTCATACGGAGATTAGTATCATGGATTTATTATACTTCTTGACTGTCATTTACATGATTACCATGCTTGCGACTTGATTCTATGAGTACCAGCTGGGCGGAAAAATATCTTAGTAGACGTGTGAACTACCCCTCTTATCCCAAAATATCTGATCGTGACTGATAGCAGCTGCACACGACACGTGCAGGGTGCCGTATTTACCCCTTAGCCGTTCACACGTCGAAAATAATATTTTAAAATACATAGATAGTTGTCTTTTACTTGTTTTTCTTGTTTTCTTCACCACATGCCATGACATTAGTTACTTTCTAGTTTCTTCTCACATATGCTATTTTTATGACTTGTGCATTCTATTGTATTTTTACATTACCGTCGGTTTGTGTGTTTGTTCCATTCCTGACTAGAAACCAACATTTTTCAGGTTAGTTGTGGCTTCACTTAACATTGGGAGATATGGGTGTACTTGCAGGCAGAAACCCAGAAATAAGATAGAAGTGGTATCATTTTCATTGATTGTAAGAACCATGTATTTTCTTTAAATATAAATGTTGTAATCGATTTAGAAATATGAATGAGCAGTAAATGTTATATTTTGTTATTTTGAGCATCTTGGCCATGACAGCGTTCTACCGCCGACTCTGCGGCGTAGGCTGGCTTGGACACGTCTCGCATCCGAAAAGCGAGTGCGGGTCGTGACAGATACAATCAGATGAGATGGAGGAGCCACTCTTTGCCACATGCCATGCCATAAGAAGTTCTCCTCTGGACAAAAAAAACTCCAATCCTTCGGTCAGTACGCCGAATAACCGACACAAGAGGAGCAAGTTGGCTGTGTCCAATACCGGGGTGTTCTAGAGCACCCGTTCCAAATCCAAAATCCTACCCAAAGCCCTAAAAGCTGGAGGGTAGCAGGGTCCCGTACCTGATACTGACCAAGTTGGGGGTATCGACCCTCGGCACGCCCAAGACGCAGGGGGTAGCTAACTCCCGGTACTGTACCACAACCCTACGTTCCAAAGGGACAATAATTCCTATAGAACCGAAGGAGAAGGCACCATGGGTACCCATCCCCAGTATACCTCTGAAGCCGCAGAGACCGAGGATAATCGAAACCTCGACATTTGTGATTACTCCCAGATGATTGCTTACACCACCAACAGCGAAGCAAGGGAGTCAGGGATAGAAAGTGAGCAATCCGCTCACATCCGGGTCATGTTGTCACACATGGCTAGTGATGAACAGAGGTCCCAGGATAGCCGACGCTTCGACATGATCGAAGAAATAATGCAGACTATGGATGCTAATTTGGCACTCCTGACGAAGACCGTAGAGGAATTCCATGTCACAACCGCAGGTTCAAGCTCCAGAGCCGAAGAATAATGAAGAATCCTACGCCCCCAATCACCAGACTACAAGTCATCATACGGCATTACCACATGCAACCAGTAACCATACATTGTCGCAAGCATCTACGCCAACAACGTCGGAAGAAGATGTGATGTATGGAACAATGTATCTTATTTCGTAATACATAAGTTGCACCCTTTACTCCGTTGTTCAAATATCTGTAATGGTACCCATTATCAATAAAAAAAGTTATCATTTCTGTTCCAAGTCACGTTATTCAATTTATTTGCTTAACCTCTGTTGGAAATCTCTGTTGCAAATCTTTGTTGAACCTCGATATATTCAAACGTACATGAGCACATGCCTTGTACAAGCGCAACTTAGGTTTGTATGGCATCATACCTGGTGATGACTTATTGATTCTCCGGAATCGGAGCGTGACAAGTAGGTTGTCGAAAAATACGCATGATTTACGAAATCTTCGAGTGGCTCAAACCCGAGTTATACGAATCTTTATTGGCGACCATTAGAATTTATGGTGGGAGACTACGTGTTCTTGAAGGTAATACCCATTTGAGGTGTGGTGTAGTTTAGTGTCAAGGGCAAGATGAGCCCGATATTTATTGGACCCTTTGAAATTTTGGAGAGGGTGGCACCTATAGCTTATTGAATTGCACTACCTCCAGCATTCGCTAAAGTATACGATATCTTTCATGTTTTCCAACTACGAAAATACATACACGATATGAGCCATATAGTGAACTTCGATTGGCTAGATTTTAGTACCAATCTATTAAATGTCGAGGAACCTATTTAGATCCTCGACATGAATAATTTTTTTACATAACTGATTTGTGTCCTTGGTTCGCGTGCTTTGGCAGAACCATGCTGTTAAAAAATTTACATGGAAGCTTAAGATGAGATAAGGGAGAAGTACCCTTCCTTATTCGAATAGTTAAAAGATAGAACTTTATTTTAAGTTTCGAGGATGAAACTTTTCTTTGTGCTATATTATGTAGTACCCTACTCCTGGTGGTCCACTACGTGATGCTTGAGGCTAGTAAGACCCAGTCGAAACAGGGATTGGGAAAACCTTTCGGCATCTAATCAATCGGGACGAATGCAAAGAAACTTTCCAACTCATGGATTGGCTTATGTTGAAATGAGTCCAAAATGAGTGAATTGTGTGTTAGCAAACGAGCTTTATATAAAAGTTTCTTCCTATACCGTTTCATTGTAGTTTTTGTTGGACATTTTTGCTACATGGCTTTGATGAATGTATTTTTGTGATAGTTTTAGATAATCGAATATTTTGCCCATTTTTATCGAATTTCCTGCATTCATTCTTGAGAATTCTGAGAGAAAGAAAAATAAAGGAGGTGTACTAATCCGACGTTGGTGCCATTGCATGAGGACACATAATTGAGGCCTGACCGTGCAAGTGTTTCTCCTTCTCTCAGTATTTCTCTTATCGATTGGGCGGTTCTGTCCTTTCTTCTCTACTTCTTCACGTCCTAATAAAATGGATTCACTTGTTGCCTTTCTATGTCCATAGATCGATGATGCCTTAGTTGATGTAAAGATAAATGATGCCACTATTGTAATGAATGAAACACATAAAAGATGAACTGTTAGTGTAATTTTCACAAGAATTCTATTATGTAAGCTTGATATAAGAAATGATGTTATACTATGAAATGTGGTAATGTTAGGATAGATTGGTCACCGCGTGAAAGATGGAAATATTGGGACCGATAGGTCTCCAAGTGTTGCTTCGATGAATGAGATGTACAATGATTCTTCATTTACTTTCAGTACTTTACCATGCGAGTTATTATTAGAGTTGAGTTGTATATACATTTACATGGTCATGGACAACTTATGCATAAGGTTTGGTAAGTTTTCTTGAACGATACCTGGGGCACCGAGGACGACTTCGACCTAGGGAGAAATATTTGAACATGCTAACAAGGATGAGGTATTGTAGAACTTCATTGAGGCTTGCAACTTGCTTTGAAAGAGTACATCACAATACCATGTAAAAGTCCTTAATGGTGCAGTAATCACCAATGACCGATATATACAAGATGGCTAATGAATGTCTAGTGCTTGGCGCAGGGACGATGAACCGCTGTGGTAAGACTTTACATTTAAAGTGATATGAAATGTTTTACTGCTTTCGCTTTACCATATGAATTATTAATTCACCCTAGTCCCTAATAGAAATATCATTTTAATAAATGTTAGCTCACATGACTAGTAGTGTTGGTTTACGTGAGTAGGCCAGTTCTGCTTACCAGTACATCCCAAGTATGTTTATCCATCCTCCACAGGTGTTGGAGAAAATACAGGCGTACGAGGAAGATAAAGACTACGCTGCAATTTTTAAGCATCTTCCTCTTTTCAAGTATTCGGAGTTCCGTTTGAAGCATTTTGTTTTCAGTTGTAATAAAGGGGCATTATGTATGAAATGAGATATTTTTCAAGAGAGCCTATCAGTCATTTTTATTTTTGCAAGCTATGTAAGTCGGCAAGGCATTTCAAGTTTTATTAAGAAAAATTGTATTCCATTACAAGAAATCAGTAAAATAAACTATTTCTTCCTACATTGTGCATTTAATGTTTTTGTTACTGTGTTGCTAAGCTTTATTTTCAAAAAGAATACTATTCGTGCATATTTGTGCCTTGTACAAATATAATTTAGACTTATACGACATCACGCCTAGTGACGACTTATCGGTTTAATGGAATCCAGCCGTAACACTGATTACAATATACCTTTTCTTTCTTGTTGAATACTTGTACATGTTCATTATCACACAATAATTCACCTCGCAATTGCATTTGATCACAACTCACTACTTGATTTGAATCATGCAGATATTTTGTTGATGTGAAAAATATTGTGCATTTCAGCCATTGCCAGTAGTAGTGCAATCAAATAGGCTACATATGCAACTCTCTTCAAAATTCTAAAGGAACCAACACTCTCGGTCCAACTTGTCCTTAGCACCAAATTTCTTAACTCATCCGCTTAGGTGTTCCTTAAGACCACATGATCACCCACTAAAAATTATGTACATTTAAGAATCATAATCACATTCCCTTCTCATATTTTCATATTGATACCCATCATTCTCGTTGTATCAAGCTCTTGCACATATGAACACAACGATTTTTTGCAACACCTTCTCCTACTTATCCAACTTCGAACATATTTGTATGCACTAATCATTGTCCAGCCATATCGAAGTCCCACCAAATATTGGCTGAGTCCAGCATATGCAGTGTGTCTTGCATGGAACTATTCTTCTCTTACAATCACTACCTTTTAAATCGTAGACACATAAGCATCAAGAAACTACCAAGGCTAGACAACTCTTCCAAGCATCGTACTTAAACCCATTCTGAAACGAGAAAACTCTTAAACCTGACAATATCGAAGTTCTCAAGAATCCGTAATGCAATTTCCATCCTTTAATAATAATTTCATACATTAAGCTCTTATAAGTAACCCGAGATGTTATCACATTGTTTAGATCTATTGAGCTATCAATATTCCAATTTAAGAATAAAACCAAATGTTACTTTGATTCTTATTCAAGTTTGAAACCACAAATGACTCCTAATATTTCAAATTACACATTCCAAAATCTCTATAAACATTCCAAGCGTTAGTGGCACCAAAATTTTAAATCCCAATTATCAATCTTTATTCAATCATAGGAGTGTCCAGTTATCTCGAAACTGTCCACTACATCAATCCAGGACTATTATTTTAAGATTTTCAATTCAAATGGCAACTAAACAAATTCACCACATTTAATTATGCAATAGTAGTTGTACCATTTGTAATATGATTCCAAGACATTATATCTAAATATTGTCCAACCCAAATCTTACTTTAAAATTCTAGAGAAATAATCTTACTAACAAATCAATTCCAATTATGTCATGATCCAACCAACGAAGATCAACTAGACCTTACTGTTAAAATTTAGCCAGCAAAATAGATCTATTGACCAACCAAAATTGATCCACTTCAAAGTGATAAGCTAACCATTTACTAACTTCTCAGCCATGTATAAATCACACCATCGATTCTTTCCAAGGGTCAATTCTTTCAAATTGTAGTCAGATTGTCGAAATAATTTCAATCACAATTCCATTAACCATATGCTACTATTGTCCAATACTAAAAAATCTTGAGTAATCGAACTCCATTGCCAAGAACACGATTTTCATATAATAATCCATCTTGTTGTTATAGTTTATTTGTCATTCCAATTTGATTGTTAATTAACCAAAATAATTCCAAGATAATCATTCAATCAACCCACTACAACTCGCTATTCCAACCAAAGTTAATACATTTGAACCCGGATCAAAAAATCAATTTCTAGGATTATCTCTCAATAATTATTAATTAAGTCTCTATCGTTATTTCAATTCCTCTTATAAAGTCATAAGGGTCATCGTACGGGTCTCTAACGGTCACCTTACCTCCTCGACGAAATATCTAAGGCTAGTTGTCTCATAAAGTAAATTTAATTAATCATTGTGGTAACTTATTTAAGACGTACGAATGATCAGAACCATACTCATTTAACCCATCTTTAGCCCGAATCAAAACCCAACAAAATCTAAGGGACTCTACCCCAATCTATGAAAATAATTCCAATTCGAACAATTGATAAATTCCCCGTCGACCAATTGTTAAGATAATAATCAACAATCTAGATTCAAGTCTATCTAGCTGTTGGGAATCAGATATGCCCTCCTACGCTCCGATACCGTGTCTGAGACGTTGCCGCAACGAAAACTTAGGCCAACCCACCTAAAATAATCAACCCCCGTCTAACGGACACCAAGTAAAGATAAAGACAAGTATATGGTGGTGACTACATCACCTGGACAAATCCTAATCTCTATAACTCAGATAAAATTATAAGATTGACAAAAACTAATGTTGAACCCTTTGCCCTAATAGGTTCAACCCCCTCACCACACTAAAGAAGAAAAGAAAGATATTACAATTGAAATCGCTCACCAACCTGTAGCAATCTCCCTAACCGAAGTTGACAACCCCTCGATTAGATCTCTTCTTCCTTCTGTCTTGGATGGCGAAGGCAAAACTTTCTCTTAGATTTCTTGTGGACGAGCACCTCGAATCTCTACTGTTTGTGCTGTACTTTGTGCCTCCACCCTCACCCCATATATATAGGATGAGAAAAACCTATTTTAGGTCATAATAGGATTTCTTAAATAGGAAGCCCTCAAATAAGAATTCTACTACACCGAAAATAGCCTATCAACATCCTATTTTAGATTTAATAGGATCCCTTAAATAGGAAACCCTCAAATAAGAATCCTATTATATCTAAAATAGCCCATCACTAATTATGGACATCCAAATCAAATTAAATCAAATACTTAATCAGATTTGGACTCCATAAATATGCTATTACCAAATCCAGACTGGACTCCAACAATCTCCCCCTCCATAAATAGGAAGTGGGAGTTCACCAAGGTGATATTACGCACGAATAAATTGGATCAAATTAAGGCACGGGCAAAAATAAGTTAGGGACATGGTTTCTAGAGAAAAGGTACCCTTCTAGGTTGGGGTTAGTCAAGGAATAGTTCTAATCGTTTTCAAATGTCCAACGATCAGAAGGTCAAGATGAAAGTTTTAGAATTGAGGGAAGGTCGAGCGAGTCAAGGTTGAAATATAATCACATGGTTGGTAGATAACTAACTCCACTTGTGTATGTGCAACTATCATGGTCATGGATGATATGGCAATTACTGAAAAATACTTGTATCCCATTAGGGTGACTTGCTTGCTTCTTGGTTCTCTACCAATATATGATCAAATTTCAAATTTCAAGTTCCTCAATAGTTTCGAAATAAAATCTCAAGATACTCCATCAAGTATTTAATCATAACTTAAAGTTTAATTTCCTATAAATAAATTCCAAAAATCCTTCATCATATCTAATGCGGCACAACTAAATTTTCATAATAAGCCATCACTTTTAAAATTTTTCAATTCTCAAATGCACCTCGAGATAAACTCTTAGCCCGTTTCATCAATCGCAAATCATGTAACTCAATTTAAATCTCTTTTTTTAACCAAAATTTAAATATCCATAATCAAGACTTTAAACTTAAAATCTAATTAACTTTTTAAATCATAGATCATATGACACAATTTAAAATTTAAAATTTTCCTTCAAAGTCGCTTTCATATCCTCTAAGTATTTAAAAAAAAATTTACCATCATTTCTTCAACTCAAAATTAAATAAACTTATAAATCGTACGACTCAATTTTAAACCTCAAGCTTTCTCAAACTAAACTTTCGTCTTCTCTAGTTGTCTAAAAATCATAATTAAAACTCCTTAAATAATCTCGAGATAAACTTTATAATATTATAATCCAAAATTTTAAAGTTAACCGTAAATCATGCGTCACAATATAAAAACTTAAGTTATTTTTCAATCGATTTCATATCCCTAATAAATCATAACTATTTCACCATTTCAAAAAAATTGTAAATCAAAAATTTGTTTTCTCGATCTAGCTATCCTCTTGTGTATACCACCTTGTAATAATAAAATTCTAACTATCCTTTGAAGGCGGTAATATGCTACTACCCCACTTGGAGTTAACTAATCTTTAAGATCATATCTCTAGGAAAATAAATGCATTTATACTCAAATATAACCTCAATGGATATTATTTGTCAATATAATCTTTCTAGCCATAAGGTTGACCTATAAGTATATAGTTCAGTAGTCATCTTTCTAACCATGTTTAAGCAAGAGATGATAGGGTGTTGGTAGAAGGAGTTCAAGCAAGATACAAAAATCAAGGGAAGCCACGGGAGTCGGAATATGGAAATCAAGGGAGGTCAAGGAAGGTGATCAAGTATGTGGATGAGATTCCTAGATTCTAATCCTATATTGCAGGCCCGTTCGGTACAGTCATATAACCGAAATGACAAACTTGACCTGCATGGGCCACCACAAAAATATGTAACGTCCCAGTCCCAAAATACTTGAGACTAGATACGTATCATGCCAGCCGTATACATACGAGTAAATATATGACTCGTATATATACGTAAGCTATAAATATAGAAAGCCAAGACACTAAATCTCATCCACAAAGATAAATAATAATATAAAAGCAACTTTGAGTTTGTCATGTATACAATCGTTGGGCGGAGACAAAGTCCACTACCAACTTTCATAATGAGAGAAGGTATACAAGAAAATGACCCGCGAACATATCGAGACGAACCAAGCGCGATCATCTTCGAAGGAATGGAAGGACATGGCCTTAGCTAGGGCACCTGCAAGAAATCAGGAAACACACACCTGGAAGGATCACCAGGTCCTCAGAGGGACGTAACAAGACACATAATATCATGCCAATAACTGAATAATAAAGCTCAACAAAAAAGTATGCATGAGTAAAGGTTCCTAACCATTCTATGTGATATGCACTTTGAGGACAATGTTCTATGCAGGGGCTGTAACGGATTCACGCAAGCAAGTAATAAAGAGTGGCCGTCAAGTAGCGCTCATACGAGACGCTATCGGTCCAGGCAGAAGGTAGTGCTCATAAGAGTCACCCTCAGCCCAAAATGTGTGTAAAAATAAATGTAGCCCCTACGCTAATAGCTGTCCCCTCCCCTCAATGATATTATACATGTGTCGACTCCACGACATTGTTTAATCCTTAATAACTGCCAAGTATTCTACACAATCTATTGGCAGTTATATCCTAACGCACGGCCTGTACGCACCAATGATCAGTCAGCACGCAAGTCAACATCTATATGCGACTCACAACTCGCACACAATCTGTGGCACATCGTGACAGTTTATGAGATGCTCTAAACATACGGTGGGCCCTTAACTCTAAGCCAATTGCATAAAGTATAATAATTTGCATCTATATATAGTTTTGAAAGAACAACATATAGAAAAAGCATGCATGATATTGAGCAAGAAATTAAACAGTAAAGGCAAGGTGTCTTGCCTGGTGTTATGCCTAATGTGGTGCAATGATCCAACAAGTCCTCTTTGGTCCAATAGCCGGTGTCGATGTGTAAGGGTCCAAAATTCATGAGAAGTAGAAACGCACAATCAGTCGTGATCAATGATGATAATCGAGGAAAGTTTGTGGGAAAAATTACTCAGAATACTTTTTAGAAAATATTTATACGATTTTTGAAACTAGTTGTTATTAGTCTAAAATATACTTTCATAAATATTTCTAAATACTAGAAATCCGTATATAAATTTGGTAACTACTTTTATTTAGAAAAATATATAAAAATCATAATCTAGAAAAATTATTTGTGGTCAAAACTATAATTTAAATTTGGAATAATAGTAAAATATTTTCGTTCTGTATCAGTTTTCTTGAAATTACATACAAATATACCTTTGTTACCAAAATTTAGAATTTATTTTATACTTATTTATTTTATGCAACAAATATTAAAGATAATAATAGTGATATTAATCAACATTTTAACAAAGTATACTTATATGTAATAATAATAATAATAATAATAATAATAATAATAATAATAATAATAATAATAATAATAAAATAATAATAATAATAATAGTAATAATGAATATAATAATAATAATAATAATAATAAATAACTAATACACTACTGTTCGTTTTAAAAGAAAGTAAGTCAGAAGGAAATAGAGAGAGAGTGTGTGAACATGAGAGTAAAAAGGAAAGGAGAGGAGTGGAGAAAGGGAACGAGTGGGAGGGGTTCGGGAAGGAGCTTACCGGAGTGGGCTCCGGCACGGCGGATGGGCGCACGGCTGCGGAGGAGTGGTCGGCGCCGAGGGCGGCGCGCCTGGCGCGGAGGCCGAGGATGAACGCGGAGGACGAGGGCCTTGGGCGACGGCGGACGGCGGTGGTTTGGCTGTCGCGCACGGCTGGGGAAACTGGTGGCTCTGGGCGCCGGCACGCTTGGGGCGGCGGTCGCGATTCTGGAGGACGGCAGTGAGGGTTTCCGGAGGAGCTCTTTACCGGAGCGCAGAGGTGGTCGGGACTGGCGGAGGAAGGCGAAGAGAAGGGGATGCTCGTCGGGGTTTGCTCGGCCACGGCTGGCACTACGTCCAGATTCGAGAAGGAACCTCGTCGGCTCAGATCTGTAAGTTGGAGGAAGCTCCACGGTTTGAAGGCGGCCACAAGGCGGTGCGGCACCGAGGAGGAGTCGGCGACGCTGGGTTTTCGGCCGGAAGGTGGAGAGGGAAATCGGGGGCGGAGAACGCGGCGGCTACCGGGTTGAGGCGGGGCGATGGGCGTTCGAATCTGGGCAACGACTCAACGTATGACGGCTTGCCGGTTATCGGGTGGCAAGGGCACGGCGGAGGTTAGGTACGGTTTCTCCGCCTTTTCTCCCTCTGCGTGTGGTGGTGCTGATGGTAATGGTGGTCGGACCGGAGATGACGGAGATGGGGGTTGGAAGTGGCGGTGGTGGAGATGATTTTTGGGAGTTTTCGGAGAGGAGATGGAAAACTGCAGGTGGCCACCGGCCTAACTTGGCCGGAGACGGCAAGGACAGTGGTGGTAATTACTGACGGTGGTGTGCCGAGGTAGAATCGCCGGAGGGGAAAATCCAGCGGTGATGATGGTGGCTTTAGTGGTTGTGGTTGTGTCGACGGGGACGGGTGACGGTGGCGGTGAAGGGGAGGTGCTGCAGCCATGATGGTAGGGTTAGGATTAGGGTTTGATAGGAATTGGCCATGTCGGGTGTGTCCGACACGGTGGTGGTGGCGAGGAGATGCGTCCGGAATTGTCAGAAGTGAAGAGAGATAATGTACATGTACTGGAAGAATAGTGGATGTGGAAGGGCACAGACACGATACACATTGTGGTTGTGGTAGAGAATTATGTAGGAGTACCTGCCTATTTATAGGATGTGGAAATTCCCATTAGGATAGGAAGTTGGGGGATTTAAATCCTCTATAGATAATATCATATAAATTTAAATTTGATTTAAACTTTTAATCATTCCAATCCAAATCATAGATAAATTTAACATTAAATTTAAACTCCATTTAAAATAAAAACTTTTCCAATATAATTTACCATAATTAATTAAATTTAAACCAAAACAATATTTTAAAATACTTTTTCAAATAATAAGATATTAATATTAAATAAATTTCGAAAATACATTTATTTTCATAAATTTAAAGTCATGTAAAAGATTATTTATGTAGCACATCATTTTTGAAATTAAAAATTTTATTTGCATAATAAAAGTAAATTGCTCCTTTTTATATTAAATCAATACAGTTTGTAAATTGAATAATAAAGATAATATAAGTAAATAAATAAATTATTTTACCATATAAATTTTGAATTCCATAATAAAATATTTTTATAAAATATGTACCTCGTACATATTCGTACTCGTCGAGCAACTACGAAAAAAAATACGAACTCGTACGCGACGTATAAATACGAAAAACAAAATTAACACCAAAAATAAAAATTGTAGTAAAAATTTAGGGAGCTTACAGCGGCTTGAGCCTGTACATGCCACAACACAAATCTTTCCGGGCCAGCTGTTGGGAACCCTTCGCAACATCCAATCTTTATCCCCAAACAGACTGCGACAGCCATCATCTTCCAGCCTCCCTACCGAAATCAAGTTGTAGTGCAAAGTCGGTACATGTCGCACACCCTTGAGAACGAGCTTCTCACCGAGCTCCATTGTCAAGTGCACATTATCGATGCCTACAACTGCAGCCGTACCCTTGTCGCCCATTTTCACACGTCCAAACCTGCCGTCGCGATATGACATAAAATCCTCCTATGTGGAGTGGCTTGATACGACACCCCTATGTCCATGACCCAGTCGCCGTCATGACACATGCCATAAGGTTCTTCTGCGTCGGTTGCTGCTATGATGATATCTCCCATTGCTGTGAGATCCTCCTGATCGTCCTTGCCTTTTGCCATCTCAGCTTTGAACTTCATGCAGTTTCTCTTGATATGACCCCTTTCGCCACAGTGATAGCAACCCTCCTTGCGGTCCACAATCGCAAGATTCCGAGAACTCTCCCTATCTTCGTTTGTGAATTGGGTCTTCCCTTCCCGTAGGAAGTCACCAGAGCAGACTCCTGCGACGTTTTCAGTTGCTTGCGCCGGACCTCCTCATTCAACAAGCTACTTTTGACTATCTCCATCGTGACAACTCCATCAGGCGCAGAGTTGCTCACCGACACCACCAACGTATTCCAATTTTTTGGCAAAGAACTCAAGAGCAGTAGGGCCTGAAGCTCATCATCAATCACCATCTTCGTTGCAGACAGCTGATTGATGATACCCCAAACCTCGTTCAGATGTTGTGCCACTGGGACACCCTCCATGTACTTCGAGTTGACGAGTTGGCGAATAAAAAACGTCTTATTGCCAGCAGTCTTCCTTTCGTACAACGAATGCAACTTCTCCCATAATGCTTTTGCTGAACTCTCCATGGACACGTGGTGAAACACCGAATCATCCAACCATTGGCAGATGAATCCAACGGCCTTCCGATCCAGTCGTTTTCAGTCTTCAGCAGCTTTGTCCATTGGCTTTGCGTTGTCTCCCTCCAACGGACCATGCAAGTCCTTGCGCCAGAGTAGATCCTCCATTCTTGGCTTCCAAATCATCCAGTTTCCCCCTGTGAGGGTGATCATACGAGTTTTCATCTGCTCCGTAGACATGGTTGCCAAAACCTCCAAAGCTCTGATACCAGATGTTGGGAATCAGATACGACCTCCTGCGCTCCGATACCGTGTCTGAGACGTTGTCGCAGCGAAAACTTAGGCCAACCCACCTGAAATAATCAACCTCTGTCTAACGGACACCAAGTACAGATAAAGACAAGTATATGGCGGTGAATACGTCACCTGGACAAATCCTAATCTTTACAACTCATATGCAATTACAAGATTGACAAAAACTAATGTTGAATCCTTTGCCCTAATAGGTTCAACCCCCTCACCACACTCAAGAATAAAAGAAAGAGATTACAATTGAAATCTCTCACCAACCTGTAGCAATCTCCCTAACCGAAGTTGACGACCCCTCGATTAGATCTCTTCTTCCTTTTGTCTTGGATGGCGAAGTCATAAGAGCAAAGTGCGAAACTTTCTCTTAGATTTCCTGTGGACGAGCACCTCGAATCTCCACTTTTTGTGCTGTACTTTGTGCCTCCACCCTCATCCCATATATATAGGATGAGAAAATCCTATTTTAGGTCATAATAGGATTTCTTAAATAGGAAGCCGTTAAATAAGAATCCTACTACACGTAAAATAGCCCATCAACATCCTATTTTAGATTATAATAAGATCTCTTAAATAGGAAACCCTCAAATAAGAATCATATTATATCTAAAATAGCCCAACACTAATTATGGATATCCAAATCAAATTAAATCAAATATTTAATCAGATTTGGACTCCATAAATATGCTATTACCAAATCCAGACTGGACTCCAACACTAGCAAGATAATTTGTAAAGGATAAGGCAAATGTGGGGAACCCTATTCCGCAGAACCGAAAAGTCGCTACTAGGTGTGATGTCGTACAAATCTAAATTGCACTTATACAAGCATGAATGAGCACAATTGATATTTAATCTCGAAACAAGGTCATTGCATTGGAAAGTAAGCATATAATGAAAATCACAAAAAAATTTATAAAAAGCATCTATTTATCGATAATTACAGCATAGTACAAAGGCTCTCAAAGGCCAACCGTTTCATGCCAACTTGGCTTACAATTCACGATTACAAACGATTTATATCGTTCCATACATTACGTCCATTATAGAAACGATAACATTTTCCAGAGTAAAACTTCAATTTGCCAACCGATTCTCTGACACTTAGAAATATCCAAGCGACTCCCCGCACCTATGGAGGAAGAGATCAACACATTGGAAAATGTATCGGTGAGTAAGGCCAACCCAACTCACAATAAACCAATACAATAATCATGTGAGCATACAATTTTTATTGTGATCTTTCTACTTGGGAGTAGATGTATTAACATTCATAACCAACATTGTAAGATGTAATATAAAGCTTATCACTTGCACAATAATATCTTATCCATATCTGGAACATCCATATTTGACATGTCTATCCTTGCAAACAAGGATTAGATATGTCATAAGTTAAACTTCACAAGACCATCCCTGTATCATATTTGTAAGCATGCAGAAAATTTATCATTAATATGCAGTCTAACTAGATGATGGTCATTGGTGACACCATTTTGGGCTATCAATGGTATTACATCGTCCCCAGGATAAGTAGCCAGCCATACTGGTAGACTTTAATATCCGTGTCATTCTTCTCTCACAAAGTAATGCATTCGTACTCTTCTTTTCTCTAAAAGAAGGTACATGTGCCTATTCTCCTATCGGGAACAATGCACTTTCCTTATTTCCTTCTAGGCCGACACAGTTCCGGTGTCCCGCGTACCATACGAGGAAATCAAAGCTTGTTCATAAGTTGTCCATGATCATGCAAATGTGTATGCTCTAGCTACAAAAACATAATATGTATGGTAATAAAAATCTAAAAGTGAATTAATAATATTTTTCGTTTCTCGAATCCCATGCTCAAAACTATTATATTCCCATTCAGGGCTACCACGATTGATGACCCATTGGTCCCAAACCATTATTGCTTATACCATAGTACCAAACAATTTCCACCATGCATTATTCTCTATGAAACCTTCGAATACAACAATAAGAAAACACCTATTCGGCCCGATATCTCATCCTCATGCGTAAATGCACAATTGTTTACCAATCCAATATTTTCATAAATGACAATAATTAAGTAACTTCTTTTACTTTTTTATTCAAATGTTACCGATACGATGCAAGGAAAGCAAGAGAATTTTTTTTATTAAGTGTGAAGATAAAAGAAAAAAAAAATTAAGAGGACCAATTCCACTCACCATGATTAATTGTCTTTCGGTCCTGATCATAAAAAATCGAACAATTTCTCAAAGAGATGATTTGATATGAAATTGATATAATTATACAAGTGAGCCCTACTCCATAAACCATCCAATCAAACCAAGTTAAGCAAGTTTGCATCATCGCTCAAATTTCTCGATTTTTCACACAACTCAAGTCCAATAAGCTTATTCAAGCCAACCAACAAACATAATTCTTCCTCATGGAGTGGGACATTACACTAATTTTGGAGCAATCCTGGCCATTCAAATCGAACCAATATGCCAAATTAAATATTGAAAATTTGACTCAACCTGCTCGACGACAATGCCGCCGGTACGTCGACGGTATGCTTACAAGTGCTAAAATTGTCGTGGAACAATTGCACGTCCCACAAGTATATACCGACGGTATGCCGCCCTATCAGATACGTACAGTATCCAGCTCCGATGAGCTCCTTTCGAACGCCTTCAACTTTTCGAGCATTTATGCATACGGATGAGGCTCGCCGCGCTCCAACGAATTCTCTACATAGGATGTAAACCCTACCCAACATCAACAATACCATGTTAAAGTTCCTGCTACTTGCACCAAAATTCTAGAGCGATGACAAGGGTTGAGGGATAATATTTAATAAATATTCAACACAAATAAGAACTAATTCATGTATATATTCTGAGAGAATAACAGTTCAGCAACATGGCTGTGGGAAGTAAAACCAGAGTAACTATCTCCACATATAGAAAATGGATCCATTTGCTTCTCATGGTTAGAGAAGGGCTATAATGGCAACCGCCAACTCCCTAGTTTCCAGTATGCATCTTATTGCTGGTCTTTCTACACATCGGCTCATCAGAACCAGAAGCACTTGGGTTCAGGTTAGGAGCTGGCTTGTCGTGATTGTGCTTTCCCTCGTAAGTGGTAATGAAAGAACCTGGATCATCTGACGCCCTCTCGACGTGCTTACGCACATTACACTTGGGAGTGGCACATCTGTAGTAACTCCTGCAAGATAACAAATCATTTGCCCCATCAGCAGTTACAGAAGATATATATATATATAGGTGACGATGCATCGAATTTAGTAGGTACATTTTACACTAGAATCACTCAGAATCTAGCAACTCTACATGTATGATGCTCGGCACAAGCTCACTTGAGGACACTGCATCAACAAATGTAGTCATCCAACAATAATGATCTCCCTATTCCAAGAGACACTTCCATAGTGAAGTATAACCATATTGATTTCTATTAGACAATAGAACCTCGGCTGACAACTAATTATGTTACAGCCTTACAGGCACACGTCCGTAGATATTTCTGGGCACATCATCTGTGTCCTACACTGGCGTCCCTGTGTCAGGACTCTTGTGTGGTATATACATCTAAAACTAATTTCTGTTGACAATCTAAGAAACCAAATATAAAAGTTATCTGAAATGAAGTATATGTTAACTAAAGGTGAACAAAGTAAGCAAGCATGGCCTTCAGATCCGGCGAGGAAAAGCCATGTGCACTTAAGGATAGACGACCGCATTTCATGTTACCCCTTCCACCATGAACTCATTGTTGCACAACCACCTCCAAGTGACGGACCACAAAATTGAAATAAACTTAAGCTCAATATTTGAAATTGTAAATATATCGTAGAGAAGAAAAAGAAGAAGAGAACTCACATTCTCTCTCTCTCATATAGGCTCATTTATAAAGCCTAGTTAATTTGGCTCATGATAGCACATAATGGGTTAACAAAACCTTCAACGAAAACTACCAATAAAATCCAATAGAAGTCCAAATTAAAGCCTACAGTTGAAAGCCAATTTGTCATGCGCTAAAATGAGCTCAAAGGATAGTAAAATTTCAACCATATAAATGCCTAGCGGGCTAACTTCCATTAACCTACTAGACAAACGAATCATTATTTTTGTATGTTAATGTTAATGGTCATATCCATAATCCATTGACGAAATCAACTTCCAAGAAAATTCACGAAAACCAAAGTAATGCAACAACTTGAAATTTATCTTTTGCCAAATCGAAATTCCAACATCTTGAAGGCTTATGTCAGGCATTAATGGAGACCAAAGACACCCTTGCTATCTTGCATGAGTACAGGTACACGGTAGAGACACAATAGGGACATGGTACATGGACATCTTCCTTTAGGTAGTCATCTTCCTATAGGTACTAAGTAGTAACCTATGTTTGCATGAGTACGGACTTCTCAACAAAGAAGAATAAATAAAGACATGAATACAGGTACGCACACGAATGAACACGATACAGATATAGACAATATTCCCTTTGTCCATGGAACCTAGCACCCATGGTTATTAAAAATAATCTTAAATAAGTGAGTGTTTGTGGGTAAATAATAAGGTTCGCGGTATCAGTATTAGAATCGGTATCGGACCCTTCCTACGACTATTGGATAGGCACTATCGGCAGTATTGACAGTTCCAGATTGGAGTATCGGATTTTTTGGGTATCTGAAACAAATAATTATTAATAAATTTTTAAAATTTTAGAATTTTTTTTTATAGTTTTAGACATAATTTAAAATATTTATTGTGTTGTTTCTTAGTAATTTTTTAATTTAATGAAATAGTAGTCACCCTTGCCGATTGATTTACCTGCGATAGATAAGTTTTGTTTTGTTTTACATGCTTTTACAACCTTACCGTATTTTTACACCCTTGTTGATTGCTCTTTTTATAGCTTAATTTTCTTCACCGAATTGACGAAAAAAGAGACCCCGATGTCAGTGTCAGTCAGTATCGGACCAACACTTGTCAAATCGTATTTGTATTAGTATCAGTCGTATCGGATCGGTATCGGACGATACTGCAAACTACGGTAAACATGACAAAAAATGTTATCCTATATATAATTCATGTTCAATCCCCTCCACATCCGCATCTGCCTACTGAGGGGAGAGATACTTGATGATGGGATAGCAAAAACATCAGTATAAAAACCGTAGAAGCTGTTTTAACTATTCAATATACAGTATGGCATTTGAGTAAAAAAGAAGTTTCCCAAAAAGGTACGTAACCCATGTAACCTGTGGAGCAAGTGTTTGAACGTTGAGGCCTAAGGCGACAAAGCGCAGCCATATGCACTTGAAATTGTTCATAAATGTGCAATGCACGAATATACCATAATTGCATCATAGTTTCATTAGATGTCTAGTTGGCAATTTGGCATACTAGTTACTAGAGTAACCAAGTTAATCGTACAAAATTATACCTCGGATATGGATTTCCCTTCACAACCTTCTGTCCATATTTTCGCCAATGGAACCCATCCCCTGAGATATCAGATTGTAAGGAACTCTGCATAAGAGATTGAGGCTCTGCAGCATCTTCAGCTCCGACACCAGCTCTGACTCTACCCTTCCCCTTTCTAGAGTGAAACAGTTCATTCAGTGCAGGAATTAATACCGTATCAAATAAAATGGAAATTTTATTTCAGTAAAAAACTAATAGTAGCAAGCAAAGAAGTCAAGCTTTGGTAGTTTATTTGCAGTGAATTTTCGAGGAAACCAAAATATATTAGCATTGCTATGTTTTTTTCCTTCTCCCCATACCTGATGGCTTATACAATCACATGTTAATGAATAGAAAATCTATCTTCTTTGGATTCTATCTAGACAACTACTTTACCAATGTCACTAGGACAAAAAATCACTAAGTAGTACATGGAATCACATGCATATAGATGACGGAGGACATGCATGAGATGTTTGCAATAGGCACAGGCAGGGCGGCCCGGAGGGTTTGGTTGCCTTAGCCGGAGCTAATTTTGGTTGCCCTTTACCCCTATTGCAAGATATAGGTTTAATTTGGATTTGGGTTGGACCGGTCCTAAGAAAACCAAATGGCCTGGGGGGTTGCCCTATGGAGGGGGGTTGCTCAAGCCCGAAGTCTTGTCAGGCTTACCCCAGGGCGGGCCCGTTACACAGGGAACTGTACCTTTGTTTTCATGAATGTTGTATATGTATATGGAAGAGAGAAGATTAGGCATGCTAATCTTCCTTAGTTCTGCCAAATTCCCTTTTGCATCATATAAACGTTCCGTTTGGATACCGTGGTCATTTCCAATCAACACTGCTTGGATTGTGATATTTAGAAGTTGCTATAACTAACTATTTCTAATTATATGAACCTCCTATATAACTTTGTGAGTCTCATAATAAAAACGTGGAAATATAATAATTCCAACAGAACTTCGAGCGGTATGTAAGCATTTACTGTTCCTTTCTTTCATCCAATAGAAAATTTACGCTACCAACCATATCATCAGGTTATCAAAGTTATATTTAGCATATACTGGTTTTGACAGATTGCAATTTGGAAGGTTCGACAGTCAACGGAATTATGCAATTGTTCTTAATAATCATTCATCAATCAAAGGTTCAGCCACGTACCTTTTTTTATGATCTGGTTCTGAAGCAGCTAATCTGCTTCCTGGTCCGCAAACGCCAACAAACTCATTTGATACACCAGTTTCATTTTCAGTAGTAGAAACAAAAGGATTTTGTACATTTTCGACCATCCTCGAATAGGTGTTAATGCCGGACACACCAAGATCATTGTTGATCTCTGCACTATGATCCGACATTCCACTCATGTTCATAACAGAGTTACTCCACAAAATCTCATCAGAATCTCTCCCACTTTTTCCGCCACTTACAGAACCGTGTCCTTGGGACATTGCTAAGATATGCTTTGGAGGCTGTGGCTTAAGGTGATTGTGATCGCCCTCGTACACAATTTCAGCTATCTTTCCATCAACTGACCTCTCAACCTTTCTTTTAACAGGGCAATTTGGATGTGAACACTTGTAGTAGCTTCGCGGGAACTCGCTTCCCTTCACTTGCTTCTGACCATACTTTCTCCAGTTGTACCCATCATAAGAAGGCCGATCTCCACTGGCTAGAGTATTTTGAACTGCCACGTCTTCCAAGTTCACAGCCCCGTTACTCGAAGGCTCATTTATTCTATCTATGTCCGGATCTGTCAGCAAGTTAACGTTCTCATGACTGGTGGAAGTTGGCTGGTTATGGAACTGGTATTTTCCCTGGTCTGAAACCTGAAACTGGTCCTTCACATATCGTGATGATGTTTGAGGACATTGATTGAAGTTTCCCTGAGCATAAAGAAAGGATTATAAAACATAGTCGATCACATCCCAGTGAACTGTGTAAAAGAGCCATAATAACTTCTGAGAGTTCCAGTTAACTGCAATGTTTAAGCTGAAGACATATTCACTAGTCCCAAAAGTTCAAAATCAGAGGTGTGTGATTTATACATGAATTTCCACATTATTTCCCAAAATGAAGTTCAAACTAAAATGGAGGCGCACTCACCATATTTAGCAACTGAGAAGCAATGGCCCTCGACACAACTTTTGCCTTGGGTTTATATATGACAGCCCTATCAGATGGATCGTTCTGCAAAGTAATTAAGATACAGCAAAGTAAAGCATGAAAATTGGATGTAGGAATATCCGAAACAGTAAGCGAACACACCATGTTTCGAAAGCCAAAATCCGTGAGCCGACCTGATATTGAACAACTTCAGCTGGAGCAACCGCGGATTGTAAGGGATGGAAGCTTAAAGACTTGGGCTTGATGGCAACAGGCATCTCAGAAATTGGAGAGTTACTATGAAGGTTTCCTGATAATAGCCTGGGATTGGAAAAAGGTCTTAATGCCACAGGCTTGGTAGCTATAACCATCTTCTCTGTATCTTTCATATCCATTATTCCATCAGTTGGCTGGGAAACATCAAATCATCATAGTTGCTAGAATCATTTCTCTGGTTATTATAGATTTATAACCAGAATTTGGAAAGTTCCTCATTCCTCATTCCATGATACCCATTCCTCATTCCTGATAAAGAATCATGTCTCAGTCAGATTATAGAACATGAGGTCCTAAAACAGATTATGATATTTAACCGCATCCATGAACTCATTTTCATTTCCTTTTATAATGAGAAGTAAAACTTTTACTGAAATTGAACGGATGGACTATAAGAATGGATCTAATAAACAAAAAGTTTATCAAAGAAGAAAATATTGGGTAATGTTTATTTGACTGCAACTCACCTATGTATCATCAAAACGCAATTACCAATGCTGATAGTTTCTAGAAGACTGATAGATTGGTTTCTTTCTCCTATATTTCATCTACTAGGACACTTCTCAAAGCAAAACCACATGACAAAAGAAGGACTAGTATTGATGTATAACACTAAATTTTCGAATTTCTGAAAAATAGTAATCGAATTGGTTCAAAACTTTCAGAAGTTAATGTGTTAAATATTTCAAGTTTTTGGAATCCAGAAACCTTAGATTAGTCATGTGATTGAACCTAGGAGTGAAATTTCAGTCAAATTGTTGTTATAGAATCGTGAAATTTTCCAAAAATGTACTCTCTTCGTAGGGCAAATCGGCTTTTCATAAAAAATAAAAAAAAAGACGGGTTTCGTCAAACTTGACAGAGGGCATGGACCAGCTTAGACACTCCTTACCATATAGCCGCGCTGCAAATGAACAAATTAAGCAACACTTGAGATCGCCTTTGCTGAAGAAAGAAAAGAAAAAAAAACTCGACTCATGCTTCATCAACGAGCCAAGCTTGAACATGGAAATGAGCTCGATTTCCTTTACTAGCCAAGGTTCTAAGTAACATGGCTTGTAGCATACCAGAGGACAAGGTAGAACTAACTACAAGACCCATATATATATATATATATATATATATGGTTCTTGTAAACTCAATCACAAGAGCAGCTAACTAACTATAAGGCCTCCATATGGGTTTTCTTGGCATCAAGTTTACAAAACCTTTGGGGGGTTTTTCCGCAAAAAAGAGAGCACCATCCGAGATTATCAGCATCTACATCAATGCACATCGTGAAGTTACCATTCCTTTGCAACGTAACTAGAAGAAGAAGAAGAAGAAGAAGAAGAAGAAGAAGAAGAAGTGTGCCTATAAACAAAATAAGCAGAAGAGTTTGAGTGCAAAATGTACCTGAAGCCGAAGGAGAGGGGAGGATATTATGAGAAGAGGCAGCAGATCTAATGGAAGCTAAGAATCAGAAGAAAGTTGCAGGAATTGGGAATCAGAGCTAACATGATGTTGCATGATCCATCCATATAAGACACCCCGCACACACACAGACACACACACACAGAGAGAGAGAGAGAGAGAGAGAGAGAGATGTGGACAGTAAGACCGTTAGGTGAGAATGAGGGTTCAGAAGGATAATGTATATAGCAGCTCGTGCAATATTTACTTTTTCTTTTCTTTTAAAAAAAAAACATATATGTTTTATTATATAAAGATGTTTCAAAATTGCTCAAAGTGAGCCGTCTAAGCCGTATGAATATCATAGACCATTTTATTTTTTAAAAATTACTGAAGATAAAAATTAACTTCCTCATCCAGATTTCTTGCAAAAATTACAAATAAAACTAATTTTCTCTCTTTTAGTCCGTACAAATATCTATGTAAAAACTTTTTAAAAACTAAATTTAAAGAAAAAATATCAAAAAATATTTAAATTGTTTAACAAATCTTAATTCAAATATAATTAAATATTTGAACCATTTTTTAACAAATAATGAATAAGAAAGTACACCGACTCCTTGGGGCTAGTCCAAATTTTTTCAGCAAATAGGACTGTAACTAAGTTGGCAGTCCTATATTACGTTAGGACTGTCAACTTGTTGGTAGTCCTAACATAATGTAGGACTGTCAACTGAGTTGCAGTCCTAGGACTGCTAACAAGTTGGCAGTCTATTTTTGTACACGCTGAAGAGGTCGTCAGCGGCGGTGCGACTTGGACGGAGGGAGATCGTCCGCCACGGTGCATCCCGGACTGGTGCGAGCGAGGGAGGCGGCCGGTGGGACGTCGAGCGGAGAGGGGTCGGGAATGGAGGGGAGGGAGTCGAAGGAGAAGGAGAGGGGCTGGGAGAGGGAGCAGGTGAGGCGGGAGTCGTCGGAGGGGGAGGAGCGGCAGAGGGGGAGGTAGAGGCGGGAGAGGAGGTTACGGAGGCGGAGGAGGAAGGAGATATGCCGGACGGAGTGGTGGCGGCCGACGGTGGTCGACGGGGAGGAAGGGTTTAGGGTTTCAAAGATTTTGGAAGAGAGAGAAATGAAATGAAAATGAGGGTTTGGGGGTTGGACTAGCCCCAAGCAAATTGTGGGCAGCCCTCAGCAAAAGTTCCACCTTCTTGGACTGCCCCCAAGTAAGGACTAGCACCAAGTAAAAGTGGTAGTGCCCTTAGAAAAAGTTATCCTAAAAACGCTTGGATCTTCTCATTGATTTGTTGGCATGTCTCTTTGAATCTCCTCAACAAATACTCTCCAATTACATGGGCTAAGAAAATCATATTTAAAACGAAGGATGTGTTTGATTGCAAGGTGGAAAACATGTGGAAAAGAAATTAATTCCATGGAATTATTTTCCTTGGAAAAAAGTTCCATGGAATTTTAAAAAAATTCCAAGGAAAATTTAGTTTGGTGTTTGATTGTCATCATTTTCCACGGAAATAGTTATTTTCGATGGAAAATGATATTTTCCTATGGGTTGGACAAGTTTCATTTTCCACCATTTTAGAAGAAAATATGGAAAATGATAGTTTTTTGAAAATAATTCCATGAAAAATATAATCTATCAAACACTACAATTGGTGGAAAATTTGTGATGGGAATATTTTTCATGGAAAAAAAGTCCAATCAAACACAGCTAATCCATGAATTAGTTCCAGTTAAATACTGACCGTCCAAACAAGATCAAATCGTTCAAAATTGTCAAAAAAATTTGCATCGAACAAAAATATTCAGCAACAATATACTGATAGTATACTGCCATGCCAGTGTATCGCTAATATACTGTGGTCACAAAGTTTTATGCCACAAAAGCTACTGAAAATTAACTTTTGCGGAATTTCGGTCAGGACTCGTTTGGTAAACCGTATTTGGAGGTAGATTTTAGTATTTTACCAGTGCCTATGTTTTGGCTCCATTTCAAGTTCCGATCACGCAATAATTGATCCAAGGTCTATGCGATGGTCCAGGCTTCTCCTACCTAGACTTCTCCTACCTAGAAAGCACAACTGGATTCCCAACAATAACTTTAATGATATCAGAGCTCATGTGACCACAACCAACGTGCGACTCTTCAACTATGACTTTCTATATAAGATGAAAATATTCAATTCTTTTAGAACAATTTGGACCATCTACTCTACAAAATTCTAGAGCAAAGAACTCTACAACAATCTCATCCGTTGATGCTTATGGTTGTTTGTATAAAAAGAAACCCACAAGTTTGAATTTTATATAAAATTTACATCTAGAGTGATATTGAAGGGTATAAAAATAACCAAAAGAGAATGATCTCAAATGTTTGAATGTCTTCAATTTAAGCAAGTATATTAGACAATAGTTCCATTTAACTTAATCCATATTAACCTCCTTAATCTAAAATCAAATTCAATTAGAACCAATCTAACAAAAAAGGTTTAAGGGTCTGCTTGACAATTGTCGGAATAATGGTTATGAAGTATTTTTTTAAGTATCAGTTATGAACTGTTACGGGGAGTCCGATTTTGGATGATTTTAAGCAACAATATGCAAACCAAACAAATCCGTTCTTGATAATTCATTAACGAAGTAGTTTAAAAAGTTTTTTAAAACAATTAAATTATTTATATGTTCATATATAGACAATAAATTTTGGGTCCAATGTTATATATAATTTGACTCGTTGATACATGTAAATTTATGACAATATGAATTTTCGGTGGGTGTCTCACTCTGACTGGTAGGTAGAGGAGATGTGCATGCAGTGGTTTGAAAAGTAACCGGGGGGCCTATGTTGGGTTTGTTACACATATTAATATGGTTTGGATTTTTGTTATCACTATCGGTCGAGGAACCCAATTGTTACTTAAATATAATAATATGAGATAAAGAGTTTAACTCCGCATATAATAATTGGTGGAAGTGTTAAGGATACTGATAAATTATAAATTTGAGCTTTCGATTACATTTTCAAGGCAACAAACGTGGCCCCAGTGATTGAGATTGGTGTCAATTATTGAGAATGTTTGGATTTGAGTCTTAGCCTCCACGTAAAAAGAAAAATTCCATTAAATTTAAGGTGGTAGTACTCTGTGATATTGACTTCAAGATTCTAATAAAATTCTAAGATATATATATATATATATATATATATATATATATATATATATATATATATATATATATATATATATATGTGGAAGCGGATCAAAAGCCTCCTTAGAAAACCCCCTAAACACCTCCCTCACTCTAATCCGTAATTTAATGTTAATATTAATGTTAATGTTAATATTAACATTAAATACTAAAACTAACATTAAACTTAACATTAAAATTAATATTAATATTAACATTAACATTAACATTAATATTAATATTAACATTAACATTAATATTAACATTAATATTAACATTAATATTACGAATTAGAGTGAGGGAGGTTTTTAGGGAGTTTTCTAAGGGGGACTTTTGATCCGCTATATATATATATATATATATATATATATATATATATATATATATATATATATATATATATATATATATATATATATATATACGAATTAGAGTGAGGAAGGTTTTTAGGGAGTTTATATATATATATATATATATATATATATATATATATATATATATATATATATATATATATATATATATATATGGGAGCGGATCAAAAGTCCCCCTTAGAAAACTCCCTAAAAACCTTCCTCACTCTAATTCGTATATATATATATATATATATATATATATATATATATATATATATATATATATATATATATATATATATATATTGTCACGCCCCAGTACCGAAATACGGGGACGGACTAGGCCAGCTACTCCATATGAGGTACGTAACGTCATACGGCGATCGTGGCTGTCGAGAGACTAGGGGGTACATGCTACAATCAAGTCTCCTATGGTCCCACAGAGTTCTATGTCTCAATCAATTAAGTCAAATCAGCAATTAAATGAACATTAAAGATAAAGCAGTAAGGCGTCCCTGACGCTTCATCAAAATGATCATGAGAGACTAGCTTTATAATTTAGCTATCTCAGAGAGTCAGGAGTACAAAATTATACACAGCTGCAGTCTGTTTAATTACAATTATGTACTGACACAAAATATCAAGTAATCCGGCTAACAGGTGCCGGTGGCTAAACGCCGCAAAAGTATAAGCAGGAGTGGTGGAGAAGAAACCCACTCGAGTCCCCGAACCGCCATGCTCCTAGTATGCACCATGGATGTCAGGGAGGAAGATCGTGTCCTCTGGCTCTGCTACGAGATCTGGCCAAACAAAACCAGCGGGGTCAGCCCCGAATAGCAAGTACCGCCAAAGGGGCACAAGAGTTAAGATTAAAAACCCAACTAATAGAATGACTGATAATAGAAATGCTTATGCTACTATTATAGGGTAGCGCAACATCCTCGAACCCATATGGCACCCTTACAACCAAACAAGGACAAAAGGTGCCGCATGGAGTCGGGACGTGTCGTACTCTATAACTTTCACATAAGTTAAAAAGGTATAAACCATAAAATCTCCTGATCGTGACTTCGGTCGATAGCCTATCGCAGCACAATAACCAACCCAACAATCAAACAAGAACATGGGTTGGATCATGTACCATGATAGACCATGTTCCTCAGTCATTCACAGAAGTAGCACTTCACAACCAGAATAAGTCTTCCGTTCATAACTTCGGTCCACAGCCTGTCATAGTACGATAACCAACCCAACAATCAAACAAGAACATGGGTTGGATCACGCACCATGACAGTCCACTTCCCTCAGTTATTCACGGAAGGTAAATAGGAAACATGCAAGTCGTTTTCACGGCCAATCAAGTCTACGAGTTTCTAGTGGAACGAGGTTATCCTCGCGTCATGCTATTAGGAAATCCTCAGATCGTATCTTTCCAGCAAGGCTAGCCAACCCAGGGGTTTGCGTAGACAGGTGTCATGGAGCACAGGTCCCTCGTGAGGCCACCTTGCCAAGACATGTAATATATAGCAGGAATTAAACGGATACAGTCATCCACTCGTTGCGGATGACACAGTATCCGTGGAGACCAGCCGGCGCGCCAAGACAATATCTCAGGGCGACTGGTGTAACACGATCTCGGGACTCTGCCCTCCCCATGCATCTAGTATATTCAGTTGCCTAGTTTAACCCTAGGCGAAATCTTGGACTCTCATGCTGTGGCCTGCATGATTATCCTCCTAAAGTCGTACTTTAGTACGAGTACCCTAAGTGAGGATCCATGTCAATCAGTATGTCAACATGTGCTACCCTCCTTAGTGTAATACATCATTACAAATACGCCACGTGGAGTTACGAGTCATTTGTCGAGCATGAACAAGAACTGGGACATTCAGGTACATGTATCAGGTAGGAACACTTTGTTCTCCGGGGTCACATCAGTGCTCATATCATGCTCGGGACAAAAGGCATAAGAATATAAAATGGGCATATAATATCTAATAAAATATCAAAAGCATACGCACAACAAGGTAGCGTGCGTGAAAAGTCACGCAGGCTCAAGGGAAAGAGCAGCGTGAAAAGTCACGCAGGCTCAAGGAAAAGAGCGTAGGTGAAAAGTCACGCACGCTACGGGGAGAGTGCTGCGTGAAAAGTTACGCAGACTCAAGGGAAAGAGCTGTGTGAAAAGTCACGCAAGCTCAAGGGAAAGAGCAGCGTGAAAAGTCACGCAAGCTCAAGGGAAAGAGCAGCGTGAAAAGTCACGCAAGCTCAAGGGAAAGAGCAGCGTGAAAAGTCACGCAAGCTCAAGGGAAAGAGTGTTTTCCATAAATAAATTCACTTTATTTATTTTGTATCTGAGAAAATTACAACTGTAGGAATCTAATCTAGAAGACGATTACTTTATCCCTTGGACGATGCGATGAAGAAAACTTGAACTTTGAAGAACTTGGACAGCAACTGGGCAATCTCTCTGTTCTCTCTGAAATTGACTGTAGTCTGATGAAGATGAAGAAACTCTCTTTTATAGAGTTCTGGATAACTGTTCTGAAGCATACGCTCAGTCAGTTACTTGACGTGTGCATAACTGCAGGGACGTGTGACGAATTCTGGTGAAGACACCTTGGAGTGCGGTTGAGAGTAGTGGAATATATCTAGGAGAGATTGGTGGCATGGATGCCACGTTGCATAACTTCTGAATAACTGAGTAACTGAGTACAGGACACGTGAGAACGTGTGTTGACTGTACATTAAAAGTCATCCTGGATTCCTTTGCTGTGATACGATGTCTTTAAAGAAGAGTCATACGCTAGCTTTTGAAGGCACATGTCTTGCATACGCTGACTTGGATCATATAAAGCTGATACGCTCACTTGATTGGGAAGGAGTCGTATGGAGTCCATACGCTTACTTGGCTGAGAAGGAGTCGTATGGAGTCCATACGCTCACTTAGTTGGAAGGAGTCGTATGGGGTCCATACGCTCACTTAGTTGGAAGGAGTCGTATGGGGTCCATACGCTCACTTAGTTGGAAGGAGTCACATAAAGTCCATACGCTCACTTAGTTGGAAGGAGTCGCATAAAGTCTATACGCTCACTTAGTTGGAAGGAGTCGTATGGGGTCCATACGCTCACTTGGATGGCAAGACGCCGTATGCATTGAGGGAGTAGATACGTGGCTGTTTCTCAATCTTCTCAAATACGCCATATCTTCAAATACTGACAAATATTTCTTGAGCGTCGTGCTGCAGATATGATAACATACTGTCAGAAATGACAGTAATGATGACTCTTTATTTATGATGGCTGCTGAGCTCTCCTCGTAAGAGACAAAATCTTTTCTCGAAAACCTATACGACGGTTAGTCTTCATGGGGCAGCTGTCTTTGCACGAAAGACGAAGTGTCAGATTCATCCTTTATTAAATACATGCTGTGCTGTCATCTCAAGAAATATTAAAATATTCACTGAGCGTACGGCCTTTAGATGAGCGTATGGCCTTGAGCGTATGACTTGGGCTGAGTATTATGTCAGCGTGTCATAATTTTCACACCCTACAAGACCCCCTTCAAAATTTTCGAACTTTATGAATTTCAAAAGTTCGAAATTACTTTGAACTTAAAGTGGGAATAAGTCCTGACACGCTGGCATAAGTTTGTTATCTTCCTCAATATCAGTACAAATCTTTAGGGATTAAAAAAATGAGGAGACCAATCGCCGTAGCTCTATTATTGTAGAATATGACCAACGGATGATTGGAGCTGAAACAACAGAGCGAATCAAGAAAGCTCATGAGGAAAAGATAAATAATGTAATCGTTCGTATTCAGGAGATAATTACTCCTCCTAAATAGATCTTTTACATTTATCATGTATTAAAGTTTTGATACCCATTTGTAATCAATGTTCTGATTTTGATTGAAATGAATATCTTGGCTTGATTTCAATTCTGTGGATGATATTTTTGTAGAAAACATGTTCAGAGGTAAATAATACATGACATATTTCAATAATAGAATATACAAATAAACTTTGTAACTCTATCATGATACTAAACCAAAGATAATTTTAGTTTAATACTGATTAGAGAAAACAGAATTCAGATATAAAGATATCTTTGGATTCTATTTTCCATGATCTTTGGACTCGGAAATCAAAAGACGAGATATCATTTTCAGAGAATAGAAAATATGATACATACTGAGATAGAAAATTTAGAGGTAATATGGACATGATTTTCTATACAAGATCTTTATTAAGTCCACTGGGGATCTAATAAGACAAGATATCAAATTCTCTGGGAAAATGATACATGGTAGAATATCGGTTTCCTCTGGGGATAACGATATCGAGATAACTTTTGTAAAGAAGAATTAACTTTGATTTCATATTTGCTGGGGAATGATGAAAATATTATACATAATATTTCTTTAAGAATTTGCCATTGATAGGCATCATCATGACTTTCCCATCCATAGAGGCAAGCTGGTATGCTCCGTTAGAGAAGACTTTGTTTACTATGAATGGGCCTTCCCATTTCGCGTCAAATTTGCCTTTGCTCATATGTGTCATGGTCATAGGACGTCTGACAGTAAGGACCAGTTCTCCCTTCTGATATGCTCTGACTTTGACTTTCCGGTTAAAAGCCTTTGAGATTCGGGCCTGATACAGCTCGATATTTTGTTGAGCATACAATCGTTTTTCATCTAGAGCTTCCAATTCTTGAAGTCGAAGACGATCATTGTTTTCTGTTGTAAGTTCATTGGAGATTGCAATTCTTAGAGAAGGAATCTGGATCTCAAGGGGAAGAACAGCTTCACACCCATATACTAAAGAGAAAGGCGTACATCCGGTCGTATTACGAACTGTGGTGCGGTAGGCCCATAAACATTCACCAAGCTTCTCACTCCAGTTGCGTTTGTTGGAAGAAACGAATTTTTTCAAGGGTTTGATGATTGTTTTATTGAAAGCTTCTGCCAATCCATTAGCTGCTGGATTATATGCTGTAGAAGCTAAATTATTAATCCGATGATCGTCGCAGAATCGAGTAAATTTCTGACTGACGAACTGCGGTCCATTATCATGGATAATACGCCGAGGAACACCAAATCGATAGATAACATGATGTTTGATGAAGTTGATAACACTAGAAGTTTTGACTTCAGATAACGGGATTGCTTCAGCCCATTTGGAAAAGTAATCGGTTATTGCTAGAATAAACCGATGTCCTCTTGATGATGGTGGGTTGATGGGACCAATGACGTCCATGCCCCAAGCTTCAAAGGGCCATGATGCCGCTGTTGGGTGTAAGAATTCTGACGGTTGATGAATAAAGTCTGCATGAATTTGACAGGCTTTACATTTCCGAGCATATTGAATAGCGTCAGCCACCATCGTGGGCCAATAATAACCCATACGTCGGATACGATCTTGAAGTTTAGGACCTGGTTGATGAGCTCCGCAAATACCATCATATGCTTCACGGATTATCTGTTGTGCTTCTTCACCAGCAATGCATCGGAGGAGAAGACCGTCGTAAGACCGACGATATAATGTCTTCGTCGTATAATTATAATAGAATCTGAGAGATCGACGCCGGATAGACGCTGCTTCACTCGGATTATCAGGAAGTATGTCATACAAAACAAAGTCTAGAAACGGGCGTCTCCAGTCTTCAGTTATGGCTTCTGTTTCATTAGAAAAGACATATTCCATAGTAGAATCAGAAGAAGACGAGGATATTTTGTCAAACTTTAATCCAGCATCAAGGTTGAGAGAATTTTTGTCTGATTTATAGGGAAAAGCCAAGGCCAAATTATTCTCAACACAGAATAGTTCTCGGTTATAAACCACTATTACTTGCTGACGTCTGATTGATATAGCTAATACAGCAGCAAGATTAGCTAAAGCATCAGCTTCTGCATTATAGGCTCGTCGAACATGTTCAATAAAGAAACCTTCAAAAGATGAGGCTATAGAGAGTGCTGCTCGATGATAAGGTATCAAATCCTGATGACGAACTTCATATGTTCCTCTGATCTGATTGATGATAAGCTTGGAGTCTCCATAAACTTCCAAATATTGAATTTCTAGATGTTTAGCAAGTTGAAGGCCGATGAGCAATGCATTGTATTCGGCTACATTGTTTGAACATGATTGATCCAGAGAATAAGCCCTCTGAATAGTTAGACCTTCTGGGGATACAAGAACAATCCCAACTCCAGCGACAATATCGCCGTTAGGACCTATTCTAGATGCTCCATCAAAGAATAGACGCCAGGTAGGAATTTCTTCAGAAATCAGATTTGAATCCAAGACTTCATCTGGGATCTCATCATATAATTTAGAATCTTCTGGAATCGCATGAGCAGCCAGAAAATCAGCAAGAGCCTGTCCTTTAACTGACTTTTGAGGAATATAATGCATATCGTATTGAGCTAACAAGATTCCCCAATTAGCTAGTCTGGAGTTGAAAAAACCAGGTTTCTTCATCATAATCCTGATGGGATTCATTCTGGAAATGACGTGAATCGTTTGACCGATAATATAATGTCGCGTTTACTGAACAGCAAATATTAATGCTAAGCATTCTTTCTCGATTGGAGAATAACGCGGTAGCACCTGTCATTGTGCGACTGAGATAATAAATAGCCTGTTCATGGCCATCTTTATTTTTTTGGACAAGTAATGCACCAAGAGAATGATCCATGGCTCGAACATATAGAAGGAATGGTATTCCCGAGACGGGAGGTACCAAAACTGGAGGGTTCATGAGATACTGTTTAATATCGTCAAATGCTTTTTGACATTCTTCGTTCGAAACGAAAGATACACCTTTCTTCAGAAGTTTGTTGAATGGTCTGCAGCGTCCTGATAAGTTAGAAATGAATCTCCTGATATAAGCGATTCTTCCTTGAAATCCTCGTAGCTCTTTTAAGGTGCGTAGAGGACGCATCTCTTGAATGACTTTGATCTTCTCGGGATCCACGTGTATACCTTTAGCGGTAATGACGAAGCCGAGAAATTTACCACTAGAGACGCCCAGGAAGGACTTAGTAGGGTTCATTTTAAGTTGATGCTGACGCATTAAATCAAAGATAGTCTTCAAATCTTGGATATGATCCTCCTTTCGTCGACTTTTGACTGCAATATCATCAACATAGCATTCGACTATTTTCCGGAGATGTTCGCAGAATATACTGCTTATTGCTCGCTGATATGTTGCTCCTGCATTTTTGAGACCAAACGGCATCACTGTATAACAGTATGTACCGATCGGTGTTCTGAAGGAAGTGTGTTTTTCATCATCTGGAAACATTTTGATTTGATTATATCCCGAATACTCATCCATGAATGACATCCGTTCGAAACCACATGTGTTGTCGATCATGACATCTGTAATTGGAAGAGGAAACTCGTCTTTAGGACAAGCTGCATTGAGATCGCGAAAGTCTATACAGACTCAGATCTTGCCAGTCTTTTAAGGACAGAAACGATGTTAGCCACCCATTCAGGATGTTGTTCCTCTCGAATAAATCCGGAAGCCATAAGCTTGTTGACTTCAGCTTCAATTGTATCCATAATGTCTGGACGAAATCGTCGCTGTTGTTGTTTGACTGGTTTAGCATTTGGCATGATATTGAGTTTGTGCATTGCAATCTTTGGATCTAGTCCTGGCATATCCTCATAACTCCAGGCAAAGACATCGATATAATCACGAATAAGTTTAATCATGTCTTGTTTATCTGTTTCTGAAAGACTTTCACTGATGAATATTGGTTTAGGCGACCCTTCTTCACCAACATCAATTTGGATCAGTTTATCTTCAGTAGGAGGTTCCCTCTGCTCGAACCTGAATTTCTATTGATTATCTAATCTTTGAGCCCATTGTTCCGATTCGGGTGATATTTCAAAATCATCCTCATCTTCATCATTTTCTTACGGGCCACCAACGGAGACCATATTGATGGATAAAATAGAGCGATGGAGATCGCCAATACTCGTGTCAGAATCCCAAGAGAGAGAATCAGAAGACTCAGATCGTTCGTCTTCATCGGATTTTGAATCTTCATGGACGATGTTGATAAAAAAGGTAGGAGCAATGTAACCTAACCCACATTTTGTCCTTCCGTATTTTAATGGAGGAATTCGAACAGGCATTCTTCTTCCTTTTCCATTATTGAGACTGGTTCTAAAGTCATAACCCATATTCTTAATAATATTTTTGGATTGCTGACTGTAGCGACGTAGTTGTAACCTTCCAGTATCGTCGTTTATGTCATCTTCTTCCAAATTAGGAGGATTCTGGGGTCCTTTATAAAAAAAGATCGGATTTTCTCCTTTCTTTCTAGCAGCGACCACGAAGTATGATTTTTGTATGGATTCCAATGATACGTCTGTATGAAGAGTTTGAACAACCCCTATAGTTAGTGACTCTAAGCTATCTAGCAATTGTAAATAACTTTGTACATGATTACAGACATCAATATACTGCAAAGGAGATGCTTCATTAATATTAGATACTGTATTTACAACAGAAGGCTGAGCCTTATCAGACTTAGTCAAATTAATGACAAAAGGGGGAGAGGAAGAGCGATCAGAAGTTTTGTTTCGATTAAGATCGATAACAAAAGGCTCAGAAGAGGTGAGCTCCCTTGAAGAAGATCGTGGATAAGTAGTACGTCCACTGACTGGAATGACTAGAGTATCTGGTCTAGTCTGAGAAGGTGGAGGGGGAGTGGTAAGTCCACTGACAGGAATTATCAGCAAACTTTGTGGAGCTTGAGAAGACGACACAGTAGTACGTCCACTGACAGGAATTATCAGTGAGCCTTGTGGAGCCTGGGCAGGTGACGAAGTAGTACGTCCACTGACAGGAATTATCAGTGAGCCTTCTTCGGATGATTTAACAGACTGCGGAGGAGTGATACGCCCTTTTACAGGAATAACAAAAGTGTCGACTTTTGATATCTCATCGTCATTATCCATAGCTTGCAAGACTTTTGAGTATTCATCTTTGTACATGCGAGTGTCATTGAAGTAAGCTTCGACTCCTTTGAATGGATAGAGATCTGCAACCTCCTTTTGAACTTCTCCATTATCATCAATATATTTGAAGCACTGATGAAGAGTCGAAGGAACGACATTATGTTCATGCAAGAATGGTCTCCCCAATAGAGCATTGTATGAGCAACCATGATTGTCGATGATGTAAAAAGTAACTTTAGTGCGAAGATCGCCTATTTGAAATTTGAGGCGAATCTTGCCCAAAGGCTCACTTTTTCCTTGATTGAATCCCAAGATGGTAGTGATAATGCTGGAAAGACTATGCACAGGTATCTTCAGTGCATCTAGCATAGCCTTTGGCATAATACTGAGAGCGGATCCTGGATCAATCAGTAGACGATCAACCTTCATAGAATCGATATATCCTGTATGATATAAAGGACGGTCATGTCGATTATCCTCTAGCAGCATATCGTCCTGCGTAAAGGTAATGTTTGGAATAAATTCCAATACATTATGGCAATGAGAAACAGGTTCTGTTTCCAACTTCTTGAGGAGAGTTAGGCAGGTTTCTGCTTGCAGCAGTACTTCACTCAGAGTTTCTCGAGTCTCTTTAGAGAGGCGTAAGAGCTCGAAGATTGATAATTTAGCTGGTGTATTGGCTAGTTGAGCCAATATATCAAAATTATAAGGCTTTTCAAGTCCTGTAGGAGATGACTTCTTCAATGGTTTGTCGAAGCGAACTTGTTGTTTGCCTTTGTCAGCTGTTGTTGATTTGGAAGGAACTGTCTCAACAGGAACATTTGAAGGCTCTTTAGTAGAGACTGGTGTTGGAGCTGTAACCGGAAGAACATCAGAAATTTCTTCAGGAACGTCAACATAATCTTTCAGATATATTTTGCCTGACCGAGTTCCAGCATGAACTTCGACTTTAGATTCCAGTTCAGGGTCTATGAAAACCATGTTGCAATTCTTTATCTTGCTCTTGGTTCTTTTATGCTTGATGATAGCTTCATTCCAGAAACCAAGGCCAATACGAGATTGATTATGCCTCATAGTGATGGCTAAAGGTGCTCGGAGTCCTTTGCCTGAGTTCAAACCAGGAGCGGTGGCTAGATCATAACCCATCTTCGCCATCAATTCACGAGATTGTGAACTGTATAGATGAAATGCAGGCTTGTACCTATCTTCAGATTGAGGTACAGATTTTATCTCCTTAGGGAGTGAATTTCCTGCCAAGATGAAAGTAGAGGTTAGATAAAAATCGGGTGTGAAACTAGAAGTCACATTGCATGACTTAGTCTTCCCGAGCTTCTTTTTAGATGAGGGAGTCTTCCGAGGAGAAGAGGAAGACGTCTCAAACTCCGTCATTAAATCAGGGTGAATCCACATGATCTCTCCCTTCTTAGTTGTGACAGGAACAAGTCCTTCATTCTGTGCTGGTGGGATGTTCACAACTTCGAGAGTTGCTTTGGGGATAGGAACAATCCCATTTTCTACCATTAAAGGAGGGAAGTCACCGAACTGCATTAAAATTACATTTGCTGTGACCGTCTTGTCTTTGGGTGTCAGTGTCACAGCTCCTGATTTAATCATCTCTTGGATCTTTCCTTTTAATACATAGCAAGACCAGATTGTATGACCCAGCATTCTATGATATGGACAATATTTTGGATGATATATCTTATTGGCTTCATCAGGCTTTTTAATTTCTGGCAATTGAATCTTATTACCTTTGAGCAAGCATTCAAAGATACCCTGAACATCGTCATCGTCGAAAGAATATTCTTCCGTCGGTCGAGGAGGTCTCTGTTGTTGATTTGTTGGAGCTGGAGTAGCTTGGGTAGTCTTTACCTCTTGACTACTGCTTTGGAGATTGACTTCAAGAGCTTCTTTCCTTTTGCGATTGTTGGGTCGAGTACTATTGCTAGCACTCTGATTTGATTCCTTGGGAGCCATTTGTACCCCCAGACCCTTGAAGGTCTCAGCACTGACCTCGGCAGCCTTGGCACTGACAATGAAAGAAGGCCAATCTTGGAACTGAGTGGAACCTGTCCAGATGCTGATAATTGGTAAGAGATTCGACTTGCAAGTGTCGATAGTAACAGCATCGGGAGTTCCGAGAGGCATTTTGAGGGCTTCTCTTCTGAATCTTTCAATGAAGTCCTCGGTGGTTTCGTTATTTTTCTGTTTAATTCTTATGAGGGCTGACATGGTCATGTCATTAAGCCCTTCATAGAACTGTTCAAGAAATATTTGCTTGAAACCGACAAATGAAGTAATGCACCCATCAGGGAGACTTCTATACCATTCATAAGCCGTTCCTTTGAGACACCCAACAAACACCCGAGTAAGGAGGGCGTCACTTGGTTGCAGTTGATCAGTCATTACTTCAAAGTGATTAATGAACTGACTTGGGGAGGTTGTCCCATCAAAGAAAAAGATGGTTGGAGGTTTATATTTTGGTGGATACGATACCTGCTTCCATTCTATTGGGTAAGGTTGCTTGATACCTAACCTTTGCAAACCATCCTTCTGTTTAAATGCCTCAAATTGAGTTCGGAGATTCCTTAACTTTTCAATAACAATTCCAGAAGATTGGGGAGTTGTAACTTGTTGAGTGTAATTGGGAGGAGGGACTGCAGCATATGTACCACCCCCAGCTCCAGACTGACTTGGAGTAGGTTGTACAGGAACATTAGATTGTACCCCCAGAATAGTAGAAGGTTCCGGGTTTGGAACAACAGGAGTATTTAATACAACTGGAGGGGCTGTATGTTGGACTTGCTGAGTTTGATGCTGAGCTTGCATAAGAGTATGCATAGCATTCAATGTATCTGCCATAGCTCGCAACTGTTGTTCTAAGGAAGAAATCCTTTGTTCATGAGCTTCGGTGCTAGTTGAAGGTTCATGATTGCCCTCTGCCATGTAAGTAGTAATCATTCGAGGAATAGATGATGAAACAGTCTGTTCTGAATCATCACTGTGTGAGTCGGTATCTTTCCTGGGACTATTTACGGGAGTCAATACTGGAAAGTTGGATTCTCCAAGGAAGTCCTCTGTGATCTCCGGATTACCACTTGGATGAGAAGAAGAAGAGACTCTGGCCAAGGCTCCGGTCCTGGATCGGGTGCCGAGATAAACACCATCTTCAGAGTCTGATATAGCATCAGACCGTATGCTACCCCCAATATTTCTGGAGGTCATATTGACAGAAGCATAAAGAGGTTCATCTTCATCCAACATTGGTTCATATTGAATCCGTTCGAAATCAGATTGTCTTTTTGGTGAACAACAACACTGAATCACAACTCGAGGTTGGAAGTTGCAACCATGCTTTTCATGGCAAATATGAGCAATATCATAGCCTGATGGAGTGTCAATTCTCCGTTTATTTTGTAAATACTCCCGGAGATCTGTAGGAACAGATTGGAAAGTACTTGAAGATAGTTTCTGTGTAGAAACTTGTCTTTTGATCTTCTGTCTTCTCGGTTCTTGAGTGTATAAAGACTGATTAATTTGAGCCACATAGTTCTTGGCATATTCTGCATCAGGGTCTAATATACTTGTCTCAGTGGAATCTAGACGATTCTGATTAAGCTTGTCACGAAGATCCGTAGAAGATCTGACTTTGGTATCAGTCTTGGATACTTATAATTTACCTTTTTCAGATCGAGAAATTTGGAGAGAAGGAAGATGGGTATTATTCCGACTGGGAGTCGGTAATAATCCATCTTTGGAGGAATTAACCAAAAGGCGTTTTCCTTTGTTTGATCTAGTAAGAGTACTAGTCAAATTAACTCCAGAGGTAACGACCTTAAGAGTAGAGGAGTTGACTAAAGAGTCTTTCTCCTTGATTGGCACAAGATATGCAAGTTGAGGGGGAATCATTTGTATGTTCTGTGGAAGAGAACCCCCAGCTTGATTTTGAGAAACAGTCAAAGGACTGTATCTGTTAGCATACGCTAACTTCAGTTTGGACTTCTGGTCATACGCTGCCTTTTTATTAGCATACGCTGGCTTTGGCTTAGCGTACGCTGCCTGATGTTGGCTTTTGTATGCTGCCTTTGCCGTACGCTGCCCTTTAAATGCCATACGCTCAGAGTCATCAATGGCTAAAGAGCCGACTGCTGTCGTAAGAGTAGAGGGAGAAGGGACTTTGACATGTCCATAGATGGTTTTCCTTGTACACGCTGACTTAGTTAAAGAACCAACTTTGTCAGCGTGACTAGGAGAAGCCACTGTTGCCGTGTTCAGAGAAGCCGAAGTATGCTTAGTTGAAATTGAAGACGTGTTCTTGTCAGCGTGAGAAGTGACAGAAACGTCTCGGTCTGTTGAAGAAGACTTAGGGACATAGACAGAGCGTCCCTTCTTCTTGGCAGCAGGAAAAGCGGAGGAAGCAGTGCGGCCCTCCTTCGCCTTGAGCATTTCTTCATAAGCAGATTGGTCGAATTGTACGACCATCATCTTCTTCGTCGAGCCGATCGACGAGGTATCGTATTGATTGTTGCTATCTCGTTGGAGGAGACAGCTTTCCCCAGCAGAGTCGCCAATTTGTTTTCCATAAATAAATTTACTTTATTTATTTTGTATCTGAGAAAATTACAACTGTAGGAATCTAATCTAGAAGACGATTACTTTATCCCTTGGACGATGCGATGAAGGAAACTCGAACTTTGAAGAACTTGGACAGCAACTGGGCAATCTCTCTGTTCTCTCTGAAATTGACTGTAGTCTGATGAAGATAAAGAAACTCTCTTTTATAGAGTTCTGGATAACTGTTCTGAAGCATACGCTCAGTCAGTTACTTGACGTGTGCATAACTGCAGGGACGCGTGGCGAATTCTGGTGAAGACACCTTGGAGTGCGGTTGAGAGTAGTGGAATATATCTAGGAGAGATTGGTGGCATGGATGCCACGTTGCATAACTTCTGAATAACTGAGTAACTGAGTACAGGACACGTGAGAACGTGTGTTGACTGTACATTAAAAGTCATCCTGGATTCCTTTGCTGTGATACGTTGTCTTTAAAGAAGAGTCATAAGCTAGCTTTTGAAGGCACATGTCTTGCATACGCTGACTTGGATCATATAAAGCTGATACGCTCACTTGAATGGAAAGGAGTCGTATAGAGTCCATACGCTTACTTGGCTGAGAAGGAGTCGTATGGAGTCCATACGCTCACTTAGTTGGAAGGAGTCGTATGGGGTCCATACGCTCACTTAGTTGGAAGGAGTCGTATGGGGTCCATACGCTCACTTAGTTGGAAGGAGTCACATAAAGTCCATACGCTCACTTAGTTGGAAGGAGTCGCATAAAGTCCATACGCTCACTTAGTTGGAAGGAGTCACTTAGTTGGAAGGAGTCGTATGGGGTCCATACGCTCACTTGGATGGCAAGAAGCCGTATGCATTGAGGGAGTAGATACGTGGCTATTTCTCAATCTTCTCAAATACGCCATATCTTCAAATACTGACAAATATTTCTTGAGCGTCGTGCTGCAGATATGATAACAGACTGTCAGAAATGACAGTAATGATGACTCCTTATTTATGATGGCTGCTGAGCTGTCCTCGTAAGAGACAAAAATTTTCTCGAAAACCTATACGACGGCTAGTCTTCATGGGGCAGCTGTCTTTGCACGAAAGACGAAGTGTCAGATTCATCCTTTATTAAATACATGCTGTGCTGTCATCTCAAGAAATATTAAAATATTCACTGAGCGTACCGCCTTTAGATGAGCGTATGGCCCTGAGCGTATGACTTGGGCTGAGCGTATGGCCTTGAGCGTATGACTTGCGCTGAGTATTATGTCAGCGTGTCATAATTTTCACACCCTACAAGATCCCCTTCAAAGTTTTCGAACTTTATGAATTTCAAAAGTTCGAAATTACTTTGAACTTAAAGTGGGAATAAGTCCTGACACGCTGGCATAAGTTTGTTATCTTCCTCAATATCAGTACAAATCTTTAGGGATTAAAAAAAATGAGGAGACCAATCGCCGTAGCTCTATTATTGTGGAATATGACCAACGGATGATTGGAGCTGAAACAGCAGAGCGAATCAAGAAAGCTCATGAGGAAAAGATAAATAATGTAATCGTTCGTATTCAGGAGATAATTACTCCTCCTAAATAGATCTTTTACATTTATCATGTATTGAAGTTTTGATACCCATTTGTAATCAATGTTCTGATTTTGATTGAAATGAATATCTTGGCTTGATTTCAATTCTGTGGATGATATTTTTGTAGAAAACATGTTCAGAGGTAAATAATACATGACATATTTCAATAATAGAATATACAAATAAACTTTGTAACTCTATCATGATACTAAACCAAAGATAATTTTAGTTTAATACTGATTAGAGAAAACAGAATTCAGATATAAAGATATCTTTGGATTCTATTTTCCATGATCTTTGGACTCGGAAATCAAAAGACGAGATATCATTTTCAGAGAATAGAAAATATAATACATACTGAGATAGAAAATTCAGAGGTAATATGGACATGATTTTCTATACAATATCTTTATTAAGTCCACTGGGGATCTAATAAGACAAGATATCAAATTCTCTGGGAAAATGATACATGGTAGAATATCGGTTTCCTCTGGGGATAACGATATCGAGATAACTTTTGTAAAGAAGAATTAACTTTGATTTCATATTTGCTGGGGAATGATGAAAATATTATACATAATATTTCTTTAAGAATTTGCCATTGATAGGCATCATCATGACTTTTCCATCCATAGAGGCAAGCTGGTATGCTCCGTTAGAGAAGACTTTGTTTACTATGAATGGGCCTTCCCATTTCGCGTCAAATTTGCCTTTGCTCATATGTGTCATGGTCATAGGACGTCTGACAGTAAGGACCAGTTCTCCCTTCTGATATGCTCTGACTTTGACTTTCCGGTTAAAAGCCTTTGAGATTCGGGCCTGATACAGCTCGATATTTTGTTGAGCATACAATCGTTTTTCATCTAGAGCTTCCAATTCTTGAAGTCGAAGACGATCATTGTTTTCTGTTGTAAGTTCATTGGAGATTGTAATTCTCAGAGAAGGAATCTGGATCTCAAGGGGAAGAATAGCTTCACACCCATATACTAAAGAGAAAGGCGTACATCCGGTCGCATTGCGAACTGTGGTGCGGTAGGCCCATAAACATTCACCAAGCTTCTCACTCCAGTTGCGTTTGTTGGAAGAAACGAATTTTTTCAAGAGTTTGATGATTGTTTTATTGAAAGCTTCTGCCAATCCATTAGCTGCTGGATTATATGCTGTAGAAGCTAAATTATTAATCCGATGATCGTCGCAGAATCGAGTAAATTTCTGACTGACGAACTGCGGTCCATTATCATGGATAATACGCCGAGGAACACCAAATCGATAGATAACATGATGTTTGATAAAGTTGATAACACTAGAAGTTTTGACTTCAGATAACGGGATTGCTTCAGTCCATTTGGAAAAGTAATCGGTTATTGCTAGAATAAACCGATGTCCTCTTGATGATGGTGGGTTGATGGGACCAATGACGTCCATGTCCCAAGCTTCAAAGGGCCATGATGCCGCTGTTGGGTGTAAGAATTCTGACGGTTGATGAATAAAGTCTGCATGAATTTGACAGGCTTTACATTTCCGAGCATATTGAATAGCGTCAGCCACCATCGTGGGCCAATAATAACCCATACGTCGGATACGATCTTGAAGTTTAGGACCTGGTTGATGAGCTCCGCAAACACCATCATATGCTTCACGGATTATCTGTTGTGCTTCTTCACCAGCAATGCATCGGAGGAGAAGACCGTCGTAAGACCGACGATATAATGTCTTCGTCGTATGATTATAATAGAATCTGAGAGATCGACGCCGGATAGACGCTGCTTCACTCGGATTATCAGGAAGTATGTCATACAAAACAAAGTCTAGAAACGGGCGTCTCCAGTCTTCAGTTATGGCTTCTGTTTCATTAGAAAAGACATATTTCATAGTAGAATCAGAAGAAGACGAGGACATTTTGTCAAACTTTAATCCAGCATCAAGGTTGAGAGAATTTTTGTCTGATTTATAGGGAAAAGCCAAGGCCAAATTATTCTCAACACAGAATAGTTCTCGGTTATAAACCACTATTACTTGCTGACGTCTGATTGGTATAGCTAATACAGCAGCAAGATTAGCTAAAGCATCAGCTTCTGCATTATAGGCTCGTCGAACATGTTCAATAAAGAAACCTTCAAAAGATGAGGCTATAGAGAGTGCTGCTCGATGATAAGGTATCAAATCCTGAAGACGAACTTCATACGTTCCTCTGATCTGATTGATGATAAGCTTGGAGTCTCCATAAACTTCCAAATATTGAATATCTAGATGTTTAGCAAGTTGAAGGCCGATGAGCAATGCATTGTATTCAGCTACATTGTTTGAACATGATTGATCCAGAGAATAAGCCCTCTGAATAGTTAAACCTTCTGGGGATACAAGAATAATCCCAACTCCAGCGACAATATCGCCGTTAGGACCTATTCTAGATGCTCCATCAAAGAATAGACGCCAGGTAGGAATTTCTTCAGAAATCAGATTTGAATCCAAGACTTCATCTGGGATCTCATCATATAATTTAGAATCTTCTGGATTCGCATGAGCAGCCAGAAAATCAGCAAGAGCCTGTCCTTTAACTGACTTCTGAGGAATATAATGCATATCGTATTGAGCTAACAAGATTCCCCAATTAGCTAGTCTGGAGTTGAGAATACCAGGTTTCTTCATCATAATCCTGATGGGATTCACTCTGGAAATGACGTGAATCGTTTGACCGATAATATAATGTCGCGTTTTCTGAACAGCAAACATTAATGCTAAGCATTCTTTCTCGATTGGAGAATAACGCGGTTCAGCACCTGTCATTGTGCGACTGAGATAATAAATAGCCTGTTCATGGCCATCTTTATTTTTCTGGGCAAGTAATGCACCAAGAGAATGATCCATGGCTCGAACATATAGAAGGAATGGTATTCCCGAGACGGGAGGTACCAAAACTGGAGGGTTCATGAGATACTGTTTAATATCGTCAAATGCTTTTTGACATTCTTCGTTCCAAACGAAAGATACACCTTTCTTCAGAGTCGCCAATTTGTTTTCCATAAATAAATTCACTTTATTTATTTTGTATCTGAGAAAATTATAACTGTAGGAATCTAATCTAGAAGACGATTACTTTATCCCTTGGACGATGCGATGAAGAAAACTCAAACTTTGAAGAACTTGGACAGCAACTGGGCAATCTCTCTGTTCTCTCTGAAATTGACTGTAGTCTGATGAAGATGAAGAAACTCTCTTTTATAGAGTTCTGGATAACTGTTCTGAAGCATACGCTCAGTCAGTTACTTGACGTGTGCATAACTGCAGGGACGCATGGCGAATTCTGGTAAGACACCTTGGAGTGCGGTTGAGAGTAGTGGAATATATCTAGGAGAGATTGGTGGCATGGATGCCACGTTGCATAACTTCTGAATAACTGAGTAACTGAGTACAGGACACGTGAGAACGTGTGTTGACTGTACATTAAAAGTCATCCTGGATTCCTTTGCTGTGATACGCTGTCTTTAAAGAAGAGTCATACGCTAGCTTTTGAAGGCACATGTCTTGCATACGCTGACTTGGATCATATAAAGCTGATACGCTCACTTGATTGGAAAGGAGTCGTATAGAGTCCATACGCTTACTTGGCTGAGAAGGAGTCGTATGGAGTCCATACGCTCACTTAGTTGGAAGGAGTCGTATGGGGTCCATACGCACACTTAGTTGGAAGGAGTCGTATGGGGTCCATACGCTCACTTAGTTGGAAGGAGTCACATAAAGTCCATACGCTCACTTAGTTGGAAGGAGTCGCATAAAGTCCATACGCTCACTTAGTTGGAAGGAGTCGTATGGGGTCCATACGCTCACTTGGATGGCAAGAAGCCGTATGCATTGAGGGAGTATATACGTGGCTGTTTCTCAATCTTCTCAAATACGCCATATCTTCAAATACTGACAAATATTTCTTGAGCGTCGTGCTGCAGATATGATAACAGACTGTCAGAAATGACAGTAATGATGACTCTTTATTTATGATGGCTGCTGAGCTGTCCTCGTAAGAGACAAATCTTTTCTCGAAAACCTATACGACGGCTAGTCTTCAAAGAGCAGCATGAAAAGTCACGCAAGCTCAAGGGAAAGAGCAGCGTGAAAAGTCACGCAAGCTCAAGGGGAGAGTGCTGCGTAAAAAGCCACGCAAGCTCAAGGGAAAGAGCAGCGTGAAAAGTCACGCAAGCTCAAGGGAAGAGCTGCGTGAAAAGTCACGCAAGCTCAAGGGAAAGAGCAGCGTGAAAAGTCACGCAAGCTCAAGGGAAGAGCTGCGTGAAAAGTCACGCAAGCTCAAGGGGAGACACGCTTCCAACAGGAAGCGTGCTCAAACAGGAGCACATTGTTCACTGTCTTCTCCAAAACAGCAAGAACACCATGGCTGAACCCAAGCTTCAAAGTATCATAACTTGGCCTTCCGAACTCCAAATCCAGATTTCCAAAGCTCCAACTTGGGTGAAACTGAATGCTCTTCCACATGGAAGCATCAAAAACCCATAAAATCCAACTAAAGTAGATCAAACCATGCAAAATCCGAAAATGATTAAAACTTAGATCTACAAAAATCAAAGCTTCAAAATAGAAATTTTCAAGTTCTAAACTAGTATAGATTGAGGAGAAGAACATGTTTTGGTAAATAGTTTTGTAAGAATCATTAACAAAATAATGGATCCTTCTCTTGAGCAAGTTGGTACTTGCCTTGGTTGGTGGAGGAAGTAAATGAGAAGAAGTAAATGAGAGGAGAGAGAAGGAGATGAGTTATATATATAGATCTTGGACCCATGGGTTCATGATGAACCAAAGGGTTCATGATGAACCATGGGTGAACCAAGAATAGGTTACCCAAATGAGCCAAAACTGTAGGCCCAAATGCAGAAAATAAATTAGGAAATAATATTTTGTCGAATATTTTTGGAAAATGCATGAAGAAATACTGCATAATAAATATCGTATAAATTCAAGGTAAATACAATTTATGGGTTTACGTATTAAAATACGTATTCCAGGATTGGGGAGTGACATATATATATATATATATATATATATATATATATATATATTATATATATATTCTCTCTCTCTCTCTCTCTCTATATATATATATATATATATATATATATATATATATATATATATATATATATATATATATATATATATATATATATATATATTATATATTTTATATATATTTTATATATATATATATATATATATATATATATATATATATATATATATATATATATATATATATATAGAGAGAGAGAGAGAGAGAGAGAGAGAGAGAGAGAATATATATATATATATATATATATATATATATATATATATATATATATATATATATATATATATATATATATTTTATATATATTTTATATATATGTATGTATATATATATATATATATATATATATATATATATATATATATATATATATATATATATATATATATATATATATATATATATATATATATATATATATATATATATATATATAGAGAGAGAGAGAGACAAAATCTTTTCTCGAAAACCTATACGACGGCTAGTCTTCATGGGGCAGCTGTCTTTGTACGAAAGACGAAGTGTCAGATTCATCCTTTATTAAATACATGCTGTGCTGTCATCTCAAGAAATATTAAAATATTCACTGAGCGTACGGCCTTTAGATGAGCGTATGGCCTTGAGCGTATGACTTGGGCTGAGCGTATGGCCTTGAGCGTATGACTTGGGCTGAGTATTATGTCAGCGTGTCATAATTTTCACACCCTACAAAGAGCAGCATGAAAAGTCACGCAAGCTCAAGGGAAAGAGCAGCGTGAAAAGTCACGCAAGCTCAAGGGGAGAGTGCTGCGTGAAAAGCCACGCAAGCTCAAGGGAAAGAGCAGCGTGAAAAGTCACGCAAGCTCAAGGGAAGAGCTGCGTGAAAAGTCACGCAAGCTCAAGGGAAAGAGCAGCGTGAAAAGTCACGCAAGCTCAAGGGAAGAGCTGCGTGAAAAGTCACGCAAGCTCAAGGGGAGACACGCTTCCAACAGGAAGCGTGCTCAAACAGGAGCACATTGTTCACTGTCTTCTCCAAAACAGCAAGAACACCATGGCTGAACCCAAGCTTCAAAGTATCATAACTTGGCCTTCCGAACTCCAAATCCAGATTTCCAAAGCTCCAACTTGGGTGAAACTGAATGCTCTTCCACATGGAAGCATCAAAAACCCATAAAATCCAACTAAAGTAGATCAAACCATGCAAAATCCGAAAATGATTAAAACTTAGATCTACAAAAATCAAAGCTTCAAAATAGAAATTTTCAAGTTCTAAACTAGTATAGATTGAGGAGAAGAACATGTTTTGATAAATAGTTTTGTAAGAATCATTAACAAAATAATGGATCCTTCTCTTGAGCAAGTTGGTACTTGCCTTGGTTGGTGGAGGAAGTAAATGAGAAGAAGTAAATGAGAGGAGAGAGAAGGAGATGAGTTATATATATAGATCTTGGACCCATGGGTTCATGATGAACCAAAGGGTTCATGATGAACCATGGGTGAACCAAGAATAGGTTACCCAAATGAGCCAAAACTGTAGGCCCAAATGCAGAAAATAAATTAGGAAATAATATTTTGTCGAATATTTTTGGAAAATGCATGAAGAAATACTGCATAATAAATATCGTATAAATTCAAGGTAAATACAATTTATGGGTTTACGTATTAAAATACGTATTCCAGGATTGGGGAGTGACACATATATATATATATATATATATATATATATATATATATATATATATATATATATATATATATATATATATATATATATATATATATATATATATATATATATATATTCTCTCTCTCTCTCTCTATATATATATATATATATATATATATATATATATATATATTATATATATATATATATATATAGATATATATATATATATAAATATATATATATATATATATATATATATATATATATATATATATATTATATTATATATTTTATATATATTTATATATATATATATATATATATATATATATATATATATATATATATATATATATATAGAGAGAGAGAGAGAGAGAGAGAGAGAATATATATATATATATATATATATATATATATATATATATATATATATATATATATAAATATATATATATATATATATATATATATATATATATATATATATATATATATATATATATATATATATATATATATATATATATTTTATATATATTTTATATATATGTATGTATATATATATATATATATATATATATATATATATATATATATAGAGAGAGAGAGAGAGAGAGAGAGAGAGAGAGAGAATATATATATATATATATATATATATATATATATATATATATAGAGAGAGAGAGAGAGAGAGATTTGATGTGAATGTACCTAATCCTTCAAACTGTTTCTATCCCATCTATTAGCAAAAGGTTGTTGAAAGATATTACAATTAAATGTCAAAGGATCATAAAGAGAGAATGATCTCTTTATTATTAGTTGGCACAAGTATTCAGTAGTTAGTTACAATGTCTCATATATTGAAAATAGTCCAAGACTGATATTATAATTAGATCTCAAAGGATCATAAAGAGATAATGATATCTCTATTATTAGTTGGCACAATCATCAAATAGTTAGTTACAACTGCAACACTCTCTTTTGAGTGTCAACAACTCAATAATCAATTTATATCAGCCTTCAGAAATAATCATCATCAGTTTTCAAAAATAATATGTATCAGTCTTCATGAATGATCAGCATCACTCTTCAGGAATGATTAACATCGGTTTTCAATAACGATGTTGATGCAAGTTTATGGAAATATATAGATATAGATGGACTTACCAAAATCTTGATTTAGACAGTTTAGTAGAAAAAACCATAATCGAAGGAAATATGAGTTGATCTCGATACGTCTTTATGGCGTAAAAATATTTAGAGATATGACCATCCAGATGTGTCATCATTAAAATCTTCTTATGATGACAAAAAACAATAGAAAAAATATTTATATTAAAAAAAGAGTATATTATCGTCAAATGAGTATACTTCTGGATACTCCTCGGATTTTAACATTTATCCCAAATCTACGAGCGTTGCAAATGCAGGGAGTTCTGACAGTCCAATACGATAAAGGTCTTCTATAAAGTCGACTTTGATAGAGAATTTGTGAATAAGCCAGCCAAGTTGTCCTATGATCTGATCTGCTTGACTTCAATTTTTTTTTTATTGTTGTTAATGAGAGAAGAAAAACTTCAACACAATATACATGGTGTTGTCTCAATGTAGCCTTTCTTTATTTGGTCAATGCACACAAAATTATCTTCATAGATTGCCATCAGGACATCTTGAGAGAAGAAAATCCACTTGTAGTCCGAATGTGCTCAATAACAGCTCACAACCTTGTGCACTCTTGAGTAGCATCATGAATGGCGATAAGCTCGACATGATTTGAAGAAGTGATGACCAGGGCCTACTTTGTAGACTTCCAAGATATTGATGTATCTCAAATGGTAAAGACATAACCTATTTGGGATCTCGCCTTGTGCGGTTCACATAAATAATTGGCATCGACATAGCCAACAAAGGTGAGTATCATTCAGAGGATCAAGACATTTGATCCATTTCAAGATATGCAGGAACAAAATGAGCTCATGTCCACAAGATATGTAGGAATAAAATAAGCTCATGTCCATAATACCCTTAAGGTAACATAAGATGTCTTTAATGCCAACAGTGGCAGCGTATTGGTGTAGGGCTAAATCTAGCCAAGAGATTCGTAGCAATTGAGATGCTTGATATAGTGCATTGATCTAAGTACAATAGTGCGTTTATTATAGTTATATGTAGAATTTCATATTCTAACACCTCTTCATTATCTTCCTTAGGGTAGAATGGGTTTCATTTAACATTTAAAGAACAGACGACCATGGGTGTACACGAGATTTTTGCTTTGTTCATATTAAACCAATATAACACCTTCTAAGTGTAACTCAATTGGTGAACCAAAATACCATCAATCAACCTGCATGCCTAAGAAAATTATGGTTTTCCTACTTCATCTTAAAATTTGATTTCAAGTGCGAAGAAAATTTTCCAAGATCCTCGGGAGTCCCAATTGGATTCATGTCATAAACATAAATTGCTACAACCTTTAATTCAGAGTGTGATTTTTTGATAAGCACACATAAGTATACTTTATTATTCATATATCCCCAACTGATTAAATATTCACATAAACAGGTATACCACATCCGTCCGGATTGCTTTAATCCCTAAAGTAAATGCCTCAACATGATTTAGAGCATATTTCGTAGTCTAGAAATATTTGAATCAGTTAGATGAAGTCCTTTAAGGATATTTATATAGATTTTAATATATAATTTCCCCTACAGATGCATGATTACCACATCCCTTAGTTGCATGTTTAATTTTTGGAACAAACTGATAAGGTAGCATATCATAATAACGTCGATTACTGGAGAATAAGTCTCCTCCTAATCAATGCCAAGGCAATGAGAGAAGGATTGTTCCACTTAGCGTGCTTTATACAATATTATTTCATTTATCTCATTACGTTTTCCTACGAAGACCCACTTATATCTGATAGGTTTTATATTAGGTGATGTTGTGACTATATGCTCGAACACCTTTCTTTTTACTAAGGAATCTAACTTGACCTGGATTGCTTTTTTCTATTTTGACCAATAAATTCTACATTGACATTTTTAATGAAACATGGTTTAATACCATTGCACTTTATAATTTTATTGACCACTGAATATACAAAGATATCTTCGATGATTATCTCATTTTTGTTTTATAACTCGTATAAGCTAGTATACTAGATGGAGATTTCTTGACTCTGGGATATGGGATTTTTTTTCTAGGAAGCTTCCATAATTTGAAATAATCTCATGAGTTGGACAATATGAGATATCGATAGGATTTGGGGGTGCCAAGCTCCTCATCTTCAGGGGAGGGAATCCTTTGAACTAAGGGGTATATAGAATTTCAGTCCCGAGGACAGATGATTGGATAGCTATTGTGTACCATGTCGCACTTCGATATCGCACATCGTCCTTCAAGGACAACAATGTCATCCTTTAAAGGTGTGTTACCTTCAGGAAAAGTTTTACCTCCCATTGGGACGTCTATCCTTGTAGGCACAATTATAGAAAATATATGATAATGTCACTGTTACTAGATCAGAGAACACGTCTAGCATATTTTGGGTTACCATTTAAAGATTTAGGTTCCTCCATACTTCATTATCACATTAAGCGGCATGGAGATCAAGATGGGGCATAGACCACATCAATTTGCATCATTCTTTAGAAATGTTAACATTCTTATCTCCCCATAATAGCGGGAATATTGTTTTGACAACAAATTTTGTGGAAAGAGATTACTCGTCAAGGGATCCAAATAGTGAATTATAACCAACATAGATTCTTATATTTCTCTAAGGCCCCCTTTTGGTACGCTACGATAGAGCAATTAGTACATAGGTTGCACATCCAAAAATTTGTAAATACAAAATGTCATACCTATTTCTCTAAGGCCCCCTTTTGGTATGCTACGATGGCGCAATTGGTACATAGGTTGCACATCCAAAAATTTGTAAATACAAAATGTCAAACCCAAAAACCAACTGTAAGATTGGTGGCTACAGGCCTCAGGTTGACCAGCATGCATGCATGCAATATCGTATAGCCCCACACAGAAACGAAAAGTTTGTTACACATCACCAAAGTCCTAGCCATCGACTGGATACACCTAATAAATGTTTTTGCACGACATTTTGGTGTGAAAATATGGAACTAGATGTTCAACTTCAATCCCATGGGACATGCAATAGTCATCAAATATCTTTGATGTAATTTCTTCGACATTATCAAGTCTTGTGGACTATATCTAATAATCTAGGTGATCCCGCAACGTAATTAGAAGTATTACAAATGCAACATTCTGAACATTAAGCATACATGTGAATAATGAGTCAATACGTCAACCAATACCATAAAATATTTAATTGTCCGCATGATGGTTGGATCGGTCTATAAATATCCCCTTGAGTCAACTAGAAAAAGGAAGGAGGGTCAAAGTGTATATCTGGGGGGACGTCCTAGTATTCAATTTCCCATTGAGCATGCTTGTCAAAGCATATTAGAACCGAATTTCCTACAAATATCTCACCCACGTGATACTCGAGGTACAAAAATTGAAGTAATCTTGTAAACCAACTCCATAATCGAATATCTCACATGTGTGACTCAATCTGCTGAACTCTGTAGTATACTCATCGACTGTAAGACCGCCATGCTCCAGCCTCTTGAACTGACTCTCAAGGGCCTCTCGAGTAACCTCAGGATAACAATTCTTCTGGAATAACTTTTTGAAGTTCCTCCACGTAAGTCCTGAAGCTGACAATTGCGGCTCGTTTCTATACCAAGTCCTAGTAATGTCGAACAACTGCATATTGGCAGCTTCCACTACCAAAATAGGCAAAGTAAAAATACGTCGCTAAACTTATTTAGCGACGTAATTAGAGACAAAAAAAGCAGGTCGCCGAAAAGCTAGTCGCAGAACAAAATTTCGTCGCTTATCGTCGATGTTGCGACGAATTGTCTACGACACTAAAACGTCGCAAACTTAGCGATGTTCAGCGACATTTACAATACGTCGCCAACTTAGCGATGTATTTATTGACGTCTATTCGTCGCATGTAGTGACAGGTCAAGGTTTGCCATGTCAGCACGTTTAGCGACGGGCCGTCGCAGTTAGCGACGTATCGATACATCTTTGCGACGTATTTACGTGTTGCAAAACGTTGCAATCCGTCGCAAACCGTCGCTAATATGCTAGAAAATTAAAAAAAAATATAATGCAGTTTTCAAAATCCTACACACTGTACTTCACATACTGCACACTACACTGTAAACACTACACACTACACTGTACTTCACATACTGCACACTGCACACTACACTGTAAACACTGCACACTATAATATATAATGCAGTTTTCAAATCTTGCACACTACACTGTAAACACTAATCTGGAAACTATATTGCATTGCAAATTTCTGAACACCAATAATCACTGCACCTAATTCACTAGTTATAAACTGCGCATCTGAGATAGAGTCAAATAGTGTCAAACACTGCATCATCACAAACATCCAATATAGTCAAATAAAAATGGGAGATGATAAAAAGTCTCCCACCAACATACATGTCCCATAGTGTATAAACAAAAGTGTACCAATAAACAATTTGCCCATAGGGCCAATACATACAACTCATAAAAAAACCAATGAAATCACTGAGGATCCCTGCTGCGCATCTGAGATAGCATGAACTCATACTGCTCTTGTGTGAGCTGCACCACAGGGGCAGTAGGAGGTAGTGCAACGTCTGGAGTCGGCACCGTCGATGGACCGGGAGGACGTATCTGCTCCAGCTCTCGCAGTCGCTCAGCATGCGCAGCAAGGGTACTCACCATCCTCTGAGAACTCTCCTCAATCGAAGTATGTATCTGAGTGAGTGAGACAGACATGGTCCTCTGCGATCCCTCCAGTTCGACCTGTCTACGCTCTGTGCGCTCCGTAGACTCGGTGAGCTTGTGCAAGCTAGCAGTTGTAGCATGCTACAGACTCATCAGCTCCTGTATACTGCGCTCGACCGCATCAAATCGTCTGGTGATCATCGGATTATCGGATCGTCGCTCTGCGGTATGGTGATCAGAAAACTGCTACTGCAACTCGCGACGTAGCTCGTCGATTTGACGACCAATATCCTGAGCTCGTGATGACGTCTGCGAAGCTGGAGACTGCACACTGATAGAGGGGGCCCGGGATGACTCTGAAGCCAAATAGGTGCCGTAGGATCCCGTACCGTAGTACGTACCCTTCTGAAGACCACCAACGGCGGTCATCCAGAGGTCGTCCAGCGATGGAGCTGTAGGCGGCTGGGAGAAAGTACCAGCCCCTCCCTCTGTTGACGCACTAGCAGCAGCAGTCGCCTCCTCTTGTAGCCGAAGAAACTCGGCCTAGAACATTGTTTGCTAACGTCTATGTGTTTGCTAAAGTCTATATTGATATCTATTTTTCTGTTTTCTAAATTATAGTAAATTAATATAAAGAATAGAACGTACATATGCCTGCGTCGCCCTCTCGTCAATAAACTCCCCACCCCTCCGATGGGTGACCAGGAAGACGGCTACCATGTTGGGGTCCTCACCATCTTTACCTGTTAAAATATATTATCTATTATTAGTATTAAATATTCTATCCAACTATATATAAAATGATGTCCGTCATAGGAAACGTACTAGTCGACAAAAATACTCCGTCATAGGAATGGAGCCACCACACTGTAGGTCCTAAAAATCAAGTTGCACCAATCAATCAAGTCAAATGATCAAGATATGCACCATTCAATCAAACTGCGCAGACATCAGATTGCGCAGACATCAGATTGCGCAAGTCCCATTGCGCACACCCTGATTGCGCATAGCTTACGTGGCCAGTGTCATCATTACCTGACACCAAATCAAATCTCTGACAACTGACAGGCGCAAAAGACGAGGAAACCGTTCGTTTCTCTGTACAGCACAGTGCTCGAGGACAACTGTCCAGCCAGTGCGCAATCTACTTCCTGCGCAGTCTATGTTTGCGCAATCCAGATCATGCACAGTCCATGCGCAATCCAGATCCTGCGCAGTCCAATTCTTGTGCAGTATATCAAAATAACTGCCAAATGCATATGTGGCCTTCATGCCATCAATTTCTCAGAACGTGGTAACTGCCTGTGCACGACCATGCGCATTTCAATCAAGCTCTGCCAAGTATCCAAGACAGGTGGTCCACGATCAAATAACTGCCTGCGCAGTCTCCTCCTGCGTAATCCAGAAGCTGCACAATCCACCCTGCGCAATTCAGAATAACTGTAAAACAGTTATTTCCAGAACTCTATAAATAGAGTTTCAAGATTCATTTCAAGGGACGAGGACTACATACATATCAGATCACACACAGAGAGATTATTCTCTTCAGAGAATCCAGGAGTTCTTGCTAAAGTGCTGCTACGTTCTTCAGAGGCTCTTGCCTTCAGTTCATCAGAGGCTTCCTGCCTTCGTTCCATCAGAGACTTCGTCTTCAGTCATCTTCAAAAGCTTTCGTCTTCAACAGTTCACATCGTCCAAGGGATAAAGCAATCGTCTTCTAGATTGGATTCCTACAGTTGTACTTTCCCAGAATTCAAATTGTAAATCTTTCTTTTACAAAAAAGTTTGTATCAAAACAATCCTTTTGTTTTTGCAAACAAAATGGCCACTCGGCTGGGGACGACTTTCTCCTCCAACGAGAAGGTGACAACTCAATGTGACATTGCGTCTATCGGAAAGACGCAGAAGACTCTGGTTGTTAAGGTCAACCAGACTGCTTACGAAGACTTGATCAGATCCAAATCCACTCCTGCCACAAGCAAAGTGCGCAAGGTGTGGGTCACTAAAGCTGCTGCGCAGTCCATTTCTCCTGCTGTTGAGAATGTTGCACAGTCTGCAGTCTTTACTGCTAAGATTTGTGCACAGTATTCTGTTGCGCAAGCCACTCCTCTGCCTTCTGCGCAATCTGCTGCTATCAACAAACAGAATACTTCATATTCTGTTCTGTCTAAAAGCAAGGTTCCTCTGCCCCTTGCACAATTGGCTGCGCAGTCCAAAGAACCAGCAGTTAAAGTTCAGCATAAGGGCTCCATAGCAAGAACTCCACATGCGCAATCTGTGTGTGCACAATCCAAGAGAGATGGCTCTTTAGCTGGTCTCTCTTCTTCTCACAAACTCCCTGTTGCCTCTGCGCAATCCACTGGGGGTAGTCTTTTGGCTATTCCTCTTGCCCCACTAAACAAAGGAAAAGGCTCTTTAGTCTTTTCCCAAGCTTCTTTGTCTCATGACTCAGAAGTCAACAGAGGGAAACGCTCTTTAGCTAACCCTTCATCTCAAAAAGGAAAAGGCCCTTTGGCCTTTTCTCAATCTTCTTTGGTCTTTACCGTTGAAGATCAATCTGAATGTGCTCTGGCACCTGTCAGTGCAATTCTTTTAGACAAGGGTTCTTCTTCCCTTCGTGCTAAGAAGAATAGTACTGATCAAAGAGGTATTCTGCCTACTCCAGTAGCAGAGTTCCAAGATCTGCCTACTCTCAAGATTTTCCGATCAAGATGAGGAAAGCTGCAAGTGTCACAAATAGAAACCCCTGCGGGTGAATTTGCTGATCTAAGAGTCTACCTCAACAGACCAACTTCGGCAAAACGCAAACAACCGATGCCGAAGGTCAAACAACATCAGAAGCAAATTTCCAGAGTCAGAAATCCTGACACTTATGCTAATAAAGTGAGCACGTCCCTGTACACTCAAGGAACAAAACATTTGAAGAACAAAAATCATGTTCCAAATGTTGTCAAGGAATACATTTCTCAAACTTCTTCTCGTCTTACAATGGTTCCTGATCTTCAGGAACATCTCAGACAAAAGCGGGACAAAATCCTGGCATCTACAGTTCAGACATCTGATCATCATCACTGCAATCACAAAGTCATCATCCAGTGTTGTTGTCAAACAACAAAGCGGTCTGTCTTCGACCGTCTGAACTTTGTCAAATCAGAACCAATGTCAGAGGATGAGCTATTGTACGCTTCTGTTAACATGGCATCCCGAGACACCGGAAGCAAGAAACGTTGCAAACACGGCAAGTCTCGTCGTCCAAGTCAACGGTATCTTGATCTACTCCAAGAATCCCCTGAAGGAGTATTTCGACATACTCGATCCCGAAGCCGAGAAACAATCGGTCAAAGGAGTCTTCTTCCTTCTAGTCCCCTTTTGGCTTCTCATCCGGAAGGCGGATTTCTATCAGACTATGATGCATACAGCAAAAGTTCTGATCAAACCATGTCCTCTACCATACCCAGAGAGGTGATAGCTTATGCTGTTACTGACGATCCAGACGCTTCCAGTTCATCCAATCAAGATCAACGGATAGCGGCTCTAGAAGACAAATTGAAGACCATGGCTGAAATGGTCGCCAGTATGCATTCCATCATGGCAACTCAGCATGCAGCACCACCAACTGTACCAGTTGCAAATCCTGAAATCATAGCATCATCAATACCAGTCAATACAGGATTGGGGGTAGTCTCTCCTCAAATACCTCCTATGCAAGCTCAACCTACACCAAGCCAATCAGGTGCTGGGGGTAGTGCATATAATGCTGTTCCCCCTCCTCTCACTTTATCTCAACCTGCTCCTTCATCATCTGAAGATGCCAATGAAGCAGTCAAGATTCTGCGGTCTCAGTTTGAGGCGTTCAAAGAGAAAGACAATCTGCAAAGGCTAGGGATCAAGCAACCTTACCCAATTGAATGGAAAGAAGTTCCATTTCCTCCAAAATACAAGATCCCTACAATCACACAATTCGACGGCAGTACCTCGCCAAGTCAATTCATCAATCACTTCGAGGTTATGACCGTTCAGCTTCAACCCAACGACGCTCTTCTTACCAGGATGTTTATCGGCTGTTTAGCAGGCGTAGCATACGACTGGTATAGAAGTTTGCCAGATGGCAGCATCACTTCTTTCTCTGGCCTCAAACAAATCTTTCTGGAAAGATTCTATGAGGGTATCAATGACATGACTATGTCAGCCCTTAACAAGATCAAGCAGAAGCCTAATGAAACTGCTGAGAGTTTCATTGAGAGATTTCGTCGAGAAGCTCTAAAGATGCCTCCGGGAACTCCTGCCTCCATAACTATTGATACTTGCAAGGCAAATCTCTTGCCTATCATTAGCATGTGGACTGGTTCAACACAATTCCAGGACTGGCCATCTTTCATTGTCAACGCTAAAGCTGCAGAAGTTAGCGCCGACAAGTTCAAACAGTTGGGGGTACATATGTCTAACCCTAATCAGGATGATCATCAGACGTTAAACAGTGGCAATCGCCAAAACAATCGTAAGAGCAAAGACGCTTTGAATATCAACCTTCAAAAGGAATCATTGGCAGTCAATGTGGCTCCATCTGCTCCTACTTCTACTCCTACTACAACTGCATCAAGGGAACCTCGACCCAAAGTAGAGTACTCCTTCGATGAGAATGATACCGCAAGCATCTTTGAGTGTTTACTCAAAAGCAACAAGATCCAGCTTTCCGATCCAAAGAAGCCTGATGAAGTTGGTATGACTGACCATCCAAAATATTGTGTCTATCACAGGTTTGTTGGACATCCTACTCGAGCATGCTACGTGCTCAAAGGCAAGATCCAAGAGCTAGTCAACGCTGGTGTTGTTACTCTTCAACAAGACGAAAAGACTGTGACTGCAAATATGGTCTCAGTTCAATTTGGAGACTTTCCTCCTTTGATGGTGCAAGATGGCGTTATTCCAATCCCCAAAGCTACTCTTGAGATTGAGAATCTCCCTCCTTCTCAGAATGAAGGCCTTGTTCCATTATCTCTTGATAATGGTGAAATTATGTGGATCCATCCTGATCTCGCTTCCGAGTTTGAAGTCTCATCTTCCAAGAAGAAAGATCGTTCCAAAGGCAAGATGAAGACTTGCAACATGGTGTCCTTCGACCCTACAAACGAAGAAGAGATCTTGATCGGCACCAGATCAGGAAAAACATATCAACAGGAAGTCCCAGAAGCTCCAGAGTCTTCTTCGGAGTCTGCTCCAGCACAACCTGCTTCTATTGAGGAGAATCCTTCTGCATCTGCACCAGTGGTGGTGTCTATTCCTCCCAAACCTACTGCAGTAGACAAGGGCAAGCAACAAGTCCGCTTCGATAAACCTCTGAAGAAGTCATCACCCACAGGACTTGAAAAGCCTTACAATTTCGATATTTTGGCTCAACTAGCTAACACACCAGCCAGATTGTCAATCTTCGAGCTCTTGCGTCTTTCCAGAGAGACTCGGGAAACTTTAAGCGAAGCCCTGATGGAAGCAGAAACCTGCTTGACTCTCCTCAAGAAGCCGGAAGCAGAGCCAGTTTCTTGCCTACACTGCCACAGTGTTCTGGACTTGATGCCGAACATCACTTTTACGCAGGATGATATGCTGCTAGAAGATAATCGATATGACCGTCCTCTATATTTTACGGGCTATATCGATTCCATGAAGGTTGATCGTCTACTGATTGATCCTGGGTCCGCTCTCAGCATTATGACGAAGACTATGCTAGATGCACTGAAAATACCTGTGCATAGTCTTTCTGTTACCATCACCACCATTCTGGGATTCAACCAAGGCAAAAGTGAACCTTTGGGCAAGATTCGCCTAAAACTCCAAATAGGCAATCTGCGCACTAAGGTTACCTTTTATATCATCGACAACCATGGCTGCTCATACAATATTATTCTGGGGAGGCCATTCCTGCATGAACATAACATCGTTCCTTCCACTCTTCATCAATGTTTTAAATACGTTGATGACAATGGAGAAGTCCACAAGGAGGTGGCTGATCTCCATCCCTTCAAAGGAGTTGAGGCATATTGCAATGACTCTCGCATGTATAAAGAGGAGTTCATGAAGATTGTTCTGTCTCTTGACACAGAAGAAGATCAAGAAGCAACGCCCAGTGAAACCCTCATCATACCTGTTAAAGGGCCAACTGATGATGATCAAAGGGAGCTCACCTCCTCTGAGCCTCTTGTTATCGATTTACGTCGTAACAAGATCAAAAAGCAGCTCACTTCATCCAAGCCACTTGTTATCAAAGACAAAGAAAATAGAGAGCTCACCTCCTCTGAGCCGCTTGTTATCGACCTCCGTCGTAACAAGTCTAAACTTCCTCCACGTTCTTCCTCTTCCCCTCTTGTAATCGATCTGACCAAGTCTGCTAAGGCTAAAGGTCCTGTTGTAAATACCACTGTGTATATCAATGAAGATGTATCTCCTTTCCAGTATACTGATGTCATCTACTATACTAAGTATTATTTGGAAATGTTAGATAGCTTCCAATCATTCACAATGGGAGTTATACAAACTCTTCAGACGGAAGTCTCAAATGATCGGCCAGAGAAGTCCTGCTTTATTGTTCCCTTTCGAAAGAAAGGCGAGAGTCCAATACTTTTTAGTAAAGGACCAGAACAAAAGTTCAGCTATACGGATGACAGCAAAGTTAACGATACCGGAGATATTCAGCACCGTCGTTACAGTCGGCAATGCAAAGACATCCTCCGAAAGATGGGCTACGACTTCAAAAGTGGTCTCAACTACGGCAAAGGAAGGCGAACTCCTGTTCGTACAGCTGTTCTATATGGAAAATCTGAAATGTACCACAGCAGGACCAATAGAGGACTCGGATATGCTTCTCCGCCAGTGTTATCTCCAGCGGTCTCTGAATCTGATAGTGACGAGCGCTCCAATTCTTCTGATTCCAGATCATGGGATTCTGACACCAGTGTTGGTCAAATTCATCGGTTGACTGTATCTTCTAACATGGTCACTGTTGAATTTCCAGAAGGATCTGACGAAGACATCGAAGATTATCTTGAAATTGATCCTTGGGCTCAGAAGATGGATAATAAATGGGAGCTTCGTTTTGAGCAAAAGAACCTCCTACTGAAGATCAATTAGTTCAAGTTGATGTTGGACAAGATGGAGCACCTCGTCCAATATTCATTAGCAAAAGCCTTCCAGAAGCTGATAAGCAGGAGTTGATCCTTCTTATTCAAGAATATATTGACGTCTTTGCCTGGAGCTATGAAGACATGCCAGGTCTAGATCCCAAAGTCGCTACTCATAAATTGAACATTTTACCCAATGCTAAGCCAGTCAAACAACAACAACGGCGATTCAAGCCCGAGATGATAGACGCAATCGATGAGGAAGTCAAAAAGCTCATTGCTTGTGGATTCATTCGAGAAGAACAACATCCCGATTGGGTAGCTAATGTTGTTCCAGTCCTGAAGAAAACTGGCAAAGTTCGAGTATGTATCGACTTTCGAGATCTTAATGAAGCTTGTCCAAAAGACGAATTCCCTCTTCCTATCACGGACGTCATGATCGATAACACTTATGGGTTCGAGCGAATATCTTTCATGGATGGATTCTCTGGATATAATCAAATTCGGATGCATCCTGAAGATGAAAAGAATACATCTTTCCGCACTCCTCGAGGTGTCTATTGCTATACTGTGATGCCATTCGGTCTCAAGAATGCTGGTGCAACTTACCAACGAGCTATGAGCACTATCTTTCGAGATCATTTGCGCAAAACCGTTGAATGCTACGTTGACGATATTGCCGTCAAAAGTCGTAAAAAGGAAGATCACATTCAAGACTTGAGAACAATCTTTAATCTCATGCGCCAATATCAACTCAAGATGAATCCCACCAAGTCATTCCTAGGTGTCTCTAGTGGCAAATTTCTCGGCTTCGTCATTACCTCTAAAGGTATACACGTGGATCCCGAGAAGATCAAAGCCATCCAAGAGATGCGTCCTCCACGCAATCTAAAAGAGCTACGAGGATTTCAAGGACGACTTGCGTACATCAGGAGATTCATCTCGAATTTGTCTGGACGCTGTAGACCATTCACTCAACTAATGAAGAAAGGTGTATCTTTCGTTTGGACTGAAGAGTGTCAACGAGCATTTGAAGACATCAAAAGATATCTCATGAGCCCACCAGTTTTGGTGCCACCTATCTCTGGCATTCCATTCTTGATGTATGTCCGTGCAATGGATCATTCATTGGGTGCTTTACTCGCCCAAAAGAACAAAGAAGGTCATGAACAGGCTATCTACTACCTTAGCCGTACTATGATTGGTGCTGAACATCGTTATAGTCCGGTCGAAAAAGAATGCCTAGCTCTCATGTTTGATGTGCAAAAGACAAGGTATTACATCATTGGACAAGCTATTCATGTCATATCCAGAGTCAATCCTCTACGGGTACTCATGAAGAAGCCAAGCACTCTCAACTCTCGACTGGCTACATGGGCCATTCTGCTAGCCCAATATGACATGACATATGTTCCACAAAAGTCGGTTAAAGGACAAGCACTGGCAGATTTTCTAGCTACTCATCATGTTCCTGAAACATCTAAGCTCTATGACGAAATCCCAGATGAGACATTAGAAATCGACATGATATCAGAAGAATTTCCTATGTGGCGTCTATTCTTCGATGGCGCATCCAGGATAGGACCGACAGGTATCACCGTTGCAGGAGTTGGAGTGGTTCTTGTTTCTCCAGACGGATCAACCATCCAAAGAGCATATTCTCTAGACGAACCATGTTCTAACAACGTAGCAGAATATAACGCTCTACTTATTGGTCTTCAGCTAGCCAAACAATTGAATGTTCAATATCTCGAAGTTTATGGCGACTCTAAACTGGTTGTTAATCAGGTTAGAGGAACATACGAAGTACGTCATCAAGATTTGGTACCCTATCATGAAGCGGCAATCAATCTGGCTTTATCATTCCAAGCCTTCTACATTGATTATGTTCGTCGTGCATGCAATACTGAAGCAGATGCATTAGCCAATCTTGCAGCAGTCTTGGCCATTCCTATCAAAAGACAGCAAGTGGTGGTTGTCTCAAATCGAGAACTATTTTGCGTTGAAAACAATCGTAATATTGAATTTAGCAATCTCGCTGAAATCAATGTTATCAATGAAGACTGGAGAGTTCCCTTCATCGATTTTGTAGTTCATGATATACTACCTGAAGATCCTAAGGAGGCTACGAGTATTCGACGACGATCTCTTCGGTTTTATTATAATCAAACTACCAAGACTCTTTATCGATGGACTTATGATGGTCTTCTTCTGCGCTGTCTCGCTGGTGATGAAGCCAAGCAAGTATTGCGTGAAGCTCATGACGGTGTCTGTGGAGCACATCAGCCTGGTCCTAAGTTACAGGATCGTATTCGACGAATGGGCTACTACTGGCCCTCTATGATATCAGATGCCATTGAATATGCACGAAAGTGTCGAGCTTGTCAAATCCATGCAGATTTCATTCATCAACCCTCAGAGTTTCTGCATCCGACTGCTGCTTCGTGGCCTTTCGAAGCTTGGGGTATGGATGTCATAGGTCCTATTAACCCTCCTTCCTCCAAAGGACATCGCTTTATCTTAGCCATCACTGATTACTTCTCTAAGTGGACTGAAGCTATACCCTTGACTGAAGTTAAAACCAGTAATGTCATTAACTTTGTCAAACACTATGTCATTTACAGATTCGGTGTACCCAGAAGGATCATACATGATAATGGACCTCAGTTTATCAGTCAAAAATTCACAAGATTCTGTAATAATCATCGGATTGACAATGTTGCTTCAACAGCTTACAATCCAGCTGCTAATGGTCTAGCAGAAGCCTTCAATAAAACCATTATCAAGCTCCTGAAGAAGTTTGTATCTACTAACAAACGAAACTGGAGTGAAAAGTTGGGCGAGTGTCTCTGGGCTTATCGAACTACAGTCCGCAATCCTACAGGGTGTACACCTTTCTCCTTGGTGTATGGCTGTGAAGCAGTTCTTCCTTTAGAACTTCAGATTCCATCCTTAAGGATTGCTATTGCTAATGAGCTTACTACGGAAAACAATGATCTTCTCCGGCTCCAGGAATTGGAAGCTCTTGACGAAAAACGGCTAATGGCTCAACAGCATATTGAGTTATATCAGGCTCGTATCTCGAAGACTTTCAATCGAAAAGTTAAAATCAGAACTTTTCAAAAAGGAGACCTTGTTCTAGCAGTTAGACATCCTATGACTATGACTCATATGAGTAAGGGAAAATTTGATGCAAAGTGGGAGGGACCCTACATTGTAAACAAAGTGTTCTCCAATGGAGCCTATCAGTTAACAGAGTTAGACGGCCGAGTTGCTATGATGCCTATTAATGGCAAGTTTCTCAAGAAGTACTACACGTGAATGTAAATATTTGTAAACAGAGCTGAGAAGTTTATAAATAAAAGTTGATTTCATTTCATGAGTAGCAGCACATCATTATGGGAGGACATTATAAATCCTTCTCAAATACATAATCAGCAAACAGTGCGAAGACATTCTATTTAATTTGAAATCAAGTACATTCGCAATAGAAAATCATCATCTTTTCATCTTTGGCCTAATCATGAAGACGCATGAACCATTCCCTCAGCCATTTTGCGTACAAGGGATGTCTATTCTTGTCCAAAGCCAGAGGAGCATTCCCAGTGTTGCTTTCTTCAGATATGGGCTCTTCCTTTACAGATGCTCTTGCATCAGAAATGTGTTCCTCCTTGAGGGATGTCAATTCTTCTTTTACAGCCGCTCTTACATCAGAAATGTACTGCTTCTTGATGAATGTCGGTTCTTCTTTGAGTATCACTTCGTCTTTGACAAAGGATAGCACCTCTTTCTTTGCAACAATCTCAGTTTTTAGCACTGCAAAAAGTTAAAAAACAAAAGAAACAGATTATCAGACTGCGCTGACATGCCTTGCGCAGTTCAACAGTTTGCGCAAGTGTTCCTGCGCAAATCAATCAATTGCACTGCGCAATTCAACCGACTGCGCAGGGGAGCCATCCTCGTAAAAATGAAGATCGACATGTTCATGCAACCGAAACCCTAAAAAGAGTGGCGCAGTGTGAACTCATCTCTAAAAAGGAATGAGTTTCGAAAGTCGAAACCCTAAAAAGGGTATTCGATCGAAGTTTTGCCCACCTCTCAGCGCAGGGTGCGCGGCCTCATGGCGAGAAGCGCGCGGTGCAGTTCGCGAAGATTCAGCGGGGGCCTTGCCCTTGTCGGCGGTGGAAGATCGTCGGGGAGCCATTACTCGTCGGAGGAGGAGATCGGTTGCAAAGGGTTCTCTCTCTTTTTCAGAACTCAAACGAATGCAAGTGAAGGGTTCTCAAGTATAAGAAGACTATTTATAGTTTTCGAAAAGTGAAACGGCCACCACAGTTTGCGCCTCAGATTGCGCACTATTCAGATTGCGCAGACAGATCACTCCTTTGCGCAACTTGATTTCAATCATTATAATTCAAAGTATTTCAAAACTTTAAATCAAATCAACTTTCGAAAACTTTGAAGGGGGTCTTGTAGGTCCTAAAAAATTAAGTTGCACCAATCAATCAAGTCAAATGATCAAGATATGCACCATTCAATCAAACTGCGCAGACATCAGATTGCGCAGACATCAGATTGCGCAAGTCCCATTGCGCACACCCTGATTGCGCATAGCTTACGTGGCCAGTGTCATCATTACCTGACACCAAATCAAATCTCTGACAACTGACAGGCGCAAAAGACGAGGAAACCGTTCGTTTCTCTGTGCAGCACAGTGCTCGAGGACAACTGTCCAGCCAGTGCGCAATCTACTTCCTGCGCAGTCTATGTTTGCGCAATCCAGATCATGCACAGTCCATGCGCAATCCAGATCCTGCGCAGTCCAATTCTTGCGCAGTCTATCAAAATAACTGCCAAATGCATATGTGGCCTTCATGCCATCAATTTTTCAGAACGTGGTAACTGCCTGTGCACGACCATACGCATTTCAATCAAGCTCTGCCAAGTGTCCAAGACAGGTGGTCCACGATCAAATAACTGCCTGCGCAGTCTCCTCCTGCGCAATCCAGAAGCTGCGCAATCCACCCTGCGCAATTCAGAATAACTGTAAAACAGTTATTTCCAGAACTCTATAAATAGAGTTTCAAGATTCATTTCAAGGGACGAGGACTACATACATATCAGATCACACACAGAGAGATTATTCTCTTCAGAGAATCCAGGAGTTCTTGCTAAAGTGCTGCTGCGTTCTTCAGAGGCTCTTGCCTTCAGTTCATCAGAGGCTTTCTGCCTTCGTTCCATCAGAGACTTCGTCTTCAGTCATCTTCAAAAGCTTTCGTCTTCAACAGTTCACATCGTCCAAGGGATAAAGCAATCGTCTTCTAGATTGGATTCCTACAGTTGTACTTTCCCAGAATTCAAATTGTAAATCTTTCTTTTACAAAAAAGTTTGTATCAAAACAATCCTTTTGTTTTTGCAAACACACACCACTTACTGGCGCTCGACCGCGCCACCTTGGCCTTGTCAGACCACTCCTGGTACCTGACATCGCCGAATCTAGCCTTCATCGCAGTCCACTGCTCTGGCGTGATCCAACAATGGATCGGCTTTTCGGAGCGATCACGAGACTTCTGGTTGTGGATCGCATCACGGATGAGCTTGCCTGCGACGGCAGAAAATTGGGCCTCGATCTTCACCGTCCGGTATGGTGGATAGAAATAGGTCCTCTACAAGAGGTAAAATAGAAAGAGTTGTATAATATACACAAATGATTATTAAAATTTAAAAATAAACAAATTTTTTACCTTGAAGTGGGCCAACCAAAAGGCCTTCCTATCTGCGGGAGCATCTGAGTAGTTAATCCAAGGCCCACCATAGTTCTGCCTCAGAAATAATCCCAAAAGGCCTTCCTATTTTCGAAATCTTCTTCAGCAAGACTCAGCCTTCGTCGAGTTGGCGTACCAAAAAGGTTTCTTGTCATTTAATGCGACTGACAAAGCAATCACTGTCAGAGATTTTGTGTCAGTCGAGACACGCCGAATCAAGACAGCTGGCAGTTCTATCTCAAGTCTGCGTGTATTTGTGATCTTCATCTCAAGTTTGCGTGGATTCTGAAGTTTTCTTCCTCAAAGTTTGTGTGGATTTTGAAGTTCTTTGCCTCGAAGTCTGCGTAGATCCTGAAGCTTCCTGTCCCAAGTTTGCGTGGATTTTGAAGCTTTCAACACCGAGTTCGCGTGGATTTCGTCTTCAACAAATCTGCGTGGATTTCATCAAATTGGAGTACGTGGCAGCCATGCCACTGATCTCTCGCCTGCGTATCCTGTAACTTGCACACGACTCATGCATGATTGCCATGTGTCCAACAGTTACAGGCCACGTCCAGTAACTGCTCATAACCTTGCGTATGTTAAATCCTGCATGATTTTCAACTAAGCACAGGCTGTGAAGACAGTTATCTTTTCAGTTATTATTTTCGACTCTATAAATAGAGTTCTTTTTCTCATTCATTGTACAGATACATTGAGCTTTTCTTCTTCGCATAGTCCAAGGGATAAAGCGATCGTCTTCTTGATCGGATTCCTACAGTTGTAATTTTCCCAGAAACACAACAAATAAAGAGAATTTCTTTATGGAAAACAAATTGGCGACTCTGCTGGGGAAAACCATCTCCTCTTCTGAGATGGTAACAACTCAATGCGACACTTCGTCAATCGGCTCGACGAAGAAGGTGATGACGATCAAATTCGATCAACTCGCCTATGAAGAAATACAGCGGGCTAAGGGTGGCAAGCCCACTCCAGCCTCCATCATCACTGCCAAGTCGAAGGGACACTCTGTCTATGTCCCTAAGAATCAGTTGGCAGTCAATGGTGAAGTCTCTGCCACAGTGTCTACTCCTACCTCTGGCAAGAACTCCACTGCAAGCACGCACACTCTTGTGCGCTCGAAGATGACAGTAATCAAAAGTCACGTTGACAGTACTGGCTCCTTAGCCAAATCTGTTCCAGCGTACGAATTCAACCCTAAAAGTCACGCTGACAGTACTGGCTCCTTAGCCAAATCTGTTCCAGCGTGTAATTCTAAAATTAAAAGTCACGCTAACAGTACTGGTTCCTTAGCCAAATCTGTTTCAGCGTGTATTTCATCAGAGAAGAATAACTCCTTAGTTATCTCCTCTTCTTTACCGAGTTCTACTAGAACTGGGGGTGGTCTTCCACACAAAGTCCCTTCGAAAAGGAATAACTCTTTAGTTGTTTCTTCTGCTCCTGTAGTTTTTACTTCAGGAACAGCTTTGACTGATACTTTTGTTAGTCAAAGGAAAGGAGATGGTCTTTTGACTACTCTTCCTTCTGGACATTCTATGTCTCAAAATCTGATTGAGTCTAAGAAGAAATATTCCTTAATATCTTCTCCTATGACTTCTTCAAATTGGGCACAGAATCTGTCCATTAAAGAGGGTCTGTTACCAACTCCTAATCAAAGGAGTGGTTCAACTCTTCCTTCTCTGCAAATATCCAGATCAATGGAGGGAAAACTCTATGTTTCCAAAATTAATGTGTTACCTTCCACTGATTTAAGAACAAAACTCAGCACTTCTGGTGTTAAGAAACCATACCAATTGGATATGAAGATAAAAGATCCAGATGCAGAGTGTGCAAGAAATTATGTGGCTCACATTAATCACTCTTTGTATAATCAAGAGCCATTAAGACCCAAAAACAGGAAGTATACTCCTCAATCTTCACAAACAGATTTACGGGAATATCTTCAACAGAAGAGAAGGAGTAATTCTATGTCAAAGGAACATGCTGAATGTGATTTCTATCCAAGAGTCATAATTCAGTGCAGATGTCAATCAACGGTTCAAGACCATGGTGATCATGAATGTGACTTCCAGCCAAGAGCCACAATACAATGCAGATGTCAAACTAAACGACAGTCTGTCTTCAATAGGATTCAGTATGAACCTATGCCTGATGAAGATGAGCCTTTGTTTGCCTCTGTCAACATGACTTCTCGGGACACCGGGGGTAGAGTTGATAGTCCAGATGGAGTATATAGAAACACCAGAGCAAGAGTCCTGGCTTCTAGTCAAAGAAATTTGATCCCTGAAATTGATTCTGAATTCCTTGGAGAATCTAACTTCCCACCTCTTCCTACTGGGGGTAGTTCTCCTATAATTGACTTTGATGCACGAAGCAATGATTCAGAGCATACAACATCTACTAGTTCATCGATAATTCCTCGTACAGTCACAACTTATATGGTTGATGGGAATACTGATGAACCTTCTTCTTCCTTGACTCCTCAAGATCAAAGAATTGCTTCTTTGGAACAACAAATGAAGTCTATGGCTGATACTATGAAGTCGATGTATGAACTCATGGCAACACAGATGCAAAATCGACAGACTGTACCAGATGCCATACCAACTGACACTGATATGAGTCCAGTACAAGTTCCTCCAGCAGTACAATCTAATACTCCTGGACCAGCTCAACCAAATCCTAGTCTCTCTGGAGCTGGGGGTAGTGCTTACAATGCTGTTCCTCCTCCCAACTATTCTCTACAAGCCACAACTCCACAATCTTCGGGAGTTGTCTCTGAAGAATTGAAGAATCTCAAAACTCAATTCGAGGCATTCAAACAGAAGGATGGTTTACAAAGGTTAGGCATCAAGCAGCCTTATCCGATAGAATGGAAGCAAGTATCATATCCTCCTAAATACAAACCTCCTACTATCTCATTCTATGATGGAACCACTTCTCCAAGTCAGTTTATTAATCACTTTGAAGTGATGACTGATCAACTGCAACCAAGTGATGCCCTCCTTACTCGGGTATTTATTGGATGTCTCAAGGGAACGGCTTATGAATGGTATAGGAGTCTCCCAGATGGGAGCATTACCTTATTTGCTGGTTTCAAACAGATGTTTCTTGAAAGGTTCTATGAAGGGCTTAATGACATGACTATGTCTGCTCTTATTAGAATCAAGCAGAAAAATAATGAATCTACAGAGGAATACATTGAACGGTTTCGAAAAGAAGCTCTGAAGATGCCTCTTGGAACTCCTAATGCTATCACCATTGACACGTGCAAATCAAACTTGTTGCCAATCATCAGTATGTGGACAGGGTCCACTCAATTTCAAGATTGGCCTTCCTTCATAGTCAGTGTCAAAGCTGCAGAAATCAGTGCTGAAACCTTCAAAGGTTTAGGAGTGCAGATGACTCCTAAAGAAACAGGACAAGGTGCTAACAATAAAAATAATGCTCGCAAGGGAAAAGAAACTCTTGAAGTTAATCTTCAGAGCAAAGATATATCAAATATTCAAACTCCTGCCTCTACAACTCAACAATCAAGAACACCTCGCCCCAAAGAAGAATATTCTTTTGATGACGACGATGTCCTTGGTATCTTTGAATATCTGCTGAAAGGTAATAAGATACAATTACCTGAGATCAAGAAACCTGATGAAGCTGGTAAAACAGATCATCCCAAATACTGCCCATACCACAGAATGCTGGGTCATACAATTCGTACATGTTATGTACTGAAAGGAAAGATCCAAGAAATAATTAAATCTGGAGCTATCTCTCTTTCTCCAAAAGAGAAGACCGTCACCTCCAACGTCGTCTCTATGCAATTCGGAGATTTCCTTCCTCAACTCCTTGAAGGTGGGATCGTTCCTATTCCCAAGGCAACTCTTGACATAGTGAATATTCCTCCTCCACGGTCTGAAGGATTAGTGCCAATCACTTTGGAGACTGGAGAAATCATGTGGATCCATCCTGATCTAGTGGCAGATTTTGAATCTCCTTTTCCTCAAAAGATTTCTTCTCGAAAGTCCAAGAAGGCTGGAAAGATTAAATCATGTCATATGACTTCTCTTGAATCTATTTCTGACACAGAGCCAAAAGAGAAAGAAGAAGCACTTGTTAGTGCTACTCGAACGGGGAAACCTTATCTAAAAGATTATTCCAAAAGTCCTGAGGATCCTCTTGATATCTCTCCAGCTGATAAAGATGCTTCTAATGTTCCTCCTGAAGAAGAATCATCTACTGCACCTGTTCCTTCAACTACACCAGTTGAATCTGTTCCTCCCAAGCCTACAGCTCTGGAGAAAGGCAAACAACAGGTTCGGTTTGATAAGCCAATCAAGAAGTCCTCTCCTCTTGGACTTCAGAAGCCTTACAACTTTGACATTTTGGCTCAACTTGCTAATACTCCAGCTAGAATGTCCCTCTTTGAACTTCTACATCTTTCCAAAGAGACTCGGAAGACATTAAGTGAAGCACTTCTACAAGCTGACTTTTGTCTTGCACAATTGAAGAAGCCAGATGCAGAACCTGCCGCTTGCTTACATTATAACAGTGTACTGGAGATTATCCCAAATATCACCTTTACACAAGACGACATGCTATTGGAGGATAATCGACATGATCGGCCTCTCTACTACACCTGTTATATCGACACAATAAAGATAGATCGTATCCTCATTGATCCAGGGTCTGCTATAAGCATAATGCCAAAGAGTCTGTTGGATGAACTAAAAATCCCTCTCCACAAGCTCTCCAAGACGGTTACTACTATCTTGGGATTCAATCAAAGCCGAAGTGAGCCTTTGGGAAAAATTCATCTGAAGCTTCAGATAGGCGATTTCAGATCTAAAGTCACTTTCTATGTGATCGAGATCGCGGGATCCTATAATCTTCTTCTGGGGAGGCCCTTTCTTCATGAAAATAATGTGGTGCCCTCTACTCTTCATCAATTTTTTAAATACATTGATAGCAATGGAAGAGTACAAAAAGAAGTTGCTGATATAAATCCCTTCCATGGGGTTGAAGCTTATTTCAACGATTCTCGAATGTACAAAGAAGAGTATACAAGGATCATACAAGCTATGGAGAAAGAAGATGCACAAAGTGAGACTTTAATAATCCCTGTTAAAGGTCGAACTACTCAACAACAATCTCCTAAACCCTCTGGAGAAAATTCTTTCATCATTCCAGTGAGTGGACGGATCTCTCCGTTACCTCAGTCATCTACTCAAATCACACTGATCATTCCTGTCAGTGGGCGTACTACAGTTCCTGTATCTTCACAAGATACTCTGCTAATTCCAGTTGGAGGGCGGACTACTCTTCCTACTCAAACTTCAAGAGAGCTCACCTCTTCTGAGCCATTTGTTATCGATCTTAATCGAAGCAAAGCTTCTTCTTCTCCTCCTCCTTTAGTCATTGACTTGGCTAAAATCTCTAAGGCTCAGCCTTCTCCCAATGTAAATACTGCTGCTTTTACATTTAATGAAAAGTCTCCACCTTTGCAGTACGTTGATGTGTGTAATTATGTTCATAGTTATTTACATCTATTAGATGACTTGAACACAATAACCATAGGAGTTGTACAGACTGTTCATACAGATGTATCCCTAGCTCTGTACAATCTTCATACTTTCTAGTTCCCAGCAGAAAGCCAGGAGACATTCCAATATTCTTCTACAAAGGGCCTCAAAATCCTTCTGATCTTGAAGATGAAGACAAAAATGATGATACTGGAAGATTACAACTACGTCGTTATAGTCAGCAATCTAAAGACATCATCAAAAATATGGGCTATGACTTCAGGACTGGCCTCAATAGTGGAAAAGGAAGAAAAATGCCTGTTCGTATTCCTCCTCTGAAATATGGAAGGACAAAATGCGGATTGGGCTATATTGCTCCTACTCCTTTTATCAATATTATCCATGAAGATCCTGAGTCTGACGAAGATAAGAGATCTGATTCTTCTAGTACCACTTCTTGGGATTCCGATACAAGTATCGGGGACTTCTACTGCAACATTCTGTCTTCCAATATGGTTTCTATTGACTATTTTGAAAAAATGATTCATACTTGACGGTTCATCCGTTCATCTGACGGTTCATCCGTTCATTAATACTTGACGGTTCATTCGTTCATCTGACGGTTCATCCGTTCATCTGACGGTTCATCCGTTCATTAATGCCTGACGGTTCATCCGTTCATCCATCCGACGGTTCGCCCGTTCATTATAATCTGACGGTTAATCCGTTCATTCATCTAGTCTTTTGATTTCCGAGTCTAAAGATCATGAAAAATTGAGTTCAAAGATATTTTTATGTCTGAATTCTATTTTTTCCAATCAGTATTAAACTAAGATCATTTCTGGTTTAATATCATCTGATAGAATTACAAAGTTTGTTTGTATATTCTATTCTACTGAAATATGTCATGTATCATTTCCCTCTGAACATATTTTCTATGAATCTATCATTATCAAAACAGCAAAACCAAAAGTTAGATCAAGAACTTTCATTTGTTGTCATTTCATAATCAAAACATGGAATACAAATGAAAGTGAGAATAAAAAAAAGGGGGGAATTCACTTGCTTGGAGTTATCAGCTCCCTAATACGATCTAGAACAACATTCAGTTTCTCTTCATGAGTTTTTCTAACTCTTTCTGCTGCTACAATTGTAATATTCTGTTCATCAAAAGTAATGATGGCAGACTGGCGACGGTTGGCTTCTTCAAACTGTTCCGTCTGCATCTGTTCCCGTTCCTTCTGAAGAATCTCACAACGTTCGGCTTCAAAGATATAAGCCGTAGCAACTTCAGCTTGTTCTGTTTCCATGACGGCAATGCGCTCTTGAAGACGAGCTAATTCTTCTTTCAATTTCTTCAATTCTTCAGTCTTGGATGCGTTGTCTTTTTCTAAAAACTCTACTCTTTGACGAGCAGCTAATATTTCTTCGCCCTTTTCTACTAATTTTTCAGTAGAAGAGGCAAGAAATGTTTCTAACTCAATCTCAGCTTTAGTTAAAGATTGAATGTCCTCCTTCTTGGTCTCCCAGTATTTTTGGATAGTTACTTCTAACTCATCCAGGAGATGTTCAAAGAAGATGCACTGAGATGCGTAACCAGCATGTCGCAGCGCCATCAGTGGAAATTTGACCATAGTTCTGAGATCAGAAAAGGGCATAGCTTCATCCTTCAAGAAACGTCTAGAATATGTATCTAGATATGAATAAATGATTTTTGGATACATTCCCATGGTTCTTGCTAGCCCAGTCTCAAATCCAGGAGTCGCTGTCATCATGGAAGAAGAAGCTTGAATATTCTCTATCCTCGGAACAGAAGTATGTGCGACAGGAGAAGTTGGCAAGTGTGAACTCTCTTCATCAGCATCAGCTTGGATAAGCGGAGCATGAGTCGAGCTCATTGCTGCAGCAGTTCCTACAATTAAAGAAAAATATAATTAGCATTTAAAGGAAGAGAAATAGCAGAAATAGAATCTGAAATAAAGCTTTACCCGGCTGAGGTTCATATTCGGTATGTGGAGGGAGTCTTGCTTCTTCTCGCAGCCGTTCCATGATTGTATCCGATACCTGCTTTATATGGCTGCTTCCAGCTCCAGAATTACTAGGTGCTAAAGCATTGTTCGGTGACTGAACAGGTTCAGGGCTAAGTTCCATTCTGTTCCCTTTCACTTTATCTTCATCATAAGGAGTCGAAGTGCCAGCATGCCAGTCTTCTCCTCCTTCAGCTTCTTCTTCTTCATCCTCAGGATGAACTTCTGATTCAGAGTCAATGATATTCACATCTTCATGAATCTCTGGAACAGTGACGATAGCAAGCTCAGTGTTAGCTGTTGGTTCAGTCGTCTCTGGAATATCGGTCCGAAGAATAATGTCCTGACAAGCATTCTTCAATAGATCATCAGCAGCTGATAGCTCAGACGCAGGCACGTCTTCATTGCCTCTGGTCCCAGAAATGTTTTCTTCAGCTTGAGTTTCAGGAACTTCTGGCTGTTCTGAAACTTTTTCTAGAGCTGGTTCCCCTTCAGAGTAATTAATCTGATCATCCAGTGCTTGAATGACGCCTTCAGTCCCATGCTCAAATGGGATTATCCTCGTCTCTGAGGGCTCAATAGCTACTCCACTTCTGATTGGAGCAGTTGTTTCCTGAGCATGAACAGACTCTACTTCAGTCTGTTCAGTTGAAGCTGTTGCAAGGTGAATATTATCAGACTCAGTCTTCTTAGAAGAAGCTGCTTCATTGATTTCCGGCAAAGTTCCTCCACTCATGATCGTCTCTAGGAGTTTATTGCCCTTAGTTTTGCTGACAGACTTCTTAACATACTTCCCTCTTGACCTCCTTATCAAAGGAGCGTCGTCTTCATCAGTCTCTTCATCCTTATCAGCGGCATCGTCTTCATCAACTGATATACCGCACAAAGATGAAGTAGCAGTCACCGAGACCCCTTTCTTCTTATTCTTGGATGTTTGAGACCTAGTACTCCTCTTAGAGATGGTCTCAGATTCGTCACTTCTCTTCCTCTTAGAAAGAGATATAAATATAGGAGGAAGGACCTCATCAGGAAAATTTCCTTCCTGGAATAATTCATAGGGAGGCTCAACTTCTGTTGTCTCATCTTCGGGTTCTGAAGGAAAGTACTGAATAACAATTTTCTTCTTTGACCTCTTCGATGGAGCTGGATCATCCTCTGCAACAAAGGTCTTCAGATTGAAACTCGGTCTGAAAGTGCTCGACGACACATAGAAACGTGCATACGTATAAAGCATCTTTGGCCCCGAGCTAGACAAAGGATTAGGCATAGAGAATACGACCTTTGTATCTCTAGCTGCAAAATATCTCCAAGCTCGAGCTTCGTCAATGAGTCCTCCGCGAGCAGATAAATAAGTAGTGGCGTTCCCAACATGGAGTTGGTCATACCCGAATTGTCTGGCAAATCGGCTTGGTAAATATGGTTCCAGATATGCCATTTCTTCGTGACGATATACCAGATGAGAAGGTCGGATCCTCTGTAACCATTGGAAGGCTACATCATCTAGTCGGTTTTCCATATCTCCGTCCATCATATTTAAGGGCATACTCTCATAGCCCGATGGTGGAGGGACACATTGGATCGACCAATGTGACGCCCTATTCAATACATTTCTGCATTCTGGAAGGGTGTGAACCTTCCAGAACGTCTCTCCAGAGTACCTCTCCAGAAAAAGACTGCCACTCCCTCCTGCCCCTGGAGGTATCAGACCATCATGATGAAGGAGAAGCCAACCATATAAAAATGTGAAAGGCATCTCTATCCTTGGGAATTCTTCAGTCATCAGCCTCTGAGCAAACAGCATGGTAGTTACAAAATTCCGAAGACCTGCATTTAGTCTACAGGTCATCGCTGATAATAAGTCCAGCCTGTAACCATACACAAGGCGTACCGCTGCAAAGATAACACCTCTGTGTATTCTGTCCAAAGAACTGGAGCCGGGAACGATGAATCTCCTTAACCACAGAGATAGAAATCCGGCCAAGTGACCGTTCCTTGACAGATCCTTGCCACTCTGCCGCACATAAGAGCTGAAAGTGGTTCCAGCTTTGAACTCGTACCAATCTTCAGTAATGGTGAAATCCTTGCAGTCGTATTTCTCCAGCAAATAAGTGATCTCACTCTCAGAGAGAGGCTTGAAGTTGCTAATCTGATAATACCTCTTTTCATTTATTTTCCTATCATCCTTTTCACGGTTCATGAAAAGGTAGGACATCCACTTCTGAATGTGGTTGCCAGCTTCATCCTTGGAACCCTTGTAATATAGGGTGCATGTGCCAAAATGGCACATCATCTCTTCAAATAGATGGACCATCTCTGGGTTCTTCTCTGACAGAAAGTTCAGTTCCTCTGTCGTAGGAACATACTCATACGGCAGCGAGCCTGAAGGCAGGTGTGAGATGTATTCCATCTCATGAAGGGCGAAGCCCATCTCTCCTTTTGGAGTCATAAAAGTCCCCGTCCTGTGGTTGTATCTCTCAACTAAAGCCAGGAATAGGAAGGGGTTGGGTTTAAAGCCGTAAGATGAGTTGACGACAGCATCATAAAGATTAATCTTCTTCAACTCAGTTCCAAAATTTTCCAAAGCCCAATGGACCAAAGTCTTCCATCTCACATTCTCCTGATTCATTAGGCCATTCATCCTCGGCGTTGAATCGGTCGGATAGAATGCATTCCGGTTTGACATAAATTCATTTATGAATATGGGCATCCTGAAGGGCATCACTATGGATGAGTCTTCTGGTGGTATACATCCAGGCTTCAGACCCCGAAATACTGATACATGATCCTCCGGGGCACTGAAAAATCCCTCTTTCCTGTAAATAATACGACTTGCTTTCGCCTGCTGATATTCAGTCAAATACCAAGACATCTTTCTCGGATAGCTGGCATGCATAAGTCTCATGATTGACAAGCCCCGGGAAACCTTTGGCCAATACATGGGTTGTTTCACATCCCCCTCAAAGCAGAAGCACACCTTCTCCCTAATGCCCTCTGGCTGAGATTTTTGTGCTATAGCATCTCCGAACAAGAATGCTGGTTTCTTATGGGATACCAGATCTAGACTTTGGAAAGGTTGTCCATTCATCAAGCAGAGTAAAGTTGTGTGGTCTTGATTAGCCAACAGTGATAGTCTTGCTTCAGAAAGATCAAAATGAGGGAATGTTATATGAGATAGATCATGCTTAAATGAAATACTCAAGCACCCCTCAAAATCTGCTTCTTCGCTTCGGATGTTCACTACAGAAAATGACAAGAAGACAAAGTCAGATATACCTATGTCTATGCGTGTATTACAGTATTTGAAGAAAAATTCAAAAGTCAACGCAGACTCCACATGGATATATTACTGTGACATGCTGAGTGATTTATTCACGTGGATGATTAATTCACGCAAAGCTCGGACAGATTAGGATGAAAGTCACGCATCATTTGCCAGAATCACATTTAAATGAAAATGACAAAAAAACACGCTGACAGATCAAGACTAATCTATCCAGAAGATGACTCTCAGAAGCCTGCGTGAATAATTCAACATTGACATCTCTGTCAACATGTGAAAAATCACGCAGCGTCATCCTGAAAGCTGCGTGACTATTTCAACATGGACATTTCTGCCAACGTGAAAAGTCACGCAGAATCATGAGAACCATGCTCCTTTACACAGAGCTTCGTAAACACGAAGATGTGAAGTATGGCCGACCCTAAAGAGGGGGCATACTTTATTAAATATCCTTTGTCCTAAGGAGGGGGGATATATTTCTGAAGTTTAATATCTTAAGATCCTAAAAAATTCTATGTGGAGTTCATCTTCATCGTCTTCGACAGATTGTGTTCTTCCATCACTTACGATGCATAGGAGCTCGCGGGACTTCTTGTCGAGGAAGTCTGTCAGTTGTGGCATGCGACGAAGTCGCAGGGGCTTTCCCCTTGGCCTGAGCATCAGCTTTTTTGGGAGCCATTCCTGCTGAAAAAGTAGAAGAAGAAGTCGGAGAGGAAGGAGTTCGTCGGGGAAGATGAAGTTCTCTTCTGTGGGTTCTCTCTTTCAAAACGCAAGTAAAGAAAGAAAGAAGTAATCTATGGCTTATTTATAGGCTCATAAAGAATTCTAAATGATGGTCAAGTCATTATTGCCTCGATATTTGGAGATTTGCACGGGATCCTAACAGCACAGAATCCCAACAGTCTAAACATCTCGGAGTAAATCTCTCATTTTGAAGTCATCTCAGCGTGACTAAATCCATTTTATCATCTCTATTTTCAAAGTATTTCGAAATAATTTATCATTTTTTGAAAACTTTGAAAGGGGTTTTGTAGGCCTCAAAAATGAAAGTCACGCTGAGTTGATCAAGACAGAGTCAAAAGTCACGCTCAGTTGATCCAGACAATATAAACAAATCACGCTGGGAGACAGCTCATCATTTGCCAAAGAGTAATTATGACTGACAACACGACAGTAGAAGAATATCTCTTCGTATGCCACGTATACACAGAATTCGAGAGATCATCGCCGTCTATCGCGTGATTTTCGAAATCTTCTTCAGCAAGACTCAGCCTTCGTCGAGTTGGCGTACCAAAAGGGTTTCTTGTCATTTAATGCGACTGACAAAGCAATCACTGTCAGAGATTTTGTGTCAGTCGAGACACGCCGAATCAAGACAGCTGGCAGTTCTATCTCAAGTCTGCGTGTATTTGTGATCTTCATCTCAAGTTTGCGTGGATTCTGAAGTTTTCTTCCTCAAAGTTTGCGTGGATTTTGAAGTTTTTTGCCTCGAAGTCTGCGTGGATCCTGAAGCTTCCTGCCCCAAGTTTGCGTAGATTTTGAAGCTTTCTACACCGAGTTCGCGTGGATTTTGTCTTCAACAAATCTGCGTGGATTTCATCAAATTGGAGTACGTGGCAGCCATGCCACTGATCTCTCGCCTGCGTATCCTGTAACTTGCACACGACTCATGCATGATTGCCATGTGTCCAACAGTTACAGGCCACATCCAGTAACTGCTCATAACCTTGCGTATGTTAAATCCTGCGTGATTTTCAACTAAGTACAGGCTGTGAAGACAGTTATCTTTTCAGTTATTATTTTCGACTCTATAAATAGAGTTCTTTTTCTCATTCATTGTACAGATACTTCGGCAGGAACTGTTTTTCATTCTTCTCTATCAAATGCAACGTATGGCGTTTGCATATTTCTTCTAAGTCCAACCTGGCCTTGGGATTGTCTTTCGTTTTTTCCTTTACGTCCATCACAGTATTAATTATGTTATCAAACACATTCTTCTCAATATACTTGACATCAAGATTATGTCTGATCAGATTGGTACTCCAATATGGCAGATCCCAGAATATGCTCCTCTTTGTCCAATTATGATCTCTACCAAATCCATCGCACTTGTACCCAGTTGTAGGATCTTCGATAGCACTTGAAAAATCTCTAACCTCCTCCCATATCGTGGCTCCGCACCACCTTGGCGGTGGATCACCCTTCTCTACAATGCCGACACGAAATGTATTCATGTTCCTTCTGAACGGATGATCTTTTGACAGAAATTGCCGATGACAATCAAAGAAGCACGATTTTCCTCCGTGTTTCAAGCGAAAAGCCTTAGTACGGTCCATACAATACGGACATGAGAGACGGCCATGAGTGCTCCATCCAGATAACATTCCATAGGCTGAAAAGTCGTTGATGGTCCACATAAGGGTTGCCTTCATCTGAAAATTCTGCTTCCTGGAAACATCGTACGTGTTAGCGTCTACTTTCCATAACTGATTCAACTCATCTATCAAAGGCTGTAAGTACACATCAATGTTCCTCTTGGAAATGTTCAGACCAGAAATTATAACGGCTAGAAACATGTAGTGAGTCTTCATGCACATCCAAGACGGTAGGTTATACGGAGTGACAATCACAGGCCAGCACGAATACTGGGATCCCGAAAGACCAAAAGAAGTAAAACCGTCAAAAGATAGCCTGTCAGGACCCGCACCCACTAAAAGGGCACGTGACGCGACAACGCCCAGCCCTCACCGAAAAATCGGCGTGGAACGCTGTGGATTTTTCTACTTCTAAACAGTTTATATATATAACAAAAACCTGTCAAGTCCATGGTCAACTCCGAACGGAGGACAAGCAATGAATATATATATGAGTACTCAATCACGACTCTAAGATAACAAAGTAAAGACTGAAATGAAGAGACAACAAGACGATAAAATAATATATAACCTGCCAAGTCCAACACAAGAATATATACAGTCCAAGTCTCTAATACAGTCCATAATAAAAACAGTCTCAAAAGTAGCTGGAGACAAAGTCCAGTATAAAAGACCTACTCTAACTAAGCAGGGGGTAAGGTCTTGCCAGGCGGAGCTAAGCCCTGCTGGACCAAAGTCTCCAAGTCTATGCCCACTACGTCATCCGGACCGTAGTAGGTACTGTAGTCTCCCTCATCTGTATCTGTAATATTTTTAACATATCCTGTCAGGATGGAACGAGTACAATCTACTAACAACAGTTCACAAGATATGACAAAAGCTATAATCTGTAAATAGAGAGTATATACAAGAAAATTATGGAATATACATATGAGAATCATGGCAAGGTAAGCTGTAAAACTAGAGCTAGAACAAGGCAAGTAAACTGATCATGGCATGTACAAGAATCAAGAATCATATATCTAGGTGTGTGAATACTAGCTACAACATGTGGCCGGCTTGGGTCTTGCACAAGATCTACTGGCCTGGTTAATCATACGTGGAGTGTATGATTAACACTCACAAGGTCTACAAGAGTAACAAGGTGGATAATGACCACATGTCTACACTAATACTCCCCGTCCCCGACTGGTAGAGTGGATCCAAACAAGACACGTCACGACGCAGGATTCTACGAGAAGGGAGCAAGTCTCCTCGAGAATCGGCGTCCATGTACTGCACAAGAACTACAAGGGGGCTTGCACAAGACATACCAAGACAACAAGGAATAACACCTCATGTCGGGATCCATGAATACCAACCCGTGTGACCAATGTGTCGAGAACAAGCATATCTACACTAATTACATGGATTATATCAATCAGCATAAATTGGAAAAGTATCAGAGAATGTACTCGCCTGAAATATGATATGGTACGTCAACCGGAGCAAATGCAGCGTCTCGAGGACCTATAGAGAACAAGACGTATCAATACTATGTTTAGGAAGTAAAATCTAATCAATTTGAATCCTATTAAGTCATTCTAGGTCAAGACACATCAAACTAGGTTGTACGGGGTCAACCTAAGTCATATTAGGTCTAACTGGGTCAAACTGGGTCAATGCAAGTCAAACGGAATCAATCGGGATCCATTTGAGTCAACAGTTGACTTTTTGGTCAACCGGTCAACTCTAGTCAACCGTGGTCAACTGTGGTCAACCCTAGGTCAACTCTAGGTCACTGGTGACTAACAGTTGACTTTCAGTCAACTGCACAAGTCTAATGGAATTTGGGACTAAATTGGGTAAAGTGTTGACCCATAGTTGACTTTTAGTCCAAAAAGTCAACCGTTGGTCAACCGGGTCCAAGACTAGGTTTAGACGGCTAATCCTACTCATTACCAACCTATACAATCCATATCCAAGTCCTTCTTGGACTTGGAAACTCAAATCTTGGCCATGGGCCAATTCCCTATTTTACCCTTTTTAAGGGTAAAATTCTACCCTCGGCGATTATCTAGATAGCCTACCTACGCTTGATATTTTGACCCGATCTCCCCAGGGTAGTAGGGTACTATCCTATAGGTTCGTTATCTACCATAATACCTAGATAAAGTAGACGTCTAGTCCACCTTACGGCCCATTGGCGATATCTTGAATATTTCAAGATACGCACTGATACGGCACGATACCGGCGCCCTATGACTCCGATTTCCACTCGGGAGCCTACCCGTAAAATCTAAATCACGTATTTGAACTCCATGCCAAGTTTTAACTCAATCCGATACCCCGAGCTCCGTTTCACCCTTTCATCCAAAATCCGATTCATTCTCTATTCCTATTTTTCTCCTTCTCCTTCTAATTTCTATTCTTCTAACTTCCTTCTCCTAATTCTTCCTATTCTTCTTCTTCTAATCCCTCTTCTCATTCTTTTTCCTATCCTTTTCTAATTCCTAATTTCCTATTCTTCTTTCCCTCCTTCTCTTCTAGTCTTCTTTTCCTACTTCTTCTTATTCTCTTCTTCTCTTCCTCACTTCTTCTATTTCTTCTAAACTTGTTCTTAATTCCTAGCCATATAACTATCTATCTATATATATATACATACTAACATATATATATATATATATATATATATATATATATATATATATATATATATATATATATATATATATATATCTATTCAAGGGGTTTAAGGGGGCTTATGGCTAAGGGGGGGAACCATTGTGCTACTGCTGCTGCTGCTTGGCCTGCTAATGCTGCTGCCTGCTGCTATTGCTGCTGCTGCTGCTCCTGCAGTGGCTGCTGCTGCCACTGCAGGCTACTGCTGCTGCTGTCCATTCTTCTTCTTCATCTCCCTCTTCTACCTCCTTCTCCTCTCTACTTCTATCTCTCTCTCTCTCTCTCTCTCTCTCTCTCTCTCTCTCTATATATATATATATATATATATATATATATATATATATATATATATATATATATACACAAATATATATATAATCTATCATCCATTTAACTCCACAAACACACACTCCTCTACACATATCTATACATAGACACACACACACACACACACACACACACACACACACACACACATCTCCATATACATATATATATATATATATATATATATATATATATATATATATATATATATATATATATATATATATATATCCACCCACACATATATATATATATATAAACACTCATACACACACACACACACACATATATATATATATATATATATATATATATATATATATATATATATATATATATATATATATATATATATAAACACACACACACACTCTCACAAACACACACACACACTCACAAACTCCCATGACAACACCACCACCATTCTCACGACACACCCCCACCACTCTCTACACACACACACACAAATACATATTAATACCTATAATTATATATACACAAATATATATATATATATAAACACTCACAATCTCACACAAGCACAACCACACACACAACCACACTCTCTCACTCATACACCACTACCACCACTCTCATGACACCACCACTCTCTACACACCAATACCACCACCACCATTCTCTACACAAACACAATACATATAATATATACACATATATACATATACTTTCATATATATATATATATATATATATATATATATATATATATATATATACATATATATATACATATACCATATATATATATATATATATATATATATATATATATATATATATATATATATATATATATATATATATATATATATATATATATATACCATATATATATCTATACCAATTAACATACAAAAACCCTTAATTAACACTAACCAAATTTCTAGGGAGAAACCTACAAATAGGGGGCAAAGTGTAGAGAATTGAATTCTCTACCTATATTGTGAAGGAAGTAAATAGAAAGGAGTAATTAATGAAGATTAAATGACAAACCTAATTGGAGTGGTTTGGAGAGAGAGAGCTTGGAGAGAAAAGAAATTTTGAAAGAGAGAGAGAGAGAGCTAGCTTAATGGAGAAGACAAGGGGGGGTTTAGTCATGGCCGGCCACCTCCTTGGGGGTTATTGGGTTGGGATCCAATAAGCCCCCAACCCATTAAGCTTAGTTTGGGTTCGGTTTGTTTCGGGTTTGGTTCGGTTTGTTTCTAATGAACTAATTAAGCTCTAAAATGACTAATTAAGCCATGAAAAATAGGGTTTAAGATTTCTAACCTAATTTGGATGATATGTGGGCCAAGTCCAGCTAGTGTGTGGGTCCCACTAGGGTCCAGGCTACCCGGGTCTCCAAATTGAGTCTGAATTGGATAAAATCCAAACCAACCCAAATAAATCCCAAAAAATCACATAAAATAAATAAAAATTCCTAAAAATTATAAAACTTGAAAAATGACAAAAATATCCCTAATTTGAAAACTGGGGGTGACAAATCTACCCTCCTTAAAAAATTTCGTCCTCGAAATTCAAACGGTCGTACTCTTCTCTAGGTCAAGCACCCCACAATCAAGGTCTACTAAATTTTATCCTAAGTTATATAACATGTAACCCAAGAAATCAGAACACATGCATGGTTTTAAATCTCTACAGTATCGTGTTATTGCAGTCTTCATTGGGATTTCTATTTAATCTAGCATGATCATCACATATGCAACTAAAGGTACTAAGAAAGCAATCATCAATCAATGGACGGAAAGAATAGGTAAAAGAAAGAGCAAGACCCTACCTCCTAGTCCAATGCGTGCAGGATCCTCAACTGCCATCGCAAAAACCCTGTCCTGGCGGGGTATATCCCGCTGCTGGTGGAGGGCGTGATGCGGTGCCATAGGTGGCCTACCCTGTGCTCCCTGAGCTGCTACCGCTCCACGGGCTACCCTGCGAGGGTTCGCAGGACAATCTCTCAACTGATGTCCAGCCTCCCCGCAGTAGAGGCACAAACCCAGCCTCTTTCGGCAAACCTCCCAGACGTGACCAGGTCTCCTGCAGAAGTGGCAAGGAGCCCCATGCTGAGCCTGTCTCGGCTGAGTGTGCTGCACCTGCTGAACCGGTGCTCTGGTCTGATGCTGGAAAGGCTGATGCTGAAGCTGAGGGCGCTTAGCAGCCACTGCGCTGCTACTGGCCCCCGAAAATAAATCTCGATCCCTCTTCGGCTTCAAGCCCCACTCCCTCTCCACCTTCCGAGCCTCCGCGTAAACCTCTGCGTATGTCGCATAGAAGGAAGGGATCAGGATCTTGATATCCCATGTCAATCCCTCCCGGAAGCGCTCCGCTCGGATCACCGGGTCACTCACCATGTACTCAGCGTATCGGCTCAGCCGGCCGAACTCCGCCGCATACTCCTCTACGGTCATACTGCCCTGCTGCAGGTTCTGGAACTGCCGCACCAGGCCAATCTTGTCCGTGGGAGAAAAGAACTTCTCTCTGAACAGGGCCCGAAACTCAGCCCAAGTATGGCCCTCTCCTGCAAGAGCCGGCTCGTTCCGGAACCACGTCCGGGCAATATCTAACAACTGCAACCCAACCGCCTCGACCTTCAGGTTGTCTGCCAGGCGGCAGGCCCTCATCTGGCGTTCGATATCCTCGAGCCAGTCATCAGCATAAATAATGCCCTCAGTCCCCTTGAAATCCCTCGGACCAAGCTTCTTGAAAGCCTGGATATCCCCTACCTTCGGCTGCTGCTGCTGCTGAACCTCCCTCTGTGGAGCCCCATGCTCTACTGCCGCCAAAGCCAACCTGTGTGCATCCTCCATGCCCTGGCGCATGGTCTCTGTCTGCCTCAACTGAGTCTCGTGCTGGGCCCGCTGGGACTCCAGCACCTGGTAAAAGAACGCTAGCATCTGCCCCATGTCTGTGGACAGAGAAGGCAATGGAGGAATAGCTCCCATCATCACCGAAGGAGTCCCATGCTGAGGAGGAAGAATACCCCCGGCAGCTCCCGCTGTAGCCCCTGGCACTACGGGAAGAGCACCCGCAATGGCCCCAGGGACGGTCATCGAGGTAGCTGGAGGAGTACCTCCAAGAGCCCCAACAGAAGTCCCATCAGCCGGGAAAGTGACCGGAGCCTGTCCGCCAGAGGTGGCAGACCTCTCCGTCTCCCCGTGCTCCTCGCCAGGAGAATGAGTCATCAATATCCTGGAGACAAATTGAGAAGAAGATATCAATATGGCACATGAAGGCAATATCAAAGGAGGACAGCTAGAATGCAGTAAATCAATATCAAAGACGGTAAGCAAAATAAGCAAGGAAAGATCCTACTGTGATTGAGCACTCTTAGCCTATAGCCTATCCTAGATACGTACCGCAGGCTCGTAATAGCACTCTAAGTCGAGCGCCACTACGACATCGCACTAATTGCGACTTCAGAACCTGCGTGGGCCACCACTAAAACGTGTCAGGACCCGCACCCACTAAAAGGGAACGTGACGCGACAACGCCCAGCCCTCACCGAAAAATCGGCGTGGAACGCTGTGGATTTTTCTACTTCTAAACAGTTTATATATATAACAAAAACCTGTCAAGTCCATGGTCAACTCCGAACGGAGGACAAGCAATGAATATATATATGAGTACTCAATCACGACTCTAAGATAACAAAGTAAAGACTGAAATGAAGAGACAACAAGACGATAAAATAATATATAACCTGCCAAGTCCAACACAAGAATATATACAGTCCAAGTCTCTAATACAGTCCATAATAAAAACAGTCTCAAAAGTAGCTGGAGACAA